>NSJW01000870.1:0-655000 GCA_019955255.1 Castanospermum australe | reverse complement strand
TTTATGTAATCTCTCTCCTCTTCTAAAATTGTATTGTTTAGCATCCCACTTAAAATTTCCTAGTTCTGTCGTAGTCCAATAATGATAAGGGAAACGTTGATCAAATAAAACCTTCGTCCATTAATACCAAAAAAAAAAAAGAACTTCGTCCATCAAATTCACACATCCAAGTACCCACCAAGAAAATTTTAAGGAAAAAAAAAAAGGAAAACTCAACCATTTATCTTTTCTTTTCAAACCAAGCTTCAAATGCACAAGGAGAGCCTAATTAATAATTCTGCTTGGAGTAGGACTCTAATTCGAACTCTACGAGGAATAGCACACTGTTTTATAATAATCTAAATAGTACCTGATTACACTAGGAGTAGCACCATACCACTCTCACTAGGACTTAACTACATAGTATATATAAGCCAAGTGAATGAAGCTTGCAGCCTAGATTATAGGTTTTTGTGCATTCTAAAGAGACCAACATGTTTCCTTTCATGTCGTGCATTCCCAAAATCTTTTGGAGGCTAAAGGGGAGACGATCATTGCCACCTCTTCCTGATGATATATTGGTTGAAATCATTAGCTGGTTACCAGTAGAGGATGTCCTCAGATGGAGATTGGCGTCAAGAAAATTCAAAGAGCTCACCTCCACCCCTTTCTTTACTGAACTGCATACCAAACGAACTATTACTTCTTCGGCTTCTTCTACCATTCTTGTCCATGTCAAAATGAGAAGGTTGCACTATGCTTCAAGATTTTTCTTGATTGGCAAGGAGCACTGGCAAGGCATTATCCCCAAGGTCTCAAACTCAAAAACACATTCCAACCGCAGACTCCTCAATATGGACTCTTCTTTCTGCATCAAACCCAAAACGCTGCCATACTTCGATATTGTTTACATATAATGGGTGGCTTCTTTTTAGGAATTCTGATGTAGGTCCACATTTGTCTTTCGTAATCTGCAATCCTATTACGAAAGAGAAAGTAAGCCTGGACCCAGGTAATGGGTTCATATGTGGGATCTTCAAACACCCATACACAGAAGATTATAGAGTACTTAAAGTTTGTCCTCAAGAAAGCAGCAGCAGATCAGGTTTTTATGTTCTATATCGGATGTTTGGAGCCCAAGTCACCAGAGGACAAATATTGGAGACGTTATTAGGGACTTCCGCTATTGTCCTTTCCAGGGTCATATTTACATAGTTCCTGTGGTTGTTCATGGTGCTATTCACTGGATTTGTGGAAAAGGGCGAGTTGGGAGGCCTGCCTCTTGTCCGAAATCCATTCTTGTATTTGACATATCAGAAAGCTTCACAGTGAGGCCTCACCCACCAATGGATATATGCAGTGGGTCACCAGAAGCCCATAAGCATATGCATCTTCATGAGATGGATGGAAAATTAGGAATCTGTGTTTTGGATTACAATTCCAATTTTCCTCGAGTTAAAATCGAGATTTGGGTCTTGGAGCATTATGCGGACTGGAGTTGGACCAAGAAACATACTAAAAATTTCCATGCTCCTCATTCTCCATTCTTTCCTGTTTACCCAGTTGGGTTATTTGATGGAGAACTGTTTCTACATTGTAGGTCAAAGGCATTGCTTGCTTACAATCTGCAACGAGGTACCATGAGAAGAATCAAAGTGGCGTTCAAGAACAAAAAGGATATCTATATGTTCAGATATTCTTGGACACTTTTATCCTTGAAAAAACTTTAGAACATACGTGTAATTGTGGATCTTTTCAGTTTCATTTCTCATCCGTTTCTTATGGTTTCGTAGACATGATAGGTTATCCTTTGGTTATTGGTGAATTGTCTTTTAACTTACGTCGACTTTTTACATCACGAAATAACAACTATTTTAGTAACAATTCGCATATGATCCAGCTAATTTAGGGATGGAATTTCTGACTCGTTTTAGCTGGTAGTGAACATAAGTATTTCTAACTAGTCAGAATAGTGGTTGATGATTCTGTTAATGGAAAAGAATATCACTGATATTGATCATATATTGTAGTTGCTGCTTGCTACGACTGAGGTGTTCTCCCAAGCTACTGCTCCAATTATATGGCCTCTATCACACATAATACGGAACTGTATTAATTTTGATAAAGATAATTTAAGGAGACAGATGAGCCGCAAAAGAAAGATCATTTAGATCTCCGGAAAAACAATAGTACACACAGATAATTTTATTTTGGCACATTCTCTGAACAGATTTATTCAACATACTAACCAACCAGTGAACATAAAGTGGAAAAATACATAAAAGCAAATAAGGACACAGTCTGCACATCCATTGGTAAATAACTAAGTTCTCACCTCTATTTGCTGATGCAAAAGCTTTCTACCTCACAATCTTAATTTTACTCTTACACCTGAATACTCCTGTTAAATAAAGCCTCTGCATTTATCTATATATTTCAGGCTGTAACATGAGACACATTGTACAAGCCTCTAAAATTTCTTTGGTTTTCGCCATATCTCCTTAATAATGCCCCTAAAATTGGCACGAAGTTCCAAGTCTCTGTCTCTGCCTCTGACCCACATTCCCTCGTTTGTAATTAACAAAAGCTGGGTTCAACAACCTTTGAAAAATCTCAAGAAACTGGTTCCACTTTTCTTCATCCATATCTGTAAGCTTCACAAAACTAGAGCTTGCAGGCAACTCATTCACACTTGTGTTTCCAGATGATGTACCAGCCAAAAAGCCACTCTTTTGCTTTACACCCAGGTGCTGCCAACTTTTCTCACTAGATACAGACAGCTTTGAAATATTAAGCACCCAATTTCCCACAGGGCCAGTATATTCATCTGCACCTAAGGGTAATTCCCCTTCAATCTCAGCCTCATCCTCAATCACACTTTCCTCTAGTTTGGAAAGTGGGTTTCTGCCGTTTCCACGTTTTGCTCCAAATTGAAAAGGTGGCATTGCTGTCAGTTTCTCTTCTATATTTGTAGTGAAGCCAAAATCCTGATCCTCACAATCTATCTGAAACTGAGTTACATCTTTGTCTCCTACATCTGCCTCAAAAGAAGAGAATTCTTCCTGATCTAACAGTTCTTTTGCTTCAATACAAATAAGCTCGAGCTCACTGGGCTCGTCATCATGACCTTGAAATTCCCTACTCATCATGTCACCAATCTCAGCTAGGCAAAGACCAAAGGCTGCTGCTTCCTTGAGGAAGACAGTGCAGAGAACCAAAACCCGCAAGCATGCTTCTCGAAATATGGGCAGCTCCATTCTAAGCATTTCTGAATCACGAAACGGGTCTAAATGATATATATAGTTGAGCTCATCGTCTGAGAAAGGAATTGATGCCTGTGGCCAATGGATCCATTCAAAATATGGATCTTCCAAACTTTCGGGGAGGCAAAGGCCATGATCAATGGGAACCAGCTCCACCTGATCAAACCTCCCAACCCCATCAAGCTTCCTAACCAGAAGATTTCCTGCATGTCTGTCTGTGTTTAAAATTCGTATGTCTAAAATCCCAATCCTATGAACAGTAGCAACAGGAAAACTGGAAGTTCCATGATCACTTGCATCAAAATCATGAGGAATGAACTGCTGCAGTGATGCAATCTTGCTTATTTGCTTCTCGTTTTGATGCACATTACCATTTACCCTGTCATTAACATTAAAAATAGAATGTGTCACCTTCACAAGGGCAGTAGAAGGCACATTAGCAAAATGATCATGGTCAAGGAGGTAAGCCGCAACTTCTCTGAAACCTGTCTCCCCAACCCTCACTGAACGTTTCAGTCCTGGTTGCCCAAGAGCTTTGCCAACAAAACCTTTTGGATTGTTCGGTGCATAAGGTTCCTCATCTGTTGGTTTCACAATAGCAACATTTTCACCATGGCTGTTTCTAAAATAATATGCACCTCCCAATCCACTCTGAACGGGGATTGGTTGTATGCCAACCTTTATTGCCTTCATAATATCCTTAACCAGTTGTCTCATTCCAGAAAACATATCTGAGCAACCTATAATCTCAATTGGTCCACCATGATCCCTCTGCTGAAGATCCCTACCGGTAGGTGAAAGGCATGGGGTAGATGAACTCCTATGTAAAAAGTTCCTGGTGAGAAGAAGTGGAGAATCATTTCTAACCACACTTAGATCATTTTTCAAGACCATGTCCCCACATATAAGTGAGCTTTCAGCAGTTGGGACATTAAATGCAAGCTGTAATTTCCTCTTCACAGTATGGGCATTGTCACTTCTATCTAACTCTATCCCATAAACACACCCAGTTTCAGTCTGCACAAATACGCGTCTCCTCCCAGAAGGCCTTCTTTCCATTTTCTTATTCCCACAACACTCGCCACTAGGAGGTCCTCTAAAGGTTGCAACAGCCATCTCAGCATGTAAATAGGTTTCCAAATCAGGATACATGCAAGGAAAAGGAGAAGAGGCAAACTTCAATGCCAGCAGCAGAGGTGGCAGTGGCAGAGAGTTTCTCTCTCAAGCAAACGCCAAACTCGAATGCCGGAACTTGATGTCGCAGAGAAGAGCTTTTTCCGTAAACGATCATAGTCAATTCCGTAAAATCCAAAAAAACTCCAATAGTTCTCACATACGAACAGCTTACTCTGTAAAACAGATTACACACAGCCAAACTGCTACATTGGAGATGTCACCTGATAATACAAGCTAATTAAAAAAGAATAAAATCAGTAGATAGATATATTACCAAAGAGAGATTAACAAACAAAGGCAAATACATTTTTCAAATCTTAATATTCAGTTAGGCATGGGGAAAGAGGAGGATGGTTAACTTTACCCTATAGGCACTGTTTTGTGAATTTAACAAAAGGTTTTTAATCAGTCATTAAAGGATCAAAGGTATCAAATCACTCATGATTATTGAAAGAAAAAGAAGTTAATGTACATCACCTCAGCCAACGCAATATATTCATATCTTACTTTGGCTACTCGCCTACTCCTAACCAAAGAAATCAGTGTTCACCAGTGACTGTAATCACCAGTGCTTGATGAAAAGAAAAGGATGCAATTGAGACAAACCACAAGTGGATACTGAACTAGGACCATTCACAGGAAAGTATGATGCAATTTATGTTTGCAACAGGTCTAATTTTCTTTCATTTTCCTCGCTCAACTTAATCTCAACTACATCATAAAATGTAATTTATTCTGGCTTACATTTCCTCATATGAATTGGCCAATAAATAGGAACTCTAAGTTCTAACTTCCCTAACCACTCAACTAAAGACAAACCGACCATCATATTTAAAAGAGAGAGAGAGAGAAAAGACAAACTGGCTATAAACCTTGCAGCTGAGTCATTTCATCCATATTCTGTCTCATAATTTAAGTCCACAACCTAATGTGAAAAATCTGACTGCATCAGGCAAACCGGTATATGGTATATCCATAAACACATGACAGATGCCAATGCAATGTAAAATTAAAAAAAAAAAATTACAACAAATAATTTGCAAGGGAAAACAGAACATATGTCAATGCAACTTCGGTAGTAATGAATTTGGATCCTCTCATTTTTTTTTAGAACATGAGAGATAAAGACACAAAAGAATTTGAATAATATTAGTAGATTTATAACCATCTGGTGGGTCTCGTGTCAAGATGGTCCTAACAGGATACTCATGTCCATGTTGTTAAGGAAAAAGAGATGATCCAAATCAGATAACGGTAACTGGATAATCAAGAAAACGTAAATCACATATCTAATTTATATTTGCTATTATTATTCTATAAACTACCTAATCAAGCGATTAAAAAGGCTTAAAAAATTAATAAAGGAAAAAATTTCAGAGATCCACATTACAAAAAGAAAAATTTCAGAGATATTATTTTTCTTCTCACACAGAAATTTTAAATTTAACAGGATATGATTCCCTCCCATGTAAGTTGTGATAAACAAAAAATATTAAGAAAGTCGGATAAGATTCTCGCCTTCTTCAGCCTCCTGAAGGAGCCAACAAACGAGAAATCTTATGAACAGAGGTTTCGGCCATCCTTAACACCTCCTGTTCTGAAATCTCAACAAATTTACCTCGTCAATATCTACAGCAAAAAATTAAAAACGAACCTTTAATTAGAAATTTAAGAAAAAAGAAAGGAAAAAAAAGAGCTCAAACCGTTCCATTTCTCTGAAAAAAAAAAAGACGATTCGATTCAGAAATTGATTTGATGATACGCTGAAAACCGCAAGAAGCAACCAAAAAAGAAAAGGGAAAAATGGCAGAATCGAAAAGGCAGTTCGAAGAGAAACGAAAACCACTGAAGAATCAATCTGAATTCGGAAACGAAGCCGGACGGCTGACTCACCGGGAAGCGGATCGGCGGCGCTGCAGGCAGAGGCACCGCCGTGGACGGAGGAGAGGAGACGAGAAGAGAGAGATGAATGGGTGTGTGTATCTCTGTCAGTTGGCACTCTCCCGCTTCTTACTGACAAGGATGGCGCGGCTGTCCGGCCCACCCGGTTTAACCATTTCTTACTTAAATCCTTTTTTTTAATTTTATTTAATAAATTCAATGCATACTGCATCAACAAAGTTTGGCCACGTGGGGCCAAGTGGGTCCCTCTATAAGGAACGTGGCAGTACTTGAAATGTACGTGTCAACTTTTTTTTTAAACTTTAATTTGACGTAATAATTATAAACTTTTTTTTCCTATTTTTAAGTCCAACATAATTTTAGCGAGATAAAAAGTACTTATTTTGTCTATCTTTATTTTTATTTTATAATAAAAAAAATTAATAAAATAAATAAAAATAAAAAATAATTTAATTATATTAAATTATATTTTTTTAAAATTAAAATTATTTAATAATTTTATTAATTTTTATATAAAAATTTTAAATAATATATAAAAATATATAAAAAAAATATTAATAAAACTAACAAATATTCAACAATCTCGAAAGAAAAATTAATATGTTAAGAATTAGAATTTTTTTATATTATTAAAACAATAAAAAAATATTTTATTAAATAAATAAAAATATAAAAAAATTAAATATAATTAAAAAATTTATAATTTATGATGATGAGTTATTATATATAAAAAATTTATTTATATTTTTCTTAACAAAATAGTCTGATAATAAAAGAGGATCTAAATTTATATGTTAATATAATGTTTGCCTTAGTCTTTTATTTATAAATAAAATTAATTTAAATTTAAAAATAACATTTATTTAAAACATAAATTCATAAATAATTAATGAAATTTTTTTATCTAAATCTTACTAAAAATCTAAGAAAACATATAAATTTATAAATCTAAAAACTAAATAAAGGATTAAGATATTAAATTGGTTCTTGAAATATTTCATTGATTTTATATTAATTTTTAAGAAATTTAATTTTATTATGGTTTCTAATAAATTATTTCATCATTTACGTTGGTCTTTATTTAGGGATTAATGTAATTAATTTTTAAATTTTTTAAAAATTAACTTAAATAATAGAATAATATGTCAGAAACTATAGATAGGATAAGTCTCTGAGAAAAAATGTGAAGTCTATAAAAAATTTTAAGAATCAATTTAATAATTTAATCTAAATTATTAAATTAAAAAAATTAAAAAAAGTAATAGATTACGTCGAATTGTGTGAGTTGTGAAAGGTTAAACACGTAATCTGACTCATCCACTGCATGTTTTTTTAAGTGAATGGGTGGGGATTTGGGAGTAGGAGGAGAGGAAGGGGTAGTTCCAACCCAGTGCCATTTTTTAAGGCCACTGTCTTTCGTTACTTTTTACCGCTTGCCTGACGGCTGATCCATTGCATGTTTAAATATTTCAAATTTAACCTAAATCACAAATTTAAACCACTCTAACCCATAAATAACAAGTCAGTTCTGCGCAGGTTTCTGGTAGACTCAATCTAGTTACCACTCCTGCTAATAAGAGCTTTGGTATATGTAAAATAATAGAATCAGAATCATTTTATGCAAAATGTTATTATTATTATTATTATTTTTTGTTTGCATGCAAAATGTTATTTCTGATGTCGTTTTTGTTCAAGTCCAATCATTCTTTTGTTCGTGTCCTGCTCTTTTGCGTAGGCCACACCTTAGCTGTCTAATCCGTGGACGAGATATTTTTACGTAAAAGCATATAAACAAATTGAATAATGCTGATGAATAAAAATTGCATTGATAAATAAAAAACTATTACTTTGCATAAAATTACTAAATTTTATATAAATCATGCTAAAAATAGATATAATTCTATGAGTTTTAAAAATATATATGATAATATAAATATATTATCTTTTAATTGTTAAATAAAAACAAACAGTTCATTCTATCGGAATCTTATACATTGATGCCACATTGACGTGATTAGGAAAAGTTATTAAGCTTTGTTTTATTAGAAATGAAGAAATACTGTGTTACGCCATTTTTTATATTTAATTTTTATATGTATTGATCATTTACTTATGCAAAATTCATGCTATTTTATATAAAAAGTGTAAGAAGAATATTCAAATATTACTATCTTCAAAGAAAATATGTATTTAGGCAGTGCTAAAGCAATAAATCTCTCTTTTATTTTTTTTTTAACAAATGAAACCGAACTTGAGGAGAAAACCAACCTATACTAAGAACTAAAACATTTATGAAAAAAAAAATTTCACGAGCTTATTATACAACACATATTGGAATAACAATGCCTGCTTTTGCATGTTAAATTCTAAGATTCTGTAATTGATCATCGTTTAAAGTGTAGGATTAGTTCTTTACCCAAAAAAAAAAAAGTGTAGGACTAGTTTTATAAACTTATAGAAAAATTAAAGTTTTTAAGAACTTTACCTTTTCATAAATACATGAATCAGGTTAGCTCAAACAATAAAAGTGAAAGAATTTGGGTGGAAATAACTGATTTAATTCCTTAAAAACCAAAATTTGTAAATTATCACAAGTGACGTATATATAGCATGTGCTTTGAAATCACCATAATCATAATATTCATTTGTAAATTTACATTAAAAAAATTTTCCTCATTTGTATATGTCTTTTTTTTTTATTTTACTTAACTCAGTTAACTTCACATTTTTTTAGTATGAAACTAATTTTATTCATAGTATTTTTTCTTATTTTAAAGTATACATTTTGTGTCAAATTTAACTACCTACAATACTCTCTCTCTCTCTCTCTCTCTCTCTCTCTCTCTCTCTGTAAATTGTAAGTGAGCAGCCTGTGAGCCTACCACTGTTCCACCCATCGGACACGTATTTGAATTGTCTACTGGCATAAGTTGGTTTATTTTTTTCTTAACAAATTATAATACAAAATTAGTTATCTTGTGACAATAAGGTCAACTTTTTACTAATATTTTTTCATGACTTATATTCGTTTCTTATGTTTTTAACATTTCTTAATTAGTGAGTTATATGTACATACTAAATACTATTCTTAAATAGGGGTGACGAGTTTGTAATATATATAATGTTTTATTTTTATATTATTATTTAATATTAAGTATACGTATCTTAAAATAATGAGAGAAAATTTAGACTACTTAGAGGAACATTAATGTTATTTATCAAACTTAAGTCAATTTTAATATTCACTGTACATATCATAAAATTAGGAAAGATATTTAATTTAAATTGTTTAAATAATCATTAAAAATAACTTCAAACTTTACTCACTAAAAAATAATAGATGAACAATTTGGCTTATCATTAATGACATTTATTAAACACAAATTAATTTTATTATATACATGGATAAATAGATAGTTAAATTTATGCTTAAAATAAACAAATAGTTTTTATAAAATTTTACTCATTTTGATTTTTAATTCTTATAATTTTTTTATATCAATCTTTATAATTTTACTTATTTAAATTTTTTACCTCAATACTAACAATTAAAAATTATAAGATTCAATTTTTCATGAAAAATAGGGACTAATTTTTTTATAAAAAAATATGAATTAATACTTTAATAAATAAAAATTATAGAGACTAAAATTGAAATGAGTAAAAAATATAAAGATTAAAAAAAAACACAATTAATAGAAAAAAAAACAACAACATACAATTTTCAAAGAAACTTTGTGGTTTTGTGCCACTTAAACTAAGGCTCTTGAACTTATGATTTTTATTTATCAAGTTTAATATTAGAGAAAAATTATAGCAGTATAAAATTGTTGTAATTTATTATTAGATTATTAGAGAACAAACAATATCCGTTTAATTAATTTGCGTCATAATTTTTTCCTTTATGTGGTCATATTTCTTAAACAATCAAATAGACTAACGTTAGATCTCATCCCATTTTTTTCAATATTATATTACATTAAATACAAATTATTATAATCATAAATATCTAATTGGTTAACTATAATTAAAAAATTATATGCATTGCTCATATCTACAAGCTAGTAATTATAATTATTATTAAAAAAATTGAGATTGCACCTAGGTGTTGTTGATAAAATGGAAAATTTCATAAGCATAATGAAGAGTAATTATTGTGGTATTAAAGTGATTAAGTAATTATAAAAATAACTTTAAGAGAATTTATTATATTATAAAATTATGAGTAATGCTACACAGATAAAAAAAATAATCATAATTTTGCATAGAATTTAAACAGAATAAAAAAGAGTTGTTAGATAAAATTAAATGGTATGAACTACTCATTAATCCAAAAATTAAAAAAATATATCAAATTATTCTGTCAAAAATTATGATAATAAAATTTTAATCATATAATATTTTCCAATGATTATTCAAAGAATAGTTTTAAATAGAAAAGTACAATGTGTTTCTTTGAAATACAATGCACAACGTGCACCATCTAAAATTTAAGGAGAAAATTAACGTGTGCTTACAGATATATGACTCAATAACTCATCATTGAAATCATAAAGACTCAAACAAATATGAAATTTTTTTATGTATTTTAAGAGTATTATATTACATCAATAAAAATATAATACCTAGCACAATATAAGAATACATGTCATTAGACTAAATTTATATTACTATAATTTAATAAAATTTATAAAAGAATTACACTATTGAATGTAATACTACGAGAACACTTAAGATTTTTTTTGAAAAAATACATAATAATTTGTTGCATTCTTACGTGATTGTGTAGTGTAATATGATTTTAATTTGTCGTCCTCCCATCCCCTTAAAAAAGAATCTTGTTAACTAGGGCTCTTAAATATTTAATATTTTTTGTTAAATTATCGTAATTATTAAAAAATATTAAATAATTTTTAAATTCTTAAGATATTAAATATTTTTTATTTAATATATTGTATTTTTAATTCTTTAATTATTGCTTTAGGGGCACTCATTACAAAATTTTAAAAAAAAATAATGAGTTAAATTTGAGGCTAAAGTTGAATTATTCAATTTTAATTTTTTTAATAAAAAAATAATTTAATTTTAATCTATTATCAATATAAAGTATTTTTTACACTGTTATTATATGTTATCTAATGTTTAACTTTTTAGATAGTTATTATTGTAATCAATTTTTTTTAATAATTTAGTAACTTATGATTTAATTATAATTTAAAACTTTGACTAATACTATATTTTCCTAAAAATCTTCTTAATATTGAATACAAAAAATATTAAATAAAAAAATAAAAATATTTATTATCTTAAAATATATTTAATACTTTCTTCATTTAATAATTAAAAAGATTATTATGATGATGTATTAAGAAGGAATTCAAATTCTCTGTCATTTTGTTGTTCCTAATCCTATATTCCTAATTAAATGTTGATAATTTATTATAAATATATATTTCTCTCTAAATTAATATTAATTTTTTTTAAATTAAATTTTTTTTGAGTTGTCAATAATTAATTAAAAAAACAGAGTTAGAGACAAAAAAAAAGATAAAAGATTGAAATATGTTAGGATAATATAAAAATATTCTAAAATTTTTTACATTAATAATAAATCAAAATTAAACTAAAAAATAAAAACTTGTTAAAATGTATCTTAGAAAATTAAAAAAATATTATTAAATAAAAAATAAAATATTTAATATTTTAAAAATATAAAATATATTTAATATTTTTTTAAATAATTAAGATGATTGGGTGAAAAATAATACATGCTATTTTCTATTCTTTATCATAACCCATCATTTTATCCATTGTTCAAACAATGATCTAAGAGGAAATAGCATCCAATCCTGCCCCTATTGGAGCCGTAACCGTCAAAGAAAGCAATAAATAACATTCATTCTCGTATGTTTACTTTTATATGTCATTTAAAATTTTTATAAAATAATTAAATAATTATTAAATAATTTTAATAATAAAAAAATATAATTTAAAATAATTAAATTATTTTTTTTACTTTATTAATATATTTTTAAATTTTATTTATTTTATTCATTTTTTTATTAAAATATAAAAATATAAAAATAATTAATATTTTTTTAATATTTTTAAATGATAAATATTATTAAATAAAAAATTATTTTTACATAATATATAAAAATAGACAGAAAAAATAATTCTTTACCTAACCTTCTTAAAACTTTTATTCAATTTTAAAAAATTATTATATACTCTTAAAATATAATAAATAAATATTTTAAAAAAAATTTATTATTAATTTTAAAAAACTTTATATAAATATTATATTAATAATTTAAAATTAATAATAAAAATAATTTTTAAAATATGTATTTATTATACTTTAAAAACATATAATAATGCCACCAAGCCACCCGGGCACCCAACCTTTGCAGACTGCAGATTTAGAAACGTATCTATGACAATGACATTTGCAATTTTCAACTCCTCAACTTAATGCTCAACAACTGTTTTCCTCTTTGGAAAAGCTCTCATTTCATTTCACAATTCACAATCACAAATATACCGTCAGATTCAAAACCCACTTTCTTCCCCTTTTCTTTTAAATCATGCGTTGGACCCTCTCACAATACCTCAGATTGCCACTTTTAGAAGACCACACAGACAGAAGCCATGCCAAAACAATCCCTGTTGGTCACGTGCCGAAGGCCACATGTCACGTGACTCCATCAGGATTCAAGCCAAACCAATGTTGCTTGCTGTTACACACTAAATTTACCTGCTCCCTGTTCATTGGTTCGTGCATGTGTTCATCTTCAATGTTTCAAACGGACAAGATTTTCCGGGAAAGTAAAACTGAAAAAATAAAGGGAAAGAAAAAAACAATAACGTAGCTGGTCCTGACCTGATCTTTTGACTCAAAAACGTGTGTCTCTACTCTTTACTGAATGGGTTATCTCGGAAGAGTCGACAGGCTTTAACACGTGGCTTTTTAATGTGATCGGTCTCTCTTAGACTTTTCTGACGTCTCCACTGTCTCCTCCACTCTTCCTTGCTTAGTTGCTTCCTTCTTTCTTCTGGGTTCTGGTTCTGAAGCTCTGTGGAGGGAGATAAAGAGAGAGAGACAGTGTGTGTGTGTGTGTTGGGGGTGACAGAGACAGAGACAGAGGAAGTGAGTTTTCAATGAGAGATTGAGAGGGGAAGCGAAGATGAAGTCTAAGATGAAATGGGTTGGTCTGGTTGGTCTTGTGCTCTCAGCTTTCTCTATCTTCATACACTTTCTGCTTGCAAGATTCACAGAGGAGGGCTTTGCAGATTATCAATCCTCAGTCACAATCTTTTCTTGGAGACCCATCTTTGAGAAAGCAGATTTTCCCACAAATGTAATGTGCTGATATCGGACACAAAGATCTCAACTTTTTTTTTTTTCTGTGGACTCTGTTTTTGGTCGGTTCTTTTTACAATTTCTTCTACTCTAGATTTTTTATTTACACTGCTTTGGTAATCCCCGTGGGTTGCCTTTCTTCTAGGGAGTGTTCGTGGGGAAAAAATATTGGCTTTTGTACCTTCAAAAAATGACAGAGATGTTGCATTCGGTGTCATTTTCGGCACCCGGGTCTTATTCAGATGCAGTGTTTGTTTTTTGCTTTTGTTTTTCTTTGTTCACCGAAATAAGCGCAACATAGTCTTTGTTCATTGGCTTGGATCTTTGCGTTGCTGCACTTGACTGAATTTGGATTACAATGAGTCTCCTAAGTATTCGGAATAATAAGCTAGATTAGCTTTCAGACTTTCTTTTCGTGCATGCATTTTTGGGTTACTCATTTCAAAATCTTTACTCGTGACTCGTGCTACAGAGTCCCTCATACAGAAGACTATGGGGTCCGTTAAGGCGTCTTGAATCCTTGCATCCCGACGCAAATCCCCGAGGATATTATACTGGTTAGTTCAACATAATATTCTGCTGCTTCACATTGCAGAGGAGTTTATGCTGGTCTATTTCACTTTATCTGCTGAGTGCTGACCAATCTTATGAACTAAAAGCTTTGTTGTCTGTTCAATGTTCTTCAAGAATATGAAATGTAAAATTGTTTGAAGTGTTGTGGAACCTGGACTTTCATTTGTGCATGTTTGGATTATAGCTTATTTTGTACTTAAAACAGTTTATAATCAAAATCTTACTAAGAGAGTGTTTGTAAAAATAGTGATTTTTTTCCTAAAAATTAAGCTTTACCAAACATGCACATATGAAACTTGACCAGTGAGGTCATTGGTTGCCCTGATGTTATTTTGCCTCAGCACTTATATGTGTATTTCACTATTTCATGTAATTTTTCTGCAACATTTTGCGCTGGCTGTATACAATATGAGACAGGATTGTCAGACTTTTGTTGCTCATAAAGATATCATTATGCAAATTAGAGAATCATCGGATCTTCACATGTGTTGCTAACTATTCAGGATATGCATTCAATCTTGTTTCTTGATATTTTGATCTAGGATTTAGCTTAATTTAAATACCCTTTCCTCTATTTTCAAATTTTGGATTATCTGTAAAATTGAACAATGTCCTTGCTGGAGGGATGTAGCTTGTAAATTAAAAAAATGTGTTCTGTGGATTACTGTTAATCCTTAATCTATCTCTCTGAAAGTAAAGAGGTCTATCTTGCCTAACAGATCCCGGTTCGCAAACAAATGGGTTTATTTTTGTCCGGATACAGGGTGGTTTTCATGAGATCAGAAATTCGGTGAGAGTCTCATGTTTCAGCATCTGTATGCTATTATATTAAAATCATATTGAACTGAAAGTGTATTATTATCTGGTTCTTTCAGATATGCGATGTGGTTGTGGTTTCTCGACTTCTTAATGCTACACTAGCAATTCCTGAGATCCAATCAACAACAAGCAGCAAGGGAATAAGGTTCCTGTTCTTCCAAGGAATTACATAAACTAAATTTAACTCAGTCTGATGTGTTCTAAGTTATGTATATAAGCTATTCTATAATTATTTTTATTCAGCTCTGAGTTCAAGAGTTTTGCATACCTATATAACGAGGACCAATTTGTACTCTCATTAGCCAAAGATGTCAAAGTTGTGAGAACTCTTCCGAAAGATCTAAAGGGAGCAAGGAGAAAGAAGGAGATTCCTGTGTTTAAAGTGCCACATTCGGCGTCACCATATTATTATTTGCATCATGTTCTCCCTATATTAAAGAAGCATTCAGTGGTTGAACTAGTTGTTTCTGATGGTGGATGCTTGCAGGTAAAGGCAGCTTGTGCTTCATCTATTAGATGCTTCACCTGTTTTGATCTGAACTTTTCTTTACCTGAGTTAAAATTCAGAGGTCAATACGTTTGACTTATTTATTTTGTTTAAATGAAATTGATTAGTAAGAGCCCCCTTTCTTTTGCATTGCCATGGCTTAAATGCTAAATGCTTAACTTGATCACAATGTTGTTGACCATTTTTTTCACTTTTCAAATGATCTTGAGATTAAATTTTGACCTAACTTATTTGATCTCTGATACACATGGTGAATTTTTGTGTTGGGCATCCTATGATGGGATGAAGAACAATTTAGATGTGGGACATAATTAGAGGAATTTGATTTTTTTATGTTAGGGATTTATATTCTGAATTTCTGTATTGGGGGGTTGCCCGTGATAAGCTTACCTATGGACTAGTACGGAAATATTTGCCATATTTATTGATATATAGCTATCTAGTTCTTCAGCTTCCTGTCTCTCTCTTTTCCATTTTACTAAATTTGTTCTACGCCACTCGGGTTATTTAAATAGTTCTTATTCTGCCATTAATTATTTACCTGTTAATTATTGTTTCCCTTTGCTACCCCTTTCTCCTTTCTTAGGCCATTCTTCCTCCCTATTTTGAAGAATACCAAAGGCTGAGATGTCGAGTTGCTTTCCATGCTCTTCGGTTCCGACAGGAAATCCAGGAGCTTTCTGCTAAGATTCTACAGAGGCAAGAGGAAAATCATTATCACCTCTCTCTTAAGTTCGTTTATTCTTCTCTTCCACAGCCTTTTCCCCTGCCTTTGGTTTCTGTATAATTCCTGATATAATTGTAGGCTGCGAGCTTCTGGTCATCCATTCATTGCCTTTGACCCTGGCATGACTAGAGAGGCTTTAGCATATCATGGTTGTGCCGAACTCTTCCAGGTAGATGATTCAAACCTGTGATAGATGACTGCTAACTGTCTCTTAAAAATTCTCAGCTTTTCATATCTGAGCTGTGGCTTTAAATTCTTTGCAAGGATGTGCATACTGAACTCATTCAACACAAAAGATCTTGGATGATAAAACGTGCAATTGTCAAGGGGAAGCTTTCGGTAAACTCAGCTGAAGTGAGACTGAATGGCTCTTGTCCTTTAATGCCAGAGGAGGTAACAGAATATGCTTTAACTTCAGGCAAATCAATGAATTGGTTCAGTGTCAATGAATTGGTTGGGTAGACTCTCCAAGCTTTGGTCATTAACAGTTGCAATTTTCTATTACATGTCTATTTAAATTCAAGGACGTGTTAACAAAGGGGAAAAAAAAAAAAAGAACCATCCATGCTTATTATATGATCTAGAATTTTGATCTCTAGCAGATTGGTATTCTTCTGCGTGCCTATGGATACTCAAGGGATGCAATTATATATATATCTGGGGGAGAAGTCTTTGGTGGTCAAAGAACATTGATTCCTCTTCATGCTATGTTTGAAAATGTTGTTGATAGGACTTCTCTCAGCACTCCTTGGGAGCTGAGTCGGCTCTATGGGAAAGAGGTTAACCTTGTTAATAGTCCTCCTGGGCCTCCACCTTTCCTTGAAAAGAAAACAAAGTTTGCAGCTTGGAAAAATGCAGGTCCACGTCCTCGTCCACTTCCTCCACCTCCAGCAAGGCCCAAATCATATAACATAGAGGGATGGTGGGGTTGGGTAGCTGAGAGTGATAATGAGCCCGATAGTACAGTCATGGAGCTGAGGACCAATGCCCATAAATTATTATGGGAGGCTCTTGACTATGTGGTTTGTGTTGAAGCTGATGCATTCATCCCTGGATTTGATCGTGATGGGAAGGGACATCCAAATTTCGCTAGCTTGGTGATGGGGCATAGGCTATATCAGTCAGCTGCATCAAAGACATATAGGCCTGACAGGTAAATGCCTTCATCTATCTTAATCAGTGAAGATCAAACGTGGCTTGAAAATGTATACTTTTTTACCACGTCAGGTTAGAGATCAAATGCCTAAAGTTTCAAAATCTATATCTTCTAAACTTAGTAAGTGGAAGAGCTAGCACAGAAGCTTGTTGGTATTACCAAAAAACAGCCTGAATCTATGTTTCTTGTTAACCATTCCATTAAAAATCCAAGACAAAGTAAAGCAATGCATCCGAACAAGATGATAAAGAAGTGTTGATAAATTCATAAATAGAACACAGGTCAAGTAATGCTTTTTTAATCTTGGTGAGGATTTGCAATTCTTAATCCTTTGCAATCATACTTTGGTTGATGCAGAAAGGAAGCTGCCAAACTTGTTGATGAGATTCGTGACCACATGTATCAAGCAAATCATACTTGGCTAAAATCAGTTCGCAGGCATTTGAGAAAAACATTACTTGATGGAATTATAGAAGCATCAAAAAAATCAAAACCATTATCCTTTCTATCTCATCCAGTCCCCGAATGTTCTTGCTTGAGGTATGATTCCTTAGAGATATCAAAGAATTCTTCTAGTCCTTTAACTTCCCAAATTTGGACAGCTCTTGGTGGGGCTCATCGGTGTCCTGCATGGATGGACACTGGTCCAGTTTCTCAATTAAAAGAGAAGGAAAATGAAGAAGATATAGATGAGGATGATTCTGTATCATCTGGGTTATTCTTTCGACAAAGTGGTGGAAATCATGAAGGTGATGGAGAAGTAATCAATAAAGAAGAAAACCCATTTGAGGATCAAGAAGAGCTTGAGGGTGGGGAAAGGTAACATCAAGATAGTGAGTTGATGATCCATTGACAATTGATAATGGATTCACATTGTCTGCAGTTATGTACATAATCGATTGTTACTTCCAACCATTGCTTACTGGCTTCAGTTTTGCGTGAGAGAAGCAGCAAAGCCGAGTAAATCTGGCCCTGGAACTCAGTGATTCAGGAAACCCATTTGCTAGTAGAACCATCTGTATACACATCAGTTTTATTTAGCTCAAGTCGTCAAATATAATATGCAGACTATTTTGTTGACCCCATATAAGTTTTACTGTAGCCTAGCATGATCTTACTAGTTAATATTTAGGTTCAGTTCAGTTCAGTTTGAATTCTTTGCTAGGAAAACTTCCTGGCTATTTCTGGTACATAGATTCATAGACTGTATTTAACTGATGTAACTACCTGATTCACGTATTTTATTTATTGATTGGGAAGAAGGTAGGCAGTGTTATAATATTTTTCCTGCATGGATGTGTTGGCAACTAGGAAAAATGCTTGTTTCATCATGAATATTTGTTCTACCATATTTGTAGTTTGGCAACTTGCATGCCATATTCGGTTTATGTTTAGATAACATGGATC
Source organism: Castanospermum australe (assembly GCA_019955255.1). NCBI lineage: Eukaryota > Viridiplantae > Streptophyta > Magnoliopsida > Fabales > Fabaceae > Castanospermum > Castanospermum australe. The sequence continues at coordinate 636,127 of NSJW01000870.1, read as the reverse complement.
TAATAATGTGCATTCTGTTTTAGACAGCAAATTTTGCAATTAAATGTGACACTATGCCATATTTGCTGATATTATACTCTATCTGTTGCTTTTTCTTGTTTGGGTCTTTGATTTGACACATCAAATGACATAATAACTTAATCATCGTTTTAAATTGATTTCAACATCAAAAGCACTGAGCACACTGGAGGCATAGGAGATGCTGTTTGTGGGAGAGTTGAATATTTATTGCTATATGATTATAAACTTTACTGTTCATAACTAGAACTAGTTCTATACAAAGCAATTATGTCAAGTGATATCATTTCAAACGACAGCTATAAAAAAAATAATTATAAAAATATTAAATTGTATTTAGATTTGTAAAATTTTTTTGATGTTACATTATCAATTATATAATGTAATTTCATATATGTAAAATCTTGTCCAAATAATATTAGTTTTTGAACTTGCAAAACTGTCCCAATTCATAGCTTCCAAAAACCAGCTTTTGCTGCCAAACATACAAGATGCTGGGTTAGATTACATAAGAATTGATTTTGAAAAAAATTTGCTGCTAAATTATCATGCAGACTTTTAGCCATTAAAAAGGTAAATCAAGTAGAAGCACAAACTTATATAACATTTTATTGCAGAATGTCCATGTTTCAAAACCAGGGTCATTAAAATGTACATTTTATCTGGATCTAGCCAGCATGGCAAAAATGAACTGACCGTCCCAATCCCACTTTCCCACACCTGAAGAGACAGAATAAAATTAATTAATCAGGACAAAATGAAAATGAGGGGGATAACTAGCTTCCTTCTCTTCTGAGCCTCTTGAAAGTTTGCTCAGAATCCTCACTGCAGTAATCAACTCCTGAACATGTTATCACTGGATTGCTCACAAATTGGTTTTCATGACCCTAAACAAATAATATATGATATTATAAAGATGATTTATAAGGGGAAATGAAAGATTATGCAAGGCTAGGTCTCCATCCTTTGAATTGATAACAAGAATTGATATACTTGGTCTACAATTTCTATATTAGCACTGTCCAAAAACAAAGATCTATATTGGCAGCAATTTCTTCTTCCTTTTCTCTTTTTCATGAATGATCTACAATGGCAGCTACTAATTAAATGTCAAAGCAGCAGCAACAATGAGCCTTCAACAAACCTTTGAGCTAGAAGCGGAGGGGGTCAACCCAGCATTTGCTCATCTTCCAACATCAATTTGCACTGAGACACTAGCCTGGGACAAATCCACACCCGAAGACTGCAGCACTTGTGTGAGAGTATCTAATATTCTGTCGAACACAAAAGCCCATTCAACAATGGCATGAATGATCTGCAACAAGAAGCTTGTGGAGCCCTTGAAAATTTCTCATGCCCTTTTTTATTTGGAAAGAATCTCATGCCCAATGGTAAGCACTAGTGGCTCTCTAATAATCTATGTTGGGCTCATAAAATTTCGATCAGTAAAAATGTCCAGGCAAATTGCAAAGAGGACATGACAAGACTCAAGCAGAGAAAAAGATGTACAAAATAAATCATCAAAGCATACACATTCAGCCAATCCGCTAGGCATCAACCTTAACTGCCTAATGATTTGAAAGTGAATATCAAGCTTCAGCATATCTAAGATAGAAGGCACCAGCTATTAGATTTCAGTAATTAAGTTATTACACCAAGATAGGAACCCAAGTCTTTGATATCAGAAAATGGGAATAATCCCCAATTACAGCAACGATCACTCATAGCAAAACAGAAAACTCAAGGAAACATAAAATATAACACAGGTTCTTCGAGGGCACCTGCAACCTCCCTACCCAAAAAAAGTCCTCAAAACCTTACCAAATGACTGCCTAGCCTCTCACTTGTCCCACCTTCCACTCTTATACTCACTGACTAACAGAATATCCCACCCCTCTTTCTCTTTTCCTCCCTTTTTCTCTCTCGTCTTACCACCTCAGCCTTCTTCACGTGGTCTAACATATGGATATCTAACACACCAACATTACATTCAGTATACAACTTCAGAGACACTCCTGCTGTCAAAACCAATCAGAGATTGTCCATGTTTTTTTATAGGTGTTTGGCTAGATTTTTTAGTTGACAAGCACATTCATACAAAGAAAGTAAGAAACAAACAGATAAATTTTTCATGAAGTAGTGTGCACATAGCAATAGGCTTCTGATCGGTTTCGAGAACAAAATTCCATGCCATGGGCAGGTAAGGGGATTGATTTGCAGAGGTTAACTAGCAAAATTGCTTATACATATAATTGTTTGAGCTCTAAATGGTATAAATAAATATTATAGCATGTGCATTGGGAATCATGCTATAAATGAGCATATGCATGTCCCACACCATCTTATTAGAAAAGGAAAAGGCCATTTGACACAGGTGTAAATCAAATCAATTTTACGCCAACCAATAACTTTTTTGTAGGATTAATTTCTCACAAATGCACTGTTAAATTTAAAATTTGTATTATGTACGTCATGGTCATAAAATTTCACATTCAATCCAACACTGTTTTTCAATTTTTCACTCCACTGCAGTGAATTAAAACAAATGCATAATATACTTTTCAAAGAAACTAAAATATCAATCACTTAAATTTTCTAAACTTTGGCATGCAAGACCTACATAATAATTAGTTATAATTCAATGGTTGGATCAATCAAAATCATTTTCTGTAAGTTATTGAGTGGTATAAGTGTATCACCAGTGTCAACTGATCCTCACAGTTTGGTTTTTACTATAATTGAAAAAAATAGGGGAGAAAATTGCAATTTTAAATTAACTATAAAGGCCACATCTAACACCCATTCCTACCGCCATATTATCATATATTAACTAAAATTAGATAATTTTCTTTACACCCGCTTCACAGGTACCTCTTCGTGTGTGTGTGCACGCGTGCGTGTATTATATAAATTGTTATTTAACATAATGGCAAATCCCTGGAATTCAAGATCAATTAAAAACTCCATTTTTTCAACCTTTCGTGTTTGACAAAATCACATTATTCTTCTTCCTCTCACCATCATATCAGTAATTCCCTTTTACATCTTGTCTCTCTCCCTCTCTATCCTGCTCTCTCCCAGTGGATATTTCTGTCCCTAGTAAAAAGTTTCCACCTTTGTTAATAAAAATATAGAAGAGTAACTTGATAAGCACAGACTCTTTAATTCATCCAAAAGAAAAAAAAAAGACTTTATTTCTGTAAGTTTTAGTTCTCAATGAAAAAGGAAAAAGAAAAAGCTGCCTTCTGTGAATCCAGTGATTGTTAGAAAGAAAACGGGGCCTTGGTGGTCTTGGGTCAGCTTCTTTTATGCCAATGATGAGAAGATAGACAAGAGACAGGTGATGGGTCATGGGTCCCTATGTGATAAAGAGAAAAATGAGAGAAAAGACAATTTAAGAGAGAACACTGGTTCAAATATTACTGAATTTTTTTTTTTTTCATTTACCCCACTTAAAAAATTATGGACTTAAATATGCTGATTTTGGTACAGTGTGAGAAGTTGCCCTATGGTGACTTAAAACCTTAGCTGTTAAAGATTTTTTTTTTTTTTTCCCTTAAGTCAGTTGTGAAGTCACTCCAGCCCATGGTGACTTTCCAACATCTTTCATAAAGAAGTTAACAACTCATCTATTGTGGAATGACATTGGGAAGTCGACCCAGCCTAGGACGACTTCCTAACTGTACTTTAAGAAAATAGTTAAGTAGGAAGTTGTTCCAGTCAAGGACAACTTCTCATCATGTCAAAACCTAGTGCATATTGGCAAATAATCTTCAAAGATGGGTAAAATGAAAAATAAAAAAAATTAGCAATGTCTTGATAAAAAAATCATTGAAACGAGAGAAAATGTTTCAATGGATAATTGGGGGGGGGGGGGCATGGTTTTTCAGTCCAATTGAAAAGGAGCATGATGCTAACCTCCAAAAGAAGATGAGTATGTTAGCATATTGTAATGTACACACAAACACCCTGTTCACTACTTGCTAAATGCAGGAGTTTTATTTCAAACAAATAATTAACAAGAAATCAGTGAAGAAAAACATTCGACTACTTATCAAAGAAGCTCACCCCTGAGAATAGGCACTTGAGATGCTATCCGATCCACTTTCAATTGTAAGCTCTTCCTGTTCCTTCAATGTATTATTTGGAACAGTACAGTTGACCTTATTTGGTTTACTAAGCCACATTTGAGGCTGGGTATGGGAAGGCATGTCAGCATTAGACACAGGTTCCTGCCGATGTTGGGTTGGAATACCACTGCTTATAACTGGGTCAAACATGTCCAACTGCATTTGCATGCTCAAGGGAAATGCTTCTGTAGCTAAACCAGGGGTGTGGGTCTTATGAATAATTGTTGTTGAGAAGTCAGATTCTATTTGGTTCTGTGCATTCTTGGGCAATGATGGAGAGACATCGTCATTGTTCTCATGAGCAGACCCATTTTGTATAGCTTGAGAAGGATCTGTATTATTTTCTGCAGGCCCATGATGATTTCTCTGATACAACAGCTGATAACATTAAAATTTATATAAAGCGCCTTTGTCACTATTTCAAGGCACTAAATCACAACCAACCATTATGAAAAATATATCATTTAAGTTATCATCCCTGAACTCATTCAAATATGCATGCTGGCTATAAGAAGGATGTAATTTTTGTTCTTTTTTTCTTTTTGAAAATAAACTACAGGCAGGCATATGAATTTGAAGAAACAGCATAAAATGGTAAAATCCAATAAATGAAAGGAACCTAAGTTCTTGTATGAGAAATCTAAGGCCGTTGGCTTCATGACTTCTTGATACATGATCAAGTACATTGGTCATTGGTGTGCTAGATGCTGACCCAACTTAGTGGGAACAAGGCTTGGTGGTGGTAGTTGCTTTTGCAGTCTATATACAAATGCATCCTCATACAATTAGGCAATCACAAGTTTCACACCATTATGCAACTTTGCAGGTCAAATTAGACTCATAAAAAATTCAAATTTAATATGAGTTTGCATCAAGTCATCAAGCAGATATCTGCAGCCCAGAAAAAAAGAAAATTTAAAACAATACTAAAAATAAAGTCCAATGTGCATATTCATCCCAACTTTAAGACACCATAAACATATATTAAAACATCGACAACCAGAGACAACAAGCTTTATAGGATAATTCACATTACTAGCAGGGTACAAACTTTGATACTTCAGAAAACATATCACAGACACCATAAAAAAATGCACACGAATCCATAAAATAAATAAGAACCCACTCAATTGAAAATGAATGCATCTTTTAACTTTAAGTCAGCATGGCTCTATTTCTCCACGGAAAGCTTCTTGGTTGTGTCAGATGCCCATTTGTATAAGCTGATTTTTGGAACTTTTGCAGCAAGGGTTTTCAGTAATAGAGATTTTGCAGAGGCACCATGGAGTTTGGATATATCAACCTACAGAGACTTTGGAAGTAAGGTTATAAATTGCTGTTTTCTATCCAAATTACTAAAAGAGCATCTGAAAGTACTTCCTCCTAAAACCTATCTAATACTATAATTACAACAGATAATTCATATTTTAAAAAATAATCAACTACTTAATTTTAAAATTAATTAATAGATGTATTATCCCAAGTAATAGTAAAACTCATTATATCTCAGACATAATTTTTTTTCAAATATGCTCCACTTTCCTAGTACTATTATCTTCCAACTTTTTATGGTTGAAGACATTCTCCAACTTTTTGAAACAAATTATACAAACTGTTAGATGGAAAGTTTGTATCATGCACATCATGCTTGTAAGATAGCTGATAGACCCCTACTATTGAGGGGTAGACCAAGGAAGGGAATGGGAAGAAGAAGAGCAACACACGTAGGTAAGAGGGATATAATGGGAAAGGGTCAGAATGGGAAACAAGGGGGAAATATTCATGTGGATAGCCTAGGAATGCTGAGCTGGCGAGAAGTAGTGGAGAAAGGGGGAATTCGGTTGTGGGAAAGGAGAATAAAAGGAGAAAAGCTAGGAAGTGCAAAGGAAGCAAGAATTTGGTGAGGAAACGAGTGGGAGGAGCAGGCCCTCGAAGCTCTGCATTATCTTTCTTTCTATTTTGCTGTTTCTTAAGAGAGAGTGTGGGGAGTGAGAAATCTGTATCTACTGGTTTTTGTCTCTAAATTCAATAAAATCTATTCTGATTTCTGGGTTCCTAACAATTGGTATCAGAGCTCCTATCTAGGAGCTGTGGGTACTAACGTGAAGATGATTCTAGTGTTTGAAGGGGAGGAGGGTTATTGGTGGTTGATCCATGTTGTGCAGCACTTTGAAGCAAAGGAAACACCTGATACGCAGAGGTTACAGTAGGCTGTGAAGGCTTTGAGCGGTAGAGCTCTCCACTAGTATCAATGGTGGAAGTTACGCCATCCAAATGCTCCTTGGTTAACCTTCCAGATTGCATTCATCAAACAGTTCCAGCCCAAATTTGAGCCGTATCTGCCGATAGTTGAAGGGGAGGAGGAGTAAGAGGTTTTTGAACCAGAGGAGGGTCAATGGGAAGAAGTGGCTAAGGAGGAGATAGATGTGCTGGATGGGGCTGTCAAGGGGGTCGAATGGCAAAAACAAATCAAGATGGAGGAGGAGGGGCTGATTGAGGAGGAAACGAAATCATTCGATAGGTTGGATGAGGTCGGAATTGGGATTGAAGAGGAGCTCTTGGGAGAAGACCCTTTTCTTGGTCGTGCGAAGGTGAGGTACAGATGGCCACGTTTGGGTGGCCAACAGAACGCAAAAACGGAGGAGAATCCGCAGACCCAAGGCTGTGTGATGGACAAACTGAAGGAGGGGTGGTCGGAGGTGGCCACCAAACTCTGGGTCTTGAGCATTCCGGTCTATCCCCCTCAACCACTAACACCCCCGGACACGGATTTTCAGGCGGAAGAGGATGAGCCATCCACTAAGGTGATTGGGACTAAGGAGAACGCGTGCAGACTGGCCAAGCCATCACCGGAGCCACCAGACGTTGACCCACTATGCTGCGTCATTGGAGAGGTCGTGCAGGGAGGTTGCGTGAAGAAAGGCACAAAGAGGGAGGAGGAAGAAGCAAGAGCAGTCCCAAAACCACCAGACCCATACTCGGTGAAGTAGGAGAAGAATGTGGAAGCTAGTCCATGGTGGCGCGCGAACGAAGATCCCCTGCAAGTGTCGTTCACAATGCAGATGTGGATGTGGGAAGGAGAAGGGACAGAACTGGAATTCTGTCAATTGAGCTCGCTGTCTTACCTAATGGGCCAAGCCCAACACTTAAAGGGAGGAAGTTGGAATTCTGAAACAGGAAGTGTGGGATCTGGGCAGAAATTTGAGCCTTATTCAGAAATAACTCAGCCCAATTCTTTAATTGAAGCTGATTCAACAGCACCCCGATCAAATATTCTAATAGGTTGCGGGCTTTGTACGAATAGAGTTAGTGAGCTGGACTCATTGAGTTGGGCAGCATTTTGGCTCAATATGAACTCTAATAACATTACGAAATAGTCCCCACTCAAGGTAAGATACGCTCAGAACCTAAATGAGAATTTAAAAGGGGTGGGCTTTCAAATGTTGAGACCTTATTTGGGAAAGCAAGCTATGGATACTTCCTATGACTTGAGGGGCCTCGTCTCCAGCCCAAAGCTCTGGAATTGCTGGTATCTAAAATTTTTTCAAGGGAATTTTATGAGCAGTGTAAGAGGTCACTTAAGCTACACTACCTGAAGACATTCTACCGTTGGGCACAAGATGCTGCTTCAAGTGTCACAAGTAGAATTAGGGAATCTAACTCTGCTGTACCTGAGGTTAAAGTTTGTACCTCTACATTGCGTCTCATGCTTCAAGTACTGAATTGGGATTTTTGTTACAATATCAGCGACATGAAAATAAATCTAAATGTCTTCTCTGTTGGAGTTAGTCAAGATGGGGATTCTCCTATGTCCCGAATATCATTTGGTACAGCCCGGTCCTGTTTGGCATGATGTGTTAAAATTAAGCGGCCATGTTGGATGGCTTTTGAGCTTATATGTAGGTAGCATTGGGACAGAAAATCTCACGTGTAGGCTACTGGCTTGACTGCCTTATTGCAGTCCCTGCTAGAAGACTAGTGGTACACTTCTACTCTTTCACTGGAACTGTATTTCTTTCTGATGATGGACAAATTTATGAGTGGCATTTTCTGCAACTCCTACCTGGGATAATATAGTGGGTAGATCCTCCTGACACTGATGGATACCTTTTTGCATTGGTTTGAGCCCAGAGGAGATCTTTTGGGTCTCTCCGAATTAGTTCACAGGTTAAGGATGATAAAATAAATGAATTTGATGTTTGGCATGGTCTGGCAAGTTTATATGCTAGCCCCTTTCATTGGAAGGATGCTGAGATCTATTTGCAAAAGGCCAGGGAGCTGAAGGAGTACTCCGAAGCAAGAATGCACACAGAAGGTGCTATAATTGTTGGTTGTGGGCAAAATCAAGAAGCTCTGGGTATTGCTGCTGTCAAGGTAGCAGCTGCCATCACTGCCATAATTGCAGGGGCTGGTCTTCTTTTCGATCCAGTAGGAGCCAAGGCTGTGTTGGGGCTGGAATAGTGGGGTTGGGCAGAGAGGAGTGTTTCAGCAGCATCCAATCCAAAGATTGACCAAACTAAAGAGGGTGAACGCATGACCAAAGAAGCGAGTTTCTATGATTATGAGAAAATGAAGAACTTTCTAATGGCAACCCAGTTTCCAAGTGCACTACTTCTAATTATTGGTTGTGATGTGTTAGGATCTCTACCAAATCTTACACACTATCTATATGCACACAACATAGATAGCTACATCGAAGGTTATGTTCAGATGATGACCCCAGGAAATGCTCGTTCAGCTTTGGACATCTGTTATACAATCATGGGAAACTTGTGTCCATAGGTGAAGTTGAAGATGTTCTGGTAGCATATGTTGCAATTCAGAATGGACATTGTTTTAGAAGCAAAGAAGGGTATAAAGGAGGGATGATGAATGGACAAGTCATTGAGGTAATCCATGACTTTTTCTTATTTGATCCTGGAGGAGCAGATTTGGTAGTGGAATGGTACTGGTTTGAAGCACTTGGGAAGGTCAGAGAAAAATTCAAGAATCTGATCTGGAAATTGGGGGCTGTTTTACCTGCTGTTGACCATGCTAATGTACAATATTTTTTATGTCAACATGTCAAAATTCCATGCTCCTATGATGACCCCATAGTTGAGGATAACTGAAGATTCTTCCAGCTGCTACATGACCCCTACACTAACCTTCACCTTGAGGACAAGGTGAATTTTTTGGGGGGGAGTATTGATAGACCCCTACTATTGAGGGGTAGACCAAGGAAGGGAATGGGAAGAAGAAGAGCAACACACGTAGTAAGAGGGATATAATGGGAAAGGGTCAGAATGGGAAACAAGGGGGAAATATTCATGTGGATAGCCTAGGAATGCTGAGCTGGCAAGGAGTAGTGGAGAAAGGGGGAATTCGGTTGTGGGAAAGGAGAATAAAAGGGGAAAAGCTAGGAAGTGCAAAGGAAGCAAGAATTTGGTGAGGAAAGGATTGGGAGGAGCAGGCCCTCGAAGCTCTACATTATCTTTCTTTCTATTTTGCTATTTCTTACGAGAGAGTGTGGGGAGTGAGAAATCTGTATCTACTGGTTTCTGTCTCTAAATTCAATAAAATCTATTCTGATTTCTGGGTTCCTAACAATAGCACATTAGTCCAATATCATTCTATACTGTATTGAAGTGTCTCAAAATTAATAATAATTATGTTTTTCAAATAAATGGAAATATCAAATAATTCAATCACAAACTTATTTTTTGTTAAAATTTTCTGAAATTTGGCATCAAGATCTGCATAATAATTAGTTACAATTCATCAATTGGATCAATCAAAATCATTGTCTAAAAGAAGTAATTCAGTTGTGTAAATGTATCAAGGCATACACTAGTGTCAAATGATTTCCACCCATATATATATTTGGATTCAAAAACCTGTTTGCATAAGCCCATAAAAATGTGTGAAATTTTTCATTACCCCTCATGGTACCAAATAAATTATCCTATGCTGGAAACAATTTATTCAGTTTTCAAAACGCTGCACTGCATCTAACGATCAGCTGCAAAAGCATTGATATCATAAGCTTAAATAAGTGCATCCAAATGGTCTCTAAACAATATCTTCAATATGCAAAGCAATGTTTTTCCCCTTTTTTTAATTTTCCTGCAATGGTGATATTACAAATCTCAGGCCTTCACATTAAATAAAAAATTAAAATAAATTCCTTGTTCACATATGATGTGAAAGTTTCTTTCGGTTTAGGCAGCCCACCAAAACCTACTTCCAAATATTAAAAAAAAAAAGATAAAAATTTATAAGATAACCTTATAATGACTTGGCAGTGTATAAAGGGTCAAGGTTAGGTACATCTTTTATTACCCCATGACTTCTAAGACACATAGAAACCTGAAAGTTGACATTACCCAATTTTTTCCTCCAACAGTCCAAAGTCAATAGTGAGTTACCAAACTAACTGCCCATATGGCTGACTACCAACTTTGTTCTCTGTATACAAGTTATTCTTAGCAAACCCACCACATGCCACCCAACGGCAACATGATATAAGTGGAACTAATGTCTCAAGAAATGAGTAGAGAAAAACCTGTTGGGACATCCAAGAAAGGTGCTTTGAACACTATAACATCAATGTGAATGTGGACTTACAAGGTCACGCATATTTACAACATTTCACAAGGCGCAAAATGAACACAGAAACTCAGGTCTATGCACGCACAACATCAGTCCAAAGAATTTTACCCATGGAATTAATTTCGTTGGCTCCTGATTCCGCCCTTGATACGACTGCTCATATATTTGTAATTTTTCCTGTAGAAACTGAATATACTCAATAACCTGCACACAAAAATCAAATTTCTTAATTTAGTTCATGAGAACAGAATTTTCAGGATGCGTAAAAGAAACCAATGATTGAATGAACTACCTCCAACAAGAATGACGCCCTATCTCTTTTTTGATCATTTTGAGGTATGAGATCCCTCAGAATCTGAAATCTGGCTCACAAACATAATTAAATATTAGTAACATAAGAAATTAAGAATTAAAGGATAACATTCGAAAGAGCAAGTTTTCACTCAAAATCTAGAACCAAAAATATGGTTTAACATTAACTTCTCAAAACACATTAATCAGACATAAACATAGAGACACCATGCATCAGAACCGGTTAACACCCAGAAGAAAATTCAGGACCAGGCACAGTTTAGTCAATAACCGTAGTTTAAAAAAGCTTGCCTTTCGTTAATCTTGCTCCTTCTACGCTGCTCAGTCTCTGAATGCTTAGAACGGTGTGTGTTCACCCGCTTCCCCCTGTTGGGTTCATCTTCATCCAGCTTCACTGCCAGTCATAAAATTATTGAATTTGAATTCCCAAAAGTATTAAAAAAAATGAAAAAGAGAAAACATCAAACCCTCTTCCACAATCACTGACCCAGAAAGAGACAGAACCTTTGTGTGAGGAAGAGCTGTTCCCAGTTAAGAGCTCTTCATCGTCTTCTTCCAATTCGTCTTGCTGGCCTTTCGCAGACCTAGCCATCTCCTCTGCTCCCATTCTGCAGAAGTGCAGATGGAAAGATTTTCTCGAGAAAATCGAAATTAAGAAAGAGAGAGAGAGAAAGAGAGAGAGAGAGAGAGAGAGAGAGAGAGAGAGAGAGAGCTGCAGAAGGAGTAGTGTAGTTGCGATGGTGTCTGTGAATGAAAGGCGCCGGCGATGAGTGAGGGGGTCCGGCGAGTGGGTCCGAATAGAAAAGCGGGTTTTATTGTTATTGTCTGACTGTTATTGCGGTTTAGCTCCTTCATTCACGAATCACTACCTACCTCACTACCCCTTTCTTTGGGTCAGTCATGGGTGGGAGTGGAAAATTTTTTTCAAAGAGATATTATCTATTTTAAACATTCTATTTAATATTTGATATATATTATTAAATTTTAAAAAATAATATATATTTATAATATATTTATTAAATTTTATACATATTAATTATTAAGTAAAGTGCTTAAGTAGATAATATCTACTTATGAATTTTTTAGAGTAGAATAGGATTACATGTCATCTTAGAGAAATTTTTGTGTATTTTGATAATAATATATTGATAGAATAAATACATAATATATGACATTGTATAATTATTTACTGGATTGAATTTATAAATTTTAAATAATAACATTAAGATTAGATTGAATCCTTAAAAATTTCTTGAGAGTATTACTCTTAGAGTAAATAATAATTTCTTCATCTCACGTACACCTATATCCCTTTAAAATTTTCTTTCAAAAGAAAATAAAAAGACAATAAAAGAAAAGCTAAATTATAAGAAACTTCTTATAATTATGAGTTATGTATAGAAAATCTTTTTGTGTTTTAAAATTCACTAATATAACTTATTAAATTCATCAAATTATATATATTGACTCCTTTCTTATAATTTAACCTAAAAGAAAAACTTCGCTAGTACATCCAGTCTGGCAATCTTTGACTTTTGATCTATTCATTCAATCAGAAAAAAATGCACAAAAGAAAAAAATTGTAAAAAAAGTTATAATTGACAAACTGGCTATATTGATGAAAAATCAACGGGGGTGATTATGTTTTATCTAAGTAATTAAGCTCAATAAAAAATAATAGTATCGACTAGTATTATTGAGCTAGTTTGGATTGAATTTTACAATATTGTGATTAAGCATCACAAACTATCAATTTTGATCAAACCCATTAGTTCGGCCTAACAAATTTGACGAGTTTGAGCTAAATTTTTAGAGATTTATTTTAATTCGACCTAACTCCACAAAAAAAAATTATTGACTCAATTGATCCAACTTGATTCATTTTATTTAAAAACAAGTAAATATTGTCACTCAACTCGTTGGACCACTAATAAACTTTCAAGCCAAACCAATAATTTTAAGCATTTTTTGTTTAGTTCACTTAGCTGAACAAACAAGAGCTTGCCTAAATTGACCATCCACTCTAAACTACAAATGATCACTTATAATATTTTTACAAATTATTTTAAGGTTAAATTATATATTTAGTTTCTATAATTTATATTTATTTTTAATTTAGTCTATATAAATTTTTTTTTCAACAAGGTTTTATAATTTTAAATATTTTTAATTTGGTCTAATTTATATTATTTAGTATAACGATGTCGTTAACTTGTGGATACGTGTCAAATGATATTGAACTCAACATGGCACTGCATTTTATAAAAATTGTGACTATAATTCAATTTGGCACGCATTCCAATAATATTTGCCGAAAGGGCCAATAAAACTCCTCTCAAATTGCCGGTGATGTTGAGGCCCACCTAAAACAAAAAAGGCACTAAGCAGTGTGATATTGAACTCCCCTATCATTCTCAGTTGTCAAGTATATATGCTCATTTTCAACTTAGCTGCGTATGAAACTGTATCACCCCCAGGCCTGCATTTCACCTTCACTCGTATGTTTGTCATATTTTGCCAAAAACTCATCCCTGCCATTGTGAACAACAAAATCGACTAGTGGTGGAACTTGACCTAAGTTGTTGGGACGGCAGTAGCTTAAAATCTCTTTGATTTAGGCAAAAAAATATATACACAATAATATTGGAGTTATTAAATTTTACCATTTTCATCAAGATATTAGAAACTTTTATAATGTTAATTTCAATCTAAGGCTCAATAATTGAGAGTCAATTAATGTCCTCCACAATAATTACCATCATTTGAAAAGCTACACTTAATTCAAAATAAAATAAATGCAAGTTTAAGATTGAAATATATCATAACCATCCTCTTGACCAATAAAAAATGAGGTGAGGTTTGCTTCCAATGAGTAGTTAGTTAGAGAGAAAATCACGTCAAGGACACAACTATATGAAGTTTTTAGGACAGAAGTTTGGGGGGCAGCTGCCCCCTCTGCTCCAAAGAAGCTCCATCATTGATATCGACGATGATTTTTTTTTTTTTTCAAATCTTCATGTATTGTACAAAGTATTTACTTCCCATTTGTACTCTTTCAAATTTTCCTTATCATGCATAAGGACATCTCATTTTTACATTTAACAATTTTATTCGGACTTAATATAATAGTAAAGATAGGTTACATCAAGACTATCAATCAAGCTGCTAGTGACATGTTTGATTTAGAGAAGAGGCTTACTAAAAAGATCACCTCCAAAGATTTAATTTTTTTATAAAAAAAAGTTACTTAACTAGCATATGAGCAATAGGGTATTTCTCTGAGAAGGGATAATCACCAAACAAAATCATTAATTGAAGAAAGATTTGAAATCTTACACATGAAAAATATAAAGTCTCATCTAATTTCTTTAACTAGTTAAGTCAACTCGCATTTGGTATTTTTCATCATTCTAAACATACAAATAGATTAATTCTGTTTTAAAGAGAAAATGTCTAGAAAATTTTTGGACTGATTTTACAAGAAAATGCCTTTCTTATAGGCCTTTTTTCTTTGGTAAAATCTCATAGGTCTTTCTTTGGGAAAAGTATAAGTTGCAATTGGCCAAAATCTACATTTGAGTTAAAAAAATAAATTGGATATTTTTACATGAACTTATAATTAGTGTTGTTTGAGTTGGTTCAAACCGGGCCATAAACTAACCATCTAACTAGTTATGGTTGAGTTTCATGATCAGATTCATGATTAAACCAGCTTATCAACTCCTTGATTGTATATTTATTTTTGTTTAATTTTGTTTAATTTGACATGCAAGATCTAGATGACAGTTAGTTATAAACTTATAATTCAACAGTTTGGTGAATCAAAATCATTTTTTATGAGAAGTTATTGAAGGACATAATATTTTTCTGATACTAGTTAGTGTTATTCTAATGCAGGTTCTTGGACATAATATAGGATCCTATATAAGCTGCTATTGTTGAGTGATTTGAGTCATATGTGCTGTTATTGTTTAGGGACTTGAGTCATTTGAGTCATATCAAATAATATGGAATGTTTGATGTCTGCTTATAAGGCCTTGCACTCTCCCCCTCTCATCACTATCTAACTTTTTGGTGGATTCTCTCCATGAAACGCTTTGTAACAGCTATTTACTTGAGAAGATTGCAGATACTCTTTTCTCTTTCAGCCAAAGTGGAAGGATTATATTAATGAATAAGTATGAAGGTTAGAGTAGAAATCAAACAGACCAAAAAAGCATCAAATTTACAGACATACAAACTCCAAGAGCACCTAAATAGAAACACACCTAGACGACACTTGGATGCATTAGCCTAAAATGGAAACAGAAAAGGTGGGGTTGATCCTTTTGGACAAGCATTAGAATCATATCCTACTATAAAAAATAGGTGAGGTAAGAGACCCATCTCACTTCACTGTCTAGGAGGAAACATGAGAGCAATTAACCCATCAAATATTATATGATATAATAAAATGTAAATTCTTGGAAGGTGGCGTCTTGGTGATGCTCTTTCCTAGAAATTCTAAGCCTTCTTGGATCACTAACTCATAAACACTATCCTCCAAATATAATTCTATGTTTAAATTTTGGGATCTGTGAATGATGAATTAAATAAAACATATGAAATTAGTCTTTCTTCTAATTAGAATATAAGATATTTATTGGGGATCGTAAACTCAAGTTTTTACTATGATAATAAAAAATTAAAATTGTAGAATAAAACAGGGTCATCCATGGCAATGACAACGGTTGAAGAGGGCATGATGTTGTCCTGGGAGCCCCACCAAAATGAGCCTGTGGGATGCAAACGTCAACAAAAACCAACAACACCACCAGCACTTAAAGAGGAAGAAATTGGAAGTAGGCATATGACATAGCTCTTGCGTATGCATGCCTCAGCACCTCTCCACCATGAGTCTCCATTAAGAATTGCTTGGATTTGATAATTCTTTTTTTAGTATATGAGAGTATTCCCTCACTCACTAGGTGAAAGGCTAATATCTTAGAGTATAATCAACGCCAAAGCAAAGACCCATTTATTCCATGCGAAATCAAATATCTACCACTAAGATCAATCCTTAAAAGAATTAAAATCCCTCCTACTCGGACCAACACCAGTGCTGGATTTGCTCATTCTAGGCCTCCTTAAACCCCAAAAAAATAGTAGTTATTCTTATGATGATCCAGAAAAATGTTATAATGCTAGTCATGACTTCTGGCCCTCTAGTATAATTTGGTCCACTTTTGAGTCTTTCCACTTAAACTATAGGTTGGTCCACAAACATAATCTAAGATAATTATCATACGCAGTACTATGCAAAAGTATATTAAATCAGAAGAAGGACAAAGAGAATTCAGTGTAGTTCTACTACATCTTTGATGTGTGCAAGGCTCAAATATGTGGAATATTTGGTGAAGAACTATCTATGCAATTAGAGAACAAAAATTAAAGTACTCTATCTTTTGCTCTTCTATACAGAGAAGGAAGATCTGACGCCACTTTGCTATTGCTTTATACAAGAACCTGTTCCCGAAAACATGGAATTTATCTAATTTATCTTCATGATGCTTGTGTGGAATAACCAGGAAGGCAGGCTCAGAGTTCCTCTAGTTCATTCAGAACCTATTTCATGTACAGAATCATAGGCCCTCCTCCGTAATCAATAACCATTGGGGCTTTGCCTTCTGATGAAGAACTGTGATTAATTCAGAGCCACATGTTTAGTTCACATTATGTGCTTCTCAATGGCTCATCCAGCAATTGCAAACATTCCTGAGGATTGGCATAAAAATAGTCTTCTTCTTTGGGTCTGTCTGGAATGACAACTCTTCTTTTGGGGCTTCCCATCCGATAGGCATGAGCTTCCTTCACAGCAGTGGAAAACTCATCCCAGCTCAATGACCCCATGGAGTATTGATCTATTAGGCGTACCAGAAGCCTTCTATCCAGTAGTATAGTCTTTTTGAATCCTAGGAATCTGAAGAGCAGGAAGTATGATCTCAGATAATATTTAGATGTATGTGGTATTATGTAAATTAAAAATGATAGTTTTGGCATCAATCAGGAAAACAATAGAAAAATAAAGTTATTAGATCAGAGTTTATTAGCAGAGGCTCAATTTGCGAAGCACACTCAGATAGTGTTGCAGCGATAGACAAAAAATGAAATGCACAGCATAATGGCTTGTTAAGCTGTTCAATCATGAATATGCTTTTCTTATCTAATAGGGATATGTCCAAAGTGCACATAATTCTGTCATACACTTAAGACCATTATATACTTTAAGCACAAATGAAATCAAAACATTTGTTTAGCACATCAAAGGATCAGGTCACTTAGAAGAATAGACAGACACATTATTGGCAGCATAGTAATACCTGCGATGACCTTCCACAACTTTAGCCATGTTCCCATCATATGTTGGAACAAATATATCACTCTCTAGGGAGACGAGATAATCCACTACAGCCATTTGTGATGAGTGATTTTGGAAATACGTCAAATCTGAAGGTTCTAGCAGAGTTTCCTTCCTTACCTGTTGCAGTTAGTGGAAATGTTTATTGACAAATTTACATATAAATACAGAATATATGATTTTGCTTTCTTCTACTTACCAGATTAGGAAACTCTGCAACTAAACTTGCCATCCTTCTCTCTCCACCATATATTTCTCCAGCAGCAATATAAATTTGAACATTGTGATCTATGCCTAGCGCTGTCAATGTAAGAGCAGTTTCCTCAGGTGTCAAAGGGCATAAACCATCTTTCCTCTTAAGCTCAGAATTAATGACTTTTTCCTTCCACCGAGAATAAGCATATCTAAGAAATACCATTTACCAAAATTACATTCAAAGGACAACTGGAGAAACAAATAGAGGCTGTAAGTTGTAACACATTAACATAAGATTTAGATTACCTCATTCTTGTGAGTTCCTCCACCTCCCTGCTGTCACAACCACGAGTGCAGCCAGAGAAGGCCAACATATCCATCTCATATCTAAGATGAAGTACAAGGAAAGGTCCCCTTTCCCTCAAAATTCTGACTATCCTTCTACCAAGTTCTTCTATCTGGGAAGTAAATCTCAAAGCATTAAAATTTACCCGGCATCGCAGCTTTTGAATCTCAGGAGGTAGTCCATTATTTGCAAGTCGAGCATCAGTTCTATTTAGGTGTACAACCTTGTGTTTCAGCAACAGAGGAAGGATCTATCACAAACACTCAAGAGAATTAGTTGCATTAACCAAGCAAAATTTGATAGTGAAAGAAATCATTTAGTCCGAACAAAGACCTGATTTTCATAGTATGAGATACTAGACCAGCTAATGGGAGGCAATGAGTAGAATCGTCCTAATTCAACTCTTCTCTTGAGCCTGGGTGGTAGTTGCTTTAATATTCGAACCTCATCTCTCAAGGATGTAATGAAATGATCTACAGAAAATATGTCTTGGAAGTCACTGCCACATCAAGGGAACAGAAATGAGGACATTTCAACTAAGAAATCAGGATAATCCTAAAAGTAGATGCTCCTTGAACTAAAATTATGAAGGCAAGAATAATGTACAAACCTTGGATCAGCCCAGAAAGAGGTTTTATCCCAGCTCTGGAACTATGAGAGTGACATTTAAATGTCTGGCAATAGCAACCATGTCACATATCTGCAGAAAAAAATGTGAGGAATAAAGACTTTGAAAGAAAGAATCAGACTTTGAATGTAAATAATGATGTTGATTGATCCAAGCACAGCACTTACTGCTGCTCGCATTTGGTTGAGTCCTCCATTGCACGAAACCATAAGATAACCATTATTCTTATAAATCCCTGATGACAAGAATTATCAAATTCAGGAGAGACATGCATAAGAATTCATGAAATTTTAGCTAAAAAGAAGAAATTGAAAGGAGGGAGGGGGAAGGTTCAGCCTTCAATGAGAAAAAATAAAAGAGCTGACCATTTATAGAAGAAAATCATGAACCATATAATTTGGAATTTTCTTTATGAAAGAAAAAAATGGAACTTCATTGGAAAAAAAAAGTGAAGTACTCAAGACACAGTTGGATCCAGTTTCATGTAATCTTGAACTAACAGAGCAGGTTATATGAGTGTCAAAATTTTAGGAGCAGAAAACTGGGGGGAAAGAGACTGCTGGAGAAACTACAACCAGCAACAAATCAGACAGCTCTACATTTAACAATGTTTACTGTCAAAAAATTGAAAAGAAGTTCATACTGTTCACAAGATAACTACAAAGAATTATTCGTATGACAAGCCAAGAACTTACTTTTGGGTGGGAGCACAACCTTGGCTGGAGCAGTAGACTTTTCTACAGCCGGAGATGCATCTGCGTGACTGAAACAATGAGGCATGCCCTTCAACAATATTGGCCCCCACAATTCCCCCAGTGCCATCAGCTGAACAACACTAGTCCAAAGTATCGCAGTTGTAATGACCCGAGCCATCCACACCTTGATTCGAGACCTTATGATCAACCTCTTGGACTTCTCAACTTTGCCAGCACCCAAAATTTTGAGCTCCATCTCCATCTTCTCACTGTCACAGTGATTGCCTTTTCCATCAGAGTATTTTGCCCATCTTAACACCATTGGTTTTGGTTTCACTTCAGCTCACAACCCGCTGAATGGCGTGAGCTTAACTCTTCAAAAGCTTCTAAAAATCCTTGAACTTAGTGATGCCTAATAAATGCTCAGAATCAAGACCAAACTAGATATTGTCAATTGACCATAGGATCTTTAAAGATGAAATAAATGCTAATAAAACGAAACCCAATGACCCCATAATTATTCTGAAGCAAAAAATGTTATCCACCCACCAGACAAGGTGATGCCCTCAACTGATTCACATCAGCATTCAGCAGACACCTTGAAATTCTAAAACCTCCTTGATTTTCAGAATCTTTAAGAACTGCTATAGAATATTGAGTAGCAAATTAGCAATGTACTGTAGCCTTCACATATTCACAGTAACTATATTAAAGCCGCACCTTATCTTGTGAACTAAGAGAGCTGCTGCACCACGTGAGCTTGAACAGTGAAGAAAACCCAGAAAGAAAATGGTGGCTGGGGTTCCAGTTGAAATTCCCTCAACTGGGTCTATAATCTTCATGGGTTTTTGACGGCATTCATGAACAGCAACACAGAAGAAATACCACAAAGAGAGTGTTCTGAGCTAAGTGTTGACGAGTGACGGCGAGAATGACGATGGGCCAATTCGAATGTCAATCGTGGAATTAGATGATAAAGCGGTGAATTTCAGACTGATAGTTTTCCGGCGGAAAGTTTCCGACGGATCCCGGCGGCGGCGCCGGAGAACGGAACGGAGGAGGATCGGAGAAGGTTGAGAGGGAGAAAGAATGTGAAGAGATGAAAAAATTATTATGCAAATAGAAAAAAGGCTCTAAACACTGGGAATTAGTGTCCAGTTGTTGACACTTTACAGCAAGAGTAGTTAAATTGAATGGACCCTTTGTTAACTATAAAAAAAATTTTGTTTATTATATTTTTATTATTTGCCTTTGTTTTTTTTTAAATATTTCTCTTATCCTGATATATGTTAAAATGGATTTAGATGATTATTTAATTTGGAATTAGAGTTAGATTAAGATTTCTTTTAATTTCAACTCATGAAAGGGATTTAGATAAGATTTTGTAATTTTTCATGTGCAAGAATTTGAATATCTCGTTTATTTAGTAATTTCTTGTGTTTAGGATTAATTGACTAACATTCTTCTTAAAAAAAAATTGAATTTTTAGTTGTAAATTTATGATATTTTTTTTACTTTTAACGTCTTGTAGTGACATATATTTATTAATATTTTATTTATAAAAGCAAGTTAAATTTTTTTTAATAATTATTTTATTTAACCTTAACAAGTTTGATTAATTACTAAAAACAGACTGCTGATAAAAGATTTAAATAATTTATAAGAAGTCATAAATTTAAGTTTTTATGTCACTATTATGCCAAAAATAACTTTAACTAATCTATCTTTTGTATTTTAATTTTTTTTTAAGTGTTTGGGCTTTGTCCTAATAATCACTTTCTTAGTCATTGTAAAATTTTTTTATTTAACAAATTTAAATTCAAAATAAGAAGGAGAAGAGATAATTTATTTATACATATAATAAGATTAATTTGAATCTAATAAATACTACTTGATATAAGTATATTAAATACTAATTCAATTTAAATAAAATTATTATCATCAATTACACTTTCTTAAATTTTGCTTATGATTTTGACATAAATATATTTAATACTAATACAATTTAAATGAAATTTTTATTCTTAGATTTCACTTATTTAAATTTTTTTAAAAATATGTACATTGATTATTCATATGAAACTATTTTTAATAAAAAATTTAAATTACTTTACAATTTACTTAAGCCTAATAAATATTATTATCATATCTCACTTTTTTAATTTTTTTTATAATTTTGATAAGTACATTAAATACTAACATGATCTAAATAAAATTACTATTATCATATCTCACTCAATCAAATTTCTTTTTAAAATAAATACACCAAATATTAACACAATTCATGAAAATAATTTAAGTGAATAAATTTATAATTACTCTAAATAATTCTTAAAATAATTTAAAATATGTACAAATTCGTCCATTGCACATCAAGGATAATTAATTTACTTACCATTTGAGTCTGTCATTCATTGATAAATTCCATAAATATTCTTAAATATGCCAAGCTACTTATGGCCCATCCATTGCACAACATTTGTTAATGATTTTGTTAAATTTTTTTTGGTGGGTGATGACTTTGCTTAATTAAAAGAACCGACTATATATACAAAATTTAAGTCACAAATATAGTTGTTAGATAATAAAAACTTGATTTTTCTAAAATATAAAAGTTTATTTTGGGAGTACGAATATTGTTCATGAGAAATCAATGACAAAAAAGGAATGGGGAGTTTTTCTTTTTCTTTTTCTCAATAAATTATATAGTATTGCACAATAACTTGACAGATTTTATAAAACTCTAAATCAAACATGCATGCTCAATCTTTCCACCACAGCACAATCAAATCCCTTTAATTAAGCTTGCAAAAGAAGGTCTGTTAAATGTCAATTATATAGTCCTAACAAGCTTTTCAATTGGCTACGATGATAAGTTGATAACAACTGACTGAGCACCAAGGCCTTGTGATTGAGTGTAAGTTGCAGAATTAACAGCAAAAAAAGAAAAAAAAAGAGAGTGTAAGTTGCAGAATAATACATAAATAGTTGTACCAAAAAAAAAAAGAATAATACACAATTAGTCAATTTTCTTTTTATTTACATTTCATTTCACGTGACTTAAGGTTGATAATTTTTTTTTATTTGGAATATATATACTGCATAAAATATTATGAACATAAAAAAAGAAAAAGAAAAGAGGAGGACCACCTCTTTGTCTTTTATTACTGACAAGTGACAACTATATATATATATAAGAATTGAATTCTATTGAATTTGAATGTCGAAGAGAATATAATACCATCCTTATAACTTTTGGTATATCAGTGTTGTTATACTTGTATGGAAGATATTCCAATGTTTTAGATGTTTATATATTTGGAATGCTAAAATTATGGGAATGTAGGATTTAAACATTCTTAGTTGATTCAAATTTATTGTTTGGCCATTCTTAGTTGCTTCCATTCAATATATTTTTATGTGGATATTTGTCACATTAAGAAAAGGAATTTTAAACATTAGAATACTTGATGTCAAAAACATTTAATAATAAAAGCATCTCACATTGCGATGCAAGGGTGGCACTGTGTGTCAGATATTATTTAGTTATTGTACAATATACTCTTTCCACGACAAAAAAATAATAAAGAACAAGAGATGATAATATAAGTAATTGAGTAAACTCTCTTTTCAAGGTACAATTATCAATATTTTGATTTTATAAAAACTTTTGATATTAATTTAATTCTTAAATTATAAAAGTGATATTAAAATTATTTTTTTATATATGAATAAAAATTAAATTAATATAATTTTTATAATAAAAAATTAAATTAATTTTAATTTTTATGAAAAATTAAAATGATGTTACTTAATTATTTATTTAAAAATTAATTTAAAAAAAGAATTAAACCAAAACTATCCACATTCTATTACAGTTATAATCTCATATATAATATAATTGCCTTGTCTTATAACTTTAATATTATAAATATTTTAAAATATTACATTTATATTTTCACATAAAATAATTATCTTGAAGACTTAAATCTTTTTTATTTTTGGTATAAAAAATATTGAAAAAAATAATAAATGCTAATTGAAAAAAATATTTAGTGCCCGTGAATGCGCTTGTAGAATTAAAAGGAATATCTAACAAATTAATTGTATTCGTATAATTTGGGTTTATTTTCTAGTGAGAGGACTAAATACCACTAACATACTTTACTATTATTATTATTACTAGCAAATTATGAGATACTAACATACTTTTCAATTTGCAATTTTAAGTTTTTATCTTTTTAATTATGACTATAGATTGTAAGTAAAAAAAGAAAGAAAGTTAACTTTCAATACAATTATAACTTCTAGAGAAAATGATGTAATAATTTTTTTTTATATTTTTATCTTTTTATATGTGTGTTAGTTAGTTACTAATGACATTTTAAGGAAATAAAAAAAAATAGACATCAGAAGAGACAATCTCCTTTATATAACAAATTATTTTTCTAACGATTTGGGTTAATTATATAATGAGAAGTAACCATCTCTCTCCTCAAATATTTTTCTTTTACGGTAATTGCAGGATTCAATTCCAATTCTTTACATTTTGTCATTTCCAATGAAAGATTTTGTCAACTGAGACGGAGCATTTTACAATTACATAATCTGTATTTTAGAAAATACTTTTTTTAACTACCACATGTAAAATTTTTAACTACTGAAATATATACTTTAGACTGTTATTATGCTGCTTTACCTCCACAAAGGACTTTGATTTTGAGAGACGTAATAATCACGTTTTTTTTTGGTCTAACTTCGACCTGAATGAATTATTTATGTAAGGTAAAGTCTTTTTAGCAGGTTTTTTTTTTATTCATAAGGTTCAAACTTGAGAATAAGCTCCTCACTATTTGAACCAACTACCCGTTAATAGATATAATAATCACTTTGGAGACTGTATGTATATCTGAGCTCAAGGTCCTGTAGTTATCTTACTCTTTGAGAAAGCTTAACATCAAGTTAAAAAATAAATTTTGAAATGCCACTAGAAGAGATACAGCAACGAAGAGTTTGAGTAGTTTAAAAGAGGTCATATATTCAAATCTTTGTGCATTATTGCACCCAAAAAAAAAAACGCACAAATGTGAACAAATCAAAAGTTGTGTATTCGAAATTGTCAAGAGCCAGTAAATGGATCGGATCCACAAAGAAAGTGTTGTTGATTAACACCAGCTGGGAACTGGCAACTCATGGTGAACCCAATTGGGTTTTGCTGCTAAACTTGAAGGAATTGGTAATCCAAGGCCATTTCTGACGTGTGGGTTGGCTGAAACATGGAGATAACGACTTGTAGGAACAACGTGAACAAATACTGAGAGCCTGTAAGCAAGTTGCAGGGTGACAGTAACATCTTTCTTGTTCCATTTTCAGAAAATTTAGTTCCAAAAAGAGAGAGAGAGAGAGATGCTGTTTTGTAACTTGCAGATGTGACAAATTTCCCGTGATCTCAGAGCGGCACTTTCTCCATCTAAAACAGCATGTGATACTAGTTGTTCTTACTCGCTGCCATGCATATATATATATATATATATATATTCTTTTTTTTTGGTAATATATTCTTAAAGGTCCACAATGTAGTTTGATAATAAATTAGAATCCACTTTGATAAGGTTTTGGGATTTGTATCTTGTCATTAGTAATTTAAAATGGCAAATAGATGGATTAAATGTATTTTGAATTGGATTATTAATATATAAATAAAAAATAAATTAATAATCCTTAAAAAGTTATTAAAACCATCCAATTTATTCATGATTTATTTTAATAAATGAATATTCAATGCATCTATTAATTTATTTTAAAAAATAGATATTTCTGTTATGTCAATATATCATGAGTTATATTCTATTCTCTAAACCATACAAATATTCATTGAATATTTAATAAATACTTTAGTTGATTTATTAACCATTCATTAAATAAAACTAATTTAATTCATCTAATTTATTAAATATATTATTATAATTAAATAAATTAAATTAAATTTAGATATGAATAAATTAGATGGATAATATAATTGTCACCCTTACTAATACTCATCAATATTCTAAATTTTTCCTGCATTGGCAAATGGCAATTGAACGAACCAATGACAGTGGGCAGGCCGCCAGACTCCAAATTAGATGCCATATAGTGGTGCCAAGACTTTTTGGCTCTTTGGCAAAGTGGAGGTTACATCAAAGTCGATGACTAATTGAAGTCATTCATGTCCTTGTAAGTTACAATTGGCTTGGAGTTGGAGAATGGCAAATCTTGCACTCTGCGCCCACTTGTTTGCACAAGAGAGGAAGAAACAGGATGGTGATGTTGAATTTGCAATTTCAGACGTGGCTCTATAGTGCGCAGCAAGGAGGAGAGTAGTAACTTGTTCAAGAAAAAATAGTGCGGTAGTTATGTGTTTTTACCTTATGTATATGTTTGAAACAGGAATAAAAATATGATGTAAATTTTTATGGATAATTTTGTATGTTATTTTCATTTTTATTAGAACTGTCAAAATAGATTTTGATTCGTGACTCAATTAAACTTAATCCATCAAAATAGTGGATAGGTTGCTTAAAATTTAGTTTATAAAAATGTGAGTCATTTTGACCAGGTGTGGATTGTTTGAAATTTGAATTTTTTTTATTATTATTTTTATTAAATTTAATATTTATGAACTTTTATTTATATAAATTGATAATTATAATTTATAAATTAAGATTTAACTTAAGTTTAATTATTGTATAACTTTAGACATTTTATAATATAAGTTTGATTATTATTTTATGATGTTTTTAGTTTATTTTAATGTGTTTTATTTTTTTAATTTATTTACTTTTTAGGTAGATCATGTAAACATAAATTTGTGTCATTTACATTATAGTCTATCATACTAGAACACAATTAGGATCTTGGAATTCATAGTTTTCACATACATAAGAATTAAATTAAAATATGAATATTGACCTTTATCCATAATGCGGAATGAACTTCATATCTGAAACTTTTTTGGTTGTTGAATCTTTACAGCCCTTCCCCTTTCGTACTTACGCTTTTCTCTTTCTGATGGAAATAAACTCTTGGCGTATCCTTATAGGTAGAGACTGAATATATGGGGGTTTAATTTGAAATTCAAAACCATCAGATAACATCATCAGTTATCGATTTCTTTCGAATTTCAAAACCATCAGTTATCACTAGGATAACATCTCACAATCATCAGATAATTACTCCCATCAAGCAATTACTTAATTATCCTTTTCATAACATCCCTTAATTTACAACTAATTTACCTTTTAGGCCTTTAATATGTTTTAATTAAATCATGCTTAATTCCCATTAAACATGAGACACGTTTCTAATATTCTCCCACTTGGCTCATGTGGTAAATGTCATTTCATGATTTAATAAAACATCAACTTTAATGCACATAAATTCGGCTAAAGGTTTCATACATTAGTTGCATAATAATTCATAATTAGGAATAAAACCAACAAGAGTCATGACGGTTCTATACTATCAAATCGAGTTCCTTCCATATACCACTATATTAGCTCTTCTCCCTAATATGATACTTTAATGGAAGTATACATTATGTCCCATAACAAACAATAATATCTTCATTAGGGATAAATCCTGTATTTCAACATCATCATTCATACATGCATGTATACATAAATTTGAAAAACAGAAAAATTTCAGAAACTTATATATTAATGAGCTCAGAGCGTCAATAGTCAATAATTACAATAATGATCAACAGTCATTAGCTAACATAATGCCCATACTATACAAATGACCCGTAAATATCTTAGGCGGTAATCCCTTCGTCAAGGGATCAACTATCATAAGATCGGTGCTAACATACTCTATCGACACTCTATGTTTCTGAACCTCTTCTTTAACAGCAAAGTATTTCAACTCCATATGCTTAGCACCCTTGGAATACTTGTCGTTTTTAGAAAAGAAGACTGCTGCGGAATTGTCACAATAAATTTTCAGCGGCCTATCAATACTGTCGACCAATCCAAGCCCTGAAATAAAATTTCGTAACCATTTAGCCTGAACCATGACCTCAAAGCATGCCACAAATTCAGCTTCCATAGTGGATGCAGCAATTACAGATTGCTTCGTACTTTTCTATAATATAACTCCTCCAGCTAAAAGATATAAATAGCCAAAAGTGAATTTTCTTGTGTCCACACATCCGGCAAAGTCTGAATCTGAATATCCAATGACCTCAAGGTTGTTGGATTTCCTATAAGTAAGCATGTGATTCTTTGTTCCTTACAAATATCTCAAAACTTTCTTTGCACCCTTTCAATGATCCATACCAGGATTACTCTGGTATCTTCCTAACATTCCAACTGCAAAACTGATATCTGGTCTTATACAAGTCTGAGCATACATTAAGCTCTCAACAAGCGATGCATATGGAATTGTTTACATTTCTTTCCGTTCCAAATCATTCTTAGGACATTGCATGAGACTAAATTTATCTCGTTTCTGAATTGGAACCAGAGATGATGAGCATGTTTCCATTCTAAATCTCTCTTAAACTTTATTAATATATGTTTTTTGAGATAACCCTAACAATCCTTATGATCTGTTACGGAATATCTCTATCCCAATCACATAGGTTGCCTCACCCATATCTTCTTTCATTTCAAAGTTACTAGAGAGAAAAATATCTTAGTCTCACTCAGAAGACCAAGATTATTAGTTGCAAGCAAGATGTCATCAACATACAGAATCAAAAAATATAAACCTACTCCCACTGACATTTAGATATATACACTGATCGACGGTGTTTTCTTTAAATCCAAAGGAAACAACGGTATCGTTAAACTTAAGGTACCATTGTCGTGAAGCTTGTTTAAGTCTGTATATTGATTTCTTAAATTTGCACACCATGTGCTCTTTTCCTTTTTCTATGAACCCCATTGGTTGGTCCATGTACACATCTTCCTCTAAATTCCCATTTAGAAAGGCAGTTTTCACATCTATTTGGTGTAACTCTAAATCATAATGAGCCACCAATACCATAATGATTCTTAAAAAATCTTACTTGGATACCGGTGAAAAGGTCTCCTTATAGTCGATGCCATCTTTCTGAGTAAATCCTTTTACAACTAGTTTGGCCTTGTAACGTTCTAAGTTACCATGAGAGTCACGTTTGGTCTTAAAAACCCATTTACATCCAACTCTCTTACAACCTTCTGGTAATTCAACAAGGTCCCAAACGTCATTCTGTTCCATAGATTTCAACTCTTCTTTCATGGCATCTGACCAATTTTCACCATTGTTACTATTTATGGCTTGTGAAAACATAACTGGATCATCTTCCATTCCCAAGTCAAATTTAGACTCTTGTAAATATATCACATAGTCATTAGAAATAGCGGATCTCCTTTCTCTTTGAGATCTTCTTAATGCTATTTGTTGTGGTTCTTCTACTATGGGCTCATTCGGTTCATTTACTATAATTTATTGTGGGTAATGGGATCATTTATTTGTTATTCTTTATTATTATTAATCGGTACAACAACATGAGGAACAACAACTTTATTAGAGACACAAGTCAAGGGAACTTGTACTCTCAATTCTTGAATCTCCACTTTACGTGGTGTTTCACTCCCACTAACTTCACCATTCTCAGTAAACCTAGCATTTCCAGTTTCAATAATCCTTGTTGTAGTATGATTAGGACAATAAAATCTATACCTTTTCGATTTTTCTGGATAACCAATGAAATATCCACTGATTGTTCTTGCATCTAGTTTCTTTTCTTGTGGATTATAGTATTTAATTTCTGCCTGATAACCCCAAACATGCAGGTGCCTTAGACTAGGTTTCCTTCCAGTCCACAGTTCAAAATGAGTCTTTGGAACTGCCTTACTAGGAACATTATTCAACAGATACATGGAAGTTTTAAGAGCATAAGTCCACAACGAAATGGGTAAAGATGAATTACTTAACATACTCCTAACCATATCTAATAAGGTTCTATTACGCCTTTCTGACACATCATTTTGTTGTGGTGTACCTAGCATTGTGTATTGAGCACATATATGCCTCTCTTTTCAAGGAATTTAGCAAATGGACCTGGATATTGTCCGCTTTCATCATACCTTCCATAATACTCTCCACCCCTATCAGATCTTACAATTTTTACCTTTCTGTCTAATTGCCTTTCAACTTCATCAATATAAATCTCTAAAGTATTTGCAGCCTAAGATTTATCATGTAGCAAATAGACATAACTATAACGTGAATAATCATAAATGAAGGTGATAAAGTATCTTTCTTTATTGAAAGCGTTAACATCAAAAGGCTCACATACATCATTGTGTATAATTTCAAGAAGTTGAGTGCTTCTTGTGACTCCTTTCTTTGTGTGTTTTGTTTGTTTACCTTTAATACAATCCACACATACATTCAGATTAGTAAAATCTAAATCTGGAAGGATTTCATTCTTTACCAATCTTTCCATTCTTTCTTTGAAAATATGTCCTAAACGTTTATGTCACAAGTAAGCAGAACATTCATTTATTAAGGCACGTTTAGTGCTAACGTTATGATGCAAGGTCATAAGTGTTTCAGCATATAGATTATCAAGACATAATTTATATAATCCATCACATAAGATACCATTGTCAATCAAATGATTGTGCTTGTATAAACTGAAACAACCACTACCAAATCTAAAGGAATATCTAGCCTTATCAAGTTTAGAAATTGAAACTAAATTCCTAGTTATACTAGGTACATACAAAGTTTCCAATAAATCTAAATGATATATAGTGTCAAGGATTAAACGATAAGTCCCGATAGTTTCTACTAGAGCTTTCATTTCATTGCCCATAAAGACAAACTTTTTATTTGGCTTTGTAGCCTGGGTTGTAAGGAATCCCTGCAACATATTAGAAACATGAGTAGTACATTCAGAATCAATCCACCAAGTGTTATAAGGAACTTCAGGTAGGTTTGATTCATAATATACATAAGTATTAAGCTTACCTTTCTTTTCGAACCAAGCCTTACGTTTCAGGCAATCCTTTTGGAAGCGCCCAACCTTTTTACAGAAATGACATCTATTTCCATTATGTTCCTTCTTGTGAATTTTAGAAGAAGAAACCTCATTAACCTTCAGAGGTCCTCCTCCTTTCTTCTCATGTTTCTTGAAACTTTTCTTTTCAGCTCCTTGACCTTTCACATAATTGATGGAATGAATTTTCTAGTTCTTGAGTCTGGTCTCTTCCTGAACCAACATACTGTGCAATTCATGCACATTCCATTTATCCTTCATGGTATTATAGTTCATTTGGAAAGGACCATACTCAGCCGGTAATGAGTTCAGGATGAACTACACCAGGAAATTTTCATGCACATCCATCCCCAATGACTTCAGTCTTGCTGCAATGTTTGTCATCTCAATAACATACTCATACATTGTACAATAATAATCAAATTTCATGGTGGTCAGTGTACTCATTAGTGTCCCAGCAAGAGACTTATCAGCAGTTTGGGAACGCTCTTCCACAAGCTTCATCATTTCTTTGGCATTTTTAGTTTGTAGAAGAGCTGACTTAATGTTGCTTGCAATGCTCATTCGTATGTACATCAGACTCAACCTGTTGGATCTTTCCCAGTTTCTATAGTGGACCTTTTCCTCTTCAGTGCTTGTAGCAGTAATAGCACCAGGTTTCTCTTCTCTAAGAGGCAAATCCAGATTCATTACCCCAAGGTAAAATTGGATTTGCTCACTCCATTCAGAGAAGTTAAGTCCATTAAAAACTGCAACAGTTGAGAACAGTGAATGTGTAGCAACTGCTACTACAAGGAGTAAAATTTAAAAACATTAATACTTTGAGTTATACAGACATACACATCAACATGCTTCACATATTCAGATACATTTCATACAATGCATATTGATGTTCACCTTTGAGCAATCTATCAATACATAACATTCAACATAATGATGCTAATAGAAATTTCACATAATTTGGCAATGATGTGTATACACTAACTAGAAATATTTATTATCTTTAGATATATAAATATAACTAATAGTATATTCACATCACCAACATTCATTCTTATTTATTATAAAGACAAGCAATTAACCTTTGGGTTGATCCTTAACTGCCTTATAATAATGAACTTCAATTTACCCATAATAAAAAATAATAATTTTCATATTATTTTATAGCATCAAAATTATGGGTAATTGAAACACAATCATAATGTTCAGAATTAAAATAATTCATAAGGATTTGGCCACTTTGGTGACTAACAAATCACCATACTTAATTCCAAACAAAATATTTTGTAAATAATTATGGGATTAAAATTTCACATTCATTTTTTTTTTAATCCCATCAGCACCAGACTAACCAGCACCCGAACTACCATCTCTGGACGCGAACCGTCATCTCCGGTCACGAATCATCATCTCTGGTCGTCTCTCCATCGTACCAGGCACCGATCGGTTTTCATGGAGCAGGTTCCTTCACGCGTCCTCCCTCACCGGCCATTTTCCGCAAATTTTTTCAACGAGAAAACTGCCACCGCCAGAAATCCAAAACCGCAGCTACAGTTGAGAACAGTAACGCGAAATTTCTGCAGCAACGATTCTGCAGTTTCCGGTTTTCCAGTGCACCACCTTAGAGGCAAATAATTGCCATCGGCACAACGGAAGGGGTCCGCGGTGGTCGGCGGAGGCACGGCCAACTCATCCTCGCCAGGATTTGGTCTCACCGATCTTTCGCGCTTCCTCCGAACCCATTGTTGAGCTCCAGTCAGAAAACGAAATTTCCGACCGAAACCAAAACATTCGGTTGGACGATGGTCTGTACTGCGACAGTGCGCGACTGTCCGTGAAGAGAAGCAGCAGGAACAGAGCGCCGGAACCCTTCGCCGGAAAACAGGGGAGACGCCAGAGAAACTGCTTTCTTAAACCTTGCTCTGATACCACATGTAAACATAAATTTGTGTCCTTTGCATTATGGTCTATCATACTAGAACACAATTAGGATCTTGGAATTCATGGTTTTCACATACATAAAAATTAAATCAAAATATGAATACTGACCTTTATCTATAATGCGGAATGAACTTCAAATCTGAAATTTTCTTGACTGTTGAATCTTTATCGGTCCCTTCTCCTTTCGTACTTACGCTTTTCTTTTTCTGATGGGAATAAACTCTTGGCGTATCCTTATGGGTAGAGACTGAATATATGAATGTTTAATTTGAAATTCAAAACTATCAGATAGCATCATCAGTTATCAGTTTCTTTCGAATTTTAAAACCATCAGTTATCACTAGGATAACATCTCACAATCATAAGATAATTGCTCCCACCAAGAAATTACTTAATTATCCTTTTCATAACCTCCCTTAACTTACAATTAATTTACTTTTTAGCCCTTTAATATGTTTTAATTAAATCATGCTTAATTTCCATTAAACATGAGACACATTTCTAACAGATTAACCCATTTAATCCACTAACTCTGATAGATTAAGTCGAGTTGATAATTTTTCAGTTCACTCTCAAAGTGAGCCAATCTGGCTCGACCCAATTAGTCACCACAATTCATTGTGAGCCAGATTGATCCATTTTGACTACTCTAATTTTTATTCTCACACCAAATGTATCATAAGCTATTTATATATAAGAATAATAAGTTATGCAAGAGAGGGGACGGGGACTGCATGAACTTGACAATTCTTATCAATTTCCTGTTTGATATAATTTTTATGAATTTTCACTTTTGGACCAAAGTAGAAAAAGAAAAGGAAAAATATTTCCTTAAAGAACTACAAATTGTGCTACTCAAAATATGGCTCCTTCTCTATACGCGCTGGTCCTTGACAGAAATCATCCTATTTCCCAGATTGCAATTTTGGAAGGAAGCAAAACTTGATTTCCCTTTTCCAAAATCCATTTGTAAACTGGTGACTGAATCTGATAAGCAATATCCCCGTGTATGATACGCCAATTGTATGTTACAGCACATAACTTCAAAGAAAGGCATTGGATTTTTTTACTGTATCTTTGATCTAACTTTTTTGTTAATCTAGATTTATAAGTCTCTTTTTGAATGATAGCGTGCACTATTTATAAGTTTCTTTTTGAATGATAGCGTGCACTATTATTTTGGCCTGGTAGATTTTAAAAAATTAATTATCCTAAGTGCTATTCCAAGATACAAAGTCGAGTAGTTAAGGTAGAGTCTAATTCTTTAACCTAAGTCATCCATCGGAGACAAAAAAAAAAAAAACCTAAGTTATCCATTTTAGTGTGTGTTTTGATTAAATTTTGCAAACTTGATTTTGAATAAATTTGACTCTACAAATTTGATTTTAGTCAAATGTAAATTTGAGTGACATGATTTATTTTTGAAAATATTTATTTGAAAAGTAATTTTTTCAAAATAAATATTATTTAGATTATATTGATAAAAATCACTTTTTATATGTGTAATTACTAAAAGAGTATCACTTTTAGATAAATAATAATAATATAATATCAAATTATAAGAGTATTTCTTTCACCAACATGTGTTGATTCGAGTAGAAGTAACTTGAATATCTTAAATATCATATCCAGAGTCGATCTCTAATAAATATAAATAGATTATGCGACTTTGATAAGTTTCTACCTTTAAAATTGTCAAATATGATAGTACTAATTACGAAACACGTTTTGACTTTGAAAAGGCTTTATGGGAGCACAAATGTTGTCCCAAACATACTATTACAACCTGTTTATTTTAGATTTTCTCCACCATAACTTGCGTTGAAAAAATGCCTTGAACATCGAGACTTGGTGAGACAAATGAAGGCACAAATTCTGCTTTTAGCCAAAGTATATAGCAAACTGTTAAATTTGCTTTGAATTATAGCCGAAACAACGGAATAGTAACATAACCATCCAGCCAATAATTCATAATAATTATTGTAATAACTATTAGTAAACTAATCCAGTTTCTCTCGTATTCATTAACCAAGACGTTATATGGATTTAAAAAGTAAACACTGGGTTATACGAGTGTCAAGTTAAATTCTTGTCTGTTGACATAGTAATTCCACGAAGAAATTTAATTATAATAGCGAGCCTAGGAGACTTAAAAGACGCAATGAAGTTGTTTAATCTTTTTCGTTAATAGAAAATCTGCCCAATCCTTATATCAAAACATACTTAATAATATTAGAAATGTTGTTTAAATTTTGTGCAATCTACTTCTATCAAACACACTAAAAAGTATCATAAATTACATACTTAAAAAAAAGTACATGTCAAAAAGTATCATATACTACATACCAAAAGGTACATATAAAAAAAAAAAAAAAACACACACACACACACACACTAAAAAGTATCATACATTACATACTATTACTTTGAGAAGGTACACTCTTAATATATCTCATAAAAAAAAAATTGCGTTCTACTACAGGGCCTCCTTTTATCTTTTTATCATTTTAAAAGTTTTGAAGTATGTCAAATGAGATTCATCCAACATGAAAGGAAAAACTCACTATTTTTTTTTTCAAGAACTCTACATTATACTATAAAAAAAGTAACTACCTACAATACAAAAATAAGTTTGCACCTGTTCTGAACTCAGCCATACACATAAAATAGATAAAAATAGTCGTAATAAAAAAAATCTGAATCCATCGAAATTGATTAAAGGTTACAACGCCCGTTTGCAATGAGGTTGAAAGTTAAACAGACAAGTTTTTAGTTGATTCAAATTTATTGTTTGGCCAATCTTAGTTGCTTCCATTCAATCACTATCACTTCATATTTTAAAATCAGTTAGGGGCTTAGGGCATAGGTTGATCATATGGCCTTATCGTACCGGCATTTTTTTTCACATTTCAGTAGAATGAGAATAGCTCAGTCCATATTCATCACAATATTTCCCCCCTTCACTTCGGATGAGGTTCATATGTTATGTTCAAAAGAACGTAGTACACATGCGTTTTACATTTCCTTTGCGTAAGAAATGTGAACCTTTTGAACATCAGAAGGGAGAGCGGGAGACTCATCACCTTCAGCTTTTCCCTGCATCAATTGCAGCCTGCACAAAGTCTTCACACCGCGTGAACCCACCGGACAACACCTCGGCTAGAACGCCAATTATGTCAAAAGCCTCCTGCAAATCACTGGCGGAATTCATCTCATCAAGCCAGGACAGCACCTCCTTGGAGAATCCGAGCAGCTCTTTTGCATTCAAGAGTCGCTCCTTCATCGCAACTTCCCAACCTTCCAAGTTCCCACTTTCACCTTCCCCTTCTGCTGTAGATGAAGCCCCTTCAGTTCTTACAGATGCTGCACTTGTCGATTTCTTGACCTTGAAGAAATGCTGTAGCTGCTCAATCAAGCCTGTGTAAACAAGCATTGGACGAATGATAGACAAAAGCTTATCATTCTGCCCTGTTTCTGTTGTAGCATTTTGGCCAATACTTCCAGATTCCACACTCTCAGCAGAAGCTGACGTGGATAATGGACGAGCAGTTGACTGAGCATTTGTCATGTAAGCATGGTAAATTCCACGCTGCAGGAAAGCGCGACGGTGCTGCAGCCAGGACTCGTATGACTCTGAGAGAAGTGAGTTCACCATCATAAATTGGACAGTTTCTTCCGTCCCTAATGTAGGTTGGGTGCCAGATGGAGTAGATGGTCTGGGATCTGATGTGGAAGAGGTTATATATGCTGATATGACCCTGGCCATGGTTTGACGCTGTGAGGGGCTTCCTTGATCAAGGAGATGCCGTGCCATTTGGATCATAAATGGGAGGAACCGGGAATTACTTTCCCGTCCCCCACCTCGGCAATCTGCACTGAAAGATGCTCCTGTTGCAAACCGAGCTAACATCTACAGAGAGGGAAAAAATGCATGTAACACCACAGTGAGAAAAAATTAGTAGATTCAAACATTCCAAAAATAATTTTAGTTACATCCATTTGGAGAGAAATTATTGGACCCCAATGAAGTGAATTACGTAAATCAACCAACGTTCACATCTGTTCTCACTCAAGATTCCTTAATCAGTTTTTCCCTTATTATTCTGTCAGTCAAATTTCACATTAACAAAAAAGGAAAAAACACATCACAGCAGAACAACATACCAGAACAATGTCGTAAGTCAGCAGGCGAAGCCTGCTTCCATCAGCACGTCCAAGAGC
This sequence comes from Castanospermum australe, assembly GCA_019955255.1. Lineage (NCBI taxonomy): Eukaryota > Viridiplantae > Streptophyta > Magnoliopsida > Fabales > Fabaceae > Castanospermum > Castanospermum australe. The sequence goes on along the minus strand of NSJW01000870.1, from coordinate 599,621 downwards.
ATTAAGGTTGTCCCAGTACTGGTCGACATAGCGAATATACTGTGCCAGTGGAACAGATGGACCTCTGATGGGGAATAAAGAATTGCAGAGAGATTCATTGTTTCTAAGTTTTGCCCCTTCCCACTCTTTCTTAGGATTCCTCAAGGCAGCATCTGCTGTTTTGGCCTCTTGATGGCACTGGAAATGAATAATATTGAAGTAACTTACAGTAGTGTAGACACACTCTCCACGGGCACTTCTTGAAGGTCCTAGATTCACAGGCTTGCTATAAGAGTAAACGCCCAGTAAATCAGCAGGTCTTAAACTGTATCCCTCCCGGCATACCATGCATGCCAACCCATCCTCCTCCTCCTGCACATCTTCTAAACCTTCAAGGACAGGCTGGGCAACAACAATGCGGTCACCTCCATCTGAAGACAGTTCTTGACGCATTCCCAGCCCCTGTATCAAACAAAAAGAACAGCATAAGAGAGAAGTAAATCAGTTTCTACTAGAGTTTAAAGTAAAATATATAAAAGTGTCCTATATTTTTTCAAAGGCAAATGAATATATGATTCAGTGAAGGCAAGCAGTAAGTAATAAATAGACTACAAAGTATAAACAAAGGATAGCATTTGATAAATTATTGTGCATTTCCATTGTATACGGCAACACAAATAGTACAATCACCAATTTTATACAAAGCATTATGTTTGAAACAAAAATAGACCACCAGAGAAGCAGGCAGAAGTATGTACACAATTCCCAATCTACTTTTCCACTCATAGATATAGAATCAGAAAATGCATACTTCAGAAAGAATTGACAAAAAAACACAATTAAATTTCAGTTTTATCAACTAAAACACTATTGTAATATATATACTCAACCTATCTAAATTAAGGTGTTAAATATAAAATACCTGAAGCAACTCTTCTCTCTTCTGCAAAGCCCGGCGCCTCATTTCATCCCTTGTTGCATGCCGCAACTTGCGCACCTTCTCCTCCAGGAATCCATCTCCTTTTCCCTCCTTGTTAGATAGTGTGTCCAACAAATTTTCAGCCCTTGCTCCAATTTCATTTTCTCCTGGAACTCCTTCCAAGGCATGCAACAAGGGTAAGATACCTTCCTCATCAATACACCTTTGAGTAAGCAGATGCCCCATTGACAAACCTCTCAGCATAGATAATATAAGAGGGACAGATGGCAATTTTAGACCCAGTGCCCATTCAGCACTAGTCTTAAAGGCAGCCTGCCCTGTATTGGCAAAACTATCTTTCAAATGTCTCATTGCAATTCCAGTTATACCCTTCTCTAGGATAATGTCCTTCAATCTCTCTCCACAGGAACTTGTCTTAAGTGACTCTGAAACCCTAACAAAATTTTCCAGTGTGAATCTCTGCTTTGCAGCTTGCTGAGCAATAGTATCATCCTTTGGATTCTCCAGGTGTTGCTTATGCAATTGATCAAATGCACTCCAATCTTGCAAGTAAGGGCTAAAATGCTGGATGAGAGCTTCCATTGCAGCAGGTTCACCATAAGTCAAGTAGGGCAACATTCGAGCAACCATCTCGGTGTTCCTCTGCTGTTTGTTTGATTTCTTAAGGCCCAATGGATGAGACAATCTCTCCAAGAACATAAGAACTATCTTCTTGGCTTGTTCACCTGTCCCAGATTCTTCACTTGCGACAGTAAGGGCACTTTGTGTGATGCTTATATTGTCACTTTCATTTGCTTCTATTGTCAGACTTTCAACAATCAAGAGTATGCCTTCAGCTGGCTCCATGGCATCAACTGAGAAAGCCCGCCTTGCTGTCTCAAGAAGTAAACCTAAAGCTCCTAGCTTCAGCAAGGCTCGTCTGTTTTCTCTAATTTTGCAACAGTACATAAGAAGATTAAGAACTGCAACCAATTGCTCTTGATTGGACTTGAAATCATCTCGCAGACGCTGTAAATCAGGCAAAAATGAGAAAAATTATATCATCAATGTTATGTATAGCTCAATGCATGCGTCAGAATTAGACATTTTTACAAATACATCAAAGATACAGAGTAACAGTTCACGCAGCAAAATTATACATTTTTACAAAATCATAAAAAAATAAAGAGTAACAGTGCCTTGAGAACATCTGAATACAAATGAACATGCAAGGGAAACCATAGTAATTTTCCTTTGAAGTACATACCTCAAACAATATAGAGATCAAGACTGACAGAACATAATGCTATGTCATCAAGGCAATTATTAAATGATGCTATCAAGTACAATTACACAGTCAATGCAAAACAAGAAAAATAATATCAAAAGAAGATATTAAACTACAGAACTCAACTCCTTCAAAACTAAATCATCCTCAGTGAAAAGAACCATCACATGTAACGATGAGATAGGATTTGCCTCAATCCTGAAATAAAAGTCCCCCCCTTATATCGGATATTATTTGTTTGGATTCTAAAAAGGATAGCTAATATAATTGAATTTTTGAAAATATATAATGATGTTAAAATAGAAGTTCTTATGGCTTCTAACCACAATTGCACCATTTAATCATCTCAGAAATGGCTTATATTCCACAACTAAAGCAATGTAACCCATTTAAATACGTAAATTAAAAAAAAAAATCCACATGATAATATTATTTTTCTTGCAATTAATACTTCTACTGTTATACTGTGCTACAACCAGAGTGTAAAAGACAAAAGAAAATAATTAAACAAACAAACAACTTTGAGTAATACATAAAGCATACAATTTCTAGGCTAGACATGCAAGCAGTCAATTTGAGCATCCATTACCTCACACACTGGTGACACATTTCCAAGGAGCTGTCAGTATTGAAAGTTCAAGAAGATACTAATTCACGCTCAATGTATTATTCATACACTATACCGCTAAATTTTAAATTCATTAAATGTTCACCGATTGCTATTACTATAGGCCAAAAGTTTCCCAGACTGCAACCAAAAGGGAAGATTTCTATGTGATAATGGTTTAAATTTACAAATGCAATCACAATACAGAATCATTAGAACCTAAAGGAAAGAACTCTTGAATATATTCAAGTCTACAGATATCAAGAGAAAAGAATCCTGTCAACCTGAATCATGCCCAATAGTATCTCCAGTCCACCACACTCGCGAACAGCACCTGCTATGGCAAACTCAACCTCTGGATCCTGAGACTCCTCTCTGTCTTCCTCCAATTCTTTAATCATAGGCTCAGTTGCTTCACCATCCAATCCCTAGAAATCGTATATCATAAACAATAGTATAAATATGATATCGTATGTTTCATAAATGAGCTAAATCACATTCTCAATGATAGTATTAAACCTGGAGTCGATAAGTCACTGTCATAGGTGGGCAATCTCTAGATGAGGTGACAGCATTTGGAGATAACAAGTTGGAATTAGCCACATTTTTTGATGATTGATTTGATTTCTTCCAGACTTGCTCATAAACTTGTGCAATGCTCAAATCAAGAGAGATGATATTGCCAGCAACTAGCAACTCCATTCCATAGTCATCCTCAAGAAGACCTAACAACTCCAACTGATGGCAGATCTTATTTTTAACATCACGCATCAATGGTCCAATTTCAGTACTTGAATATGGGTTCTTAGTCATTGATCCCCTGATAAACTCTTCCTGGGTGGGAGCCTTGTTTAGGACCAACAAATATACAGGCTCTGGTTTTGAAGGGCAGATCAGATTGCACAGCTGCTCTAAGATAAACTGCAAATGCAGGTGTAGATCACATTAAGTTTGCAATAAATCACATGTAAAAAATTTATATAAATTTTGCATCTAGTATCTATGTCTGTGTCCAAAAATTCCTATGTAAAAAATATATAAATTAAATATCTTGTATCCACAGCAGAGCCAAATTGATACTTTGTTAGATAGAAAATTGCTACAGCTGATTTTAGAGGATAAAATGAGTTAAAACAGTTAGGGAAATGAAAAATCAAATCCATCCATACCAAACAAGGACGCCCCTTCCTCTCCTCCCCATGTATTTGCAAACCATTGATGCAGGCCCTAATGAACTGTCGCTTATTTTCACTGCTTTCCAGCAGTAGACTATCTAAAAGATCTTTCAGGAGCTGATTGCAATCACTTATCAATTTCGTCTTTTGAACGATCAAGCCACGAATTACAATAAGGGCTTCTAGAATTTCAGAAAGTAAGTCATCTTGCATGAATCTGGCATTGAAATTTAGTTCTATGAGAAGATGCAAACTAAAATCTTAACCTCAAAAGTGAAATTATTCAAACAGCAGTTGTACCTGGATCTGACGTTTGGAACCTCAAAAAATTTACCAAGAAGCTCTATGAGCTTATGAAGGATAAATCCCTGAGATATATCAATGTGTAGACTCCTTTCCAAAGACTCAACATTGCTCACTTCTTGGGTAATTAGAGAACAGATTGTTCGTAGACACCCCCGAACAGTCAAAAATAAACGAGCATCCTCTGAGTCTATCATCTTGAATAGTAACTCAAAATATTCCACAGCACCTTCACCAGCAGAAAGTGTTGCAGGTAACAAAGAAACCATTAGGTTCAGCAACCGAAATCGTCTGGATGAACTTTGAGCACAAAGCAAGCTTATCAGCATACACATCTCTGATCTAATAGATTGAGAACAAGCACTCAAAACAAGTTCTTTAACCCATGATCCCAACTCAAACACTGATAGGTCACATTTAGCTGCTTTACAAGCACGGCGCTTCCATCTCAGAGCATATTTAAGAGCAAGGTAGTCATGTCTTTGGGATCGTGACCTCTGGCTGGCACCTTTGACAGCCTGAGACACTTTGCATTGCCTTCTAACAAAATCAATATAGGAAGCTCCCCTCTCCCATTCTGAATAGCTTAGTAATTGAATTTCCTGAGTCTTGGGTGTGGCACCCCAATTTCTTTCTGATGAGTCTGGAAATGACTTTGTCCCACTGACAACACTAGTCAAGGACCCAGATACATTTGGATTATTTTCATCCTTTGTTTTAACAGAAGACTTTACAAGGCCTTGCTCTTTGTCTGGCATATCGGGTCTTGGAGGTGTACATGCCTGAGATATAATTCTCAGACAAGGAAGAATGACATGCTCAGATATGGCAGGATGTTTGGCACCTAACTTAATGGAAGAAAACAATAACTGAAACACAACACGTAATCTTGATTCCCAGAATTCATCAGCCAAAGAACACACCTCAGAAAGTAATAGCAACTCCTCATGCATGGTCGCTGCAATGTCCATGGAGCGATGATGCTCAAGGCAGTACATAACTTTCTTTTGTATCAGACTGTTCAACTCAGTAACTGCACTTACATCACCCTCAGATAAAGAACAAAGTACTGCCCTTGCTTGAACACGGGCTGCTTTAGGACCTTGATGAATGTTATTCTCAAATAACTCAGACAAAATGCCAGATGAAACAAGTTGTTTCTTAGAATTTGGATGCCTTGCCAGCTCCTGTAATAGTTCTAGACATTGTGTTACAAATGTAGTTGCACAGCCATAGCAATTATTTGGTGATCTGGAAACCACAAATCTTGAAGCCACACCATTATCAGAATGCTTCTGGTGCAGATAATTCATCAACACCTTGCGTAGCCCTTGCAGTGTCTGGACACTTTTGCTGACAGAATCGAAAGCTGCTTTGCATTTCTCACCATAGAGGACTCCAAGAAGAGCTATTTTTCGATTGATTTTACATGAGGGACCAGGCAAAGAATTCATCATTTGCTGCAGAGAGTCCTTTTGTTGTGAGTCTATTTCACTATCACCAATGCCTGATACGATTTTAAGCAAGGGCTTTTTAAAGCCCAAAAGTTGTTGATATCGCCTATGAGCATTCTCTGACTCAGATTCTATGGCTGCCAATCCCCTCTTCATATCTTCATCATTTTCCATATTATCAAATGTAAAACTTGGCTTTGCCATGAAATTAAACTCAAACCGCCCATATTTGCTGTACCCACACTCATTGCATAGAAAAGAATCCAAATTCTCATAATTGATGTTGCGGCATTGCCCACATTGATATGCATTTTCATGACAATCGCTACATATACCATGCTTATCAGTGACTGGACGAGTACAATGAGGGCATTGCAACGGTTCAAGAGACAATGCCTGAAGATTTTCATAGAATGAATCCAGTTCAATCATAAAATTACAAGCTGTGATTGGAATGGGAAATTCAACTTTAAGTTCAGTCTGATTGAAAGCAAGATGACAACTTTTTGCACGTTTCCACAAAGACCAGTTATTTTTCAACTCTGACAAGTCAGCAACAGTCCGATTATTATAGTATAGGTTCAAAACCTTCACTGATTTTGACTTTCTGGCATCACGAACATTCATTGGTTACAATCTGGATTGTGTAACTCCCAGTGCATTTCACTATGATACGGTTATCAGTGAACTTTGTTTCAGATTTTAGAGATTCTAGCTTCATCCTGCTGTAAGGTACTTCAGGGGAGCTGCAGGCAACACAAGGCTCACTCTCAAGATAGTATCCATCAAATTCCACAAAGCCACTCAAGGTATTATATATATGGGAATTTGGATGGTTAGCTAACAGCTCATTCTGTGAATGGAGTGTCTCAAAAATGCACCTAATTATATCAGGAGCCAAGCAATGGTCCTCAAGTTCAGAAATCTGATGTTTTGAGCTTGTATCAGGGGATCTTCCGAGCAACCAAGTCACAAGTTCTGTATACTCCACAATATTCTGACCATACAATGGGAGGAACTTAACTTTTTGCAAGAGAGCCATTAACATAGTTTCCTTAAATGTCAGTTTGGCATGATGCCAGACACCATACAAAACTAATTTGGCCTCTGCACGCACAGTGCTTGAATTCCACTCCAGAAGGAAGCAATCTATGAACTGCTTTAAGATATCACCACTCTTGTCAGTGAAAACATCTACAGCTGCCTCCATATCCAAATAGGACTTCTCCAACCCAGATTCAGCTCCATCTTCACCTTTCTTTTTCTTCTTTGATTCTTGAGATATGGTTCCTGATTTGTTTGAGCTCATGTCTCCTGATTCTGTTTTTTGTGACGTATGGCCAACATCTTTTCCTGTATATAAGGCCAAATTGAGAAGTTTGAGTGTCTGAATAACAGACTCTTCACCGAAATAAAAAACTCCATTCATGAGGAAGGGCAAAATATCTCCATGCCTTAAACAGTATTTCTGCCAGTTCCGAGGACGTGCAGCTGCTACTTCTGCCATGGTGGAAAGGCACTTCACAATCTTTACACTTCTTTCATATGGGATGGGATTTTGAAAGCCACCGGACTTGTTTACATGTTTATAAAGTCTCTTGACTTCACTAGAGAACTGCCAAGAGTCCCGAACACTGTAATAGTGAGACTTGCTCCCACAGAGATGCAGGAAGAGCCTCCTAGCACATCTTCTTACGAAATTTGTATTAGGATTGTTAATGTAACTGCAGAGAACATCTTGATATCCATCTAGCTTCAAATCCTTACCATATGACATCTTGTTGACTTTTTCCTTTTCCCCAGTTTTGTCATGCTTTTCGGGCCGAACAAGGGTGTACACCAATCGGAAAGCATTCTCTAGTAACAGTCTGGGGTAGTCCATAAAGATATCTGTTCGATGTGTTTTGGCATATGAATCAGAGAAGAAAGGCAAAAAATTACCAGCTGGTAAATCTCTGCGCACTGTGAGCAAAGCCCCACATCCAGGCCCTGCGTTCAAACTATGCACACCTTCATTATTAACAGGAGATTTGAAAACATGCACTAGCTGCTGCAATATATCCATTAAATAATTTACAAAAGATTGCTGCCTAAGAGAATCACAAGCTCGATGCAGCTGTGATGCAAAGTCATTCTTCTCTTGGTCATCTGCTGGAATCTTAGCAGTAGCTGAAGTGGATGGTGGAAATTGGATAACATTTTTATCATTTATGTCAGCATTTCCACTGTGTCTTGGTATGGAACCATCACTACCAGGCTGATGCCAGTTTCTAAGCATCAATGTGAAAAACATGAAGATCAGGATTGCAACTTCCCCAAATGATGATCGAGTTCTGGCTACCAAGGGTCTATTGAGATTAATCTCATCCAAAAACCACTTGATTAGTTTCTCTAAATCTAAGCTATCCGGCTTTGAACTGTCTATAAAAGGTCCACCCACAGCAGATGACAATCTGTAGAAAAGCTGCATAACAGGGATTGCCCGAACTCCGGACGTTGTATCCATCCATCCTTTCAATTGTTCAAGAAGCTCAGAAAGAAGTAAGGAATTTATCGCCCGTTTTGAAGCAGAAATTGAGACAGGATCAGTCAATGAAGCAGAAAATTCTCCAGAATCATTGGGTTCCAAGACATGAATTGACGGAGAAGAATTCTGCACTTTGCTGTCAGCTGGGACATGCAACAAGTTAGGGTCAACAACATCATCAGGTGTGAAGTGAAATTCATTGCCATCTCCTACTGAATCTACTTCAATTGGAATTGCTGTCATAGGATGATCTCTAGAGTGTGGTGGAGCAAGCCGGTCTGCATCTAGTACTTCATAACAAGCCTCACACAAGTCAAAATCAGGACAAACAGTACAATGCCATCTTCGCCTAAGTATAGGTACTGTAGAGCAACCATCACAACTGTATTGAACAGAGGAAGTGATAGTGTCTTCTTCAATCATGACTTGGTTATTTCCACCACTTGTGTCAGCAGGGCCAGGAACAGACACTACACCCTCAACAGCATCATCTGTTGCTAACATGGTCTGCTTTGGAAAAGGGACCTGAAGCAATCTCGAAGATATGGCCAAACTGGAAAGTCAAAAAAAATTGTGTCAAAACCTGAATATCAGATTGAGAATAAGAAAGATAATGGAATGAGCAAAAATACCTGCTAGCAGTCTGAACAGCCTCATTGGACGAAAAGACAAGTTTCTTAAGTAATTCAACAGCAGGTGCTACAGAGTGCACTCCTGCATCTTTTCCATGCAAAGCCAAGCATTCAGCATAGCAATAAATAAGTTCAACCGCAGACACAACAATATTGTTTATAGTTTGTGTGTCAGGCTGCTCAAAGTCCAAAATTCCCCATAGAACTAGCATAAGTGCATCCACCACTTCTGAACCTACACCAGCAAAAGCAGCAGCTTACATCATATTATAGCGGTAGCAAATAGAAAAAATATTTTCACACTGAGCAGAATGAATCTATTCTCTTAATTCAAAATGACAGCACATCAATCATTTGAAAGATGTAATTTTGGAGGAAGGATGCAAAAAGAATGTAGAAACAGCCAGCCATTTGAAAAAGAGAGAACCTTGCTAACCCATAATTATTAGCAGATGTGGTGGGCATAGAATTCAACCCAGAAATCACAAGTTTAAATGATGAGGAGGAAAAATGTTTATGTTAAATTTCAGAAAAACTAAAATTATAGATAATCAATTACTCAAGTTGCTATCTTTTCTTTTCTCACTTTTTGGACCAATTCAGATTCAGTACTTCAATTACAGCGCCCCCAAGAATTAAAAAGACAGTACTAATGTACTACATGGTAAGAAAATAGAAGCATAATGAATGACAACTTCCTACTGAAATTATATCATGCACTATTTACATAATGACTAGATACTAATTTCTTTATAATTATATTATAAATTCAAAGAACAATGAGAATGCTCAAAACAAAAATTAATTGGTTCCCAAGAAGGAGGAGATGTACAGAGAGAGAGAGAGAGAGAGAGAGTAACAGATGGGAATGGAGATCTCAAGGTAGAAGAGCCTAAACAGTATATTGAGGAACTTTAGAATACAAAAGCTATTAATTTTTCTTACTTCACGATGAGTCAGAGGAGTTGGTAAGTAAAGGCAGTGTCCCCTCCGATCCCCTGGCTCAACTAAATCACGTAAAGTACATGAAAAATAGAATGAAGAAGATTTAATTGAGAAAACATTCAGAGTTCAAGCATTTACCAAACTAAAACTTTCTCAACGCTTTTACAAATATTTGGGTGGTTTCTTGAAAACAATAATTTTTTTTCCTAAAACGCAAACAGGGACACTCACCAATATTACTATATTTTGCACACACCAATGGAAATAAAAGCTAATATTCATTGGTAGCTCCCAATCCCAATCCCAAAATATGATCCTACTTTTAGTTGGCACCTTCCTCCTGAACCACTCAAGTTCTTGAGAAGTATTTCAATACTATCCAAATCATGACATACCGGACCAATTTTGAACCAGAACAAGCTGAATGGTTTTTGACTGACAGGCTGGAAAACAGACATCAGTGTTCATATATGCTAATGTAAGAAGAAATGAATTAGTTTGATTTCATCATGAACCACTAATAAAGTTCCATTATTATAATAGACAACTTTAACAGTTCATTTCAATTTTCAACATATACCGTATTAAAATCATAAAGTCGCATTATGAAATCCCATGACAGAAACAGTAGACAATTTTCGAAAATGAAAAAAATAAATTTTGGGAACAAATAGAACTTGATTATTTAAAACCAAAATGACAGAATAAAGCAAGACTTGACTTTGAGAATAGAAACTAAAGTTCAACCCCCATATTACATCAGAGATGTAAACTTTAGGATGTACAATCTTATGATAGTCAATTGGTCAAAGTTGCATCAAATAATAATGTTTATATTGACAATATGTGTGCGTACTCTTCTCAATAAGGAAAAGTTAAGTGTTATGTATTTAAGGATCAATCAGCGAAGGCAACAATACCATTTGTCTCCAGAAATGTTGCTAAATTAGAACGGCGTTGCAATGCAATCTTACAAACTGCACGCATCTGGGCAGTGAACTCTTCAACAATCCCACTTCCTGCAGTACCACCTATCCCCAGCCTTGACGATAGTAGAGAGGATGATTTGACCACTCCAAGAAGCCGCATGGTATCCTTAACCTAATAGTCCAGATAGTAATAATTATCATTACATTGACATAAACAAGCAGAAGCAATGCACAAAATAAACTTGGTATATAGAAGGCTAAGACTACAGATTACTTGATGGTATATCTCTTTCTTGGGAAAAAGAGCCTGTAAGACACGACAAGCAGAAGCTTGCAGAACTGGTTCCCGATCACTCTCAAATATTGTTTCCAGTAATTGCTTGCACTTGAGTTTTCCCAGCCCCACTCTTGCTTCCTCAAGCCTTGAGAAACCCTGTTGCCTACATGATGAATAAAACTTAGTAATTAACTTAAGCCCATCTGCTATTACCTGCTCCTGAATAGGAGCAGACTGCATTGATCGGCGCTGCTTCCCAGATCCAGTAAGTGGCGAATTTGAATCAAGTACTCTTGCTTCCATATCCAAAACTGCATCCATTTTCTCTTTCAAGCCAAATTCATCTTTAGCTCGGCCATAAACTTCAAGTGAATCTATTCTGGGAAGTGTTGAGCCATTGAAGGTTGGCCCAACTGAGACGATAAATTCTTCATCAGCAAGAAGTGATTCCACAACAGTGAATGGAATATCATACCAGCACCTCATTCCTTCATCTAATTTAATAACCCTTTGGAAAATAGAAATACTAGAAGGTATGTGGCTTGCTGATGTATTACCCACATGAACTCGAAAACCAACCATGATTATATCAGGGTTTGAATTGAAGACACATATCTGTAAAAATGCATAAAAGAAAGAAATTAGGGAAACAAAAAGCTATAATCAATCACTTTTGAAAAATGGACATAACATCAATAACAACTAACATTAGTGCTAGTGACTAATTTCTATCACCATATTGACACAAAATGTACTAGTTTGAAACAGAAAGAATCAAATATGTTAAGAGCACCATACATAAAAAAGAACCCACCTCCCATGTAATCATTCTACGTCATACCAGCCCTTCTCCTATCTCTAGTATTCTGGATAGAATCCAAGCAATCGTAAAACAAGACAAACTCCTCTTACTAAAGAACTTAGATTATTAAAGAAACTCTTGACCTCGAAAAATTATGATCTAGCTCCTTGATTACTCCTAAAGAAAAAAACCTTTCCATAAAGAGACAATGACAAGTCAAACTTGCCAGACATTTGAAATACACACATCATAATGTGTGCCAAACACAGCTTGCTCTATTCACTAAGCATCCACACATTTCCCCTATACTCAATAAGATTTAGGACATAAAAAGAGAGCAAGGAATAGAAGCTCTATCAACTTCAAGAAGTATCAACTACAAAGCATTGCACCAAATTATTGCAAAACATTCATTTTAGTCCCCCATTAAGAACTGATGAAGCGCATTTCTAAAACAACAAGGATAATGACTGATATCATCTAGGTTACAGCACCCTATGGCATTATTATCTCTATCTGCTAATCTCTCTCATACTGAGAAACAGATAGACAAAGTAAGCCTACAAACTACCCTGAAGCTACTCAGATCAGAGCAACAGACAAGCCTAGCCAATAATAAATATTCACTTGTGAAACAACAGTAACTAGAAAGATAGAAGGAATACCTTAAAACCAGCAGTATTTGGACTTTCAAGAAAACCATCCTCATTTACCAAACTTTGTTTAGCTCCTTCAGAATCTCCATTTCTGATGGCATCACCACCCAGTTTCACATCTGATGTAATGCACACAGTCTTCTCAAAGAAATCAAGAGAAAATTCAGGATTTGTACCAGCATAGGCTTTATTGAGGATACCAGAACCCAATTTCTTAACTTTCTCAGATGCTGCAATCAAACCAGCGTCCACACCCACAGGAGCATGGGAGTATATTTGAAGGCTAACATCCTCATGTAAGACAAGACAGTTGATTTTGTCCTTTGATAGTGGTTTGTATGCAGTTATACCAACTACAGGTGAGGTTGAACCCACTGAATGCCGCATGCTCTGTGCAAGTATTTCATGTTCCCCAATTGACACAGCAAGTGCAGAATTTGATTTCAATGTTGATAAGCAAACATATAAGCCACTGCCAGCCAGCAATTCTTTCCAATGATGTACTCCAGCAGGCTGCAGCTTACTTTCTTGCTCCTCATATAGAGAAGACATCTCAACAAGAGAGGCTGCATCAGAACTTGGCCGGCCTACCAGTGTGGTGCCATCTTGAAAAGAAATGAAGAGTAGCTTATAAGTTGAAGAGAAATACAGTGATGATCCCTTTGCTTGAATTTCTTTTCCCTGAAGCTGAATAACTTCTTTCAATGGCACAGCCCCAACATTCCCTTTCACTGACAACTCTAACCTGAATATGTTTCCATTTTCTGAAAGAACAAGAAGAAACATCCTTCCCTGGGAAGCTGGATGAAGTGTGGCATCCACAATCATGTCATCTGGCAAAGTGAAATAGTGCATTGGACTGATGTTATCCAGGGACAGGTCATATATTTTGACGAATATGTTAGTCACAACCATTAATTGAACTTGGGAGCCTGGAACCCAATCCACCCGTCTAATATATGCACCTTGCAAAGCTAGTTCAATGGCAAGGCGGTCAATCACTTCACCACAAGGATTCAATGTAAGGACCTGGCAATCTTCATAACCTGCTACAAGAAGATAGTTCTCAACCACAGGATTGAATGCAAGTTGTACAATTTCAAAGCGAACAACATTTTTAGAAAGAGGTTTCACATTTGTCTTGTCAGCTGTCACAGGTGCAATGGTAGCTTGCACAATTAACTGTCCAACATCAAATATGGCAACTTTATCACCTTCACCAACAGCAAGTCGACCTCGTACACTAACACTGAGCAAGGACTTCACAAGAGAACCACTAGTTAAACGTGATTTCAGCTCCTTGGCATTTGAATAATCCACCTTTATCTTAAGATCTAATGATCCACTCTTATATGCTTTCTTCAATTGTAAGAGATCAACACCATGAGAAATCACCTTGTCTTCACGCAAACTGATTTTCTTATCATTAGAATGGTGAGAGTTTCGTCTGCTAATTATAGATGGCATCAAAGAAGAGCAAAGATTGAGCACCTGACTCTCAATATCAAGTTCCTCCAATAACAATGGAATCCCATCTTCAAGCTCTTTTGGAATAGATAATCTGAGTGAGTTATCAACATCTGAACTGATATCCTCTTCAAAATCTGAATCACTATCTGGCAGCTGATCTCCATCTTCAGAAAAGGGTAAAAATGACTGAAAAGTATTAGAGCCACGAACAGGTGCACTGCTATTACCAGTGAATTTTCGAGGTTTCAGGCATTGACAATTACTACCCCTAACACCGCCAGCTCCACAGTCACAAAAGAACCGGCTTGAGCGGGAATAGACAACACGATGACCCCGATGACAAACCTTTGCACAGACTGAGCAACAGCCTTTTTGATACAGTCAGGTCACATGTATAGCAAAAGTACCAATGCTGTTCCATGAAATTGCTGCCACTGGATGTAAATGTGCAAACTTTAGAGGCAAGGGCCCTTTCACTGTTAGCATCTTCTTCATCATCCTTGTCAATGCTAACAACCTCACCATCAGAAGTTGCATCATCTTCATCCTCATCTACAGAGGTTGCATCACAATCGAGAGAGGCTGATCCCCCTTCTTGATTGGCAGAAAAAATGAAAGTCTCAGAATTCTTCCTGGATCCAACTGGTCGACCAGCCACATGTCCTATCCCAAGACTATTGCCAGATGAACACTTCTTAATTGTTCTTTGTGAGGAAATTTTACCAGATCCGCAATCACTCAAGACAGTTTCAATAAAGCCAAATAGAAACTTCAGCCTTGGAAGCAGATTTTCATTGCCCACCAGTTTCTCCATCAACGTTACAGTCCTCATCAAAAGCTGTTTCAACAATGACTCTCCTCTTGAAATTTGAACAATGAAATTGAAATATGACTTCGCTACATGTATATCAAATTGCAGAAAAGCAGTATCAAGTGACAGCAGTGCAGATTTAAAAATTTGATATTGCAATTCTTTTGATTGTTGCTCAGATGGTGATGATAGAAGGCACAGAATAAAATGCATTGTTGATTCCCGAAGAGAAATGGAGCTCCCCTTTGCACAGTTGACCTCACCAACTGAGTCCGTTATGCTGCCTACAAGCCTCTTTTCCAGCCATTTAGATAAGCATTGCATATCTTTGTCAAGGAATTTCCTTTGTATCCTCATTCTGAGATCAGGAAATAGCTCTCCAGACAAAAGATCCACAAAGAAACCAAGAACCTTCACATTCACTGATTCAGAGTAACAGGTATCTAGAGAGTCAATTAGAACCAAACAGTCATCGTGATGCAACTGCAAAAGCCTATTGATCTGCCCTGGCACATTTTCAACACCAAGATAAAAATGGAATATATCAGACTTTGAAGGGTCTTTTCTAGAGCCGCTTAATATCTCAATTGTCCTGCAGATTATCCATTCATGGACATTGCAGTCACTAACTCTTCCAGTGTTGATGTCCCTTAGAAACCCTTCCATTTGCTTCATTAGAATTAAGTTTGCATAATTTGACCATTCCAGTTCTGCACTCAACCTGTGATAGATAGTGTCACATTTCCCATGAATACTTTCAAAGATCCTATCGAACTTGATAATCATTACTGCATCAACAATTTGTCCAAGGACTTCAATCTCCAAGTCAATATTTCCTCCCACTTCTTTTATTCTGAGCAACCCATCTAGAACAAAGGTAATTCCTCTTATGCTAAGAATACAAGAAAGCATAGTAGAACCAGGAGTACAAAGATGATAAGGAAACCCGTGCAACATGCACTCCCAAGAGGCCCTAGATAGAATTCCTGAAGCTTTTTTATCAATAGCAGCATCCAACCTTGATATGAGGCTAAGAACAGACTCCAGCTCACCTGCATTGTAGCCACTTCTCTCCAGGAGCTCATCCTGCAGGCATTTGTCAATTCCAGTATGCTTCAGAAGCAAAAGTGGTGAAAACCCAGGAGCCAGATTTTGCTTGCAACTAAGGGTAGCAAGGAAAGCTTTCTGATGAATCTGCACATGTTTGTTCAGCAACGATGAGAACAGCCTCACTAACAAAGCAAATTGACCAGAGTCAATCATGGAGGAAATCATGCTTCCAGCAAGTTTAACATATTTCTGGTCCCCAAAAGGATTCTCAGTCCATATAAGACCTTGTCCAGAAATTGCATTGTCCATACAATATCTCCATATGCCAATATTAGTGAAGGAGAGCACCAAAGACAGCCACATTCCATTTCTGAGGAAATACCAACCTAATTCCTCAATGCCTTCTGGTATGGGCAAAGCATTTAAATGCTGAAGCATGCTCAATACAACATCTGGAAAAGTAGTTAACTTCCCAATGACCTCCGCATGGCCTAGAAGTGAATGGCTGAAATGGAAAAACTGCAACATATTAGATAGATCCACAGAGTGGTCTTGACTCCATAATATAATTGGATGGTCTGTTTCAGAGCCTATATAAGGAATATCCCAACAAAGGGTGAAAACATATCTTTCAACAATTAGATCCTCCACTGCTGTGGGTTTTTTCCCTCTCCAAAATCCCAGAACCAGTGAAAAGGTATAATATATGTCCTTCCAATTTAAAGTTAAGTTGTCAATTGCCAAGTCATCCCTACCAAGAGAAACAGAAAACCCTGAAACATCAATCAGTTGATCAATCAAGCTACTGACGACTACTTCCTCTCCAACCAATCCACCTGTGACATTTTTCAATGCAGTTGATGACCAAGATGACAGGTGATCATTCACCTTATTTGGCATAGATGACCCAGACAGTGGTGCTTCCCTCAGCTTAGATCGCAGATCTAAAAGCAATGATGTCGGACAAGTCTGTTGGTGAAATATCATATGACGAAGTACTAAAATCAACCTCGAAACCACTAAAGCCCAGCATGTTAACTGTGATGTGTTTAAATCCAATACCGGGTTAGCAACTTCTTTGAGGGTTGAAAACATAAAATTTGCCATCATTGCCTTTTCTCCTTCAGCAGACAAGTGGAATGCCATCAGAACTACCTCAATGTGAAACGTAGAGGGAAGAGTATCAACAAGATCATTGAAACTCGGGCATTTTACACAAATAGTTTTCGCCTTCTCAACAACAAAGGCAGCATATCCCCTATATATCTTGGTTCTCAACTGACTACCAGAAGAACCCACCCTACAAAACATAGTGTGAGTAAGAAGGGCCAGGGTCCTATCATTATAACTAAAGGCACCATTCTCAACAGTTAGGATCTTCTCCACAAGGTAGTCTTCAAGTGAATCATTCAAAGCATGATTCTTGATAAGGTTGTGCAAAAGATCAAAACATAGTTCATGGATATGCCTAATCTTCCTGTCTTCATGTGATGGAGAACAACTATCAGACATATTATCTTCAGAACAACAGCCCCCACAATTGAGTAGCGAAACCAAAATATCAATGTCTCTACTATTGAGTTTGTTGCAACCATCCACATAAAGAGAAGGATTCCATTCAGGAGAGAAGATGCATGTTTTAAGAAAGTTCAAAAGTTCTATAGCAGCTTGAATTGGCATATTTTGATAGCTGGAGCTAGGAACTATAGCAGGAGGGGGTGGTTGTTCACATCCATCTGTAGATCCAACAGAACGCCCAGTCTCAGAGAAAAGATCTCCAAAAAGAGCCTCATCCTCATGGCATATTGCACTTTCAACTTCAGATTTTCCAGTAACTTTTGCAAAATTAGAATACGACCTTTCCATTTTTGGCCTTAATTTCAGTCCTTCAAAATGAAGGAACAAAGCAAGTAGCATCAAATTGTCAACCCATTGGCTTGATGAAGGAAATATCAATTTCAGAAGCTCTTCAAATGTGTATCCCTTCAGCAAAGGAACAGACTCCAGATGAACAAGGCACGAAGGAGAACTGTTGTGTGAATCACTAGAGCTGCCAACAAGTTCTACATCAAAGTCTTTCCACTCAAGAAGAACCTGATGCCTTTGTCTCTTCAGATCATTAATGAGTTTCAGTGTATAAACAACAAATCGAGGGAAGTAAGCTAACGGAGGCTTCAAAATTGGAGCAGACTTGTCATATTTCCAAACAGAAGAATCTAAACTTTCCAATATAGATGATATAATACATGCTTGGATATTCTGGGCAACACTGCTATTGCTGAAAATAACCTGAACGTTGTGAAGAAATTCTTCCATAACCATTAAAATAATGCTCTCAAAACTTCCCTCAATAGTAGCATAGGTATTCACAAACTCAAATTCAACTCTAAACAGACTAGACAAAGTATCAGCAAATGATGCAACTGCCCTCACCAATGAAGTATCATATTCAACATATGGAACATCCTTCATGAGACTTCCAAGTAACTTTAACATCCTTAAAGTGAATGACAGTCTCTTTCGAAAATTTTGGCCCGCTTCCTTCTCATCAAATACATATTTGACTTTAGTTAGTTTATTGCACAGCAAGATCAAGCGTGGAGTACATTGTCCATGGGCAACTGCCCAGTGCTGGGTCAGAAAAATAAAATTATTGAGATATTGATAATAAGCCGGTGCATTGAATCCAGATTCTTGCTCAGAACCTAAAGTCTTTAGAAGCCAATCCACTGATTTTTCTTCCTTTGAGCATCTGAAGCCTTTTGCAGATACAAAATAAGCACTTGGTTAGGTTAGCAGATGATGAGACAACAATGGGTTGATTATTGGATATTAACATGATACCTTCTAGATGGCATGTTTTGTGGTCATCCTCAAAATTAACACAATAACCATCAACCATTGGCAATATATCCACCAAAGCACTTGCGGTTGTAGGTTGGAGCATGTCTGCTACCGTATCCATTTCATCAACCAAAGCTATCTCTAAAAGATGTATCATGTTGTTCTGGAAGATTCAACAAAATTTAGGGATGCACAAATTGTAATGTAACCACCATTCTACCAGAAAAGAGCACAGGTCAACACACCGCGTACTGACATAGAATACTTCATGTATTCACCAGAACATTTGAATATTAAGTTTATAGATAAACAGCCATACAAATTCCACTATTTGGGGCCATAAAAACCGTGCACATCCTTTTTTTTCTGAAAAGATTCTTCCACTCTGTCCCAGAACATGTTAAATTGTTGCACATCAAATTAAGTTGGCTTACTTGATTTAAGCTATGCCCACCATAGACAGTATTTTTATTCTAAATGGATACTAGCAAAAGAACCTTTTTGCTTCCTTAATCAGGGCTAGAAATCAGAAAAACCTATTAGAACACAATACCATGAATTAATTATGTAGGAAGCAGGATACAACAAGATCCGCCCAACAAAAAATTTGGTCATTGAGCTTAATAAATATCTAACTAAGGGTTAAGGCAGCTCAGGTTCAAAAGTGAAGGTATAATGACTTTTGAATTATTATTTAGACAACTATGGGATAGATTTGTCCATCTAACTATTTCTGGTGGGGAGCTTATTTTTCTCCTCGCCCAGAGGCGGGGGGGGAGGGATTTCTTTTGGTAGAAATCCAGCAAGATTGTAGTACATTTTTATTTTGATTTTGTTACATATAGGTGATACCCTCGTCATTTTGTCCATTTTCTATTTTCTGTTCTTAAGAGGATTGCTCGTCTTCTTTATTGTAATTCTTTCCTTCCTCCCACCCCAATGGTTAAATATTGGTTGCTCCACCTTAGAGGTCCAAGGCTCAAATCAAACAGGATCAGGTGGGGTGGGATTATGGGAAGGCGATAGGCTACCCCCAATTATGTAGCCTCCATTTGACTTTCTCCTATGACGAATTCTTACTTTTCTTGTAAACAAAATCTTTTGAATCCATTGGATAAAAAAAAAAAAAAAAGTTAGTTCATAAAATCTTATGTAACTGCTAGTGATCTGGCCAATACTTGTAACACTTAAATTTTAATAGGTCACAATTTCTGAACTCTAACTTGTCAACATTGTATCTTATCACTCTTTGAGTTGGACAAATGAATAGCACACAGAAGTGCTAGCATCTTTTTCAAAATACTATGATGTAGCTTTAATGGAACTGAACATACTTTCAACCAACCTATGTGGAAAAGCAGTCCTTTGGACAGAATCAAGAAACAAGATTTGCAAACAAAAACATTCAAGTATCCATCTATCAAATTGACTGTATGATTAAATGTTTATCATTTTTTCCTCCATTAAGATTACGCTAAGAAGTCAGACAATGAATTCCATTGTGGAACCAACAAAGAAACATTCATCAAAGAGAATATTAGAGACTATTTCTAAGAGAAGGAAAAGGTAAAACTTCTTCAAAGTCCCGAACCTGGATTTGCAAATAAATGTAAACATACCTGAATCTCTAGATCATCATCATCAAATTCTGATTTTTCCAAATAGGACACAGCAAATTCTATCGACTGCTGCACAATTGCAACAAGTATCCCTTCCGCTTGATCCACTATTCATGCAAACAAAAACAGAACACAAAATAACAATACATGTAAAAAATGACATCGCTTCACAACATTTTGCGAAGAAAATAAATACATACACTCTCATTTGCAAGCAGAACAGTTCTGGATTGCCTAGCCTAACAACTTCCAAGTACAACAACTTTTCCACGAAACCAGAACTACGTCAAACTTCAATGGGAAAGGAAGGATCACACACTAGCCACTACTACTTCACACGTACTAGAAAACCACAGGACAGCAACAACAGGCAGAGAAACGGAAACAATCATCCAATAAGATTACACAGAAATGGCCAAAATACAATACCTGACAAAGATCGAGAAGCGGAAGCAACCGCAGACGCAAATGAAGAAATCGCCTGAATCTGCGAGTCGTTCCAAGATTGGAGGCGCAAGGTTCCAGCTCCGACAAGCTCGAGGCCGTGCCGGAGAATCGAGTAGACGGCGTTAAGCCCTGATCTGATCGCGTCATCGGAGCGCAGCTTCTGCAGAAGATCACCGGGCGGCGACGACTGCGGCGGCGGCGAAGGCTTGGCATGGAGGAGTAGAGCCTCGGCGAGCTTGTTGAGGCTCTCAGCCATGGCGGTGCCAAACCAGAGGTCCCTCTAGAGAGAGAGAGAAATGGAGAATTCAAGAGAGAGAGAGAGTGAGTGACTGTGAGAGTGAGATGATCGGTTGAGGGAAGGAAGCAGGGAGGGGTGTTGTGGTATTTTAAAGAAGTGTTGGAAGGCGGTGAAGGAGAAAGGGAGTGTGCTTTGCTTTGCTTAACGAGCAAGTTGAAAAGGCAATTCTATTGTATTTGAGTGTTTTCTATGGCTACAGCGTGTGCTGTGTACTGTGTTCGAAGAAAAATTATGAATAAATCATGAATTGGTATTTGAAAGATTTAGCTAACATTATATTAGTATTCGAGAGATTTTAACTTTATTTATAATTTTTTATAAATAATTTTATTATTTAAATTAATTTTTAAAAAATTTAAAAATCAGTTATATTAATTTTTAAAAGAGATTAAATATGTATTTAGATTAATTTATTTTGTGGTCAAAATTATTTATAATTAAAATATTATTAAAAAAAATTTCAAAAAAAATCAATTTTTTCCTTAAAAAAAGTTGTACACTAACTTAAATGTTAAATAATCTATCAAGAACTTGGATGAGATTTACATCTCTTTGATATTAATGTAAAATCATTAAGATGACTAACTTAAAATCATTAAAATCTTTTAAAGATTAATTTAGTTATTAAAAATTATTACATTTAAGGATAAAAATTTGGATAAGATGAACATAGAAAAAAAAAAGAAAAGGTTATTTTAAAATTTTTAAAATATTTTTTTCTGTACTTTTTATTTTCTTTAATTAAACATAACCTAAATCATAAAATTATGTTTTATCATTATATATTTTGATATTTCAGTATGAGTTCTTGTTAATATGCGTTATAGGATACATGTTAAGGAATAAAAAATAAATATTATTAAATAAAAAATAGAAGCATTTAATATTTTAAAAGTTCAAAATAAATTTAACACTTTTTTCTTTAATTAATTAGGATAATTTAATGACAAATAATATTTATTATTTTTATTTCTTAACAGGTGTTTTAAAGCACATGTTAATAAAACTCTTTTAGTGTTAAATTATTTGAACATTTTTAAAGAAAAAATACTAACTAAAATAGAATAATTAAAGCTTACTTGTAATTTTGGTCTCTTTATTTTAGTAAAATAAATGATTTAGTCCTCCTATTTTAAAAATAAACTATTTAATTTCTCTATTTTCATAAAATGAATAATCTTATTTTTCTGTTAATATATCATTAAAAACTTAACAGAAAATAATAACATTCTATTAAAAATAAGATTAATTGTAATTTTAGTCTTCTTATTTTAACAAAATGAATGATTTGATCTCTAATTTTAAAACTATTGTTAATATTTAAATAAATAAAATTTTATTATATTATATAATGTAATTTTATGTGTTAATTTTAATAATACGATATTTACTAATTCCAATAGTAAATAGACAAATCTTACATAAAAATAAATTTTATATGTTTATGAATACATATAATTTCATTTTATTCTTTTTCTTATTAAATATAAATTTAAACTATAAAGAATAATTCCTCGTTATTAATGCAAATTATCTAAATTAGATAAAAGTTATTACTAAGTAATAAAAATGTAGATGATTTTTTTCTATAAATACATATAATATTCAATTAAAAGCAAATACATAAAATTATAGTATGTCACCTGAGCCTTTAATCAAAATAAGTAAAACTAATAATTTGGTCTACGATTTTGAAAATAAGATGTTGTCCCCTAAATTTAAAAATAAATTATTTGGTTCCTTAGTTATGATTTATAAGCAATTAAATTTTAATTATATGATTAGTAACTTTTATTTAACTTAGGTAGTTTGAGTTAATCAATTATTATCATTTTTTAGTTTATATATATAAAAAATTAAATGAGATAATTTGTATCCATGAACATTTAAAATTTATTTATATTTAGTTTTTGGTTGTAAAATTAATTTTAAATATTTTTTATTAAATTAAAATCATTCCTATTATATTGTAGTATATATAATAGAATTTTATTTATTTTAAGTATTAAATATTTTTAAAATTGAAGACTAAATTATCTGTTTTGTTAAATAAAGTGATTAAAACTACAATTAAGTTGATTTTTTAATGCCATGCTAGCATATTTCGTTAAGGTTATAACAACATATTAATGGAAGGATCAAAATGTTTATTTTGTAAAAACAAAAATCAAATAATTCATTTTACTAAAATAGGAGAACTAAAACTATAATTAAGTCAATAATTAGTTTTACTTTGAAAAATATACTTTTTAATCATTTAATGTTAAGATATTTAAATGTAATTTTAATTACATGACATTTACGTACGATACAATAATTTCTCATCCAAAACTCATGAGGGCCCATCTCAAAATAACTTGCTTATTAGGTAAAAATGTCTCATGTTTAAATATTATATTAAACCTTCTTATTTTATTCAATGTAAAATAATATCAACATTTTTTATGTTAGTAATACACGAGAAATGGATATACACGCCACTCCATAGATTGGTGCCAATCTTGTTTATGGAAATTATTTTGGTGTTAATTTTTATTAATATATTAAAGGATATATGTAGGAATGAATTACAAATTTCTTATTCAAATGCCACACGTGTCAGACATTTTTTTTAATTACCATATGTATTCGTACTATATTCGTGCATAGTTTTTCGTGTTAAATAACATTGTTTAATTTTAAATTTGTTAAATTTTGTTATCAATGTTTTATTTTTTATAAAATTATTTATAATAAAAATATGATTACTTTATTATAAAATTTTCTTACGGCTCTCCTATTCACTCATAAAGTATTAAATAAAAGAATAAAAATATTTAATATTTTAAAAAGTTAAAAAGTATTTAATATTTTTTCTTCAAATAATTAAAAAGCATATTAGATAGATTAATTAAGAGAATTTATAATTTCTCTCACTTAAAACAAAAAGTATTATTTATAAAGGTAAAAACATTAAATCTCTAATTTTTTTCTTCAAGCAATTAAGGAGATTATCAAATTGATTCATCCTGAAGGTTTATAATTTCTCATAAAAAAAATAATGACACCCAATAGTTACAAATTCTATGAAATGAAACATCTCTTCACAACGAGATATTCTTGTCTAGAGAAATATAAAATAATTGTTTGGCACATAATGTTATACAAATTTATGTAATTATTATATGTAAAATAATGATGTATTAATATTTTATTAGTTTAGTTTACACAAATTATATAAATTTAGTATGAATAATTATATATCTCCCTAATACATCATTTTAATCATTTTTTAATTATTAAATGAAAAAATTTTAAATGTATTTTAAATTTTCAAAATACTAAATAGTTCTACCTTTTCATTTAATATTTTTTATTAAGTATTAAAAAAATTATTAAAAAAATATTTTAAGAGAACGTAGCACTTCTCATCCACGTTATACAAAAATCTCTCCTTGCCTACTCTAGCATTATTGCAGATTGACTTGATTCAAGTCAATAACTGCAGTTGTAATTGAGACATGAAAGAGTGTTGCTGTTAATGCTCTTAGGACAACATTAGTGAAGCTTAAGACTTGAAACACGAGCAATGCTATATCCTCTTAACTCATTCTTATAATATCTAATAAAAAAATATTAAATAAAAAAATAAAAATATTTAATAATTTAAAAATTAAAAATTTATTTAATACTTTCTTTATTTAATAATTAAGATAATTATTAAAAGAATAAATTAATAGGATAGACAATTCTTCTTTTTTTTTTGTGATGAAAGGATATAGAATTATTCTTGAAGTATATCATTGAGAACGTGGCCATTAATTCTCTTCTGCTTGGGATGGGCACTACTTTCATTAATTCTCTTACATTTGTATGACTTGATTTTATGTGTATTTATAAGATGGTAAGAGAATGTATGTCACTCTAATGAGAATTTTAAAATGATATGGACCATCAATTTACACATGTAGCTTTAATGAAAATTTAAAAATATGAACAATTAATTTACACATGTCAACTATAGAATAAAATATCTAAGAATGAAATGATAAGAAGTACTTACTTAAAAATTTCTCAATAGTTATCATTTTATTATACTTTTTATATTTTTTAAGTAATTGTTAACATAATTAATTTCTTTTAATAATGTGACAACTCGTGATTAAATAATATTCTTTTCGTTCTTTTTATTTATCGTTTAAGATTATTATACAAAAACTAAAAAACATTAAACGTTTCCATTTACAAGAAAACATAACAATACTTGAATAAATTACTTTTTTATTAAAATACTCAAAATATTATTATTCATTCTATTAACCATCCATTTCATTAATATTAAGATTAAAGTTAAAAATAATAATTAATATTTTCTTGAAATTTTAAAACAACTAATAAAACAAATTTTTTTTTCTCTAAAATGACTACATAATAAGGAAAGGAAGTAGTAAAAAAATATTATGCTAAGCCCTCATTAGGCGAACGAAATTAATTTTGGAATTCATCATGGAACTAGAATTGGACCTCTTAATTATAATTATCATGTTTAACGTACACATTAGATTTGAAATTTCAATTATTAGTATCAATTCTATGAAATTAAAAATTAACTAGTTTACATTATTTCCCGTTCGTATCTTAGACACTAAAATTACTATTCCAAACACCAAGACTATTTTTAGAATATTAAAAGCAAGAGCTAAAACAATATTTCATATTTTATTTTTCATTTTCTCTATAGTCAGCTCCAACAATCCAGCAATCATCATTGACAGTCGCACTCTCACAACCAACATTGCCAGCGTACTTCGTCAACCACCGGTAGCAGTATACTCCGACAACCACCGGTAGCAGTATACTCCGACAACCACCATTGTCGTACTTCGACAACTATCACCGTAATCGTATTCCAACAACCATTGCTATTAGCGTACTCTGACAAACAAATTTTTTTTATAATTTATGGTTATGAGAAAAAATTGTATGATTATAACATTTTAATCTTAATTTAAATTTTAAATATACGATACTTTGCTCTAAATATGTTAAAAATACATGTGATTATAAATTAATTTACATATTAACTATTCACTTTACCTCCCTCAAATTTTTTGTTCAAGTTCCGGCAGTGGTTTGTGAAACCCCTCAATTTTAATAGGTAAAGGGTATTTTACTCTAAATATAAAGATAGAAGAAAAAGTTACAAAATTAAAAAGGTACCATAGAGAAAGTGCTTGTATGCACTTCAACAGTCTTAGAACAAACTCAGTATAACATCATTTTCAACATGGACATGTTAAATAACAGTCCAACAACCGAATACACTAATTAGATTCCTCTCGTGAGCTGCATTGTACATGGAGAAATAAACTCCTTGAAACTTGACTACGAAAAACAGTAGATTCTGTTTTTTCATTAGCTGAAACTAATTACAAAAAATCATAACAAATTTTAAATGCACCCAGAAGAGTAAAAAAAATGCTTTCCGACAAGAACATAGGACAGAGGGAGCTAAACCTGCAACTGAGGACAAAAGTTGATGTATGAATCAGGTTTGTGCCATTGTGGGTTTTCATTCGAGTTATGGGAAGAGAGAGAGAGAGAGAGATAGAGAGAGAGAGAATAAGAACTTATGCCTATTTGAATAAGTAACATAGCAAAAGAGGTGCACAACAACAATAAAAACAAGTAAACAACCAAGTCTCATGCCACTAGGTGCAGTCATTTTCATGGATTAGTGGCCCCATTGGGTATCAAAAACTAAATTTTGAGTAAAACCATTCAGAGAAAAGTCCTTTTTAATGGTTCTCTTAAGGTTTCTTAACTCTTCCTCTATCCCTTTTAATTGGATTATCTTTCATTTGGTCTACATTTTTCACAAGCCTCTATTAGTCTCATTTTCACGACCAAACCACCTTAAATGAGCTTCCATCACATCTCCTCCATATGTACTATTCCAAACTTTCTCCCGATACATTCTCCTAATCTCATCTTTTCTTCTATGTCCATTCATCTACCTTCCTGATCTCCACTACACTTTTTTTTTTCTCTTGTTCAGAGGCAGAAGTGTCCGCACTAGTTGGGGCCAGAGCCTGCCAACCCTCAAAATTTTCCTTTAAATTTTTGAAAAATTTCCATATAATTTTGTATTTGGCCCCCTTAAGATGAATTCTTAGCTCCGGCCCTGCTCTCTGGCATTTCATTGCCCAACATTCACTACCACAAAGTACCGCTAGTCTTGTAACTGTCTGGTAAAATTTTCCTTTGAGTTTTGTAGGCACTTTATGGTCATAAATTATAAATAATGCTCAGAAATTCTATAGCAACCACAATATCACAACCTGCAGAAATTCTAAATGTTCATCAAAGATAGTAGCATGGAATCTGAGGTCATTGGAGGTTTACTTGACAATTCTAAAAAAATAAAAAAATAGGAAATAGCATTAACAAAAAGAGAGGGGAGAAACAAAGGCAATTACCTCTCTGTTGCTAGTTCTCAATGTTTTAATCACCATCTGACCACTTCAGATTTATATCCTCCCAACATTCCAAGTTCTTTCTCTTACATCTTCTCACTTGTAAACATGCAAAGTAAAAAAAAAAAAAAAATCCAATTAGAGAGAAGGCCTGAAGAAAATGAGAACTTTCAGATAAACCCCATTAAAAATTGGATACTCATCATTTAAAAGTTAATCGCACTTGCAAAGAAAGGATCCTAGTATCTCCACAAAATAGAATTATGTACCAAACAAATAGCTTCAATCTTCCTCTGTGCACACTAAAATGCTCCATTGCTCCTTGTTCCAATCCTATGAATTTCAACTTCTTGTATTGATGTATTCAACATGGAACACATTACCTTTTGCAAATCTAAGTAATAAGAAACTTCTTTATATAATAAGTGTTAGCAACAATATAATAAACAAAAGGTAT
The DNA here is from genome assembly GCA_019955255.1 of Castanospermum australe. Lineage (NCBI taxonomy): Eukaryota > Viridiplantae > Streptophyta > Magnoliopsida > Fabales > Fabaceae > Castanospermum > Castanospermum australe. Next base: position 571,677 of record NSJW01000870.1, on the reverse strand, counting down.
GCTGTTAAACATATAAAAGAAAGGGATTCAGAAAGACATAAGCAGAAAGTCTAAGGTAGTAGGGGGTACCTACATACAATTGTAATTAGAGGGATTTTGCAGAAGATTGTGAATTAAGTTGCTTTAGACCTAGTAGGACTCAATATGGATCAAAGAGTAGACATTTCATGATTTTTTTCCCCTCAAAACTCCCAAGTTTTGTCAGAGTTCTATAGTACAATCTGCCAAAAAAGTTTACTGCTTGAGATCAGTAATTATATACAACACAAAACTACTAAAAATGGAGAAGGGATTATCCCTGGAAAGACAGCACAGAATGATTCATAGTTATTAGAACTAAATGAACAAAGGGTTATATGAAAGCAATGCATTTAAGATAAATGGCTAAAAACAAACATTAAAGCATCAAATAGAAGAGAAATAAAAATATAAAATTATTTCCAAGTTAAGCAACCCTTAGTGCGATGAAGTTTTACCTAACCTTGAAGTATTTTATGTTATTCCCAAAGTTTGAGATATATACACAAATGTACAAAGAAGCTAATATAAAATGCACAATCTGCACAAAGGAAGTCAAAATCCTAAAGGAATCTACCAAAATTAAAACAGAAATAATGTACATAACCTACAAAGTATGTACATGTTAGAACTAAAGCTTATGCACCGAATCCACAAGAACTGCTGTAAGGTCATGATGAGCCAGAAAACTCCTAACATCAGAACAACAACCAAAGTTTACCCAAAAAACTCACTGAGATTCCCAAAAAAAATTTAAACTTCTTTTCCAAAAAACTCAACAAGAAATTGATATAAAGAAAAAGAGAATCTCAAAATATAAAATCCATTCTCCAATCCCAGCAAGCCAAGTGAAAATACAATTAGTAACATTAAAAAGAAAAACAAAATAAATCACTAGGAACAAATCGCAGATCGAATAAAAAGACAACAATGGAGAGAAGATAGAGGGTTTTAATGCAAAATAAGGGGAGAAAAACAAAAAGACAAAGAGAAACTCAGAAATAATCAGACACAGTTGAAAACCCATCCAAAATTCACTGAAGAAATAGGCCATGCTATGCAGGAAGAAGGGGAACAATCACTGAACACTGGCTGTGAATTGAAGTGGGAAAACACCATGGGGGAGATATTGAAAGAAAATAAGTTACAAATAGCAAGTGACCTGGAGAGAGTATAGTTTAAACAGCATATAGAGAGAGAGAGAGAAGCTGCAAATGCTGAAAACTGGTAGAAAGGGAAAGAGAGGGATGCAGAATGGGAAGAAAGAGATCAGGAAGCTTCAAAGCTGTACAATACCAAGAAAAGAGGGGGAGAGGGGAAAGACATGGATTTTGGCGATAAAAAGAGGACATGTGAAAAATGACTAATCCACAACTTGGAGAAATTCTCATGTACTATGAGAGTAGTACACTAATCTAATGAAATGATAACACATGTCACTGAAAGTGAATGTTTACCCTCAGATTAGATGTATAATATTATATAATAAAATTTAGGTAAGATCTAGATCGTTGAGAGTACTACTCTTAGAGTATCTAAGAATTTTTCCATAACTTGGCACCTCAAAGGTCAAGGTAAACCGCACAAGACATTACTAACCAATAACAATCATTTAGGTTCTAATAAGTTTTATTATTTCTTAACTTCAAGACAGAGAATATGGGCACCTGAAGTACCTCAACATGGAACCTCTGGATTAATGGTGCAAGATGTTCAAACCTACAAAGCCTGTAACCACAAAAATGAGGGGAAAAAAAAACAATTGGGAGAACAGATAACAGAATATGACATAAACTCCTACTATCTTGACAAAAACTGTCTTATGGAGGGATTGGCTACAAAAGCTTGTATAAAATCTATAAATGTTCTTGATTACATAAGTTCTTGGCACCAAATTAAAAAGACCATTCATTCAATCAAAGTGTAGGTTGTGTTCCTAGAGATCCTTTCAATCATCAAGTCATTACTTGTCAGAGGGAAAGTCTATTAAATATACAGGATGAGCTCCCTCAAGTTTCAGTGTTCCACAATAGGGAAAAATGAGAATTATGGATGAACAGTCTAAGCTCCAAACCATCCAGTTAAACACTTCAATTTAAATACAAACTACAACAAGAAACAATATACCAAACAATCTGACACAGGAAATATTGATAGAACTAGACCAGAATTTTGAGATTTTGATTGAGAATTGGAATTTTATCTCCTCAACTGCTCTGCTATCAGTAGGATATCAGAGCAAAGGGGCATAGGAAATTTACAATCTGTTACAGAAATGTAAGAAGAAAGAAGAAATCTGTAGATAGTCCAAGCAAATTCGAGAGTGCCTGGTTCTCTCCTCCCAATTCCTCTCTTACTCTTTTTCTGCCTCCCCTTTGCACTGCACAGCCCTTAAGTAAGAATCTGATCACCCAGTCACACTTCCCTCCCCATCCTCGGTTCACGCGGGAAACAGCTCTCAGCTGTGAAGAGGGGAGTTAGTTACCGGCACACACTTGTTGGGTGCACAGGTCTAATCCCCTGCTCTTCTTGAATTTCTTCCTTACGTACATCTTAAGCTCCCGAGCCTTATCAATACTCTCCCCCAGAAGTCTCACCTTGTCCTCAAGGTGAAAGCTCGGAAATTGGTCTTGAATATGAGACATAGATTCCCAAGAGTTTTCGAAAGCTGGTAGATCTTGCCATTGGATGAGAACCTCCTGTTCTCCTACTGCATTGGTACGAACATCAGTGACAGCCACCGGTTGTACTTGCAATTCTAAGTCTTCTGCAAAAATGAAGGCAATGGCTGGCTTGTAGCTGATGCAGAAATGGATTTCTTGAGGAGAGAAACATGAAAAGTAGGATGAATGCGACTGCCCTCTGGTAGTTTCAGTGTATAAGCCACCTGTCCCACACATGCTAGGATCTCGTAGGGGCCATAGTACCTAGGACTGAGCTTTTGATTAAGTCGCTGTGCTAAGGAACGTAGTTTGTAAGGCAGGATTTTGAGGAAGACAAAATCACCAAGTTGGTAAACCACCTCCCGACAATGTTTGTCTGCTTGTAGCTTCATGCGGTTCTGAGCCAGCACCAAATTATCCTTGAGTTCAGCTAGCATTTGGTCTCGGTCAGCTAGAAGTTTATTGACTTCTTCAACTGCAGAAGGGGTTGTTGGCCCTTTAAGTAGTAGAGGGAGGTCTGTATCGTATAGAGCCTTGAAAGGAGTGATTTTAGTCGCACTGCTGTAGTTGGTATTGTACCAAAACTCCGTCCAACTAAGCCACTTAGGCCATTATTTAGGTTTAGTGCCAGTGAGACAGCGCAAATAAGTTTCTAAGCATCTATTTGCTACCTCAGTTTGGCCATCGGATTGGGAATGGTAGGCTGATGTGAACTTCAACTTAGAGCCCATTTGCTTGAATAGCTCAGTCCAAAATTGGCTGAGAAAGACCCTGTCCCGATTAGTGACAATAGATGATGGAAAACCGTGTAATTTTACAATCTCCTTGATAAAAATATCAGCTACTCTTTAGCTGTGAACGGGTGACATAAAGCAATAAAATGGGCATACTTAGTTAGCCTATCTACCACCACCAAAATGGTATCCACCCTTTGTGTCTTAGGTAATCCACCGATGAAATCCATTGAGATGTCAGACCAAGTATGATTGGGAATAGGAAGTGGCTGCAATAAACCAGCTGGTGATAAAGTTTGGTACTCATTCCTTTGGCATATGTCACAGGCAACTACATACCTTTGAATGTCCTTCTTCATACCCTCCTTGTATACAAGAGCAGAAATTTGCTTGAAAGTGCGGAAAAAACCAGAGTGTCCACTTACTGCAGAATCATGAAATTCCTTAAGAATTAGAGGGATAGTGGATGAGGATTTAGGCAACACCAGCCTGTCCTTATACAAGTTGGCTCCCCTTAATTTGGTAGCCTGGATGAGAATCAGATTGAAGTAAAACCTCTTACAAAATCTGACCCAACTTGGGATCAGCTTGAACTTCCTCTACCAGGTTGTCTAAACCATGAAACTGAACCTTGGAAATGGCCGCATATTGCAACCTGCGAGAGAGGGCATCTGCTACCTTGTTATCTATTCCCGGCTTATAGTGGATTTCGAAATCAAAACCAATAAGCTTGAAAATCCACTTGTGCTGTTCTTCTCCCATTAGTTTTTGTTCTGTGAGAAACTTAAGGCTTCTTTGATCCGTATGAATGATGAAAAGGCGGCCCATCAAGTAATGACACCATTTTTGAACAGCAAACATAACTGCCATGAGTTCTCGCTCATATACTGACTTAGCTTGAGCTCTCTCGGATAAACTTTGGCTTATATAAGCCACCGGTCTACCTTCCTGCATCAATACTGCCCCAATTCCTGTGCTAGACGTGTCAGTCTCCACAATGAATGTTTTGGAGAAATCAGGGACTGCTAACACTGGTATACTTGTCATTAGCGGATTTTAAATGTTCAAATGCAAGTTGAGCTTCCACTTCCCAAGAAAAATTATCCTTCTTGAGGAGATTAGTCAATGGTCTAGCAATTTTTCCATAATCCTTGACAAATTTTCTATAGTAACCAGTAAGACCAAGGAATCCTCTAAGGCTTTTGACATCAGTAGGAATAGGCCAAGTTTGCAACACTTCCACTTTCTTTGGATCAGCTGCCACCCCTTCATTAGAAATTAAGTGCCCAAATATTCTATCTGTGGGTGTCCGACAGCACACTTCTTCTTATTCACAAACAATCGTTGCTCATGTAGTTGTTGTAACACTAGTTTAAGATGCTCCAAGTGAGATGACTTATCCTTATTATAAATTAGGATGTCATCCAAGAAAACCAGCACGAACTTCCTTAGGAAGGGCTTCAATACTTCATTCATAAGTGATTTCATAAGTGATTGAAAGGTAGAGGGGGCGTTAGATAACCCAAACGGCATGACCAAAAACTCATGGTGCCCAGCATCTGTTCTAAAAGCTGTTCTTGGGATGTCTTCTTTCCTCATTCTAATCTGGTGATATCTAGACTTCAAATCTAGTTTGGAAAACACTTCTGCCCCTCCTAACTCATCCAATAACTCGTCTATGACTGGAATAGGAAACTTGTTAGGTATAGTGATTTTGTTTAGTGCTCTATAGTCGACACAAAAGCGCCATCCCCCGTCTTTCTTTCTTACCAGAATAACAGCGCTTGAATATGAGCTATTGCTAGGCCTAATGATTCCAGCTGTTAACATTTCATCCACAATCTTCTCTAATTCATTTTTTTGGTAGTGAGGGTACCTGTAGGTCCTTAAGTTCGGAATTTGTGCACCATCCTTTAGGTTGATGGCATGATCTTGCTTACTCTCTGGTAGTAGCACTTGTGGATCAAGGAATAGATTCTCGAACCTAGTTAACAAATCCTGCAATTCTGCCCAGGGGGGGTTGTCTAGCTGTTGTTTAGTGGTGACGCCTTTGTACTCCACATAGTACCCTTCTCCCTCATCCTGTAGAGCCTTGATCATTGCTCTTAAGGAAGCTGGAGATTTACAGAGGGACGGCTCTCCCCTAATTGTCACCAGCCTTGAGCCACCTCTAATTTTAGTGTTAAGTCTTTAAAATTGGCCCTTATCTCTCCTAGACTTTCCAACCAATCCATCCCAAGCACCACGTCCGTCCCACCCAATTCAAACAAATAGAAATCCTGAATGACCTTCACTCCTTACATCTGTAGCATGATTCCCCTGCAAACTCCTTTGCTTCTCACCTTATGTCCATCTCCTACCTCCATAAGGTATTTAGGAGTATCTGAAATAGGAAGATAAAGCTCTTGAACCACTCCTTTTGCTATGAAGTTGTTAGAGGCCCCACAGTCCACAAGAACCACTACCTCCTTTCCTCCTATTTCTCCCCAGAGTTTGAGAGATTTCTTGGATGTCATTCCCATTATGCTATGCATGGAGAGTTGCAACGCCCGGTCCTCCTTGATAGCTTGCTCTTGCTCCTGTTCCATTTCCACCTCCTCCTCATTTGGAGTTTCAAAGAGCAGCAGGTGGAATTGCTTGTTTTTGCACATATGATCTAGGCTATATTTTTCATCACACCAAAAACATAGTCCTTTCTTCATTCTATCTTGATATTCAACATCTGATAGCCTCCTAGACCCTCCCTTTCTACTACCTCCCATTCCCTCCTCTGCTGCCTTATCTCCGGTATTACTACCTAGGGACACAGCCTTAGAATTGGCTGTAGCCACTCCAGTTCCTCCTTTCTGTCCTTCAATATTATGCTTCCCCCCCAAATCCACCAATGTGATTTTAGATGATTGAGCTGGTTCATAATTTCAGCTTGATAACTTCCCTCTAGCTGAATTAAGTTCTCCAACGCCCAATTTTTTTCTTCAATTAGCAGGGCTTGGTCCATCAGATCAGTTAGTGAATTCAATCTCTGGAGTTTTAATTCCGCCCTTATTTCCTCCTTCAAGCCATTTAAGAACACTCCTCTCAACACATCCTCATCAACGTGCCTCAAGGGTCCGGAGATCAACTCAAAGTTTTCCCGAAATTCCCCCTACCGTGCCTGTCTGTCGTAGTCCCAGCAAGATTTCGAATGGATTTCCCGCCAGGGCTGGTTGAAACGCCAGAGAACAACCTCCCTGAACCTCGCCCAGGTTACTTTTACCGTCTGAGTTTCCCACCATTGGTACCAGTTGAGCGCTCTCCCTTCCAAAGCCAGTATCACCACCTGTATCGTTTCTCTGTCGGATATGGAGTTGATGTGGGAAGTATCTCTCCACCCGATTGAGCCACCTGTACACGTCTTCACCAGAGAACAGGGGTAGTTCCATGCGTCTCGTCCGATTATCCTGGTTCAATGCTCTGGGTGTGCCGTCTGTCCGCTCGGTGTCTCCATCCTCGTCGAGGTGCATCTCTGGTCTTCTCTGCGTGGTTTCCGGTGTCCTTCCTCAAAGGAACCACATCAACTCTTGCTGTAGCTGTTCGTTCTGCCTCTCCCAAGCCTCCCTCGCCTGCCTCTCATCATTTGCTTCCTTCCTCCACTGCGCGAACTCTACTCTTAGATCCTCCACCATATTCATTCCGCGTTCCAGGGCCTCAATCCTAGCTTCCATCCTAGTGTTGACCATTTCACAGCTAGATCGGGAGCTCTGATACCAATTGATAGAACTGGACCAGAATTCTGAGATTTTGATTGAGAATTGGAATTTTATCTCCTCAACTGCTCTGCTATCAGTAGGATATCAGAGCAGAGGGGCATAGGAACGTTACAATCTGTTACAGAAATGCAAGAAGAAAGAAGAAATCTGTAGATAGTCCAAGCAAATTCGAGAGTGCCTGGTTCTCTCCTCCCAATTCCTCTCTTACTCTTTTTCTGCCTCCCCTTTGCACTACACAGCCCTTAAGTAAGAATCTGATCACCCAGTCACACTTCCCTCCCCATCCTCGGTTCACGCGGGAAACAGCTCTCAGCTGTGAAGAGGGGAATTAGTTACCGGCTCACACTTGTTGGATGCACGGGTCTGATCCCCTGCTCTTCTTGAATTTCTTCCTTACGTACACCTTAGGCTCCCGAGCCTTATCAAATATCCACAAGGAATAGCAAATGGGTTAATATGTTATTGGCCTAACCAGAAATCATATTTGAAATGAATTACTCCTCAAATAAAGTTGAAATTTCAAAATAGGAATAGTTGGTGAACTAATAAAAGTGTATAAATCAATATTTAAAGCATTCATCCAAGGTTTCACATATGGAATTACCTAAAAGATTCCGGAACTTGCTTCACAATGATAGACATCCACCCGAAACCCCAAACAAGCTAGATCCTATTGACTACATCAGTCACCAGTAATCACCACAGGAGCAAACCCCATGTCTAAAATGATGAAACCGATTTATATCTCTGATAACAATTTCTCGCTGCACAACTTTTGAAATTAACTTTATAACAGTATGACAATCTACACATATACGGAGATTTTTAATGATACGAATTGAACACGCAGGTGGAATTCGAATCAGTCCAAAAGCCAGTGCTAGTCTTTCACTGTGCACCCACAAGAGACGCTCCTTTTCATCATCATCCACATCAAGCAAAACAGCATTGCAATCAGGAATATATCCTGCATTCCTGGTTTTCTTGTTTAACCATTCAAGCATTGCACATATTAGTTTAATGTCAGGATGTGAAGTGTCCCCCACGGTGAAATAGTGAACCACACCTTGGTTCTCAACCCAGCTTAAGCCTGGTTCCTTCTTAACTCCTTTCTTTTGCATGTTCTTTCTAACAGAAGTGACGATGTCCCATCTCCTTGCATTGGCATACATGTTTGACAGAAGTACATGGGTTGCATCATCATGGGGCTCCATCTCAAGTACATGCTGGGCACAAACTCCTCCAAGATCAACATTCTTATGGATAACACAAGCACCAAGCAATGCACGCCACACCATAACACTAGGCTGAAATGGAATTTCTTCAATGAGCTTCACTGCTTCATCAAGATGGCCTGATCTTCCAAGAAGCCAGACCATACAAGTATAATGTTCTATACATGGTTCAATGGCATAGTCCTGTAACATTGACTTAAAGTGAGCTTGTCCTTTATCTAACAATCCTGCATTGCTACATGCAGACAGGACACCAACAAAAGTTAGTTTATTAGGTTTACAATTAGTCTGTTGCATCATGTCAAATAAATTTAGAGCCTCCACACCCAAGCCATGCATAGAATAACCACATATCATAGCATTCCATGAAACTTCATCACGTTTGTCCATTTTATCAAATACTAGTCGGCCATCATTAATTCTTCCACTTTTGGCATACATGTCTATCAATGAATTTGCAACTACAATGTCCTTGTTATATGTGGTTTTGATAGTTAAGGAATGAATCTGAAGCCCAGGCTCTAATGCCGCTAAACTAGCACAGGCACGGAGAACACTTGAGTATGTCACTTCAGTTGGTTGCATGTAATATCTAGGCATATATGAAAATAAATTCAATGCTTTCTCCCCATCCCCTAACTGTACATAACCAACAATTATAGTGTTCCAAGTAACATCATTCTGCTCAGGTGATTCCACAAATAATTTCACAGAGTTCTCAATTTCACCACACTTGGAATAAACATCCATGAGGGCATTTGACACAAACACATTGGAGTCAAGACCAACTTTTAGTACATAAGAATGAATTTGCTTTCCCAAATTCAGCGAAACCAAAGAGGCACAAGCTTGCAGCACACTAGCAAATGTAAAATGATTAGGGACAACAGATGATAGCCTCATACGATAAAACAACTCCAAAGCCTCTATACTTTTGTCACTCTGAGCATACCGTGCTATCATCAGACTCCAAGGAATGAGATCATTCTTAGGCATTTCCTCAAAAAACCGTTTTGCATCAGTAATTTCTCCAGACTTGGTGTACAATTCGAGCAATGCAGTGCCAACATAAAGATCCTGATCATAACAAGCTTTCAAAGCACATCCATGGATGCTTTTCCCAACGTCAAAGGCTTCTAGGCCAAGACAGGACTTAAGAGCACCAGAAATGGTAAAATTGTTTGGTTTGTACCCCATAATCCTCATCTGGCAGAAAAGTTGCAATGAATCCTTATAGCAGTCATTCTCAGCATAGCAAGCCACCATCCCAGTCCAAGAGACCATGTCCTTACAATAAATGCCATCAAAAATTTGACGAGCAATGTCAACGTGCCCACAAACAGAGTAGGCGTCAATAAGGGCAGTCCCAACAAATGCATCTGAGTGGTGTCCAAGCTTATAAACACATGCATGGATGCTCCAACACATGTCAGCCCAATCCAAGCTCACAAGCAACTTGAGAACTGTAGTAAAAACAAACTGGTTCTGCTCGTGGCCTTCTCTAAATAACCTTAGAATCAAGTCAACAGCATGACCGAGTTGGAGGGAACGCGAGTATCCCTGAGCCAGCGTGATAAAAGAAATTGTGTTTCTAAGGGGCATTTCGTCGAACAGCTTAGATGCATCGTCCAAGGACTCGGATTGCACATACATGTTGAGAAGAATGTTGTGAGCAAACACGTCCAAACAAGCACCCCGTTTGAAAATCTCACAGTGAAGACGCTTCCCTGAGGCGGGGTCACTGTTTCGAATAGATTGTTGAAGCATGTTGGCGTAGACATGGGAATCGAACGCTGAGGTTGAATCGAGGCATGGTTGCTGAATACTCACTTGGGGTTGGGTAGAAAAGCATAGCGCCTTGTTGGTCTTGCAATGCGCCGCTACTGTGCTTATGCATGATAGTCTTCTACCACACAGCGATTTGATCATGTGCCCTCCACGAAACGAATGAATAATGCAATTTCATTCAGAGTGCAAACTCAATGAGAAAAAAGCGATGACCAAACTAGAGCAATGTTGAAGGTGCCGATGTGGTGGTGGAATGGTGGATGGTGGTGGCTGGGGGGGCTGCAACGTGAGGAGTGGTGGTTTTTGGAGGATATTAGGTGCTGGGTTAGTGAAGGTTGATGGTTGCTCTGTCTGGATTCCTTCGGTGGTCAAGAACAAGAAGCTTTCCTCTATCCCTTACCCTCGCTATCAATTACTCTAGAAAAATACTCCCCTTACTTTCTCATGTTTGGACGAGTGATTTACGAGGGAAATTGATGGGAGAGGAGGTTCGTCTCCAACGTCTGAAGTTTTATAAAAGAGGAAAACCAATGTTGTGGACAGTGAATTCGCAAGAATTTTGATTCATGTTAAACGGTTCAATTGTTTAACGTTAGTCCAATAGAATAATATCATATAAAAAAATTTATAATAACATAAAATTTATGAAAATATTTATAAAATATAAAAAAAATATTTTTTTTAAAATAATAATTAACTAGTTAAATGAGTTGAACTGATCGGTTTAAATAATTTTAATTAATTTTATTTAATTTTAATTAATTTAAAATAGTTTAATCGTAAATTTAATTATAAAATTAAAATCATAATCAGTTGAGTGTTTAGTTTATAATTGAATCAATCAGATTATTATATTCAGACTAATTCTAACAATTATGCTCTCAACATTCAAAGGAAAAAAAACTTACTAATTAATGTATCATTCTTCTCTTTTTTTATTTTTTTTCTAATTTTCTTGCTTTCTAAATTCCCACACATAACCTAAATACTAATCTACCACTTTTAAATGAGCTCTACTTCTAGCTCTCTTTGTTCCAAAATGGCTCACTCTACCTCTTCCAATTTTCGAACTCATTGCTTTGTTAGGGAGCCCTTTCCCTACATCCTTCTCCATTGACAATTAAGAAAAAACATTAGGGTAAAAATATTTTTATATTTTTTTTATGCATTGACAAAAAAAAAAGCTTTTTCATGCCGACAAATTTAATTTGAAAGTACAATATATAATAAAGAATAAGCCATATGCAATAACCACGGCATTCAAGAAAGTCACTTTAAATGAAATGCACAACTTATCATATGGAGATATGATTAATTGGCGTCAAAATGAATGGATTTATTGGAGCATTGTTGATGACTGTTTGGTAATTTCAAAATGAAAGAATTTACTAGCCATCCATAATTATTACTGGTTTAGATTAGAAGTTATCAAGTAACAGAAAGGGTCGCAGTCAAGGTAGACAAAAGCATCTTATATCAATGCAGCAACTGCATTTGATTAGTAATATTTTGAAGTATATTAAATCAATGGCACATAAAGAACCAGATGAGATATTACTATAGAAACAATTGCTTTTCATACAAAAAGATATTAGACCAGATGACCCTTCTTCTGGCATCATTCCAGGATTTGGACAAATCATATTCCCTAGTAGCTTTCTTTTCATCAATAGTGCCAAGATCCTTAAGCTCTTCTACATCACAATCCTTGCATTTAAAAGATAAACTAGCAAGGAGCATGTGCCTCTCAATGACATGATCAAACCAACCTAAACCAAATAAGAAAAATTAATTGAGTTAAATAATTAAGTCTAATCAAATAAAACTCGACTAAAACTGACTTTAATCAGTTTAAATAGCGAGTTGGCTAAATATCAATCCGATGATCTAATTTCTTTATTTTATTTTATTTTTTATACTAACTTCCTCAAAAATCAAAATCCCTTATCCTAAATGTTATATTTCAATTTTTTTTTCATTTTTCTCTTTTTTATTTTCATTCTTCTATGGTCAAACTTCTCCTTTATTTTCATTCTCCTTTGTTTTTATTATAATTGATTTTAAATTTTTTCATTTACAGTTTATAAAAAAAAAATTATGGATAACCTGATGACCCAAACGAATCCAACCAAACCTTGGTAAGTTTGGATTGGTTTGGGTTGTTTGAAAAAAAATTACAAAACCAACCCAATCAAAGATGGTTCGTTTAGACTTTTTTTTCCTTGAAACTTAATCCAACCCAGCCTCTGAACAGCCCTAATTAATACACCTCCCATAGCCAGATTTTGACATTGTATTAGTACTCAACAATACATGATATCAGTTCCAAAAACGAATTGTAGCTTTTAAGTTCACAGTTCAACACTTCGAATACTTTTTTAGGTACACAGTTCAAAGAATTGTAGACATCAATAACCTAGCACACAAGATGTGTTGCCTTCTTCAGAATGGAATTGAATTCTGGAAAGATCTTCAGTCACAATGCCATACTTTGTATCACCCCTCCCCCACCCCACCCCAAAAACCCATCATCAGTACCTTGCAAATTGCAACAGAATCATCTTGGCCTCTTGGGAGCAATATCTGGAATAAGATGTTTTTGATACCAAGTATCACTTGGTACGACCTCAACTAGGATTTTGTGGTCCCCTGTCACCCATGGATGGTCCTGTACAATATAGTCCAGCTCCATACTTGAAACTGAAGTTTGCATTGAATTCTGAAGCTTTTTTTAGTTCTGTTAACATATTGACTGCAAATTGGTTGCCTAATCAATCCAAGATTGGACCACAAATGCTTCATTCCCAGGTAGAGGCTGAAAGTGCAAGATGTATGCATATGAAGCTCAAGCATCAGAATCTACCCTTCAAAAATGAATCAGCAGAAGATCAATTCTGTGATAGACATCAGCAGTAATACGCGGTATTATATCTTTTGAATGAGTAAAAGCAAAAAAGCATATTACATAATATAACCATAGAGACTTTTTCCTCACCGGTAATAAGAAATAGAAATGTCTCCATTTAAGCATTCATAAACCTAAGATCAATCACATTTATGACAGCATTTGGCATCTCCTTTGGTTTAGGTTCTTGTTAATGATAAGGCTAGCAAGCACATATTCAACACCAGAGAGCATCAGGCAGTTTTCCAGACCAGGGCAAAGTGCAATAAAAAAATGCATTACTTTACTATTTATGCTACCAATCTGGTCACTATTACATTCAGAATGTCTCAGTGAAGAAAGGTTTTTCAGTGTGTATTCTTACACACAAGATTGCAACATTAACATGCCCCTCTGCATATTAATCTTATTTAGTGTAGGGCATGGTCTGTTCATTGCTCAAATGCTTCATTTTTACTACATTAAATATTGTTAGTTACTACTATACTTTCATACAGAATAATTAAATGAGTGGTTCTGCTGAACCTAAATCAGTTAGCATAGGAGATTAAAGGGAAATGAGCTTCTAAAGTCTGAGTAAAATGAGCTTCTAAAGTTCTGCTGAACCTTTATTTTGGCAGCTAGAGCCTTAAAGTTGTAAATGACAATGTTGATAAGTTTTGATAGCTAGAGACTTCAACATTTATCTTAACAGTTATAACTCCTTTGAGTAAAAATTCTAATGCGTCATATTTGGATATTACAGTTTACTGAACAATGGCACTTAACAGCTAAGTGATCTAACAAAACCATTTGAAGCTACAAAAGAAACTGCTTTTTAACAATAGAGTAATAAATAAAAACACAGATACAACAAATTCCAATATTAAAAAAAAAATAAAGAACAATTCGGTATGAAATCAAATAACATGCTTACAGGGACAGTACCTCAGCAGCCTGAATACGAATTTCCTCACCCAGACTTGGAGTCAAATACAATATCAGTATCAGGTATGAAATTCATCTTTAAAGAAACCGACTCTCAGTTAAAAGTCACACAATTCACAACAAAAATTATGCAGCACTAAGACATCATAGAGTTCATCTAACAGGAGTTCATGGAGACATCATGAGAACAGAAAGTTGTGAGATCACTTTGTTGACTGATAATTGGCATCTTGATATGGAAAACTAAGAAAATCCATATGTGAAGGTCTTACTCCTTTTATCTACTATATTTCTTTCATTTCGTTTGGGCCCTCTTTGCAGAAATGAAGTGCAGAGACCATACTGCGATGTCAAGACAATAGTAATTTGTTGCTTTTGATCAGAGCTTCCTTTCGCATTCTTAATCTATAAAGTTGTAAGTGTTATGAATAATTAAGATCATTATGCCAAAGGTCTTGAAAATCTCAAGCTACCAATCATCTTCTGTTAAGTCATATATTATAGTAATAATTTTTTTTATCATTAGTAATAATTTAGATATATAATAACTTGTAATTAGCTTCCTGAAATGAAAAACTAAGATATTTTTTTAGCAAAAATCTTATTAATTTCAATATAACTTTCTCTCTTTTGTTTGGGCCCTCTTTGGATGAATAAATGGACTGCAATGCTGTTAGACCCCCCATAAAAAAGGTGTACCACAGAAAGAGATTAAGAGGTCAAAAAGGGTCCTCACCCGTGTGGAATGCTGAGGTGGAGAGGGGGCTGAAGTGGAGGGGGATCTGGGACCACCACTCATGGGACTTACTGCAGAGGAAGATACCAATCGTGATAGTAATAACAGAATTCCTACGTGGCCAGGAGAGAGAGAAGAGCAGCTGAATGAGGCAATAGCAGCAGATATAGCGGAGGGGGGAAACTGGGAGGGGTAAGGAAGAATTGAGAGAGAATTGGATGTGGAGGTTGCAATCCCCTCGAAGTGGTTGCACTATCATTTGTTTTCTGAGTGTTTTTCTTCTTTTCTTGTTATCTGTAACCTTTACCAGCACTGAATCCTCATCAGAGCTGAGTAGAGAAGAGCAAACTTCAGTGAATTAATACATAATTTACTTCTTTTTCTCTGATTACTGGTTTCTTATCAAACTGGTATCAGAGCTCCCAATTGAGGGAGCTGTGGATGGTGAAGTCAAGGACGGAAGCGCGGGTAGAAGCATTGGAGAAAGGAATGGAGCAGATGCTTGGAATGAGAAGAGACCTTGACCGGTTGAGGATGGAGACGCAGGAGGAGAGGGAAGTATGTGAAGCTCGTTTAGCGAAAATAGAGAAGAAAATGGAAGACAATCAGCAAGAGATAATGCGCTGGTTAAAAGGGAAAGAGACCGTTTTAGCCTAGAAGACATGTTGAAGATGGGCATCGACGACGACAAAGAAGAAGAAATACAAGGAAGGAGCCGGTTCTAGTGGGACAATCACGGGACCAAACAGAAATCATCCAACAGAGGACAGGGGGAGAAGATTGGAGATTCCTGTATTTATTGGAGAGGATGCGTTTGGCTGGGTAAATAGGATTGAGCGGTATTTTCAGGTGAACTCCATGGGTGATGCAGAAAAGTTGGAGGCTATGATGGTGGCCATGGAAGGAAAGGCGTTGAACTGGTACGCCTGGTGGGAGACGCGCAACTCGCGAGCGACGTGGTTAGAGTTCAAATGGGCAGTAGTTCAGCGATTCCAACCGTCCTCAGCCCAAAACCCATATGAAATCCTTTTGGCTCTCTATCAAATCGGCACAGTAGCAGAATTTAGGGAGCAATTTGTGCTCCTTATAGCATCCCTTTGTATGGCCGACGAAGACATGTTGAAGGGAATCTTCATGAACGGCTTGAAGGAGGAAGTGAGGGCTAAGGTGAAGCTCCACCGGTTGGGTTCATTGGTTGAGCTAATGGACATGGCCCAGTTAGTGGAAGATAGAGATTGGGCTATTGGAAAAGATGAAAATGGGGTCTAACCAAAAAGGGGCCATCAGGTCATATGTTTCCACAAGGTCTGCTACTGTGGAAACTGGGCCTAAGCCCAATATGAGTTATGAAGCTGTAAGGCAAGGGTCTTCTTATTCCACAGCTGCATCAAAGACCAGTTTTACAGGACATAAAGGAGTGGAAAGCCGTGCAGTAGATGGGGGAAATTATATGAAAAGAGGAAGTGGGTTTAAAAGGCTCACAGAAGCAGAAATGCAGGAGAAACGTAGGAAAGGGCTATATGCTTTAGATGTGATGAGAAATTTGGGCCAGAACACATCTGTAAATTTAAACAATTGAATGTATTGTTGGTGGGCATTGAGGAGGAGTTTGAGGAGGAACTAGCAGAGGAACTTGAGGAGGAAGGGGAGAAAGGAGAAACGGACAGAGCCTTACAACTGTCCCTGAACAGTATTATGGGGATAACTTCGAAGAAATCACTTAAGCTCTGGGGAGAAATCCAAGGGAGGAAGGTGATTGTGCTTATTGATTGTGGGGCCTCAAGTAACTTCATTGATAGGAGCTTAGTGAATGAATTCAACTTACCCATTGCTGAAACTCCTGAATATGTGGTGGTTGGTGATGGACACTAGATCAAATGCAAGGGCATGTGTAAGGAGGTGGAGATGATAGTACAAGGGCTGAACATGACTACTGACTTCTTTCTATTTGAATTGGGGGGAGCGGAGGTGGTGTTGGGTCTAGACTGTTTGGGGAAATCAAGGCTAATTTCAAAGAGCTCACCATGAAATTTTCTTCTGCACAGAAAATGATCACTCTCCAAGGGGACTCCTCTTTATCTAAATCTGCAGCATCTTTTAAAACCATGATTAAGGCTTTGAAGGATGAGGGCGAAGGATTCTATATTGAATATTCTCCTGCAGTAGAGAACCAGCAGGTTGATCAGGCCATTTCAAAGGAGTTAAAGGAGGTTTTTGGGGAGTTTGAGGATCTTTTTCAGGAATCCCAAAGGCTGCCACCTCAAAGAAGGCATGATCACGCAATTAGATTAAAAGAAGGAGCTCAAAATACCTAATGTCAGACCCTAGAGATATCCTCACTACCAGAAAAATGAGATAGAAAAGGTAGTAAGAAAGATGCTCTTAGCTGGGATTATACGACCCAGCATTAGTCCCTTTTCTAGTCCCATCATACTTGTTCGAAAGAAGGATGGCGGGTGGCGATTTTGTGCATATTATCAGGCCTTAAACAAGGTCATTATGCCTGACAAGTTTCCTACTCCAGCCATAGATGAACTAGGGGCTGTGGTTGTTTTCTCTAAACTCAACTTGAAATCCGAGTATCATCAAATTCGCGTGAGAGAAGAGGATGTTCCCAAAACGGCTTTCCACACTCATGAAGGACACTATGAGTTTTTAGTGATGTCCTTTGGGTTAACTAATGCACCCTCTATCTTTCAGGCGCTAATGAATGAGGTATTTCGCCCTTTTCTGAGGAAAGTTGTTCTAGTGTTCTTTGATGATATACTCATTTACAGCTGCAGCCCTCATGAGCATGTACAGCACCTGCGAGCAGTCTTGCAGCAGCTCAAAAACAACCAATTGCTGCTAAATAGGAAGAAATGCAGCTTTGGCCAACCCAAATTGGAGTATTTGGGTCACATTATTTCGGCTGGTGGGGTGCAAGCAGATCCAAAGAAGGTGGAATGCATGATTAGCTGGCCTCAACCGAAAGATGTCAAAGAACTCAGAGGTTTCTTGGGCTCTAACAGGGTACTACCGCAGATTTGTTAAAGATTATGGCAAGATAGCTTGCCCACTAACCCAGCTGCTGAAGAAGGATGGGTTTGAATGGTGCCAAGATGCCCAACTAGCGTTTTGAGCAATTAAAATCAGCCATGGTTACTGTTCCAGTGCTGGCTGTTCCAGATTTTGCATTCGGGAAAAGGGCTTGGAGCAGTCTTGATGCAAGAAGGTACACCCATTGCTTATCTTAGTCAAGGTCTGCCCACTAGAGCTCAAAACAAGTCGGTATACGAAAGCGAGTTGATGGCAGTGGTGTTAGCAGTAAAGAAATGGCACCATTATCTAATGGGGAGGCATTTTGTAATTAGGACAGATCAAAGAAGCTTAAAGTACTTGACTGAACAGAGGTTAATGGGGGAGGAACAACAGAAGTGGACTTCTAAACTATTGGGGTTTGATTTCGAAGTGCAATACAAACCAGGAGGAGAAAACCAAGCGGCTGATGCTTTGTCTTGAAGAATGGATTTTTGCGCTATTTCTACTTTCCATATAGCTGATTCGGAGGTTTGGACAGAGGAGCTACAAGCAGACAGCAAACTTAAAGAAATTATTCATAATCTATTGGTGAACAAAGACTCCCATCCTGGGTATATGAGGAAAGAAAATTGCTTGTATTACAAAGGGAGACTGGTTTTGTCCAAAAATTCAGTAAGAATACCCACTATTTTACATGAGTTTCATGCTACACGGTTGGGAGGTCATTCTGGGTTTTTTAGGACCTATAAGAAGATTGCAGGTCTGCTGTATTGGGAGGGAATGAAAGGTGACATCAAGAGCTATGTGGCCGCGTGTGATATTTGCCAAAGGAACAAATACCAATCTTTGTCTCCTGCGGGTCTGCTGCAGCCTTTACCCATTCCAACTCAGGTGTGTGAGTGACATTTCTATAGATTTCATTGGTGGGTTGCCTAAAGCACAGGGAGTAGATACTATAATGGTGGTGGTAGACCGACTCACTATGTATGTCCATTTCATACCTTTGTGTCATCCTTTTTCAGCCAAGGAAGTGGCTAAGGTATTCATTCGGGAGATAGTTAAATTGCATGGGTTTCCCACTTCCATTTTCTCCGATAGGGATCGAGTGTTTATCAGTCAATTTTGGGCCGATTTGTTCAAATTATCGGGAACAACTCTCAAACTCAGCTCGGCATATCACCCTCAATCGGATGGCCAAACAGAGGTCGTCAACCGCTGCCTTGAGGCTTACCTTAGGTGTTTTACTGGGGCTAAGCCAAAGCACTGGCCAAAATGACTAAATTGGGCTGAATTTTGGTACAATGCGAACTATAACAGTTCTACCAAAATGTCCCCTTTTAAAGCCTTGTATGGTAGGAAAATGTCCCCTTTTAAAGCCTTGTATGGTAGGGAACCACCTATTTTTACTAAGGTGTTCAGGTGATTTATCGGTGGTGGTGGAGGAGGTTAGTTTGCTTGTGGCTGAGAGGAATAAAATCCTAGATGAATTAAAAGACAGCTTGGTGCTACCTCAAGACAAAATGAAGCATCAAGTGAATAAAAAGAGAAGAGATGTCAGCTACCAGCTGGGAGATTATGCGTATTTGAAGATACAACCTTACAGGTTCAAGTCTCTTGCTAGGAAGGTGAATGAAAAACTGAGTCCGAGGTTCTATGGCCCTTATCAGATAGTGGAAAAAGTAGGGCAGGTTGCTTACAGGTTGGCCCTTCCAGACTACACTAGAATCCACCCTGTCTTTCATGTTTCACTGCTAAAAAAATCAGTCACTGCAGTAACCAACCAGCAGCCTTTGCCTAGATCCCCATCAGAAGAATGGGAACTGAAGGTATATCCCCAGGCAGTGCAGAATGTTCGAACAGCAGCAGATGGCAGCTTAGAAGTGCTA
This sequence comes from Castanospermum australe, assembly GCA_019955255.1. Lineage (NCBI taxonomy): Eukaryota > Viridiplantae > Streptophyta > Magnoliopsida > Fabales > Fabaceae > Castanospermum > Castanospermum australe. The sequence continues at coordinate 552,015 of NSJW01000870.1, read as the reverse complement.
ATCAAATGGGCTGACTTGCCGGATTTTGAAAGCACTTGGGAACCTTTTCTTACTAGTCAGGAAAATTTCCCCGATTTTCACCTTGAGGACAACGTGGAACTGCTGGGAGGGAGGGGGGCGGAGTATCATTAGACCCCCCCATAAAAAAGGTGTACCACAGAAAGAGATTCAGAGGTCAAAAAGGTCCTCACCTGAGTGGAATGCTGAGGTGGAGAGGGGGGCTGAAGTGGAGGGGGATCTGGGACCACCACTCATGGGACTTACTGCAGAGGAAGATACCAATCATGATAGTAATAACAGAATTCCTACGTGGCCAGGAGAGAGAGAAGAGCAGCTGATTGAGGGAACGGCAGCAGATATAGTGGAGGGGAAACTGAGAGGGGTAAGGAAGAATATGAGAGAGAATTGGGTGTGGAGGTTGCAATCCCCTCGAAGTGGTTGCACTATCATTTGTTTTCTGAGTGTTTTTCTTCTTTCCTTATTATCTGTAACCTTTACCAGCACCGAATTCTCAACAGAGCTGAGTAGAGGAGAGCAAACTTCCGTGAATTAATACATAATTTACTTCTTTTAATTCTCTGATTACTGGTTTCCTATCAAATGCCAATTCAAAAGCCCCACCCATCCACTGTGATATATACTATAACCAGTTCCATAATATTAATTTGCCATGCTACTGAGCACTCTATATATCCACAACTTCAAATTAAAAGACCATACTGCACTTTATTTTTGCATTTCTAATGAAAAATATTTTTTTTACAATATCAAAATCCCACTTCCTTGCATCTGGGACAATAGGAAGACTCAATACATTTCTCTCCGGTCATTGCAACTTAAAAACTATGTTTGGAACGTATAATAAGAGACACAACAATAGAAAAAAGAAAGGCAGAGACAAAACATTTCTGAAATTGTAGGACAACTGTCTAATAAATTTCTTTTTATCTTTATCTAGGTAGGGTTTAGGAATGGTGTAGTCCTAAGAAATAGAGATGTTTGGTACTGAACCTGTTTTGCTTTTTGATAGTGCGTGCCTCCCTCTGAATAGTTGCTCCTCCACTCTTCATCAACACCTGAAAAAGAAAAACCATAAAGTTATTAGCTGCAATTCATGTTCACAAGTTGCTTTTGTAAGTGACAGCAGATGGGAAACTATCATAAGGAAAGCAAAACCAATACTTGTCAAAAGTGTAGCTCTCTTCTGCGTAATCAGACGAACCCACACATGAAAGCTTTTGGGTAATATATGTCATTCAATATTAAAATTAAATTTACATCCACATGGTTGTTGTCTCTTCCTACTTCACCATTCTACATATGCTCACAATCTCAAGGTCTAGCTCTTTTTTTCTTAAGCATTTGCTTACATTATTAAAAAGCTGTATATTGTCCTGTCTAATGAATCTCCATCACCACGCAGGCTGGTCTACTTATTGCTTACTAAATTAAAAAGCTGTTATTGGCAGGTATCTTCTTGACAGAATTGTTTGACATTTGACATTCCCATTGTTCAGCAGTTACTAAGATGGTATTCAATTGTTTTATATTGAATATGCAGTTTATTCATGGCAAAACTAAAACCTCACATTACGAGAGTGTTACACGGCTATATTCAGCAAAATTAAAGAAGAAAAGCAAATTGTGTCTGGCGAATCCCTGGTAAAACTCCATCGCTAAACAATTGTTGAATATTCAGAATCAATGTCGCAGACCTTACTCCAGATTATCTAAGGTAATGTGGATAAATATTAATGTCAGGAATATATAACAACAAAATAATAAAAAATAATTCCATCAACCAATAAAAAAAAAAGTCTCATTTTAGCAACTTATAATACATAATAAGTTACTAACTTAGCAATAGCCACAATAACAAGCCCAAGTCCTTGTTCCAGATAATCATAGGAAAGAACAAAACACAACAGAACGCATCATTAGATGGCATTCCTTTAAAATAACCATGAGCAGAGCACCAAAGAGAAGCTAAAGAGGCAAAAACACAATCCTATCCAATAACAAATGTAAGGGCAAAGAAATAACCATGAATAAACTTACTATTCTTCTGCTTGTCATGGAAAAACCAGCAACCAAGTTTATGAATCATTGCATTCCTCAAATTTACAGTTTTATGAAGTGTGCATTAACATCATCATACATTGAGAAAGATAGATTATACTCACCTTTTCAGACTTGTGATCAGGTCTATTGAAGCTCAAGGCCGCTTTCGTAGTTGGAAAGATATCATTCACAGTTACTTTTATAGATACTGAAGAGAGATAAATAAGAGAAAAACTTGATATATTTAAAACTTTACATGAATGATATTCTTTACAGATTATTTGATGTTTAAATTTATTTAACTACATCGTATTGAACCAGACTTTAATCTGGACTAGATATCAGATCATCACAAAATGACCCTTATTGTTAAAAGAATTTTTTAAAACTTACCCTTATTTATTCGATTAACTGGAATGGCCAAAAGGAAAAAATCTAAATATAATCTACATACATGCATAATGACCTATCCTCAATATACATCTAAGTAAGTAATTAAGTAACTAACAAGAAAAATGAATACTAAGGAGATAACTGATCCCACACACCTCTTAAAATTAGTTGTATAGTGATGTATCAATTTTTTTCTGCATACATCTACATACAATTTGTTGTCTATTTTCAAATATTATTTTTTTTTCATGCATCAATTGGACATAGAACATAGAATAGAGAACAGCATATGACTCTATAATAAAATCATAACTTACATTATTTGTGTATCCCGAAACACTGAAAAGAATCTAACTACCACAAAAAAATTTCTGTTTTTTTTTTTTGACACAGTCATACGATTCAGAAACCAGCACCTTACATAGATGCAATACCTGCACCATAAAATTTACCATCAAAATATATTATCATTATACCATAAATCTATGAAATTTATGGCACACTAAACAACACACCTCATCTTTGAATTCCATTCGTCCTTCCCCAACTTTGCCACCTAACAACTTGCACTTCATAACCTTAAAGCAAGCAGCGATTAGCTGATTACAATGACACAGCACAATGGCAAAAACATGTTATCAAAAGATTCAAAGACAAAGGTCCAATTCATGGTATAGAGTGAAGATTAAACTCTAAAATTAAAAAAATACTGCATAGCAATGGCTATATGAACACACTAAAACAATGTTTTGGAATATAAAAATAATAATTCAGACACAGCAGGAAATAATAATTGAAACCAGCCCAATCTGTTACAGTCAGAAAAGAAGTCCACATACCTAAAATCCAAAAGCTAATAAGTTCATTCCTTCTGCAATTACTTCAATTGTGAATCTTTTAGGCATTTTAGCCAATTAATATATCAATAAAATACAGTCACTGTCTGTAACTGCGTTCAATACTTTAAACAGACAATAAATCTATAGCAGATCAGGTGCTTGCCATGTTGAAAACATAGCATCATTAAATCTCTCCCACTATATTAGAATTATTTTCTTAAGCATTTTAACAGCATAACATTCTGCCAAAAAATAGACAATAAATCTACGGCAGATCAGACCCTTGCTATATTTGAAACCATAGCATCATTAAATCTCTCCCACTATATTGGAATTACTTTCTTAAGCATTTTAACAGCATAACATTCCGCAAAAAACTACCAATAGTCACCACAAGAACAAACTCCATCTCTAAAATGGTGGAAGCGATTCACATCTCTAACAAGAATCTCTCTATTAGCAAACTTGGAAATGACCTTTGTAACAGAATGACAGTCTTCACATAATCTCAAGTTTTTTGTGATCCTTATTGTTTCACCTTTGGCAGTATTAATGAGTCCAAAAGCAACAGCAAGCTTTTCACTATGTCCCAATACAATTCTTTCCTTCTCTTCTTCATCAAGATCATAAAGAACGACTTTTGTCTGCGGGACATAACCCTGCTCCTTCATCTCAGTTGACAATTTAATTAGCAAAGCATGGAGCTCTTCAATTTGAGGGTTATACTTGTCACCAGAGACAAATGAGTATATCTTCCTTCTAACTTCAATCCAACTGCAGCCTGGAATCTTTTGCAGGCCACGAGCTTCCAATAGCCTCTTCACTCTCTTTACTTCATTCCACATCTTAGCTTCTGCATAAATATCTGCTAAAAGCACATAATTGCCAGCATTCGTAGGCTCCAACTCAAAAAGTATTGTGCTCGCTCTCTCTGCAAGTTCTACATTACAGTGAATCCTGCAAGATCCAAGAAGGGAACCCCAGACCTTCGGTCCTGGTTCAAACTGCATATCTTCTATTAGTTTGATTGCTTCATCTAACCTGTTAGCTCGGCCAAGAAGATCCACCATACAAGCATAATGCTCCATGCCTGGATGGATCCTGTACTTACTAACCATAGATTCAAACAAAATCTTCCCCTCCTCAACAAGGCCTGCATGGCTGCACGCTCCCAAAACAGTAATAAATGATATGTGACTTGGTGAAACTCCTTGGCGGATCATACTTTCAAAAATTTGGATTGCCTTCTTTCCCAAACCATGTATCCCATAATTCGAAATCAAAGAATTCCATGAAACTACATCTTGCTTTTTCATGTTATCAAACACTTGTTGTCCCAATGCAAGCTCACCACATCTTCCATACATTGTTATAAGGGCGCTAAGAACTGGCAGTATAGAAGCAAGACCCCTTCTAAGGATATAGCCATGAATCAACTTTCCTAGTTCCAAAGCAGTAAGACCTGCACAAGCTTGAAGCACACTAACCATTGTAACTGAATTTGGAACCGAATCGCATGTCTCACGCATCATTAGTTGAAAAAGTTCCAATGCTTTCATGGGCATTTCATTCTTTGCATAGCATGCAATCATAGCACTCCATGAGACTAAGTTCTTGACAGGCATTGCACCAAACACAGAATTTGCATATGATACACAGCCAAACCTAGCATACATATCCAGCAGAGTTGTCATAACATGAATATGCGCTTCATAGCCATGTCGCAGAATGTGGGCATGGATCTCCTTACCCTTCCAGAGAGGAAAGACTGACAACTCTGAAGCAACGCAAGCCTTAAGCACATATGTATATGTGAACCTATCTGATGGGATTCCAATCCAATTCATCTGACCATACAAATCTAACAGCTCCTCACCACGACCCACCATTGCAAGGGCTCGGAAGAGAGCATTCCAGACATATATGGTTCTTTCTTGAGTTTCATCAAATACTTTGCGAGCATGATCAATAGAACCTAGCTCATAGTACATATTGATAAGTTTAGTGGCTAGAAATGGGTCTTGGTCGAAACCACTGTTGACAAGATGGCGATGAACATCAAGGCCATCAGAAAGAGAGTTCTGGTGGGCACAAGAATATATTAAAAGCTCGTAAGTCTGCTGACTTGGATTGGGCTCTCTACACAGGACCTGAAGGGCTTGCTTCAGGTTGCCTTGTCTGCATAATGATTGTATAACCTGGTTGTTGTTCTTGTTGTCTCTTATGGGGTTGGATGAAGGGTTTAGGGAAAGAAAAGAGACTGCCGGTCTTGAAGAGACATGGGAACTGTAGCAGAGGTGACTTTGAAATGAAGCTTGTCTGACAATTTGGGGACCGTGAAGCATCCACATTAGACAATTTTTTGATGTAATTGTTCTCCAGAAGAGGTTCTTCAGGGTTTCTGTAATTTTACAGGAAGTTTGAATAGGTTCTATAGTTGTATTTCCAGTTGCAGAAGCATCCAACGCTATGGCGTGCCTGTTAATAAGATTAATCAAAACACCAAAAAGCGACTCAAGATTAAATACCTAGTTCCTTGCAATAAGAAAAGCAGCGAATTACTTCTATCAAACCACAAAATTTCAAAAACAATATAAAAAGAGATACCCGGTAAGCTCTAGAAAAGCATCATAGAAACTGGATTTTTTTTCTTCAAAGAAAACACTAAAAAGTTTTTACTTCAGGAACAACAAATACAGTTCCTGGGTCATCTATTTTCATCACTATCAACACCCATTTTACTCAAAAAAAAAGAAAAAAAAAGTGCAGCTAATTGAATATACATAAGTTAAAAAATATTCCCAAGCAAAGACATAAAATTAAAGGACAAAGACAGTCAACAAGGTCCAAAAGAAACCCTCAGTTTAGCACAAAAAGATTCATTCAAAAAATTGAAACAGAAATGAGAAGCAAGTAGCAGAGAATCGTAAAAGAGATCAAATTTGGAGAACAGGAGAAATTCAAAGGGCCAGAGAAAACGAAGAATTTTAGGGTTTGCGTTACCTGAGACGAAAGCGGTGTGCTTGTTGCTGCTTTCTAGTTCTCGGTTCTAACACCGGACTTGCACTGCTTTCTGTGTGCGTTTACGCTCTGCTACGCACTACAGTACAGCAGAGTGCTCTGTCTATTGAAGGAGAAAACGTAATATATTTATGTACTGGACCACATAATGTTATATTCAACAAAAATCCTACTGAAAAAATCTCAACTTAACCCGTCGTGGGTAATGGATTAAATGCATTGATCTAATTAATTTTTTAAAAAAAAAGTTATGAATTAATTGGAAAGCATAACAAGTAATTAATTAAAGGAAGTACACAAAATATTAGTAAATCAAAAGTAAAAATATTTGATATATTAAAAATTAAAAATATTGAATACTTTTATAGTATTTAGGATGATTTAATAAATGTTTAAATATTTAATATATTAAACATTGATTATGAATTAATTAGAAAATTAACATAACAAGTAATTAAATAAAGGAATTATACAAAATATTAAATCAAAAGTAAAAATATTTAATATATTGAGAATCTTAAAGTATTTAATATTTTTTAGTAATTAAAATGATTTAATTAATGATACTTTCACGTCTACTTTTATCTATTTTTTAAAGTTTATACATAAGAATTAAAAAAATTATTAAATAATTTTAATTATATAAAATATAATTTAATATGATTAAATTATTATTTTTTAAATATTTAATATATTAAATACTTGTTAGCAAGATTCTTAAATAAATTGTCATAAATTAAAATAAATTAAAGTAAATATAAAAATTCGTAGACGAGCCAACCCGCTTTTAACCTATTTAAACTTGTTGTCTTTAAAAATTAATTTAATTATGATTGATTAGGTCAATTAATTGATTTCAAAATTTTAACTATTTTTTTTAAAAAAATTCTAGTTCTAGTTAAGTTAGATTTTGATTAAAACCGATATCTATATAACATAAAATGAGGGCCTTCTTCCTTCTCGCCTAATATCACATAGCATTTTGGTCTTTTTAACTTTCTATCATGCACATCTGATACTATTTTTAGTGTAAGTTCAATTTTACCTTTAGTTGTATAATAAAAAAAAATTAAATTATTTCATCTTGTATAATCTTATACAATCAATATTAAATAAAATTATTTTGACTAAATAACTTTTTATCTAGTTTTTATCCAAACAATATATAAAGATGGATAATGTCAATTATAATATATTATCCATCCTTTATACGGTGTACTAAATGAAAACTAATGTCCATACTTGATGAAATTGACAATTTCAAATTTGGATTATGTAGTATGGGAGTACTTGGAGGATGCCACAATCTATTTGATTGTGGTACAGGATTAGTGAGATGCAATTCCTAAGGAGAAATGCTACAGCATGTTCCTATATGCAGCAGCATAGAGCAGTTGCAAGTGTATATACAGAAAGTCTTCTTTCAATCCCGAGTGACTATGCAGAAGCTGGGGAAACAAGATGGGTTAGGAAAGTATCTTCTCTAGTGGGTTATTTCATTATTTATCACTTTAGAGTTATATGGACTAGTACGGACACTGGTAATGAAACCCAATGTTTGATAAAAATGTACTCCAATTTAAGTATCAAATTCGATGAAAAAGGAATAAGGCTGCTATTCTATGCATATTGAAACAAAAACTAACATGTTGCTGCTTTTTCTGCCATTGGCATTAAGACATGAAAAAGTTAATGCTACTTAAGGGAACTAGATGTTTAATTATAAGATTGCAAGTTCCTTTCTTGGTTCCATGTGGCTAAGAAGAGATTAAGTTGTAGTTGAGGTAAAACTCTCTCTAGAGATGATCGACTAGGGCTTTGACTAAAAGAGTTGAAACATGATGAAATACAGAATGCAATCAGAAGAAAGAAGAGAGGGATATACGCTGAGAGCAATCAAAGGGGAGACCACAACTTGGTGCATGAGTTCAAACTTCAAGTGCAAGGTAAACCTTCTATTTTTTGGTCTTTGCCGGGTTCTCATCAATATTGTTGTGAGATTAATTTTTGGATTACGATTGCGACTGACTTTTTATAAAGAAACTCTCTCAACAAGTGCTTACTTTAAAATTTGAAATCTTATCATACTTTTCAAAGTAATTTGCTTACTATCACATTAACCCTTGTTAATTCTCTAAACTTTCTATGTATGATTCATGGTATGTTTTTTTATTAATTTTTACTTGTGATTATTTTCAAGTTCTAACCTCTCCATGTAGTCATCATACGGCATCTCTCCCAATAGGCAGCAACCATAACCACCGTCAAGCCTGCATGCTAAGCTTCAAGTGAGTGCAACTCATTTACACTATGCCCCCCAAATTTACAAATTTTATAAACACTCAATTTTCAAGAAATATGACCATATATACTATGAAAATTAATTTCTTAATTAAATAAAAAAGCTCACTTCAATGAGATTCGCTCTTTATTAATTAAAGAAAATAATTTTCTTGAAAATTAAAATGAGTTTAATTTCGATTTAAAGTTGTATATTATCATTCAATCACGAGTTGTCAAATCAATATAAAAATTTGACTAAGATAACAAATGCTTAAAAAGTTAAATATTATATAATATATGATTGGATGATAGTGTAAAAAAATTTTATATTAATAGTTAATCATAATTAAATCCTATTAAAATATATAGTTATTGAGTATTATATAATAACTAATTTATTATAGATTTAAATCTTTTGTTTTTTTTTTCTGTCCTCAATGCTAATTCTCTAATTAAATATTGACAACTTAATAAAAAAAATGTTCAAAATTAGAAAGAAATTAATATTAATATATATATATATATATATATATATATATATATATATTCTTATTAAATTATCAGTATTTAATGTGGGATTAGAAACAGGAAAAGGTGAAAGATGATTTGAATCCATTTATTATACTTTCATTCTCGCCCAATGAACAAGTCTTCAAGCTATAGCACTAGCTATCATACTTTTAAAGTACATTGCCATACAATTACCTCACGTTCATCTACAACGATTAGTATCATTACAATACCGTATTCAAGAAAAAACATTTTTCACAACAAAATATTATTAATACTATAGTAAGTATGATTAATAACTTATTTAGCATCAAGAAACCAAGAGTGGGTTAAGCGCTGCTCCAACGAAGAACACAGCCACAGAAGTCTCTTCCCTTATCATGAACATGAACGGGTGGTCAGCCACAAAGCTTGGTGCGTGGAGCTTGAGACAAAGAAGTCGTAAAGAAGCAGCAGTGCTAGCCGCAGCTCTGTTCCTTCTTCATTGACTTCAATGAATGCCTTGTGCACGATCTGTGAAACAAAAATTTTGTCTCCAAAGACAGAATCTGACACTTCCGCTAGGTCCCCAGGCATGAAAAGGTAACGTTAGTCCCAAGTCTTCCATCTTTTCTTTAGCTTCAAAGTCAAATGAGAATTTAAACCTTGGGATCCAAAATTCAGGAATTTCCTCACTCAGCAGTCCAAAATCTTGGTTTAAGAAGATGGGGTTTCCATTCAAACTGTAAATGAAATTTGACAAGCCATTTTTCTCATTTGGAAGGAAGAAATATGTAAACATCGTATTTTGTCCAACACTTTTAATGTTAGTTTTATTTGATTACAATTAAATCTATGTTAATCTTAATAAATAATAAAAAAAATAATGAGATAAAAATAATAGCTAAATTCAATAATTAAGGATGATGAAAATTTAATCAGAAAAAGTGATAAAGATAAGATAAGAAGGAGAAATAGAAGACTTTAGTTTGAATTGAGATAAGAGATTATATAATATCTTTTAAAATAATCTCTAACTACATAAAAAGGGTTTATATAAAGAGAATAGAAAAATCTGAGGGGAGATTAGAGAAAAAAGAGAGTACTCAGATACAATTAGAGTAAACACATAATTGATAAGAGAGATGAGAGTATTTACACTAATTAAAGAATAAGGAGTACGTGAAAAAGAGGAGGTAACAACTCACGGAATATTACACCTTAGGTTCTCTATCTGTTTTCAATAAAGAGATATGTTATTCTTTCTTTGTTACTTCATCATAATTTATAATTTAAATAGTAAGACTCATTCAATTGAAATACCATGATTTTTGTTCATTCTTTTTTTGGAACTCGAAACAATATCATCTTCTTATTTTTTAAAGCTTTCAAATATTGTAAATTATGTGTTCTTTTTTGTCGTTATTGTCTTTCATGATTAATTGTTTATAGATATTTGTTTTGTAGTTAAATGTGCCTAACTATTCCTTTGTTTGATGCATAGCTATGGAATTTGGATTTATGAACCATTCAATAATTAAGGATGATGGAAATTTAATTAGAAGAAGTGATAAAGATAGGATAAGAAGGAGAAATAGAAGACTTTAGTTTGAATTGAGATAGGAGATCATATAATATCTTTTAAAATAATCTCTAACTACATAAAGGGGTTTATATAAAGAGAATAGAAAAATCTAATGGGAGATTAGAGAAAGAAGAGAGTACTCAGATACAATTAGAGCAAACACATAATTGATAAGAGAGATGAAAGTATTTATACTAATTAAAAAATAAGGAATACGTGAAAAAAGAGGAGGTCACGACTCACTGAACATTAAACCTTAGGTTCTCTATGTGTTTTCAATAAAGAGATATGTCATTCTTTCTTTGTTACTTCATCATAATTCACAATCTGAATAGTAAGACTCATTCAACTGAAATACCATGATTTTTGTCCATTCTCTTTTTGGAACTCGAAACAATATCATCTTCTTATTTTTAAAGCTTTCAAATATTGTAAATTATGTGTTCTTTTTTGTCGTTATTGTCTTTCATGATTAATTGTTTATAGATATTTGTTTTGTAGTTAAATGTGCCACTATTCCTTTGTTTGATGCGTAGCTATGGAATTTTGGATTTATGAACCATTCAATAATTAAGGATGATGGAAATTCAATCAGAAGAAGTGATAAAGATAGGATAAGAAGGAGAAATAGAAGACTTTAGTTTGAATTGAAATAGGAGATCATATAATATACTTTAAAATAATCTCTAACTACATAAAGGGGTTTATATAAAGAGAATAGAAAAATCTAATGGGAGATTAGAGAAAAAAGAGAATACTCAGATACAATTAGAGCAAAACACATAATTGATAAGAGATATTAGAATATTTATACTAATTTAAAGAACAAGGAGTACGTGAAAAAGAGAAGGTCACGACTCAAGGAACATTACACCTTAGGTTCTCTATGTGTTTTCAATAAAGAGATATGTCATTCTTTCTTTGTTACTTCATCATAATTCATAATCTGAATAATAAGACTCATTCAATTGAAATACTGTGATTTTTGTCCATTCTTTTTTTGGAACTCGAAACAATATCATCTTCTTATTTTTTAAAGCTTTCAAATATTGTAAATTATGTGTTCTTTTTTGTCGTTATTATCTTTCATGATTAATTGTTTATAGATATTTGTTTTATAGTTAAATGTGTCAATATTCCTTTGTTTGATACGTAGCTATGGAATTTGGATTTATGAACCATTCAATAATTAAGGATGATGAAAAATTTAATCAGAAGAAGTGATAAAGATAGGATAAGAAGGAGAAATAGAAGACTTTAGTTTGAATTGAGATAGGAGATCATATAATATCTGTTAAAATAATCTCTAACTACATAAAGGGGTTTATATAAAGAGAATAGAAAAATCTGAGGGGAGATTAGAGAAAAAAGAGAGTACTCAGATACAATTAGAACAAACACATAATTGATAAGAGAGATAAGAGTATTTATACTAATTAAAAAAACAAGGAGTACGTGAAAAAAGGGAGGTAACGACTCACGGAACATTACACCTTAGGTTGTCTATGTGTTTTCAATAAAGAAATATGTCATTCTTTCTTTGTTACTTCATCATAATTCATAATCTGAATAGTAAGACTCATTCAATTGAAAATACCGTGATTTTTGTCCATTCTTTTTTTGGAACTCGAAACAATATCATCTTCTTATTTTTTAAAGCTTTCAAATATTGTAAATTATGTGTTCTTTTTTGTCGTTATTGTCTTTCATGATTAATTGTTTATAGATATTTGTTTTGTAGTTAAATGTGCCAATATTCCTTTGTTTGATCCGTAGCTATAGAATTTAGATTTATGAACCATTCAATAATTAAGGATGATGAAAATTTAATCAGAATAAGTGATAAAGATAGGATAAGAAGGAGAAATAGAAGACTTTAGTTTGAATTGAGATAGGAGATCATATAATATCTTTTAAAATAATCTCTAACTACATAAAGGGGTTTATATAAAGAGAATAGAAAAATCTAAAGGGAGATAAGAGAAAAAAAAAAGTACTCAGATACAATTAGGGCAAACACATAATTGATAAGAGAGATGAGAGTATTTATACTAATTAAAGAACAATGAGTACGCGAAAAAGAGGAGGTAACGACTCACGGAACATTACATCTTAAGTTCTCTATGTGTTTTCAATAAAGAGATATGTCATTCTTTCTTTGTTACTTCATCATAATTCATAATCTGAATAGTAAGACTCATTCAATTGAAATACCATGATTTTTGTCCATTCTTTTTTTGGAACTCGAAACAATATCATCTTCTTATTTTTTAAAAGCTTTCAATATTGTAAATTATGTGTTTTTTTGTCGTTATTGTCTTTCATGATTAATTGTTTATAGATATTTGTTTTGTAATTAAATGTGCCAATATTACTTTGTTTGATGCGTAGCTATGGAATTTGGATTCATGAACCATTCAATAATTAAGGATGATGGAAATTTACTCAGAAAAAGTGATAAAGATAGGATAAGAAGGAGAAATAGAAGACTTTAGTTTGAATTGAAATAGGAGATCATATAATATCTTTTAAAATAATTTCTAACTACATAAAGGGGTTTATATAAAGAGAATAGAAAAAATCTGAGGGGAGATTAGAGAAAAAAGAGAGTACTCAGATATAATTAGAGCAAACACATAATTAATAAGAGAGATGAGAGTATTTATATTAATTAAAGAACAAGGAGTACGTGAAAAAGAGGAGGTCACGACTCACAGAACATTACACCTTAGGTTCTCTATGTGTTTTCAATAAAGAGATATGTCATTCTTTCTTTGTTACTTCATCATAATTCATAATATGAATAGTAAGACTCATTCAATTGAAATACCATGACTTTTGTCGATTCTTTTTTGGTACTCGAAACAATATCATCTTCTTATTTTTTAAAGCTTTCAAATATTGTAAATTATGTGTTCTTTTTTGTCGTTATTGTCTTTCATGATTAATTGTTTATAGATATTTGTTTTGTAGTTAAATGTGCCAATATTCCTTTGTTTGATGCGTAGCTATGGAATTTGGATTCATGAACCATTCAATAATTAGGGATGATGGAAATTTTAATCAGAAGAAGTGATAAAGATAGAATAAGAAGAAGAAATAGAAGCCTTTAGTTTGAATTGAGATAAGAGATCATATAATATCTTTTAAAATAATCTCTAACTACATAAAGGGGTTTATATAAAGAGAATAGAAAAATCTGAGGGGAGATTAGAGAAAAAAGAGAGTACTCAGATATAATTAGAGCAAACATATAATTGATAAGAGAGATTAGAGTATTTATACTAATTAAAGAACAAGGAGTACGTGAAAAAAGAGGAGGTCACGACTCACGGAACATTACACCTTAGGTTCTCTATGTGTTTTCAATAAAGAGATATGTCATTCTTTCTTTGTTACTTCATCATAATTCATAATCCTGAATAGTAAGACTCATTCAATTAGAAATACCATGATTTTTGTCCATTCTTTTTTTGGAACTCGAGACAATATCATCTTCTTGTTTTTTTTAAAGCTTTCAAATATTGTAAATTATGTATTCCTTTAAATTATGTGTCCTTTATGCCGTTATTGTCTTTCATGATTAATTGTTTATGGATGTTTGTTTTGTAGTTAAATGTGCTAATATTCCTTTGTTTGATACGTAGCTATGGAATTTGGATTTATGAACCATTTTATTCTTAATGTTATAAATTGTGGGATTTTTATTTTCATTTTCAAATATAACTCTCCAAATATAATATACATTTATCATCTAGTTGGACTGGTTTTGCTAATGTTATTGGATAATTTGAATTGATTTGAAGAAGTGGATAATCTTATGTTTGAATGCATTTGTGTTATCAACATAAGCCCAACAAAAAGTAAAAGTGAATATATATAATCTCTCTGGCTCCCATACATAATATCATGCTTGAAAAGAATCTCTTCCTAACCATGGGTTTAAATGATAAAATGTGTAATATGGAGAATATATATGTCTCATACTTGGTGTTAAAATAGTTTTCTCTTCTTTATGCATATGATACAAATTTTTCTTTGTTCTCGTTCTCAAGTCGTATAGCATATTCAAATTTTCTTTTAAAAGAATAATAAAGTTTGTAATATATATATTCATTTTATTTGGAGAAATAATTTTATTAGAATTAATATTGTCGTGACAACTTTTTAATCTTAAAATAAATTTTAATCATGATAATTTAAATATTTGTTGATGTGATCTACTTTGATCTTTTAATTTGACTTATCTTATCTATTTGGTTGTGTTTGATTTTTATCTTGATATTCTGCTTGATTGCCTAGAATAGAATTTCAAATTTGAATTAGTTATCTCTATCATAATCCTTAATTTTAATAAATTTTAAAAAATAAAATTTTTTTTATAATTATTATCTCCGAGTCATTTTACCTGCAATAGCTTGTTTGATTTGGAGAAATAATTAATTAAGACTATTGTTACGTGACGGCTCCTTAATCCTAAAATAAATTTTTTATCATATTTAGAAAATAATTAATTGGGATTAATGTTGCCATGACGACTCCTGAATCCTAAAATAAAATTTTAATCATATTTAAAAAATAATGTATTAGGATTAATGTTGCCATGATGGCTTCTTAATCCTAAAATAAAATTTTAATCATATTTAAAAAATAATTAATTAGGATAAACATTAATGTGACGGCTCTTGAATCCTAAAAGAAAAATCTCAAAATCAATATTGTTACGACGGCTCTTTAATAATTTTTTTAAATTAACTAATTATTTTATTAAAATCTACCAACTGACAATCATTTTTTGAATGAATTACATGGATTTTGATTTCTCACTTTTGAGATACGTAGATACTTTTGGCAAGATTAACCTAAATTCTTTTTTTAGTTTATCAAGATTTTAAAATTATTTTTAATCAAATTGCTAAATAATTTATTCTTTCTTTGATTTGTAAATGAATATTTATTTCTTTCATTTCAAATCTATAAACATTTTAATTTATTATTTAATTGTCTTTAATTTTTAGGAATAAATTACATGTTATTAAGGTTATTAATAATTTACATAATTAATTTAGGATAACCATCTTAAGATGGATGTATCAGGAGTACAGTAAGATTAAGTTCCTATCCTTTCCCTCTACATAAATAGACTCCCGAATTTAATCTAGTTTTAAGACTAATTTTCTTTTAAAAGGTTTTTCTAATGATTTTTTTTAATAAATAAAAATTAATAGAGACTCTATTTTTCTATCAATTTCTCTGGTCATTTCCGTTATGGCACTCTTCGGAAACGGTTGTGTGACAAAATACATGGCGAATTTTAGTGAGGTGTTACCACTCTCGTAAGGAACTTTGAGTATTTTAAAAGTATCAAAGGAATTGTAGTAAAATTCTTCATAAAGCTTGGTGGTCATGAAGGGGACTTGAACAACTTCACCATTGAGAAGGTTGAAGTTTTTGGTTTTAGTTTTCGATGGGTCAAACTTTCGATCCCATGTTCCTTTGAAGGACAGTGCATTGGCCAGAGCGAGCTTTGTTTCAGTGTCTATGGAGCCCTGTGGAAGAAGTTGCCTTATATGCCCATTGGTAGCAGTTTCAGCCTATGCGTTCACTTCTTCTGATACTTGATAAGCCTTAACTTGTGAAACATTATCAACTGTCATTAGCACCAGAGAAAAATACATGTATTCATTCACCCATGATCAATTAACTGCCTGTTACTTGTTCAAGTTTTGCCAATGCTTTTCGAAAACAAGTTGATCTAGGTTTCAAAAAAGAGCCTTTATTCAAACATGAAAATAACTGATGTGTAAAGTGTAAAACTTTGCAAGTGCTTGCATTCAAAGTAAGGATGATGAATCGAATAAGCAATATATATATATATATATATATATATATATATATATATATATATATATATATATATATATATAATATGCAAGTAATTAAGCATAGTATATAACATAGGTAAGCAATCACATGCATGAGCATGAACCAACTGTAAGAATCAAGGTTCTGAAAACCGAACTGGTTACTGAATCGGTCAAGTACTGATTCAAGGTTTAATAGTTGAACCGTAGTCGAACCGTGGTCGAACCGGAATATAATTAAATATATATTTATATTATATATAAATATAAATATTTATATATATATATAATTATTATAATACTAATAAAATAAATAAAAAATACAACATAAATCAATAATAAAATTATTTGAAACATAAAAAAATAATATCATAAAGCAAAAAAAATATTACATTCATATATAAGCAATACAACAAATATTCTGAACGGCTCTTACATACTGTTTAAGATTTTTCTTTAATAGCTGCAAGCTACACATACAAAATGCAATCACTGGATGGGATCTTCAATAACTGGAGTTGTTTGTCTCAATTTCAAAACTTGTCAATTTTGATACCCTATATCAGTTTTCATAGATTTTGTGCCTAATACGTGTTCACAGAATCACAATATGGCTTCACTTTCACTTTCGTTTTATATAACATCTCTGACAATTGACCAAGACACAATCACACACACACACATTGAGCAGAAATGAGTAACAGATGCAAGAATTAATAAAGTCTCTACCTAAAACAACAACAAAATTGTAAGGCTTCAACCTGGAGGTGCGGTGTGGAGGCGAGAGTTGCAGTGCAGAGGCAGAGCGGACGGTGCTGGCTGGCTGGGGTGCGCGACGAGGGACGGAGGCGGCTGGGGTGCGTGACGCAGGACGGAGGCGGCTGCTGTGCGCGACGCGGGACGGAGACGCCTGCGGTGCGTTTGTTCTGCGGAGCGCAGAGGCAGACCGGGCCGGAGGGGGTTGCGGGACAGTGCGGAGGAGGCAGACCGGCCAGGGGTTTCAACCCCCTCCGCCCAAAACGACTCCGTTTAGCTTTTTTTTTTTTTGTGAAATCAAGAGCAAAACGACGCTGTTTAACTTAAAGAATTTCAAAAAAAAAAAGTCCAAAATCGGTAACGGTACAGACCGGTACCGGTTTGACCGGGTCAACCGGTTTGGGATCGGTTCATCAATTTTTAACTGGTTTTTGACCTCACCGATTTTGGGAGACCACTCGAACAGGTGAGAGGACTGATTCTCGGTCCGGCCGGTCCGGTCCGGTTTTCAGAACATTGGTAAGAATATGAAAACAAAGAAAAAGCAATAAATAATGTAAATAAGCATAACATGATTTTATATATTGAGGTTAATTTATTATTAGAGTTACTTTAATTACTGTTACTAGAGTTAATGTGATTGTAACTTGAGTTTATTGCGTAGTTAAAGTAGAGGTTCCTAGTTATCCAAGAGTCACTCATGTGGATTATAAATATATATGTATGTGCTAGTACAAAAAGAAAGATATATAAGATATATATATATATATATTATATATATATATATATATATATATATATATATATATATATATATAATATATATATATATATATATATATATATTGAGCTTTTTCTTTGGCAAGTTGATATTGGATTTTATCATCTTGACAAATTTTTAAGGCTACCTTTTGAATATAAGCAACAAGTTGACCATAACTTAATTGCTCATATATGGGATTTTACCGTCAGTTGTATGATTTCGGATTTTATCTCTAACCTTGTTTCCTAAAGATTCAGAAAGACCAGCTAAGAATTTTTCTTTCCAGAAAGCCTGTTGACTATCTTCTCTAGTGTAAACCCTAGTTAGGAAGGTATCTCTATACCACCTAAAATCAGCTAAAGTTTTACACTTAAGATTTGATAACAATTCACCAGATTTATCTTTCCATAAGGAAGGATCTCCAATGAAATGTTGGGTAATTGTGACAATTAAAGTGTTTACCGCATCGGGAATTGTCTCACCGTTGCTTAAGACTGGAGTTTCATCAGGTTCAATTTTGATGGCAGAGAAGATGTTTTGTTTATCTTCTTCAGTGAGATAGTTATCCCACCAGCCTTTTAGTTGGCCAGAGAATCCTGCAACAAGGATGTTAACTACAGTTTCTTCTGGGCACGTATAGGTTGTTTGGTAAGCCGTAACTACCATGGTCATATGTTGGAGAGTATTCAAGATTTGATACTCAGCTTGTTCATCTATGTTCCATTCATAGATGTTGTTGGCACTAAAACTTAAAAAGTTTGGATTACGTTCCTCTAATCATCAGGTCTGGAGCTGTTTGCTATTTGATAATAGAGTTTGGATGGATTTTTCCAATTTAAAGTTTGACTAATTACTAGATTAACCTTAATCTCAGAACTAGAAGATTGGACTGTTGACTGTTCACTTTCTTCTTCAGAAGATGAACTTTTTGGAAGTTTGTCCTAAAGTGTTGATTGCTGGACCTTTAAGCTTTAAAGGCTTTGGTTGAGACTGAGGAGTTTCTAATGTAACTAAGGCATCTAACTTCTCATTAACTTTTTTGAGCATGACCCGCTCTTTGGAGAGATTGAGTTTATCAAAACTTTCCCTAAGTTTTGGCGTTACTTTAAACGGCTTAAAGATTGGTTTCTGAATCCTAGATTTTGAACTGGTTGGGGGTTCAAATGTTTTGACCTTTTCACCTATAGCTTGAAGGTATTTGTTAGTATAATTTGATTGTTCCATAAGATTTTTAATATCTTTGGAGGTTATTGGCTCATCTTCGTTTTTTGTCTTAAACGGAGTTACCATGACTGGATTATTTTTCTCGTCCCTAGTGTTTGGGAGTTGAAATGATTTTGTTGGAGGTAATTCTGTTTGAACTAATTCTCCATCTTTAAGGTGCCAGGTAGTGTTTACTTCTGCGGACCCTAAAGGATTTTCCTTTTGCCAAGGATAATCTAGATTATTTTTGACTGTGTATGCTCCAAACCAGTCAAAGAATGAAATGTTTTTAATTTTCTCCTTTCAAGAAATCCGTAATAAATTTCCTGAATGGATTTTCTGTTTTGACCCTGATAATGTTCGAAAAACCATTCCCTTTGAGGAGTCCATTCCTCGGAATAAAAGTTTTTTTGTAGGGCTTTCTTATCTATTATGAAGTTAGATGACATCATAACCTTCATTAATAGAGGAATAGGTTGGAGATTGAATTGACTTTTGGTCGTCTTCAACCTCGGGTTCATAAGTTGGTCTGGGTATTCTTGACGATGTGTCAATACCCTTAAGTTTATGATCCTTAATGGATACTGGGTTTGTGGAGGTAGATCTCCTAGAGATTGCAGATCTAAAATCATCAGACCTAAAATCATCAGATCTGACTGAGCTACTAGAGCTAAAAGATTTTCGTCTGTCAAAAGTAATTTCTACTTTCCCAGTCGGAAATTGTTTGATTTCCCTAAAGTCAGGTGTATGTCTTTCCTGAGAATGGGCTGCTTTATCTAAAATCCATTTTTCTGGGAGGTTAACATCTTCCCATTTAATGGTTTTAGGAATATTAACATTGGCTTTGGAGAAGTCTGTAAGAAACAGTGTGGTTTCTCCTTACTTAGTTTTTTGGTTTAATCATCCGAGACATAGAGAAATTCATTACCTTGTACTGAACCCTATACATCAGGGATATTGGATGACACCCTTGCAACATATCTATACCATGGGTATGGATATCAAGATGCAAGACTTTCATGATATGTCTGTCAGTTAGACTAACAGTTAGATCTGGAAAGTTGTTGAAATAGATTGGTCCGTGGGCTAAGCTTGTTTCTACGGTTCCTATGAGGGAATCATTGTATTTGTTGTGCCTGGCATCCCTAAAACATAAGAATACTGAAGCATTTACTGCTTCTGTAATCATAGGTTTGATAGCTACTTGTATACTTCCTATGTGGAGGAATTTATACTTTTGCCTATGTTTAAGGATTGATTTGTACAATAGAAGTTCAAATTCATCTTTCTCTCCCGGGGTGAAAGGAATTTTCTTTTCCACTGTTTTGATTACAAAATCGGAAATTGAGAAAAAATTTCCGTTTGGTTTGTAAAGTTCATCGGTTGGTTCCTTAATTTGGGATTGAGTTTGTTGCTCAGTGAGGGAAGAGGAGTCGGGATTGGAGGAGCGAAAAGAAAGACGAGATGAGAAGGATCTGAACAAAGACATAAAAATTTACTTTTCCTTCCCCTGATATCATTACCATCACATGGTTCCATAAAAATAAACAGATGGATCTAAATTTAATTTTATCAATTAGACTTAATTTTATTTTCTCCTATACTCAGGTTACTATCTCCTAATCTTAGCCAAAACATTTAAATTAAATATTACTTAATCATAGCCATTGATTCTCTTTTGATCGTCATTTAATTTATGCAGATATGGTCGACTTAGACTTACTGCCCTATCCGTCGGGTCTTACTGTCTTTCCCACTTCATGCATAAATTTATCAGATCTAGAGATTCATACTATTTGATTAAGAAATATTAATTGTAACATGCATACTATCAGATCAGGATATAATAAGCAAGTATTAAGAAAATAACATAAAGTCTAAGTAGATAAACAGAAATTTAGATCCAGCCATATATTCCTACTTCCCCATCAGGCTCTGATACCAATATGGGGGGCGGAAGGAGGCGGAGAAGAAATAAAAGAAAAGGAACAGAAGGAAGAAGTAGGCAGCAGACGGACAGCTTAATGCATTAATAAATAAATGCAGTAAAATAATGAAAAGAAAGGGAAAACAACCGGAACGGCGATAACTCCTTATTCATTGTCAAAAAGAAATATCTGACTTATTAGCAAAAAACTTGATCAGGAAAAGCAAAAGTCCTTGGTCTTGTTCTGCTTTTTATGTCAATAAACAAGCTGAAATCGAAAGAGGAACACCTCGGTTGGTTATCAACTACAAACCATTAAATCAAGCATAATGGTCTTGCCTTGTCAAAAACAAAAATTAATCTTTTTCAAACACAGATTCGATTCCTTGGTCACAATATTCATCAGAGAACAATCACTCCAATCAATAGAGCAATTCAATTTGCTGATAAATTTCCTAATCAAATAATTGATAAAAATCAGTTACAGAGATTTTTAGGTTGCCTAAACTATGTTGCAGATTTCTTTCCACAACTTAGCAATCTAATCAAACCACTCCATGACCGTCTGAAAAAGGATCCTCCTCCTTGGACAGATATTCATACAAACATTGTCAAACAAGTCAAAATTCAGTCAAAACTGAACCTGACAAAACTCCAGTCTTAAGCAACGATGAGACAATTCCCCGATGCGGTAAACACTTTAATTGTCACAATTACCCAACATTTCATTGGAGATCCTTCCTTATGGAAAGATAAATCTGGTGAATTGTTATCAAATCTTAAGTGTAAAACTTTAGCTGATTTTAGGTGGTATAGAGATACCTTCCTAACTAGGGTTTACACTAGAGAAGATAGTCAACAGGCTTTCTGGAAAGAAAAATTCTTAACTGGTCTTCCTGAATCTTTAGGAAACAAGGTTAGAGATAAAATCCGAAGTCATACCACTGACGGTAAAATCCCATATGAGCAATTAAGTTATGGTCAACTTGTTGCTTATATTCAAAAGGTAGCCTTAAAAATTTGTCAAGATGATAAAATCCAACATCAACTTGCCAAAGAAAAAGCTCAAAAACAAAAAGGATTTAGGAAACTTCTGTGAGCAATTTGGACTTCCTTGTTCCAGAAAACCTAGGTCTAAACCAAAGCCGGTAAAAGATGATAAACCTCGGTTCAGAAAATCAGTTTATTATAAACATAAAAGAAACACTCCCCTTAGGAGACTCAAACAGGAAATTAGGTCGAAACCTCCTATCGACATAAAAATTCCTAAAAAAACTAGTAATTTGCTACAGGTGTAACAAGTCAGGGCACATGAGCAAATACTGTAGGCCAAACAAAAGGATAAAATCTTTAAATCTTGAACAAACCGTACATCAGCAGATTAGTAACCTTTTGATAGAGTCATCTGAAGAAGAATCTGATAAAGAATCTTCTGAAGATCTAAATCAAATCCAACATGAAGATTTTAGTTCCGAAACAGAATTTTCAAACCAAATCAATGTCTTGACTAAAGAACAGGACTTACTGTTCGAAGTCATCAACAAACTTTCAGATAATCAGGATAAAAGACAATATCTTGATAAACTAAAAAACCTCTTTAGTCGCCAAGACTGTTCAAAAACCATTTTCAACTAGCAAGTATGATTTAAGAGAAATCATAAAACGAGCTGAACAAAAATCAACATTAAAACCAATCACGATCCCAGATCTGCAACATGAGATCAATAATCTCAAAGCAGAGGTTAAATTCTTAAAAGAAACACAAGAAATTCATGGAGAATTTCTTGCCAATCTTCAATTAGGAGAAACCTTAGATTCTGATCCAGAACTCCTAAGAAAAACTCCTATCCAATCTGATGATGAATTTTTAGGATTAATCAATAAGATTAAAATTCAGAAATTCTACATCAATATCAAGATCATAATCAAAGACTTTGTCTTACAAACAATTGCCTTGTTTGATACAGGTGCAGATTCAAACTGTATCCAGGAAGGTTTAATCCCAACCAAATATTTTGAGAAAACTTCTGAACAACTTAGTACTGCTAGTGGTTCGAAACTCAAAATAAATTTCAACCTTTCAGATGCAATCATAGAAAACCAGAGTCTTCAGATTAATACACCTTTTCTCTTAGTTAAAAATCTCAAGAATGAAGTAATCTTAGGAACTCCGTTCATTATATTACTTTTCCCAATTGAAATCTCTGACAAAGGGATTGTCACCAACCATTTGGGCAAAAGGGTTAGATTTAGTTTCCTAAAAGAACCTATCTCTAGGAATCTTAATCTTGTTCATTATAAACATAACCAAATCAATTTCCTAAAAGAAGAAATCTCTTTTAAGAAAATTAGCTCCCAACTTAATCAACCCGAAATCCAGAAGAAAGTTCACTCTATTCTTCAACAAATCCAAAACTCAATCTGTTCCGATTTACCTAATGCATTTTGGAATAGAAAAAATCATTCTGTTGATCTTCCTTATGAAAAGGATTTTCATGAACAACAGATTCTAACCAAAGCTCGTCCAATCCAAATGAATGAGGAACTCCTTATTCATTGTCAAAAAGAAATATCTGACTTATTAGCAAAAAACTTGATCAGGAAAAGCAAAAGTCCTTGTTCTTGTTCTACTTTTTATGTCAATAAACAAGCTGAAATCGAAATAGGAACACCTCGATTGGTTATCAACTACAAACCATTAAATCAAGCTCTTAGATGGATTAGATATCCTATTCCAAATAAGAAAGATTTACTCAATCGACTACATTCAGCCAAAATCTTCTCAAAATTTGACATGAAGTTCGGATTTTGGCAAATCCAAATCAAAGAAAGTGATCGCTACAAAACAGCTTTCACTATTCCCTTTGGGCAATACGAGTTGAATGTAATGCCCTTTGGACTCAAAAATGACCCTTCAGATAACCCATTTAGAGAGAGTTTAGAGAGAGAACCTCTGTACCTCTGTAAGCTCTTTTCTACAATCAATACAATTGTATTTTAATCCCTTCTGTTCTCCCTCTTCGCCGGTTTTGAGCGGACTACCGCCATTCCGGTTGTTTTCCCTTTCTTTTCATTATTTTACTGCATTTATTTATTAATGCATTAAGCAGTCCGTCTGCTGCCTACTTCTTCCTTCTGTTCCTTTTCTTTTATTTCTTCTCCGCCTATAATATGCAAGTAATTAAGCATAGTATATAACATAGGCAAGCATGAACCAGCTGTAAGAATATGAAAACAAAGAAAAAGCAAATAAATAATGTAACTAAGCAGAACATGATTTTATATATTGAGGTTAATTTATTATTAGAGTTACTTTAGTTACTGTAACTAGAGTTAATGTGATTGTAACTTGAGTTTATTGCATGATTAAAGTAGAGGTTCCTAGTTATCCAAGAGTCACTCATGTGGACTATAAATATATATGTATGTGCTAGTACAAAAAGAAAGAATATTCAGCCTACATACTATGTTCTCTACTCCAAACTACTTCCGAAAGTGCAGCAACCAAAAGCACACCAAAATCTTATACAATCTTGACTGTTTTATTCAAATACCATCTCTAGAGGCCCCTAACAATATTATTTTGCAGCACTATATACAACACAGTCACCGCATATTATTGTATGTAAGTATATAATATTATAATAATTATCATCAAGAAACCAAGTCTTCTTCATGAGCTCATGAATTCTCTCCGGATTATCCTTAGATGTTTTTGCTAGTGAATTAATGTCTCAATTTTTCTTGTTGGAGGCACTTCAAATGCTGCACATCCATCCCCATGTTTGCGAATAATTATACCAATAATTACAATGATGCGAAGGAATTTTATGGAGAATTATTTCATTCCATACACAAACGAGTTCTGATTAATCGAAGTGAAGTGTATTTTGAAGAAGCAGCAGGGGTTGGAGGCATTTCACATTTGATCATATTGCCTTAAATCCAGTTTAAATCCATTCCAAAAATATGATCTCCATAATCACTCAGGGTTGGCTTGAATTCAGAAAAGAGCAATAAGAATGATATAAAAAGAGTACCTTGTTTTTAAAGTCAACTGCTTTGACTTGACTTCTGTAAACTTGTTCAACCACTTCTTGAAAGGAACTCTTCAGACCAAAACTTTGTTCCACACAAGCCCCATTGATGAATGACAAGATAGGACTACCAGTGTTGCTTCCGCTTCCCTCAACAAGTCGTATACGAGAAACAATTTCTGAAGATAATGAATTCACTTCATCGATACTTTCTGATTCTAAGATTGAAAGAAGCTGCTTTGAGGTTTCCCCTCTTGACCCTGCAGCGATAAGGCTCAACATAACATGCAGAGACAAAGGGGACGACACAAAATTCGAACCCTTTTCAATGCTTTCAAGCAGAACATTGCGTGCCAATTTCAAACAGAAATCAGTGTTGAAGGTTGTGGTGTGCATCTGCAAAGGAGACTCCATTTTTCCAGCCTTGCAAATGAGAAGATGGTAATTTTGAGAGTTTTCAAAGACTTGGTGTATTGGATTCTTGATATTTTAGCTTCACCTCACCTTACTTAGAATCAGATGATACAGGGGTTTAAAGAAGACCAGAGACTTGGTGTATTAGATTAATAAATTTTGTTATTATGTATTGTTATTCCCTTCATTCACTTTTATCTGTCATTTAAATTTTTTGTATAAGAATTAAGAAAGTTATTAAATAATCTCAATTGTAATTAAATATAGTTCAATATGACTAAATTACTATTTTTCTCACTCTATTAATATTTTTTATCTTTTCCAATTTCATTTCACTAATTCTCTTTCCATTAAAAAGATAAGGATAAAGTTTAAAAAATTAATTAATACTTCCTTAATATTTTCAAATGACAGATATTTTTAAATAAAAAAATTTTTTTATATGATAAATAAAAGTAGACGATAAGAAGTACCATTTTAATTTGAAGCTTTGGTTTAACCAAAACCAATGAATTTGTGTGGGCTTAAAAAATGCCTTTATTGGTTAACTTCAAGGACATTTTTTTATTGGTTTGATTATGTTAATAATATTTCCGAGAAGTTCAACATTGATGGCAATGGAAAAGGCTTGTTCCATCCTTACAACTTGGGAGCTACCAAAAGCCACTTTCACTAAAGGCAAAGGCCTTATTTTATATTTAATTATGGACCAGATTAATTACTTCAGACCTAAGTCTATGACTTAGTGTTCCTACTTCACATTATGTATAAATCACTCGTTACTTGATCTGATCGATCTTAATTTTGAATAAACGGCTCCGAAATTCTAAGAATCTCGCATCATATTAGCTATGGTGTACAAAGATTCCTCCGAAACTCATGCAAACTCTTAAAGGCATACATTCTATTTAAATCACACAGTCAAGATATTCTAAATATATTCATTATAAATGCTAAACACATGCTTACCTAATTCTCAAACTAATTAAGGCGTCACAGTGTCTTTCATAGATATTTCACTTCTGTGTTCAGAAGTTTTTTGGCATTTTTAAAAACAAACCAAGTTCACTTTTTACAAGGAAGAAACAAGTTATTTATATATATACCAAGTGACAAAAGCCAATAGGATCATTTTACTTTTTTCTTTTTCTTCAGGGCTTGCTTTACCTTTCAAAGGAGTCGAGAGAGTAAAGAAAACTAAGAGTGGAGAAGAGAATGAATGCAAATGCATTGTTATTCCTCTATTCACCGATACACATGATATATAGCTAGTTATCATAAAAGAATCAACTGTATCTCTAACCAACACTTAACTAACCAAGTATACTATACTCTGTACATATTATATATTATACTATACTCTAATACTAGCATGGAGATATATAAAGTAGAGGTACGTAACTAGAAAGATTGACAAAGTTTTAGCAAGAAATTTGACTACACATGCTGTGAAAACTTATTTCTAAATTATGAAAAAAAAAAGAAGCCCACTTTGATGAGATTCGCTATTATTATATATACAGAAAATGATTTATCCGGATACTAAAATTGTGATTCACTATTATAACAATGTATGTTCATGCTGGCCCAGTGAACAAGTGCTTCAAGCTATAGCACTGTCAGCATACCTTTAAACTACATGGCCATAATGTACCCAAAAAAAAAAAAACATGGCCATGTATACAATTACCTCACGGTCATCTACAACCATTATTATCACTACAAATTACAATGCCATATTCGGATAAAATATTATTCATTACATCAAAGTGTACTTTATATAAAAAAATATATACAAGGTTTGTGGTAGGTGAACTGAAGGTTTTACTATAAATTATTGTTGAGACTTGTGACATGCTTTGGTTTTGAACTGGGGTAGCTTTTCTTCCCTCTAAATTTTTCAATACCAAAAAAGTATTCTGCATAAGTATATTATATTATAATAATTATCATTAATAACTTAATTATCATCAAGAAACCAAGTCTTCTTCATGAACTCACGAATTCTCTGGATTTTCCTTAAATGTTAAATGTTTTTACTAATGAACTAATGTATGATGCATATCCATCCCCATCTTTGCTAATTATATCATAATTAGTTTCTGTATATGTGAAATTTACGGAATTTTTTTCATTTTTTAGTTAATATTTTTTATTGCCTGTATTTTTTTTTATATTATTTCTTTATAGTTCAGACAATATTTGATTAAAAATAAATATTTTTACTAAATAAGTATTTACAAAATTTGTATATTTTTACTTTTAAATAATAAAAGGCACCAATGTTATAATATTTTATTTATATATTTTTACTAAATTTTAGATAAAAAACGTAAAATAGAAATAGAAATAAATTAATTTTAATTGTAGTATCACATGCACAAACACAGATAAAGAGAGACAAAAGCATATGCAGAGAATAATTTCACAAAAACAAAGCCACATGGCATTATATTTAGAATTACTCAAATCAAATGTTATGAAAAATTATTCAAGTGGCAAATATTAGGCGAGAAAAGAAGAAGTAAATTAAAAAGTGAAACTGTCATGTGAAATTAGAGACAGTCTTCATACATAAACAAGTCATGATTAGTGGAGTTTTGCTGGGGGAATCACAGAATCAGACATGGTTTAGGATGACTTGGGTGGGATTTGTGGCTGATATATATTAGGGACAAGGGGGTGGTCCAAAGGTGTTTTGTTCAGTGTCTATGGAGCCCGGTGGAAGAAGTTGCCTTATATGCCCATTGGTAGCAGTTTCAGCCCATGCGTTCACTTCTTCTGATACTTGATCAGCCTTAGCTTGTGAAACATGATCAATTCTCATTAGCACCAGAGAAAAATAAATGTATTCACCCATGATCAATCAACTGCCTGTTACTTGTTCAAGTTTTCCCAATGCTTGAGGTTTCAAAAAGGAGCCTTTATTCAGACTTCAAAACAACTGATGTGTAAAGTGTAAAACTTTGCAAATGCTAGCAATTAAAGTAAGGATGATGAATCGAATAGGCTATATATATATATGCAAGTAATTAAGCATATTATATAATGCAGGTAAGCAATGCACATGCATGAATCAAGAAGAATATGAAAATAAAGAAAAGGCAAATAAATAATGTAAATAAGCAGAACATGATTTTATATATTGAGGATGTGATTGTGTTGCGGATGATGTGGATATAAAAAATAAGGTGAATTATGGCCATTGCAGACTGCATATTTGTTGGTGAGGAATGTGCTCTAATTTATTATTAGAGTTAACTTTAATTATTGTGACTAGAGTTAATGAGTTTGTAAATTGAGTTTAGTGTGTGGTTAAAATGGGGGTTCCTAGTTATCCAAGAGTCATTTATGTGGACTATAAGTACATATGTATGCTAGCACAATTAAGAAAAAAATACAGAAAGAATATTCAGCCTCTATACTCTCTCTCTACTTTAAACTACTTGAGAAAGTGCAGCAACCAAAAGCACAGCAAAATCTTCTACAATCTTGAGTGTTTTATTCAAGTACCATCTCTGGAGACCACTAACAATATTAATATTATTATGCGGGACTATACACAACACAGTTTAGTCACCGCATATTATTGTATATAAGTATAATATATTTTGAAATAATTATTATCAAGAAACTAAGTCTTCTTCATAAGCTCATGAATTCTCTGGATTATCCTTAGATGTTTTTTCTAATGAATTAATGTCTCAATTTTTCTAATTGGAGGCACTTTAAATGCTGCACATCCATCCCCATGTTTGCCAATAATTATACCAGCAATTACAATTACGTGAAAGAATTTTTTGGAGAATCATTTCATTCTATACATAAATTAACGAGTTCTGATTAATCGAGATGAAGTGTATTTTGAAGAAGCAGTAGGGGTTGGAAGCAATGTTTCCCGGATATATTTTGACACGATAAAATAATGTCTTGAATTTACTGAATCATTTGGCAGCACAAGAATGATCGAGCAGAATTAGGCTCAATATAGTGTTTAGAGACAATAGGGTGGCCACAAAATTGGAGCCTTTTTCAACTTCTTCAGTTCTTTCAGCAGAACACTGTAAGCCAATAGCAAACAGAAATCAGTGTTTAAGGATGTTGTGCATGTCTGGTAAAGAGACTCCATTCCTGGCTTTGAAGCTGTTGACTTCTGGAGTTCTGGTTTTGTTCATTCTTCTATTAATTTAGTTTGCCCTCACTTACGAGAGGTTGGTGTTCAAAAAGTCCAAAAACTTGTTGTTCGGGATCATATGCAATAACACCACCACCACTAATTATATCATCAAAATATTAATAATGTTATTATTAGAAGTTCTTGTTGTGTGCCAGCCTGTTCTAATTCAAACTAAACCCACTCCTTACCAATTACCATATTCCACCATTACTCACAAGGATGCATGGTAGTATCATGACACAACAAAATTTGATCTTTCCTTTGTGCTAAACCTCTGGGATTCGATTCCAAATTCATAGAATTGTGGCAAGAGATAACTAAATCAACGGACACTTTCAGACATTTCTTTGTTTTCCCATTCACATTAACCTGGCTTACAAGTAAGATGAACTGGTGCTTGAAATAAGACTTGTAGTCTGCAGCTGCAGTTCAAGCATTGCAATATACAGTACTCATATCACAATCAGAAGTGTCCATTTCTAGAACAATTCAACGATACAAATTACACAAATAATAATAATTTACAAGGTTGAAGCTCTAAGATGACCATATCCTTAAATTTATTACTAATACAATAATGTATTGATTTTTTCCAGTAATAGTCACTATAGGCCGAACATCCATCCCCATGTTTTGCTAATTATATCATAACCATATTGATTTCCTTTAAGAAAATATATAAGTTCATCATGTGGAAGGATTTATTGGAGAATTATGCATGGGCAGATGCTATTTAATTAAGGAGAAGTATTCTTTGAAGAAGCAGGGGGAGTGCCGGGGCTGGGAGGTGCAGGGAATAATGGAGGGAAGGGAAAGGGCAAAAATGGTGGTGGTGGAGGTGGTGGGGATGGCGTTAAACCTGGTATTGGTGGGAAAGGAAACAATGGTGATGGCCCTGATGGGGGAGGCTGAAATGGGTTAGGGACGAGTGGTGGTGGGCTTGGAGGTTGAAAAGGAATAGGGAGAAGTGGTGGTGGGCTTGGTGGCTGAAATGGATTAGGAATTAGAGGAGGTGGCTGAAAGGGGTTAGGTATGAGGGGAGGTGGCTGTAATGGATTGGGGATTAAGGGTGGTGGCTGAAATGGGTTGGGGATAATGGGTGGTGGCAGAAGTGGGTTAGGAGGAAAGTCGAGGGGTTCAGGCTCAGCCACTTTCTGATCTGAAAACTGAGCTTTGTCTGAAGTTTTAGTTGGATTGAACTTGTTAGTATTTCCTGGGACTGGTGGTGGTAACAATGGTATTCCTGGAAGGGGTGTAAGAGGAGGAAGTTGTGGCAATGGTGGAAGCCCAGGTAGTCCAGGAAGAGGAGGAAGAGTAGGAAGACCACCACGGGGGGTTGGATCCTGAAGTGGAGGTGGAAATAATGGGTCTATAATTGGAGGAAATAGAATTTTCACATTATCAAGTCCCTTGGTGTTTTGAACACTTGGTTTTTGGTTACAGAGGTTTGGCTGTTTAAGAGGCTTGAATGAGAAAAACCCAGCTGAGAATTTGTGTTGTCCTTGCTTTCTTGACTTGAGGCGTAGTGAAGAAGAAGTAGCTGCTGAGGCCACAGCACAGTAAGGCTCACTGCTACTTATCAATTTCACGGTACATCCCTTGATTCTCTTCGCATGTTTACTCACTGAGAATGGCAGCTGCACTTTAAATTCCCCATGCTCTTCTGTCTTCACTTCTTTCCTGAATCTTGGTTTTGAATCCCCATCTTTGCATTCTACAGCAACTGATGCACCTGCACTCAAGAAGACATGATAGAACACAGTATCAGCCACAAAAATTCAGACACCACCTGATCAGCTGATTTAGTTTGCAGGGATATGAAATTGAAACCCTGCCATAAATAAGGCAAGCAGTTGAAATGTACCTGAAATGAAATGGCTGGCCATGGAGAAATCCTGTTGAAAACATGTGTCACAGTAGACAGTGCCAACCACAACAGCAGAGTGAAGCTTCTTGGCATGGTTAGCCTCTGAAAGACTACCAACTGTGAGACTGAGAAGCAGAATTACAAGGAACCAAGACATTCTACTTAAGGTTTGTTCTCTCAGAAACTCCTATGTGTAAAGGAGAATTGGTGATTGTGCTTCCAAATAATTAGTGAGGATCTATATCTTACACACTTCAAGTATGCTCTTATCCCTCTTTCTATTACTTCCTTATCTTTTCTTTGTTCCTTCTTCTGTCTATGATAAAGACAAACAAAATAAACTTTTATAGCCTGACCCATAACAAGGCTAATTATGCCATTCATGCAAAAACCAGTCAACTGCAAACTAAAAAGCAGTAATTGTAGGTTTATTTTCCCACCACCAAACAGCTAGAAAAGGTAACTTGGAGGGTGGAAAGGTTAGATAAAGAGAAGCTCCTAGTTCCTGTTTAATTTAATTGAAAGTTTGTTCCTTTGTTGGTATGAAAAATGCCAAAAGGGTATGGTTGGGGCCCTGTTGGTTCACGGGACAACGAAAGTAGCCACATAATCTGTGAGCATGCAAGACATGACTGATGACAAGCACATAGGAAGCATGGCCTTGCTGGATTCACATTGGGAACTAGCACAAACTATGTTAGCATGACCTATGTGGTTCTGAATTTCAGAGCTGCAACATGTGAGCACCCTGTGAAGCAGATATGCATGTGAGGATGTTACTGTTTATGTTAGTTTTGGGAGTTTAAGATTATAGGTTTTGAACTGGATTAAGAATGTTGCAGACAACAGAGAGAAAAGAAAAGATTGTTGCAGAAATGGGATTCACTTATTCAGACCTCATAATAAAAATGAGAGAGAATTTCCCAAGTATGGACAAATATTATAATCTCTTTCTCTGAAGTATTTGATAAATCATTGTACTTGAGTTTATGTAAAATTTTATATTATCTTCACTCATTTGTGATTAGTTCATTGAGTTTGGTGCTTGTGCTGTTTCAGAGTTGATATCTTGTACTAATTACGCATCAAAGATATATTTAAAAAAAAAACTTTATTTCTTGACATTTTCTCACATGAGCAATGTTACATATTGCAAGATTCACAATGATTGGTTGCGAGCCCTGTAAAGTTAAAGGGATACAGAGAAAAGATTGTTCCATTAATGTGAATCATGACTCAGAACTGCGAATTCTTGGCAGCCAAATTGTTTGGAAGGTTTCCAAGGGAATCCCACAATTTGCACTATTACTGATACAGCTAACTATTTGCGAGAGTCACGTGATGAACACCCATAATTTAATTTATTTAGCATATATAAAAGCATAACAAGATAGAGATTGCACACACCAAAAAACAAAAAAAAAGAAGAGAGATTGATTAAGTGCTGATTATTTAAATCTTTAGTTGGGGTTATTGTTAATTATAATTTGAATTTAATTTTGATCTCACGTCATCATTCAATCATATATTAACATATTATTAAAAGAGTTTTATTAAAATAGTGACTACTTGAAAAATTAAACATTTTAAATGATATAGTAACATATAATTAAATATGAGTGTAAAAGGCTTACATTTACAATAAATCAAAATTATATTTTTATAATTTTCATTTATACTTTTCACTAATTATTACACCAGTTGTAATTTTTAAATTTTTTTAATTAAGATTTTTTTTAATTCAAATCAAACATTAGTTAATTATATTTCTATTTATCTGTTCATATTTAATTAAATACAATTTAAAAGAATTATAAATAAAAATAAAAGTGAAAAGTATAAAAAGATAATTAAGAGTATCAAGTCCAAGAAGCTTGTAGCACCAAGTCCTTGTTTTAAGATTGCTTGCTTGTATATCAATTTTCTTCATGTCATTTTACCCACACTTGAACATACCCTTCGCATTAAAAAAAAGGACCGATAACAAAATTCAAAAGTAATAAATGCAATTATCATGTTTGGTAGGCGTAATGTGATTCCATTTCCTGCTCTATTAGAAATTCTCTCGTATTTGTTTAAAAAAATTACGAAATGACAATTTCATTTCATGTATTATTCTCCATAACTAAGAATAATCATTGTCTCATAGAGAGGTATGATCGATGATTTTAAGTTTCATAAAATGATATTTATTTTTTTTATGCCCTCATTGATTTTAATTTATAGAATGACTATTATTATTTCTCATTAAATTTGACGCATCTAAATTCTAATTTTATTCCAATCTTCCTTGAACCAAACTGCCAAGGTTATCCTTTCAAGTGTCTCCCCTCCCCTTATAAGACAAAAGCTATCTAGTTGTGTCAACCCGTATTAAGGAAGTTGGTCAAACCGAAGTTATAATGTGTTTGATTTGACTTTTAAAAATTTCCAAATCATAATTTTGGTAAAAACTTGTTTCTTATAACTTTGGCCCAAATCATAATTTTTAGATTCTAAAAATCAAATCAAACACACTTTTTGTAGTTTTCCTTTGAATCAAGTTACCCTCTCAACTTTTTCTTTTTTCTTTTTTCTTCTGCTAAGTAACAAAATTTATGTTTATTATGAAGTTGTAAAAATTTAACAGGAAAATTGCTGCTCAAAATTTTCATTCATATCATATATATATAAGATATATATGAAAAGATAAAACTTTAATTTTTCTCATAAAAGATAGCTTGGGAACTAGCACAAACTGTGTTGGCATGACGTGTGTGGTTCTGAATTTCAGAGATGCAACATGTGAGCGCCCTGTGATGCAGATATGCATGTGAGGATGTTACTATTTATGTTGGTTTTGGGAGTTTAAGGTGATAGTTTTTGATAAGGACTTGTGAGTTAAGAATGTTGCAGACAACAACACACAGAAAAGAAAAGATTGTTGCAGAAATGGGATTCACTTCGCAGTTCTAAGTCATGAGTCACATTAATGGAACAATCTTTTCTCTTCACTGCTATATCCCTTAAACTTTACAGGGCTCGCAACCAATCATTGAGAATCTTGTTATGTGTAACATGGAGCGTTCTACAATGCTCCAAAAACGTTTCGGAGCATAGATGCCCCGTTGAATTTATTTGGTATTGGAGGTAACTCCAAATTTTATGTTATTTATTGTATAGTCCTAATATTATTGTTTTTTGCTTCTTAATCCGTTTTTCTTTTTTGCCAACTAAAGATATCCTGGCCTTTTAACCTCCTACCATTGAAGACGTTGCCTGCAATCCATGCTCCCATTCTCCAGCAACTCCATCATCTGCAACTTTGAGAGGAGGGTGAGAGGTTGTAAGAAAACCCCATAAAAATGACGAAAACAAATTTGAAAACCTAAAAACACGCGTGCGGTTTTTCGGTTTTTCGAAATTTTTGAAGATTTTGAAGCTCAAATCCTAGCGTTTTAGCTTGATCTTACTTTGGTAATGTTAGAAATCATCTAATATTCAAAACCCTTAAAGAAAACATGTCAAAAGCTTCATGGAAACGCATCAAAACAAGCTCGAAAATTGAAAACATAAAACGGGTCTGACGTCGAAATTTGAGATGAAATCTTCACGTTTTTAGCATGTTTTTGTTGAGATTTTTGAGTGAAATCGATTCAGATCAACTGATGGATGGATTTTTCACTTAAATCACACCAAAACCCGGAGAAAAATGGAGTTATTTGAGCTTTGGACCCGCTGGAGGAAGGAGATGACCTCCAGCGGTCTGGGACGAAACCCACGCGCAAAAGTAGCACGTGGCGGCGCGTGCAGTGTCTTCCAGTAGAGTTTCTCAACTCCGTTTTTTTTCTTTTTTTACTCCACCCACCCAAAACTAATTTTCTATATTTTTTTTTTGTAAATTTTTCAGTGCTTCTTTTTTTTTTTGAAAATATTCAGGTATTTATGATATCGTATTATTTTTCCTTGTTTAATTTGAAATCAAATTTGTTGGAAAAATAATAAATAATATTTTGAATATTTTGGTTATAGAAAGTCTCTTTGATTGGTATTTTAAAATTGTATACTTTTAACTCAAAAGATTAATCTTACAGTAATGTTTATGAGAATTCTCAATCAAAGATTAAAAAAAAATATAATTCTTTTTTCAAGTGATATTTCATATAATTTATATATTTATTAATAAAAAAATTAAAATTTTTCACAAATAATTAACATAAGAATAATTAAATTCTAAATTTATTTCTTTTTTATGTCATAATTATTATTTTGTTTAAAAATAATTTTTTTAATTTTTTTATTATTTTCTTTGTACCAAGTATTTATTCTATAATATTATTGATTATTTGATATTCATGACAATTATTTAAAAATAAATTTGGACCAAGAATTATCTAAAATTAATAAAGAGTACTTGGACAAGAATAGTATTAGAACTAATAACATTTTGAAAAGTTTTTGTATTTCACTTTAAAAATATCTTATTTTAAAAAAAGCTTTACTTGACTATTACCTCCGACCGAAAGAGTTAATTTTATAATAATACTTGTGGAATACCTAGTCAAAGACAAAAAATAACCTTCCTCAAGTATAATTATTAATAAAACAAACTAAAATTCTATATAAATAATTAACATAAGAAAAATTAGATTCTAATTTTTTTTCTTTTTTTTGTGTAGTAATTATTATTTTGTTTAAAAATATTTTTTTTAATTTTTTGTGTTATATTTTGGTCATACCAAATATTTATTTTAAAATATTTTTGATTATTTGATATTCTTGACAATTTTTTAAAAATAATTTTAGATAAAAAATTGTCTAAAATTAGTTAAACGTACTTGAACAATAATAGTATAACAAAGATTTGTATTCTAAGCAAAATTTAGTCTCTTAATCAAAAAATGTAAGGATACTTAGTGAGAAAAAAATTTATTTTCTATTGAACAAATAATTTACAATAAAATTTTATAATTTAGATATTGATAAATTAATATTGAAATTATTTGTTGTATAATTGATTGATTTATTTATTTATAAAAAAGTGTTTAAACTTTAAAGATATAAAATGAAAAATAATATAAGTTGCATTTCATTACATATATAATAAGTATATAATGTTATTTACATTATTATATTTTATTTCCTCTTATTTTTCTATCCAATCAAATAAGAGAAAAGATTCATTTTTATTTTTTTTCTTCGTTTTTCTCTTTATCTAAACACATAAGTAGAAAATATACCATTTCTCTCTATTTTTATTTTTATTCATTTTCTTTCTTCTTATTTTGCCTCCTTTTATTTCATTTCATAGTAATGTCTATGAGGATACTATAGTCAAAGACAAAAAAAAAATTTCCCAAAGTGATATTCTATATAATTTATATAATCATTAATGAAATAAACTAAAATTCTTCATAAATAATTAACATAAAAAAAAGAAAGAAAATAATTAACATAAAAAAATTAGTTTCTATTTTCTTTCTTTTTTTTTATGTCATAATTATTATTTTGTTTAAAAATAATTTTTTAATTTTTTGTATAATATTTTTATTAGATCAAATATTTATTTTAAAATATTTTTGATTATTTAATATTTTTAATAATTTTTTAAAAATAATTTTAAACAAAAAATTAATTAATTAAATGGTGATTTTTTGCCATAGTTGCATTGCTGGAGAAAAAGGGCGCTTGCCCCCAGCTGCAAGGCCTACACACACCTCAGGCACGTGCGGGCATGTGCAGATTCTAAACTTCTTTTTTATTTTTTTTTTTGTCATAATTGTTATTTTGTTTAAAAATAATTTTTTATTTTTTTATAACATTTTTATTTAATCAAATATTTATCTTAGAATATTCTTAATTATTTAGTATTCGTGATAATTTTTTGAAAATAATTTTAGATAAAAAATTATTAAAAATTAATAAAGCATGCTTGGATGAGAATAATATTAAAACTGATGACTTTTTGAAAAGTCTTTGTATTGTATTTCTTTAAAAATATACCATTTTCGAGAAGTCTTTATGTAACTATTATCCTTAACTCAAAGGGTTAGTCTTACAGTAATACTTATGAAAATATCCTAATAAAAAAAATATTCTCCAAGTGGTATTTAATATAATTTATATAATTATTGGTGAAACAAATTTCTTCATAAATAGTTAACATAAGAAAATTAGATTCTATTTTGTTTCTGATGTCATAATTATTATTTTGTTTAAAAATAATATTTTAATTTTTTGTGTAATATTCTCGTTAGTCCAAATATTTATTTTAGAATATTCTTAATTACTTGATATTCTTGATAATTTTTTAAAAATAATTTTAAACTAAAAATTATTTAAAATTAGTAAAGCATGCTTAAACAAGAATAATATTACAACTGATGACTTCCTGAGAAGTCATTGTATTACACTTTTTTAAAAAAGTATAATTTTAAATAAGACTTCACCTAACCACTACCCTCAACTCTAAGAATTATTCTTTCAGTAATATCTATGGGGATATCCTAATCAAAAATAAAAAAAATTCTTTCCCCAAGTGATATTTCATATAAATTATATAATCGTTGATAAAACAAATTAAAATTCTTCATAAATAATTAACATAAGAAAAATTAGATTCTAAATTTTTTTTTCTTTTTTTGTGTGTCATAATTATTGTTTTGTTTAAAAACATACTTAGATGAGAATAATATTAAAATTAATGACTTCCTGAAAAGTTCTTATATTGCACTTGTTTAAAAATGTGTTATTTTGGAGAAGGCTAACTTAACCATTACCTCTAACCCGAAAGATTAGTCTTATAATAATGTCTATAAGAATATCCTTGTCAAAGAAAAAAATATTCCCCAAGTGATATTTTATATAGTTTATATAATCATTAATGAAATAAAATAAAAATCTTCATAAATAATTAACATGAGAAAAATTAAATTCTAATTTTTTTCTTTTTTTGTCATAATTATTAATTTGATTAAAAATAATTTTTTAATTTTTTGTGTTATATTTTTGTTATGATAAATATTTATTTTAGAATATTTTTGATTACTTGATATTCTTAATAATTTTTTAAAAATAATTTTAGACAAAAAATTATTAAAAATTAGTAAAGCATACTTAGATAAAAGTAATATTAGAACTGATAACTTTATGAGAAGTCCTTGTATTGTAATTATTGAAAAGTATGCCATTTTACATAATGTTTTAACTAACTACTGCATTCAATCCAAAGGATTAGGCTTGCAGTAATGTATGTAGAAGTACTATAGTCAAAAACAAAAACAAAAATTCTTCTCTAAGTGATATTTCATATAAATTATATAATTATTGATAAAACAAACTAAAATTCTTCATAAATAATTAACTTAAGAAAAATTAGATTCTAAATTTTTTTTGTGTCATAATTATTGTTTTTGTTTTAAAATAATTTTTTAATTTTTTGTGTTATATTTTTGTGGCACCAAATATTTATTTTAGAATATTCTTGATTATTTAATATTCTTGACAATTTTTTGAAAATAATTTTGGACTAAAAATTGTTTAAAATTAATAAAGTATGCTTAGATTATAATAATATTAAAACTGATAACCTCCTAAGAATTCTTTGTATTATACTTATTTAAAAATATACCATTTGGGATAAGCCTTTACCCAACTACTACTCTTAACTCAAAGGATTAGTTTTATAGTAATACTTGTGGGGATACCTTAGTCAAAGACTAAAAAAATAAAAAGAAACTTCTCGAAGTGATATTTCATATAATTTATATAATTATTTATGAAACAAACTAAAACTATTCATAAATAATTAATATTAGAAAAATTAGATTTTAAATTTTTTATTTTTTATGTCATAATTATTATGTTGTTTAAAAATAATTATTTAATTTTTGTGTTATATTTTTGTTGTGCTAAATTTTTATTTTAAAATATTCTTGATTACTTGATATTTTTGATAATTTTTTGAAAATAGTTTTGGACAAAAAATTGTCTAAAATTAGTAAAGTATGTTTGAACAAGAATAGTATTAGAATTGACGACCTCCTAAAAAGTCATTATATTGCACTTCTTTAAAAATGTGACATCTTAGATCAGGCTTTAGCTAATTACTACTTCTGACTTGAACGATTAGTGTTCTAGTAATACTTATGGGGATACTATTGTCAAAGACTAAAAAAAAAATATCTCAAGTGATATTTCATATAATTTATATAATTATTGATGAAACAAACTAAAATTTTTTATAAATAATTAATATAAAAAAATTAGATTCTAATTTTTTTTATATCATAATTATTATTTTGTTGAAAAATAATTTTTAAATTTTTTGTGTAATATTTTAGTTGTTTCAAATATTTATTTTAAAATATTCTTGATAATTTGATATTTTTGATAATTTTTTAAAAATAATTTTAAACTAAAAATTATCTAAAATTAATAAAGTATACTTGAATGAAAGTAATATTAGAAGTGATGGATTCATAAAAAGTCCTTATATGAAAAAGTCCTTATATGAAAGAGCACATATGAGTTTCGAATGTAGATGTTTACATTTCATTTATCTTTTTTGCATTATTTAATTTCTAATTTCATATCTTGTGAAGGGCCAATTTGTTATACTACTTTGTTTTTCTTTGACTTGCCCAATAGGTCACGGTAATTCATTCTAACCGTTTATTTTTATTATTATTATAAATCAAGGGCTGATATCATTTGGAGCATAATGCTCCCAATATTTTTCGGAGCATGGAAGACGGAGTCGGTAGAGTCCTCCATTCTTGGCAGCCAAATTGTTTGGAAGGTTTCCAAGGGAATCCCACAATTTGAACTGGTACTTGATTACTGATACAGCTAACTATTTGCGAGAGTCACGTGATGAAACACCCATAATATTTTAATTTACGAAAATCCCTTTACTTTAAATTATTTGTAAATATTTATCCAAAATTTGAAGATCATTTAAATTAATACTTAAATTATAAAAATTATATAAATTAACTTTTTTATTTACTTGTCGTTAAGGCACTTAGCAGAGTTGTTATCACGTGATATGTATATGTATTTTTGTAATAATGTAGCATAATCATAATCATTAAATATAAACAAATCTGATTCGTTTATTTTAAATATAAACAAATAATGTTATGTTGTAAATTTGTTTAGAAAAGAATTTAAAATGAATTATACATATTTGTTTAGATTTGATGGATATGATTGTGTCACATTATTAAAAAATACATGTACAGATCACATGACAAGAACTCTATTACCTGTCTTTAATGGCAGATGGATAGAATAATTAATTTATATAATTATTTAGATATTAATTAAGATAATTTTAAAATTTTAAAATATTATTTATAAATATCTAAAATTTAAGAGATTTGTCTACTTTTTTCCTCTAATTTATTTGGCATATATAAAGCATAACAAGATAGAGATTGATTAAGTGCTCATGATTTAAATCCTTCGTTTGGGTTATTGGTAATTATAATTTGAATTTATTTTTGATATTCAATTATCATTTAATTATATATTAATACATTATTAAAAAAAATTTATTAAAACAATGATTACTTGAAAAAACAAATATTTTAAATTGAATATGAGTGTGAAAAATTTATATTGATAATTAATTAAAATTAAATTCTTATAAATTTTATTTATACTTTTCAATAATCATTACATCAATTGTAATTTTTAATTTTTTTTAATTAAGATGATATTTTAATTCAAATCAAATAATAATTTTTTTTTTATTTTTTGGAGCATCTCCTCATCTATTGAGTAAGAGATTAATCTTTTAAAATATTACCGAGCGTTGAAACATGAATATCTTTTAAAGATATTTATTTAATATAAAATTAAACTTTTACTATTAGAGTCAACTCTTAAATAAAATACTATTTGCAAGAAATATAAATAAAACTAATAAGTGAAAAGTATAAAAAGATAGGCAAGAGTATCAAGTCCAAGAACCTAGGACCACCACGTCCTTTTGAAAAAACTGCTTGATTGTTTATCAATTTGCTTCGTGTCAATTTACCCACACTTCAACATGCCCTTTCGTGTTTAAAAAAAAAAAAAAAAGACCCCAAAGAAAAGTAATAAACGCGATTATCATGTTTGGCATGAGGAAGGTGATTTTATTTCATGGTCTAGTCAGTAAATAAAATTTCTCATATTTGTTAAAAAAATAACTATAAAATAATAATTTTATTTTCATGTCTCATTTTTTATAACTAACAATTATTATTTTCTCATAGAAAGGTAGGATAGATGATTTCAAATTTTATAGAATGATATTTAATTCTTTTTTCATAATATATATTTTAATTTAAATTAAGAATGACAATTATTATTTTTTATTGAATTTAACCCATCTAAATTCTAATTTTATTCCAATCCTCCCTGAACCAAACTGCCAAGGTTACCCTCTCAATTGTATCACACCCTCTCCCTATAAGACAAAAGCTATTTGGTTGTGTCAACTCTGTTAGGGGTTTTGACCATCCAGCTATAATTAGTAGTTTTGCCTTTAAACCAAACCAAAAAAAAAAAAAAAGTTACCCTCTCAACTTCTTCTTCTTCTTCTTTTTTTTTTTTTTTGGCTGAGCTGCAAAATTTACATTTATTATGTTGTAAAAAATTTAACATGAACATTGCTACTAAAAATATACACTCGTATCACATATATAAGATATATATGAAAAAATAAAATTTTTAATTTTTCTCACGAGAGATATTTATGTCATTTTAATAAATTTTGATTTTATTTCAAATCGATTTCATATACCATATACCAAACTATGAATTAAAAATAGGCATTCCATTCTATTCTTATTTTCTTCCCATAATATTCCATAAAATTATCATTTTGTATATCAAATGTGACACTAAAGTTTAAAGCATGGGAAGGAGGGAGCAATAAATACCACAACCCGTTTTACTCTTTTAAAACTAATTTCAAATAATGTTGAATCCTCTTAAATAATCAATCTATAATCCATTTAATACCTAAAGAAATATTAAACAAAGAATAAAAATATTTAATATGTTAAAAACATAAAAATTATTTAATATTTTATTCATTTATTAACTTTGATTTAAATACTTTCTCAATCCATATATTTCAATACTCTTTGGGTAGAGAATATTTTTTCAAACTTGCATATGTTTAATTTGTCATTTTCTTTTTTAATCTCATGGTCCCTATCTCCTGATCTTATCTCTTTCTTTGTGATTATCACTGAAGTAATGGAATTTTTAACATATACCTTATTACCTATAGAGTATACATTACATCTCTTATGTATTAATTTCTCATATGTTATTACTAGAATAGTATAATTTCAATTTTTTATTTTATTTTTTGTGTCCATTATCTGACACACACTTCAGTTCTCTGATCTTATCCTTGTCTTTCTCAGTTGGTTTTTCTTTTTAAAGGAAACATTCTTTAACAATGTATCTTACAAAGCAAGTAAATCACATAAATGTTCACAACATCTTTTGATTGTTTTTTAAAAAAAAAAAAAGAAAAAGCTAAAAATGGGAGGAATTATGTGAGAAGGGGAAGAATTGAGACGGAGAAAGAGTCACTAAATTAAAAAGATTGATAGGAAATGAGTGGATCATGCTCCACACTCTAAACCTAGTTGTCCAATTCTGTGAAGTCGTTGTCCTCACGGGTTTTTGTTTTCTTTTATAGCAATCACATTCGTAGCATATATGTTCACAGACGAGTTACTTGTGTGTATATGTTTAATTTATTACGAGGGCCCCATGCAATGTTTTCATATATGGTATAAAATTTTATATGTATTACATTTATTTTGAAAATTCATACATAAAAACTCTTTAAACAGTA
This sequence comes from Castanospermum australe, assembly GCA_019955255.1. Lineage (NCBI taxonomy): Eukaryota > Viridiplantae > Streptophyta > Magnoliopsida > Fabales > Fabaceae > Castanospermum > Castanospermum australe. The sequence goes on along the minus strand of NSJW01000870.1, from coordinate 508,488 downwards.
TTTTGAAAAATGTAAATGACCGAGCTGAAATTTTTAAATTGAGAGGTTAACCACTTAAAACATAAATGACCTGAAACCATGTTAAGGAAAATGTCATATAATTAGAAATTTTTTGTTAGAATTTTTTATACAATAATTTAATATACTTTTTGACTCCTAAATAAATAAGTCGTCCTTATTATTTTATTTTATTCAATAATTATTCCAACTTAATTCTATAAAAAAATTTAATTATTTTTTATAACTATATAGCATTACTTTCATGTTAAATACCTCTATCCGATGCGATGCTATTAGATAAGGTTGAAACAATGATAATACATCTCGAACATTCATACATCTCCAAAAGCAATTGCAAATAACGAAAAAAAAAATGTAACAGCTGATGACCTAATTGAATATATCTCATGTTACCAATCCAAAGGATAGCCCACTTAGTGCCACGTCTCCTTTGTTTGTGTTCAATGGGATGTCAAGGATCAAATTAACTAAGCAAAAAAATTTGGCCAAGTCTAAGTTAAATAGTAGAGACAAACTCTACTAGAAATTCTCGAATTACCGACAAAAATTCCATCAGCAATCATTAAAAATTCATTGGTAATAAATAATATCGACGGATTGACAACGGAGAAAAACAGTAGATAAAACAAGTGTTGGTGAATATTGCCAACGAAAAATTTTGAATGTCGATAGACTATGCCGTGAAGTCAAATATAAAAATGTCTGTATCCAAAACTCCAGGTTTACAATAAAGTCTAGCTAACTGCTAGGGTGAAAATTATTGATCATAAATTTATAATAATGTAAGAAAACTGGCGCGAAGTTTCCAGACAAACATTAAATTCATCAAATAGGCAAGGTAAAGTTGCCCACCACTTATGGTCACAATCTCAGTAAATTCAGCTCAACTTTTTTTTTTTACTGAGGGGCTCTAATTGTATACACCAGTTCAAACCAGCGTGCAACAATAATTTCTCTGTAAATAAAGTTACACAGAAACAACAGTAAATGAAGCTGAAAATGCCTTCAACTTCAATTAGCTGCAAGACAGTAAATCAAATTACAAAGCTCTACAATCAGAAGACCTTGCGTGACCCTTCAGTGCCATTAATCACATTCAGTAAAAGAACATTCCACCACACCACCTATGATCTAAAATGACCTATAATACATAACACACTTCTGAAAGGGGGGAATCTGTAAAAATATAATCAAGTACAGGAGAGATTTCTGTTTTTTTTCTTTTCTTTTTCTTATGGTCTACATCTATTAATGAAGACAGCAGCTGCCACATTTCCATCCCCCAAAAAAAATGATCAGACCCAGTCAATATTACTGCTTGAAGTACCCACTGCACACAGCACTCATGGCTGCAGAATAGATAGTCTTCATTGTTGACGTCAAAGTGGAATATGTCTAGACAAATGAGACTTCAGAAAAATTTGTTCGCTCCGGGTGCTGTATGTTTTTATTCACAATAGCTCCTTATCATAAAATGCAAGAAGCTGCTTCACGTGATTATGCCAGGCAGCTACATTTTGCCCATCCACCGTGACCCAATCAACAACAGTTGACGCTGGTTGCTCCCACCACTCATCAAGCTGCAGAAGAGGTTACAATTTAAAAATTGAAATAGAAATCTAAGTGTTATAAAGGAACATGAAAGAACCCACAGACCAGGTGACATATCAAATTAAACAACTCTGATGACTTAAGTGACCAAAAGTTTGGTCTCTGAAAAGAATTTTCTTTATTCAGCCATATGTAAATTAGAAATACTTAGCATAAGTTGCTTCTGAGCTAAATACACATACACACACACACACACACACATCTAAGGATGCAAAGCTGTAACCTATACAAGCATAGACTTGATAAAAAAAGAAATTTTCAGTGAAATAGGCAAGAGAATAAGAAAGAAATAGTGAGGGACTATGTATGGCAAGTTTTTTAGCTTATTGCACTTAGTGTTGCTGAGTTGAGGGTTTCTTTGTCTAGTATAATCAATGATGTGGTTGTTTCTGGTTTGTAAGCTTCTATACAAATAAATGGGAGATTCCCCTTGGCATTTTTTAATAAAATTGTTACTCATAAAGGTCAGTTTGATGTCCCCTTAAAATGAGAGTGAAAATTTCAGGAGCGAGCTTTATATGAACTCCTCATCCCTGAATATTTCACCCCCAATTTTAAGGGATACCAAACTAACTCAAATAGTAATAATAACAGTAGTAACTTACCAAACCCCTGACATATTTGCAATCTTCCAAGCTCTGCTGAGCATTCAAAACAGCAGTCTTAAGTTCAGGCATCCATTTGTCCATGACAGTTTTCTCTTGTTCTGCAGCCAAATTCAAAGAAAAACTTGTCGTCCTGCATCATTATATCAAATGTCAGAAAAAACAAAGCTTTCAACAAATTCTTAAGGCATGAATCTGAAAAAGATTGAAAGATAAAATAACCCTGCAACTTTCTGTTGCTGATATATAAATTTAAATTTACTAAATACTTTAACACGGAATGCATCTTGGATTCTTGGATTAGATACGTGTTTACCTTTCATATTCCTGTTGAACACAGTAAGCATGGTTCAACAAGGCATGACCACTTTGAACGAGATCCCGTCTAACATGGACAAGGTTAATAGCCTTCAATAAATCCTCCAACACACTAGCTTCAGAACCACGAAGTTTCAAACAAAACTCAAGGGATGCCAGCACAGATGCTAGACCAGCATCTGAACCCTCCAAGCCTGTCCATTTAACAAGATAATCATTTACCATATTATAATAGCTTTTAGCCCACATAAATGCATAGCAAGCACAACAAAACTCGGTATTATATTTTTCAAATTCAAAGTTAATGAAATAATACAAAATAGTAATATATGGATTTGACACAATAAAATTCCATATTTAATTTCATCACCAAAAAACAATTCCACATCTAATTTTATGCTAATTCTTTTGGTAGCTTGACACAATTTTACTACTGAATTCCAAATATATAAAAATATCTATATATTGGCAGGACTATCCAAATATTTCCTTCAGAATTACAATTTATAATATAACAAGTATTAGTATTTTATATACTAACTTGCTTTCATCTTGTATAGAAACAAAGTGTTTAACAGTAAAATTTTTTTCTCAACAAAACATTGACACGAGAATATAGAAGAGCCATGCTCGTTCAGAGAGGGTAACCTAAAACTTCAAGAGTAGCAGTTTATTTTTTCATAGGCTATTTACTTGTGTTATAGGAATTACCTAATGGCATGTAAAATAAATATGATAACACTCATCTAATTTTGCAAATATTGACAAAAGTTTAATTAATTGACTTTTTTGATATCTTTTAAAAAACTCTGGTGTCACATTAAGATTAATTCTTAACTTTTGTGATTCAAGTGATGAGACTACAAAACTAAGTAGCAAATTCCAATTCCCTCTCCCCGCTCCCCTCCCCTCTCTCCCTATAAACATTTGCACCACTTAGTGCTGCATAAATTAATTAGCTCATATAGTTAGATAATAATTCGTGACTTTCTTTAAGCTGCCTTATGCTTTCCCCCAAAAAAAGATAAGTGAGAAAATAATAGTTCAAAAATTTATGAAGAATAAATTTTTCATTCATTCATATCTTGCTAAAAAAAAAAAACGCGCCATTCACTCTTACGTTTAAAAAGAGTACATGATGCTCATTATTTCTAAGATATTAATATCAATGCCATGTATCAAAACAATTAGACAATTAGTTAGTTGAGCTTTAGCATAAACATAAAGTTAGATGATTGGTTCTTCCACACTCACTATAAAGCAGCGCTCTCACTAGATATGATAGACAACTCATTGACGTATGCAGTCACCAGCCAACATAAAATTTTGTCAAATCTTTTAGGAGGTGGATCAACTGAAGTATATAAATAAGAAGAGAAAAAGTGAAACATTATTTATACATCACTGTATTGTAATTGGTTTTCGATTTTTCATAGCAATATTCTCATAATTAGATGACTAATATACATGATTTTTTATTTTTTTTATGTTTTCCACCTTTAATGTGAAACCTGAGTAGCATTCATGCCAAAACTCTTTACCACTAATGTAAAAGGCACATCCACATAAACCATCTTCACAATTAAATATCAGAACTTTACGATCTTTAAAAGAATAAAGTTCCTCGTAGATGTCTCCCCCAAATGTACAAAAAAGGAAAAGAAATATATGAAGCAACCTAATGACACTTCCTGAATGGTGGATATGTGGTGTGTGAGTATGCCTGTTTCTCTGTCAAGCCATGTGCTTAAAATAAAATGAACTAAAAATACAGGAGCTTCCGTCCCATACGCACCTCCATATCAGAGACATCTCTGACAGGTAGACCAGGAAAAAGCCTATTGGCACATCAAAGACAATAATACACTCACCAGCAGGATACTGAAGTGCAGCTGAAACACGACATATTGATGGAATTGCTGATGGATCCCGAGCACCAGCTCTTGCTGTCAAAATAGCTGCATTTATTTCTGCACTTGCAAGTGCTTCCTGTCCAGGGGATCCACTGCCCATGGCCTCTAAGAGTGCCTGAACCAGAATTGAAGATAAAATTAAGTTGAAGCACGTCTCACTATATGAGATAATTGATTAAAATATCTAAAGCAAATCCCTCTAAAGCCCACAAAAGTTTACCTTATTTACAAGAATTTTAATGTTACAGACAGCTTTAAGATTTACTCCTAAATTTGCAACATATCCCAAACCCCATCACATAATCTAACAGCAATCAGATACAGATAAGAGATAGATCAGTCAAATGGGATTCAGAACATCTCAATCCAGAGAAACATTCCCAGACATGTTGGATAACCAAGTAGAATGAGCAGTTTCTGATGGTTCTTATAAAGGTTCTGATAGAAGCAATGAGGGTAAAATTCTGTTGCAGTGTGCAGTTTATGCGGTTCTAAGGTGTATTTGGTTGGAGTGGAATGTGTGTCTTTAAGAGTGTCTTTTTGCCCATCAACTTGTTATGGGATAGGATTATATTTATGACTTCTCCATGGTGTTCTGCTCATGGCTGTTTCAAAGGAGTTGCCATTTCTGATATGCAAAGAGATTGAGCAGCCTTCCTGCATTCTTGATTTTTTCATGTTCCTTGTTGTATCTAGAATTTCTGTTTTGGAGGAGATATTATCCTACCCTAAATTGTACTATCCTTCTTTTATCTCTAACAAAATTTCTTATTCTATCATAAAGAACAAAAAATTAGTGGACTGTGTTGAACACTAGACACCCAATCCCAGTCAAGTTTATATTTAAATGAACTCCGCACCTTTGACTACCAAAATGTAGAAATGGAAGATCCAAAAATACACCATGTAAAGCAACTTCATATATCAAATTCAAAAAACTCAGAATATTATTTATATTGCTAACATATGTAATCATGCACAAACAAGTGAACAACAATCTTCTATTTTGACTGCGGCGCTTAATAGATTTATACTAATGACATGTTGCAGGTTCACCGCATAAGGCTCTTTCCCTGATATGTGTGTTATGTGCGGTGCTTGATCAAAATCAGTTCCTAATCTGTGCTTACATTGTTCTGCTCTTGTTTCTTTATGAATATGGAATATTTTATTTTGGCTTTTTGGTGAATACTGGGTGTGCCTCTGTCCTTGGACCAATTTTTGATGATTAGTTTTAGTGGTTTTCGTAGAAGTCAAGAGGCTAAACCTTCTTGTACCCAAAAAAAAAAAAAAGGGCTAAAATCTTTATGGCAATGTGTTATCTATGCTACTATTTGGTGCATTTGTTGGAATGTAACACTCATAATTTTAAGGAGGTTTCTTTGGCTCACTAGCTGATTTGGACTAAGATTAGGCGATTAGCTTCAATTTGGTGTAAAGTTAATGGTCTTTTTAAGGGGTTTCCCTTACAGATAATGAGGTATGCAGGAGGATTGGGCTACTTAGCTCTATTGATGATTTCTTCTTCCTTTGTTGTTTTATTTTTCCCATTTTTACTACAGAGGATCCCTTATCCTCCAATTTCCTTGTAGTTTTCTTCTCTTCATCTTAATGAATTTTTTATTTTATTTAAAAAAAAAAAGTGAACAACAAATTATCTGTTGGAGCATTATAAACCTGTGGGGAAGAAGGAAGCACGTAGAGGCTATTATCTGGACTCCGATAAAATGTAGACACTTCTTTCTCAATTAGATCCTTTGCACTATTTGAAGTCTCAACAACAATGGAACATGCTGGAATTATAGTGCTTGATGCATACTCCCTTGCAGTTAATGGTTGCTGACTCCAAAATGAAGTAGCATCCTGCAATATGGAAAAAAAAAAAAATCAAAGAATTGTTTATTAAAAAAAAAAAAAAAGAAATGGGAAACAAAGATAACAACAACAACAATAACAATGATGGGTTGGAATCAGTTGTTTAACGATTAAGCCAAGTAGGATCAAGATATGTAAACTTCACAAATATCCATTGTCTAAATAGTCAATACATATATCAATTCACAGTAGGTTCACCAATGTGCCAATGCCACACAGACAAATTTATTAATGGCTACTTTAAAAATAGTGATGACCCTAGGACTCAAACAGGGTACCACTATTACCCAAGGATAAGGTGTAAAGATACCAGAGTTATGTTTCACTAATACAAGAATACTGAAATAATGGAACTTTACCATATTAGCCTTAAGGAGTGCTGCATATATGGTCTCAAGTTCTGATCTACGAGCATCAAACTCTTCAATCTTTTTCCACTTTTTTCTCAGAGAATCTTCGGCTTCTTTCCTCTCAGCACACAACTTATTCAAGCGTTGTATTTCGGACATCAAGGTATTTAAGCTTGCCTTTAATCCGGCAACTTCTCTTTCCTTGGCCCAAACATCTAACTGGACACAGCGAAGAAATATGAAGAAAAGGCAGATGTATAAGTGGATAAACTAGATAGAAGAAGATAAATCCTTTATTTCTCCCGCCTCAAATGTTGATGTGAAAAATATTTCTAGCATTAGGAGTTGAGTAGAATTGGAAGGAGAAAAAATTATTTCCTTTTCTTCTTCCACCAAGTTATGGCTGAAAATCCTAAGTTAGAAAATCTAATCCCTGAATAAAAGGGAAAATTAATAATATAATTGAACTTCAGAATTAAACTTGTCCATAATCAAGCCATAATAACAACAAACAATCATAAATCTTGGATACACAAGTCAAGCCAAAATGCCCAGGTTTTCTGAATCTAATTTTACTGGGAACATCAACTTTCAGAATCTTCCCCCCGTGAATTACATAAGAAATTATGTTTTACTTTACATTTGCACCAAAGTATCAAGCCAATTTCATGGACCACTCCAAAATAAATAGATGTGAAGAGATGAAGCAGAGATAACTTCTCATATAGAGTATAGACAAATCAAACAAGGAAATCTTAGCACAAAGACGTTGCATGAATAGGAGATACAGTGCAGCTGACTAAAAACACAATAGAATACAAGTTGAGATTCTAAAGTCCTTCTTCAAGCTGTTAACATATGCGATCTTCGAAATCCAAAAATTATTTATTACATTATATTGATAAGATGTTAACATGCACACACACGTGCATAAACAAACATGTTAAGCATTAACAGCTAAGCAATATACACCATATATAAATATGATCTTTACCAAGAAAGAGTGCTCCGTGGCTCAAAGCAGTTTAAGATAGTGTCTCGATCTAGAGAAACAAAGTTTTAACAAAAATGAAATACCGATCTTGAAACACATGCCAATTATTTGATTTGTAACACTCAAATTTGGAAAGAAAATTGTTATTGATTTAAGCACTAATTCTTCCTAGAATAAACTCCCAAGTTGTCAGAATAGTTCCTTCATTATGCTACCAAAAACTTATCAATACTTCAGGGTAAAACATTTCTATGAATCACCAGTCATTGAGTCCTGCCATAAATGTTGGCAATCTAACTGATAATAACTTGAAAAAAATAAATAACTCAGGTATAAAGTAACTAATGCACGGTAAGTTTTAATAAACAATACCTCAAGTTGCCTAAGACTGCCAATATTCTGGGATGTGCTTCCAATACCAATTGAGCGTGAAGAAACATCAATGCCTCCATGCAGACGTTTCATAAGTTTTTCACACAGGGCCCTTGCTTCTGCAGCCTTGTTTAGAGCATCTTCAGTAGCCAAAAATTGCTGAACATGAGCTTTCTGTGAACATAGAGATACAGCATCAGTTCAATAACTCCACCAAAAAATATTTAAAAAAAAAAGTCACTCAGAATATGATTGACAAGGTTATGTCCAATCTACCATCAAGTTGAAGGACAGGTTGATTCTTAAACCCACTTAATTAGCACTAAGGCATAAAATGGTATTGTCAGAACATCAAACTAAATAATGTATTCAACCACGCATAGAGATCAACTTGAGGACATACAATATGGCAGAATGGCTGTCCAATCAGTGTCAGGTAGGAGAAGAAGTACAAGGGCCTCAAAAAGAAAAAGGAAATTAAAGACAGGAAATTAAAAAGATTAAAGAACAAATCAACCTTGCACCCTTTAGGAAGTCAAACTTGTGCAATTTAAGGAAGAATAAAGACCTGTCTTTCAAGAAGTTGATTTTGACTTCCTCCGGGAGGCACATCAACCCCCATCTTTCCATTGCCATAAAGTTGATACTGTAGAGGAGAGCTCCCATCAGAAGAGGAAACATCCATAACTATGTTATTTTCATATTTGTACCTGATTGAAGAATGCAAGTTTGAATTATAACAGCTATAGCAGAAGTAATGAACTAATATCCTTGCAAATAAAACAAAATTAACAGAACATTCATAAAATGCATACAACTGCTTGTCTGCTTCATACACATCTATTTCTTTTTTCTGGTGGGGAGGGGGGCTAAATCATTGTATGCATCTTTGATATGCTTTGCCAATTCAGCATTTTTGAATTCTGACTGAAAAGATTTGGAGAAAATGATTTCAACATAAGGGTTCAAAATTCAATAATTATAGTCAGGGGCAATAACAATAGCACCGACAGCATGGAAGAACAAAATTACATATATTTCGATACCTCAAGGTCTCTGCATCTGCTCTAACATCAATTTTCTCTATTTCTCTAGAGATTAGACTCTTCAGCCGAAAAGTGTATGCAGTAATTGCCTGAAGCAATTGAGGAGGACTCTTTAGGCAATTCACAATAACAGTTCTAACCTCATCTGGAATTAGCCCATCAAAATCAAACCCCAACTTGGCTGCCTCTGACTGAGGATTCAAATGAATGCCACTTCCTTCATAAGCAGGAAAAGAATTCCGTATTTTTTCAACCATGTAAGCTACAAGAGATTCACAAGCCTTTCTAATATTCTTTTCCCTTGTGGTTTCAATGAGAATGACATCATCTGCAGATTTACTGCTCTTAACAGTAGAATAAACAGCTTCCTTCTCACTTTTGGCACCAAAACTATTCCCCGTTTCAATGGAAGAATCAACACCTGATCTTTGAGCATCCCTCGCTTGATTTACGTAGTAACAGAGACGTTTATGATATTCAGCAAATATTTTTGTAGCTTCATCACACTGTCGATCATAAGCCTCCAACATCACTTGCTTGTGCCTGAATAATGGGTAAAGAAGATATCACCATTCCTCGTTGAAGAAATCAGACACTTTGGTTTCCTCAACCAATCAACGCTAACAAGCTAATTTTTTTCTCTCTTTCAAAGACCTCATCAGCATAAATGTAAGCATATATACCTTACTTGTCAACAATGATATTTAATCTAAGAAGCACATGATAAGTTGTTTCCAATTAGCTGAAACTAAGGCTTAAACTCTCATCCTAACAAGCAACAAGATGATGCCTAGTTGCTTACATTATTACTCAAAATTATTTTAAAATTTGCATCATTAAACTAGTTGGTTTCTACTTTCTACAACTAAAGCTAGCAGGAAGGAACGTTTTTTGGAACTCATAACCAAAGTTGGCATATCTTGCTCATCTTCTTTGACCCAAAGAATAAGAAAAATGAAAAGTTCACCCGAGTACACAACTTTAAAAGATCACATTTTGGCGAATTCTGTAAAGACCCAAACCTGTAATTGGCTCGTTCATCAAGCATTCGCTTCCGCTCAGCCTCCTCCCTCGAAACCTCCAGCATCCTAGCCCTCAAATCCTTCCTCTGCCTCCTCACGACATTCCTCAACCTCTCCACCTCTTTCGCCGCCAAATCTCTCTCCTGCAAGGCAGCCTCTCGCGTCTCCGCCGCACTCGAACTCTCCCCCAAGATCTTCTCCTTCTTCCTCCCCTTACTCCTTCCCTCTTCCTTCCACGCACTCGCCAAACTACCACTGCCACTACTACTGCCACCACCACCACCACCACCACCATCCCCGTCCCCGTGGACCGTGATGTTCCTCCGGATATTCTCCACCGTTTTCTCCGATTTCGCGCGGGTAATCAAGAAATTCCAAACGGGTATCATGTTTCCGCGGCAAATCTTGCGAAGCGACTCAACCGAGGGTAAATGCGACTTGCCGGCGGCGCCGCCGTAGTGGGCGAGGGGCCTGTACCCCATTTCCTTGTGGAGCCATTCGAGTATGGCATCTGGTGTAGCCGGGGTGCTCGGTGACGAGCTCTGCATTGTAACCGAATTGCGGGTTCAGCGACTACGCTCGCATTGACTCCGAACTCGATCGAGTTGGAGTTACGCGCTGCGAAATGGGGGAACTTGCACGCTCGAGTGCGTGTTCGAGTAGATAGAGAAAACAGAAGAAGAAGAAGAAGAAGATGCACAAGCAGATCTAAGAGTATATTGCCGGCGAAGTAAAGCAGTGAGTTGTTCACTACATACCGTTGCGTAGCGGTGCAATTTGACACCGAAGGGCAACCCAATAGGAAGAGGAAGAGTTCTTTGGATGTTTAAAGATTTTAAAATTTTATAGGAAATTTTAAAAATAAACACAGACTTTTGGCGTAAAAAATCTTATTTTCTTTTTTTTTTCTCTTTTGTAATACTCTTGGACAGTAATAAAATTTAAGTGAAAAGATAGTGCATATTTAGATTAATTGCTTTTATACTTTAAAAAAATTTAATTAAAAGTTGTTTTTTGAGTATTAAGTATTTTTTAAAATAAAATAAATTAATCTAAATAGGCATTTTTGTTGTATAGTAATAATGATACTAAAATTTGAATCTCTCCCATAGAGAGGTAGCTAAGTTAGTTTTTGATGATATTGTAGGGGCTGCTATGCCTTGTGTTGTTACTATTTTCTAATTTTCTTGTCTTGTGTTCTATTTTATGGGTTGAAGCCCTTCTTTTCTACCCAAAAAAAAATTGAATCTACAACTTTATATAAATTATCTCTCACCACTAGTTTACTTTTAATATTTTTCTCTCTTAATATAGTAGTCAATTTTGGTCAATTATTTTTATCCTACTGTAATTATGCAACTCTATCATATCACCTAATGCATAATATGACTTGTTAAGAAAACAAAATTTAACTTCCTTCTTGATGTATAGTCTCAATTCACTACAATAATTATTATTAATATTATCATTATTGTTGTTGTTGTCATTGTCATTACTATCATTGTTATCATTTCGCCATTATTATCATTAGTATTTTGGTCACCGTTATCATCATTATCACTACTATTATCACTGTCATCATCATCATTACCATTTCAATTCATTACAATATTCACTATCATTATTGTTATTCATTGTCATTGTCATTATCACTATTGTCATTATCATTGTTTCGATGTCACTTCTATTATCGTTGTGGCCACCACTACTATCACTATTGTCATCACCATCACCACCATCACTATGGTCTCAGTTGACCACAATCATCATCATTACCACTATCACTTTTGTCATTTATTGTCATTGTTATCATTGCCACAATCTCATTTTATCGTTACGATCGTTATTATTGTCACTACCACTACCACCATTATTACTATTGTCATTACCATCATTATAATCTCAATTCATCACTATCACTACTGTCATTTATTATCATTGTCATCACTGTTATCATTGTTATCATTTCGATGTCATTACTATTATCATTATCGTCACCGCTATCATTATTATTACTATCATTGTTGACATTGTTACGACAATCAACCTGCATTTTTTCATTATGTTTGTTCAACATTGAATCATATATGTTATTAGTGCAAAAATGAACAATTTTATCTAAATAAATGTTTTATACTATGAAGTCATATCTGCCTAACATCAAATATTTGATAGGATAGCAATATACTATCAGACTACTTGCATAAGTGGGCAATAAATGCAAGATCATATTAGAACTTCTCAGCCCTTTTAAGATGTTATAAATCAACTAACTGAAAAAATTAATTAGTTGATGAGCCAAGTTGTGATATGAAGTTTCAAGCAACTCATTCCTAATTTGAGTTGATAAAATGGCGTTAGCAACATTTTTTTTTTTGGTAATGACAATAGTAAAAGTTTTTTTTTTCGGTCTACTACAATAGTAAAAGTTTAAATATACTAAATGGCACCCCAATGGTCACTTTCATGAAGAATTGCACTCCAGGCTTGTCTCTAAGAACTATATCCTACCCAAAACAATATAAAAGGACCTTAAAACAATCTTTTGAATAGAGATCCAATCAGTGCATTAACTTGAGAATGTTGTACACATTCTTATCGCAACACTTTGTTTCATTGACTACTATTTACTTGAGGTTATGCAATCATACTCACGCTTGTAAAAGAGTTCCATTAAGTGCAAAATAGAGCTTAGCTACTAAATTGAGTGAAAATCTTTATAAAAACTCTTGGGTTTCAACTAAACCTGTGGGTTGTGCAAGGTTTTTCTCATAGTTGAGTGTAGAAAGTTGAGTTTTGAACAACTAGGTTGGTTAGTTTGGAGAATGTACGATAAGAAAAAAACCATATAATGTAGTTTTTGGTGCATTCAGGGTATCCTCACTCTGAAAGTAAATGACTAATTTCTCGACTTTCGGTTGTGCCATTAGCAAGGAAAGTCTGCCAACAGTACATACTCCATGTACAGCCACCAGATATCAAATCCTGAACATAATACTTAAAGGATCCAAGTCACTTCTATTTGTACCAACGCATGTTGGTATAATGTAGTTTAAGTTGGATAAGAAAATTTATTCTCTTTTGTCTTTAATTTTAACTTTTCAAAAATACCATTATAACTTATTTAAACTCCAAATAAGAAGAGGGTAAAATTGTAAACTTGCACATCACACATTCTAATTTTTTAACACCTATTAATTACAATTGTTTCAACTATTCTTTTTTTTTTTAGTAGCAAGACATTTAGATTGAAGGGAAGACGTCTCAATTTAGGGTTAAGGTAGCTCTATAGACTTAACGATCATTTATAAGAAACTTACAAATAATACATCATAAGGTGACAAGTAGCTGGTATACGGATTAAATTTGTAACTATTAAATTACGAATTCGCCTACTTATCATTTGATCTACTCCTTGCTTCAACTCTCATTCATTAATAAAACTTACATTAACATCCTCATTTAAAGAAAATTCTAAAATAATTATATTAAAATTTAAATACATATATCTTTAAAATTTTTTTTATTTTAGTAATTAATTTATAAATATAAAATATTATATGAACTAAAATAAAAAATATGGATTGCAAATCACAATAGTGACTCTCAATACATTCGTAAAACAATAAAAGTAATAAATATTTAACAATTTATGATGCATTGAGTCGATGGTTCAAAAGTAGATTGATTATTTGATTGAAAAATTTTGCAATATGTAATTATTTGTTGTATTGCTTCCACAATAAATCTAATTGGTCCTCCACAATAAAATCCATAATATATTTACGTATTATATTTATTTAAATATAAAATATACTAATCAAAAAGCTTATAAATTAAAACTTAGAAGCTTGTAAACTAAGTTCAATGTTTGAAAAAGGAGGATAATTTTAATTTATGACTCAATACAAAACGACATTGTTTTGCATTGCATAGAAATCCTATACATTCTTCCTTGTCTTATACTTTGGCTTTTATAATGATGAATTTGAGCAGAGAGAATTATCTTACTATATATATACATTAGAATGAGCATAAGTTCTGCAACTTGTCTATTGTGCCATAAATTAAAAAAGTTGGTCTTCCTCTTTCACATAATATAAAGTTTGGGATAGGTCCCTGCACCCACCAAGAGAGACCGAGAGAGAGAGAGAGAGAGAGAGAGGAGAGAGAGAGAGAGAGAGAGAGAGAGAGAGAGAGAGAAGGTTTAATTCGGCGATTTCATAGCAATTATCGCCGAAAAATCCAAAACCCGAATTCACACGCGTGTCCCTTTTTTAGAATTCGATTTCCGAAACATCAACTCCACCGAATTTCGGAGTTCCAGATTCTTCTCTGTCCTTGTCTTCCCGGAACATCTCAATACTTAATCTATTCTCTCCCTCTCGTAGGTACTCTTTCAAATATTTCATCTTTGTGCTCTTCGTTGCTTACTTAGTTCGATTTCTCGCTTCCGATTATCGTTTTGATCGTTCTGATTGCCTTTTCATTTGATAATCGGAAGTGGGTATCTTCTTTTTCGTCAATTAGGGTGTGTTTCTGGGTCGATCTTTTCTTCTTTGATGGAAAATTCAGTTGTCTGCCAAGACGATTTGGATGTGATTTTATCTCCCTCTGTTTTTTCTTTTTCTTTTTTTTTTCTTTAAATGTACAATTCCTGGGATGGACATGATTTGCCTGCATGGCTTATGGGGTTATTGTCTAAAATAGTGATTACGATTTTCCATCTGAAAGGAAAACAATGATCTCCCTGTTGGGTCATGTATCGGCATAGCTTACCATTGAAGTAAAGAATCGATTTTCCCCAAATTTGAAGGAACTTTGTACAAATGATATTGTTGGTGTGGCAAAAGACTATAAGCTTTCCCTTGAAAGACTCCAATTTGTCATTTTTTTTTAACAATTTTATATCAGTTTTATCATACCTATGTGTGTGTGTTCTTTTTTCCCCTTTTTTCTTAAAGGTTTACAATGTGTTTATCTTATATTACAGTCCTGACTCCTGATTTCCCATGTAATGTGTATAAGTTGCTTTGTAGCATGAGCATTAACTGCATTGCTCAATACCGGCCTTTAGGGCTTTACAATAAATCTTTGTTATTTTGATTGGTGAAATTGCATGAATGACAGCTTCTACAACCTTCCCATTTTTTGATTGTTTTTTTATGTATTTTACAGGTGAGCAAGAGAAGGAGAATTTTCTTATCCATTTTACAGCTGATCTGATCTGAACAGAAGAGTGAGGGTACTGGTTTGCGGAGCCAGTGGGACTCCTGCGAGCTTAGAATCCTCTCTCCTTTACTCATGAAAGCATAGTTAGTGCTGCTGGAGGCTCCTTTTCTCAAAGCGTGCATGTAGCACCATCTATTTTTTGTTGATCTGTTGAAGAGTGGGAAAAAAAAGTTAAGCTAAAGAAAGATATTGAGGCTGGAAGCCTGGAACAATGGGTTCTGTTTGTTGTTGTTTGAGTGTTGATGATTTTGAAGATTATGTCAATCCAAATAGTTCTGTATATAGGAACTGCATGTGTCTCAATTGCTTCATACAGAACTTTTTGAATGTGGTATGTCTCTAAATCCGAATTCCCCACCCTCTGCCCTTGCTTTGTTTTCTTTCCTTTTCGCTTTTCAGTTCATGGAAGGGCAATACTCTGTCTTATATTATGTGTTATTGTCCATAATTTGAATATGATGCCCCCCTCATGACTTCATGCATTGTTTTTGCCTTGAATTCCATACTCGTGTGTTGGCAAAAACTGTTATATTTTCAGGTGCATGCATCTGATTTTTGTTAGTATTGGTGTACATGTGCATTTCTGTATTGTTCCCTTGTTTGGAACTATAAATGTTGCATGTAATTGAAGTTATATGTGGGAAGATTGCTGGCATTTCCTCTTCAGTTTTATGCCAGTAGTCTTGAAATATAAATCCTAATCCCCCAAAAAATTACAAATGGTGATGTGTTGCATGTGCTAATCTAAAATAAATTGAGTGTTATCAATGTTAGAAGTGAGTCTTAAAATTTAGGTTACCTCTAAGCCAACTGTTGGAGGGATATTTACCTTCTGAAGGTCTACTGCTTACTTGTTTATCCTAAGAAGGACAAAAATAAAATCAAATAAGAGCAATTTGTAATCACCTATAATTTGGTTTAGGAAAGATTTGCTGCATCTATTATTCTAAGTTTCTTGGTGGTAATTTCGTTGCCATTGACATTAATATTCCATAGATTGCAATTTAAAGATTATTTTAGTCCTAAATCCATTTTGCAGATGGATATCTCTTGATATTGATGAGAACTTTACGTCATAATATAACATAACCCTTCTCCAATCTACCTGTAATTTCAGTATGCATCAATATTCCGTAGAGGGGAAGTGCATTCGATTCCTTCATCTATACAGGGGGCAGCATCTATGACTTCTACAGCATCACTTGATAATTCTCTATCTGACATGTACCGTTCTCCTCCAAGGCCCTTGCCTTATGATGCAGACCCCAGGTATTACCGCTTACGTGATGGACTAGTTTCAAGACGTGAGAAAGGTTCAAGTCATTTAAATGAGGAGTCAGAACCTCTAAGAAGTGATGTAGATGTGGATCCAGAATCTTTAAATTCGGGAGACAAATGGAATGAATGTGCTGGTGAAGATGGATCAAAGGAATACCAGTCTAAGTCCTCACCAAGACTTTCATCAGCAAAATATACGACTGGAGTTGGGCTCGTTTATGCATCATCAGAAGAGGAGGATGTCTGTCCAACATGTCTTGAAGGTGGAGATATTTTTTTACCTTAAAATAATCTCAACTTTTTCATAAAATAGTGATATCTAGGATGCTTTATGACACGTCTTGACCTATACTGAGAAGCTTGGATGCTTTATTTTTACTTGGTATACTTATTGTAGATGATGTTGTGAGACTGTATAGTGTATGGCTTCTGAACCTTAAATTGTGAAGGGGCAAAACAAAAGTCAGATATTTCGATTAATTAGTGAAAATAAAATATGCTTCTCTCAATGGTTTCTTTATACTCTTCCATTAGTTGATCTTAAAGGTACAAAACAATAATTTACTAATTTTGAAGCAGCATTGGCCTAGAAGTTAGAATGTAACCTTAGCACAGGAACGTAGGAGGTCAATGTTGAAATTCTGAGCAGTAGTCCTTATGGAAATATGATCCTTTTTGCAACCAAGAGGTTGTTGATTCTGGGAAACACACTATTAAGACAGTAGGATGTTTGACAGATTCTTATGTTTCTGCAATTATTTTTGCTTGCAGAATATACTCAAGAGAACCCGAAGATATTGACAAAATGCTCTCATCATTTTCATCTTGGTTGCATTTATGAATGGATGGAGAGAAGTGACAACTGTCCAGTATGTGGGAAGGTAAAGCATTTTCTAAATTTTTTTCTCACTGAAATGAATTTTAGTTCATCAGCAATTAGTATAGAACACATCAAAATCAGTGGACTGGACTGGTCAGTTCGACTGGAAACTAGCAAACTGGCCATGTCTGTGGTTTGGTTTTCACCTGTAAACTGTATTGAGTGCAAACCTTTGTGAACTGGTTTGAACCAGCCAGTTCTGGTACAAACTGGCAAATCATTCCAATTCTACCACTCCCAACAGCATTGTGGTGCACTGCCACATTATCACTCAGTTCGCATATTTCAATTGAAAATCTACAAAATGGCCAAAGCTCAGACTTGAAACCAGTAATTGTCATGGTAGCATAGCAAACATCAGGCTACCATGCCTTCTTGTTAAGAATAGTTCAGAATATTAAATTTGCTAAACATGTAATTCTTGATACAAAAAACTAAATGCTGAACGAATAAAACATTAATCTTATTACCCAGAAAAACATTAAGCTTATATATGCCTTTAATTTATTTATTAAAGCATGCATTGGTGCAAAATTGCAATAAAAGCATACCAGATTCACCCCCTACAAATTGTGATCTGGGTCGTGCATCCTGGATCGCAGTGTTTCTGCACTCTAGTTTGAAGCAGGGCACGATCTGGATCACCAGAAGTGGCACACCAGAGAGAGAGACCAGCATGACCAGAGTCGGAGAGAGATAGACCAGAGCGATGGTGGAAATTTATATCCTGGAGTACTCTTATGTCTGATCTTTTTCTTTTTTTTTTATAAAAGAAAAATTCATTAAGATGAATAGAAGAAAATTGCAATGGATTTGGAGGACAAGAGATCCTCAATAACAGAAAACAGAAGAAGGAAAAGTAAAAAAAAGAAAAGAAAAAAGAAAACATCAATGGAACAAAGCTACCCAATACCTTTGTCCAATCTGTCTCCCAATCAGCAGGGCAACTTAAAGGCTTGGTCCTGTGCCACTTGGAGAATTGTTGCAGTTCAGATAAGATTTGGACTGCCACTTCTGTGCAGAGCAGTGGTGGAGCTGAACAGCTGCAGTGGGAGGTGAGTGAATGAGTTGAAGAAGGGAAGCTAAATGGCATCCACCTATGCATTTGACGTTGGTCTGGCTTATGTGCAAGGTTCGACCTAGGAACAAAAAAGAAAACAACAGTTAAGTCAATTGCTGAAGGAATTCGAGGCAAGTAAGAATATTTTCCAAATTCAGATTAATCCTTTCAAGCATACCACAAGTTGAAGATTTCAAGTGTACCACCACTGCTAAGTCTAACCCACATACCAGATATTTAGCTAGGTAGCTTACTGCATTCCCATACCTATACTAGTTACTATGTCCCTAAACGTACCATGTTCCTGGTAACTATGAATAGAGGACATGCTTCCAAATTCCAATTTAAAATAATATAAAAATTGTCATAAACTACTTATATTGAAACTTTAAAAAGCTTTATTATTTATAAGAGAAAAGTGTATAGACATTCCTTGAACTTTACCTTGTTTTGAAATAGCCACCATGAAATTTCAGATCTGGGGAGAGGTTCTTAAACTTTTTGAAACTTGCAAACAAACCCTTTGTCCACTAATTAAGCAAAAAATCATTCGTCACGTGACTTGCATGTGTTATTAATACATGTGACAATTTGTCACTTTTGTCTACATTATTTTGTAGAAAATTTTTTTTTCTCCTTTTCCTTTAACTTCTATATTCAAAAATAGAAAATATCAAATAATTTAAAAATAAATTAATTTAAAGGAGAACAATTTTTAACAGATAATATGGACAAATTATAGATTGTCAAATGTATTAATAAATATGTACAAGTCACGTAATGAATGATTTACGCTTATCTTATGTATGGAAGCGTCTATTTGCAAGTTTTTGAAAGTTTAAGAACCTTTCATCTAGGTTCAAAAGTTCATGGTAGCTACTTCAAAATGAGGTAAAGTTTATAGAGCATCTGCATTTTTCCCTATAAATAAAATCTATACATTCTATAAATTTGTAAGTAATGTCATAATGTTAATTGGGGAATTCTAACCTAACTTCCTCACTCTTGCATGGAGATTAACATCCCTTAAATTTTCAGGTGGACATATTAAAAACATTTTTCTATTTCAAAGACAAGTAGATATTTGGTTGTTTCTGTCATTTTGTTAAAGGTAAATTAATTTAGTAGGTTGAGTCGATTTGACTTTTTGACGGAATTTCACTCTTGCAACTCACTTCACACTCTCTCACTCTCTTCATAGGATATTCTTTCTTCCTTCCTTCCGCTCACTCTTGCTCTCTCAAATCCCCACCTTTAATGATTCAACTTTCGTGCATAAAAACAGTGCCATCTATATTTATCATTGAAGTTCCTCTGCCAATATTGGTGTCTTAAAAATCCTTGACGATGCCTATAAGCAAAGCAAAACTTGCCATAAATGAGATGGATTTGTTTTCCAGCTTACCATAAGTAGTTCATTGAGAGATTATTGTTTGGAAGATTAAGAGCTTCCATGCTATTAAATCCCTAACAAATTCCATAAAAATATAGTCATGACTCATGATATTGAGAAATCACAATATGAACCTCCTTCAAATCCAACAAGTTGAAGGCAAAGTTACCTCTCAATTTGCATAAAATACTGTATTTATATACGGCTGAGAGAGGATTTTTTTTTAAAGAAACCAATTCAATATAAAAAATTTATAGGAGGAAACAGGGAAAGGTAAGAATGTACTTACAGGAGAGAAAACAAAGTAAGAAGGAATGTTTATTTTGTTCAACGGAAAATGTGGAGGATGCTAACCTCCACACAAAGGTGCGGTGGTGGTTAGCATTCCCCAAATTAATTATGTTCATTATTTTTTGATAGTTATATTCATTATTTTTTGACATTTTCCTATAACTTATTTAATATATTCATCATATTGTTAAAATATTTGTTAAATTTTTAATAAAAAAAATACTTTTAAAAAAATTTCAGTTTGACTATGGTTCAACACTGGTGGACCATGAACTGGGAACCATTCCCGTTTCCAGTTCAATGACCAAACCTGTTTTCTGTACATTGATCACAATTGTTATACTGTAATACTCAACAATTTTGACTAAAATGAATACTTTTGTTAAGCAACTGCCTATGGCCTCTGTAGATAGGGATGAAAATAAATGTAATATGTAGGCTGTCTTAGTTGTCTATTCAGGACCTTACATAATCACGTTTAACGTAATTTTGTTTTTTCTCTCATCATTTGCTTCTTTTGACGGCCATTACTATTTATCAGTGGTTCTATGTGATGATTTATTGTGAATATGTTTTAGGAAGTTCTTGGGGGCAGGTCAATTTGGGGATTTCCACTTTTAGTCCAATGTAGAAACAGGTTTTCAGCTTGTGGGCTTAGTGTATCCGTCACATGTTCTTCCATTTTACTTTCACAGTTAAAATTCTTCCTTACGCAAGAATTAGATGGTGAAGCTCTGTAATCAGCCACTTTTAGGACAAACAGATCCAGCAGCTTTTAACATCCTTCTGGGCATACAAGCCATCTTCTCTATTGATATGATGTCACAGAATGGAGAGGCTTTCAAGTATTTCTATGTTTTACTTGGGGATTTAGGGTTGAATTGTTATTTCAGAAAATATCTTCAAATTTATTTTTTCTTAATATATTAGGTGTCCTATGTGTCTTTTGTTTAGCAGCAAGTTTAATCAACTAGTTTCCTCATTTAAAAGTTTTGTTCCTAATAGGATAGGGTGTATTCAGGAGAAAGTCGGAGTAGCACCTATTGAGGATAAGATGATAGAAACTCACCTAAGGGGGTTTGGTCCGGTCATGTGAGGCATGGTTGTTAAACTCTCGAGTTAACTCTTAAACTCTTACGAGTTTATGGTCCTAGATCACAAAAATGAGTTTACTCGCATGTAAACTCTCTTTTTGGTAAACTCTTACGAGTTTAAGTAAACTCTGATAAAATCGGTAAACTCTCGATTTTACTAGCGAGTTTACGAGTTTAGATTTGCACATGATTTTGGCCTCGAAACACATAATTTTAATTGATTTTGTTAGGCACTTGGGTTGAGTTACCTATATTCTGAGATATATATTAGGTTTTTGAAGCTGATTTTCTGTTTTTATTTTTTCTTATTATGTTTTCGCAAACAACAAAATACTATAAATACCTGAGTTTGGTATATTATAATAGTTGGGTCAGGTATTAAGTTATGTTTTTACGTTATTACTTTTTCTTGTTTTATAATGGAGTTGAAATATTGAATATTGATTATGGATATGCTATTAAATTATATTTGGATATGCTTTTAAAATATTATTTTTGTAGTATGTAAACTCGGTCTCGAGTTTGACAACCTTGATGTGAAGAGAAGACCAATAGAGGCTCTAGTGAGAAAAGTGGATCAAATTGAAGATAATCCAATTAAAGCGTTGAGAAAGATCAAAGAAAACTTTAGGAGAAATAGTTTAAAAAGACTGACCTTACTTTAAGTGAATATTATTGAAAAGTTGGTTTTTGATAGAGCCCAATGATGTATTCTGTTTGTCAGTACATTAATACCAAAAAAAGTCGTTTTATTAGAGTGGTTTCTGATAGTTGAGGATTGAGAATTAGGCTGAACCAATGAGAACTGACTTTTTGAATGCCTTTAAGCTAACTTTCTATTCTCTTATCTCTTTTCTGCTACAATTCACAAGCCTTACTGTTTTCAGCTATTTGATATTCCTCACAACTTTATCTTCTTGCTTCATTGTAAGTGTAAATTATGCTTAATGTTCAATAAAAATCCTAATATTTCTTGCTGTTGTCCATATTAGCCTAAATATATCCATTTGATTTTCTGCTGTCTAGAAATCCCAGCAATGCATGCATTTTGGAAAGCTGTAGCTTACCACAAAGCCTACTAGTGATTGGATCATTCTTCTTTTGATCTAGTGCTTCTTTGTCTCAGATAAAAAGGCATAAGTTGTTTGATTAATCCTATAAAAACAATCAAATTCCATGTTTCAAATACTCTTATGCAGGCTAACCATTTGTCTTGCCACTCTGGATTTCTTATTCTGAGTGGAAAATCCGGCCCCCTCCAAAAGGTTAAATATACTTTTTATCCCTTAATTTTATTTCATATTTCAATTTCATCCCATAAATTTTTCTTTTTGGTATCAATGCTGTCCCTTATCTTATGAAATCGGAATAATTTTGTCCTAAATGTTACTCGTCTGTTTGAGTAACAGAAAGTACCATGTGGCACTTATATGGCAATAATTTGACAGAAGGTATGTTCTTTGTGTTGCATGCAATTATGTGGCAAAATCACGTTTAAAATATTAATTTTATATTCCTGACACGGCATACACAACGGTGTTTGAAATTAAATGAGTGATACCTCCTTTGGAAATGGTTATTGTCATTGTTGACGGTGCCAATTGTGAACCCAATGACCCAATTCGAGCTGTGGATAAACCGAATCCTTTCTCTTGGATGATTTGTAGAGGAAGGAAAATTATTCATTGATTAGTCGCTAACATTTTTACAATCACCACCATTCATATATGGGGTGAAAAAGAAAGTGAGGAATCAGACTCAACATTTATATTCTCTTAAGAGAGTAAAGGGTTTGACTTTGGGCTAATGGAGTTGCTTGGGAAACCAGGAAGATGGTGAAGAATGGGTTCCTACTGAAGTCAAAGCCATTGCTAGCAATTCTAGGTCACAACTGTGTCAATTGGTAGCTACTAGCAGGTCTTGCTATGGTTTCTTTTGGCCACGCTATGGGGTTAAGAGGAGAAGAAGAGGAAGGCGTAGAGTGTCAGACTGTCAGTGGGTCTTCACTTTGAGAATTATGTGTGCTGAACATGGACTGCAAGCTAAGCGTATCAATTCAGTCTCTTTGAGGGCTCAAAATATTGCCACACTGGGATAAAAAATTAATATTTCAAGTAATTTTGCCACATAATTTCCATATTGGACAGACAATATAGCATCATGTCAAAATATTTCCATATATGGGCCATATAAGTACTTTCTGTTAGTCAAATAGATGGAGTTACCTTCTGGGATGAAATTGATATGATTTTTTAAGATGTGAGACTTGATTGGTATAAAAAAAAGTTGTGGGACAAAATTGAAATACAAAATAAAGTTAAAGAGTGAAAAGTATATTTTAGCCAAAAACAAAAAACAAAAGCTTGTGAATAATATAGGATTTGTTTTTGACAATAAATATCATGGGAATATTTCATTTATCTTCTACAGTAACAACTGTTTATGACGATGACTCCACATTTTGAAATGTCTCATGGAACTTCTCAGAAACCTCTTTTTTTTCCCTTGTTTTGTCAGAATTCTTTTGCAATTAATGTACTACTTGACTTGATGGCAGAATAGTCGTGTCATATTGCAGTTGTAGTTTGTTAGTACATGTATTGCTATCAATTTTCTGGGCTCACCAAGCATTATTTAGATGTTAGTTTCTAGAAATAAAAAGCTGCATAGGAAAAGATTTGGACTCTCCATATGGGAGTTTACATCTGTTGTGTCATGTTTAGTAACTGTGGGTTTAATGACAGAAATGTTAAGTTTGCGGGATGTGGCACTTAATAGCCCATAACATTAACTGATGAAAGAGAAGAAAAGAAGGATATATGATATTTGTGCTTTTACTCAATATAAATTTATATATACTCATTGAATGATGGAAAGGACTGGGGCAAACAAGCATGAGTTGGAGCTGCTTGAGCTTGATTCTGATTATATGAGCTGACATTGACTTCCACCCAGCTTGCCTTCAGACTTTGTATATTTGAAATATTACACGTTTGTCATTCTGTGTGTGCGTGCATGTGCGTCTATGAGCTTGATTCTGATATTCTTTCTCTATTTTCACACAATTTATGATAATTCTGTTACTTTTGTATTGATCAGACTGTTATAATGTACTACATTTAAAGATATAAATTACATTATTTGAGCTGAGCATGACTGGAAAGCTACAGCTTGAATGTACAGTGCATTCATGATTGATGAGCTAGCACTAGAACTTGGAGTTTAATGAATCATGATAAATTGGTTCTTTATTTGTCTTTTTGTTTTGGTCTAGGTGATGGTATTCGATGAAACGACTTAATCTTGATTAGAAGGTTTGTGTCGTGGATGGAGCCAGCAACAAAGGAGAGGAAGAATATAAAGTATAGACATTGTGAATACTGCAGACTAAGTGCTTGTCATGTATAGTAAGTATACAGGTTTTCTCAACCATTGTTGTAAGTTCAATCTCATCCAAGTTTTCATATTTAAAATTTTCCCCTCTGCCAAAATTCCAAGAAAAAAGAAAAGGCAATTGTAGATGGAAACTTTGTCATGGCTTCAACAGTTTCGCCTTGTAATGGAAGGGTTTTTGTTTCTGGCTTTCTGCGTTTGTTGTTAGTTTTGGTGATATAAAGCCATGGGTGGTTAGGGGTGCTTTGAGTCTTGAGTTTTGACCCATCATTCTCCAAGGATATGTTTGGATTGGAGGAAAATATACAAAAAAGAAGGGAAAGAGAAGGCATGTTTTCAAATTTTAAGTTTAAATTCACTTCCTTATCTTTTCCTCTATTCTTCTCAATTCAAACATAGGCTAAGGTGAGTTTGGTTAGGGGTATTTTATCAATGGAATTGGTTTTGGCAGTTTGGCCAACCTTTTACCCAATCAAATTTAAGTACATGTTTGGTAAAGTTTAATTTTTAAGTGAAAACTATTCATTTTTTTTTTAAAATTTTTTTAATAAAATTTTAATTATAAATTATTTTAAGATATAATAAACTAATTTGAACATGCACTAAATGGACTTAAGAGGAGGATGTTGAACCAATCCATCTAGTGGACCAACGGGTTGGGTCCCAAAATCTATTAAAAATTGAAATTAACCAAGAAAATGAATTAAAAAAAGAATTTATTTCATATTCATGTGAGCAAATTCATTCGATCTAGAAATTTAAATTAATCAACTTATAAGTGTATCAGTTCAGTTCTAATCCCTTCTCAAATTAAGGGAAGACAGAATTGAGTTTTGATTAGGGTTTCCAGTGATTCTAACTTTGTTTTTCTGCATCCAATTCATGATATAATATTATAGTTTCTTCAGATTGGATAAACTTTTATATATTTTTTTCATCCAATTAAACTGGTCACATAATTGGTTCAATCTCTAATAATGAAAAATAAACATGTGGAAGTCTTCTACAAACGTGTCTCGTCTTTTTTGCTTGGTCGTGTGGATGGGGAGCTGTGCATCATTGACTTTGGTCAACATGGACACAGGAAAAGACCGAAAAGCCTCAAGTGGTTGCAATCGAACACAACAAAACGTTATATAGTACAAACTGATTTGGTTTGATTTGACGTGGAAATCATTAATTTAAATGTTTGGAATCATTACAATTTAAAAATAAAATTGAATTACTAAAAAAATATGAAAATTGATTTTCATGTTTATTATTATAAAAAATTATTTAAATTGCACATCAATTTTAATGTTTGAAATGTATTAAAAATAAATTGAGTTCATTTTAGTTTAATAATTTTACTTTATTGTCCTTATGAGAATAAGTATAATAGCTAAACTAATGAATTACCCCAAAAAAAGGCTAAACTAATGTGGAAAAAGCCATCAATTCAAATAATTCAAATTCAATACATAACTAAAATCATAAGGATTTCAAAATTAATTTAATTTCTATTTTATAAATTTTCAAACAAGGAATTTTTATATAAATGAAATTAATTTCTAAGTGCTCGTTTAGATGTATTTTTTTAATAAAAAAATATTTTTAAAAAAGTATTTTTTTATCTTTTAAAATGTTTGGATAAGTTTTTTTTTAAAAAAAGTTGAAGTACTTAAAAAACACATTTTGTACTTTGAAAGTTAGATTCTTGTACTTCTAAAAACAATTCTTTTTTGTAACATGAAAAAATTGTTCAAACTTAGAAGAAATATTTCTAAAATATTACATTTAAATATAAAATAGTTTCTACTTTTTTTAAAAGATTTTTTAGAAAAAGCTCGTAAAAAAAATCTTTTGTGATTCCAAATGTACTGATTTTTGTTGTGATTCCAAATCTACTTCTCAAATCTTTTTTTAAAACCTCATCAGAGCTCTAAATTTTGTGATTCCAGTTGTACTGATATGTAGGAATCCTTTGTCATGAGACATCTTAAAAGTTTATATTTTGTTCTAAGTCAAGGGAAAAAGTTATGATTTGGGCAAAGCTTGGCAGCTACCAAGACGATACAACAAGCTTGACTCACAGAATTAATTTTCTGTAACATAGTGAAGAGTGAAATTTCATGATTAGTAGGTGGAGAATTTGGTAGAAAATCTGAAACATGTCTTGGAGATAAAAGGAACGGAAACTTCACTACAATGCATGGCATGGGATCTAGATATCCCCTACAGTAACTGCCAATTAGTTCCCTCATGCTTCTTATATGCAATCATCCATGGCAGAAGGGAAAAGGTCCTAATTATTTTGCTTCTTATATGCAATCATCCATGGCAGAAGGGAAAAGGTCCTAATTATTTTGATGTGTCAATCTTTTGATTTTAATCCAATTAGTATCGTTTAGGCCATAATAAGCCATAGTTGTTCTTCTATCAACACGTTTTGTGTATTTCTGTATTTCACATATGCTTTGGGTACAATTTAACCAAACATATTTTTTGGTTTTACTTTTAAAAAAAAAAAAGACTGTTGTCAAAAATTTAATCTTGAAAGCTATTCTTGGAAAAAGAAAAATCCAAAGAGTGTGTGACAATCCTTATAGTCTATTACCTTTTTCCTTGCTAGGATTAACAGAAGAAAGGCTTCTTTTCTTCTCCCACTTTTTTCCTATTTCTCTAGTCCTTTTATAACCTTTACAGGAAAAGACCCATTTAAATCATCTTATAAGTTAAATCTCTTTAAGTTGATAGTGATAAATGTATAATCCTCATGTTACTTTCAGAAATCAAACTGCAACTCTCGTACTAAGAGACATAATTCATTGTTGCTACACTAACAAGAAAGAGATTACAAATATTATCACTAGACTAAATGCCCATTTTGGTTCTCCAAAGTGAATTAAAATTAAACTCATTGAAAAATATAACCCCTTACAAGAGTACTTATCAGAATTGTTTTGAAGAAGACGCATAAATGACATGTAAAAATGACAAACTCAGCCCCTTAATTTTAAAACAAAAGATGACATATATACGTAGTTTCCAAATTATTTTACAGTGATAGAACCAATATACACAAATTGAGTGCGTGTTTGTTTGTTGGCACAAGTATTGCTGCTTATAGGATCATATACAACATTTTTTTGTAGGCCTGAAGTTAGGACTGCATTGTCCCTTAAATAGCAAAGACTAGGTCATTCAGTTTGTTATTATTACATTCAGGAGACGTCAAAAAGGGAGGAATGCAGATATACAATGCAGAAGACATGAACATTGTCTTCATAGAAGTTCACATACAGTATTATATAGTTCTTATGCCAAAGGCCAACTTTGTACTTCCAAGGTTTCATCCTTACATTGTTACAGAGGACAGTAGAAACTTTAAGGAGCTGAAGGTCAACTTGTGGCAACTTGGAAAGCTCTCAAGAAGACCTCAGGGGGTTGGGCACCACTCAACTTATGATCCCCATTAATCTGCCAAATGATTAAATGAGTCAATTTGCTCGGTGCCGATCATTCTGAATATGAACAAAATAACTGGGATTTTATACACTCACCACATAATATGGAACCCCTGTAATGTGTCCTGAGTATGTATTGAGTTCATCCTCAACCTAGATAGAGTCATGGAAAGCAAGATTAGTGCTCACGTGATCTCATTCAATTGCTAAGCTGTACATGAAAATTACCACAAAGTGCAATCTGCTGCAGTTGCACAACTATAAATTTTTGAATGCTTTGTTGCCTAAGAACTAAGAAATCATGCTACCATTTTAATTTTAACATGAAAAAGAAGAAAATACTTAAGCATTTGAAAGTTGGAACACTAATACTTCAAATCTCATACTGCAGAATATATTTTGATCATCATTTGAATTTAAATACAGCATAAAGGAGTTTTGCCTAGATAAAGAATACCTCCTTCAGCGCATTGCTGGGGTTCTTAAGATACTCTGCTGCCCCTTCTATACCAACCTTTGTAGCACATTCCAGAAGAAACTTCCTGCATCCAAATTGAAAATGATAATGCCTGTCAATTTAGGAACCAGATTCAAAGACACTTAGTACAAATATCCTGCAATACATTATTATTAGCTAAATCACGCCACTCTCTTAATCTTTGACATTATTATACATAGCACATGAACCTTAATATTTAAAAGCATCTCCTTTGAAGAAACTGGTTTGTAATTTTAATATCCACCAAGCAGTGAGTAAAAAATGAGATATTAAACCATATAGAAATGAAAAAAATATCACCAAGTGCCAAGTGGATATCCAGGATAATCATCCATAAAAAAGAAAAACAATTTAGCTACTGAAAACCATGCTGATGGATAGCCCTTCAAAGGAGTACCCTGAATATCCTCCCTTAAGGAGTGTCCAATGGCCTTAGAGAAAAGATACAGTGTCATCAACTTTTGTGAGTTAATTGAGCACACAACACAAAAAATCACAAACTAAAGAAAGTGATCTACACACAGACAAACAAACCAAAAAGAAAAAAAAAAGTTACCAAAAGTACTTACTGGTCACCAATGTATTTTCCCTGTGTGAAATAGCCGAGACAAAGTTCTTCCACTAGATCATGTTGCTTGTCAAGACCTTGCTGTCCAGAAAAGTATATAAGCCTATGGCTGTCCATAGTGTTTCCCCTAGGGACAATTAAGAAAATGTTAATTGAACCTCAATTAGACAAGTTTTCTTCAAAGCTCTCCACTTTTAAAGTGGTTCATTGGTGGATTGTAAAAGTTTGTCCATTGAAGAATTGTAAAAGCATTCTCAAGCTTACGTGAGTCCAGACATATTATATTCCAGACCAACACTCCTGAAAACCTGCAAA
Organism: Castanospermum australe; assembly: GCA_019955255.1. Lineage (NCBI taxonomy): Eukaryota > Viridiplantae > Streptophyta > Magnoliopsida > Fabales > Fabaceae > Castanospermum > Castanospermum australe. Next base: position 478,912 of record NSJW01000870.1, on the reverse strand, counting down.
TACCAAATTGGCATAATGACAAGTTCAAAATTCACCTATGGGCTGAATTATCAATTATAAGCTATAAAACCAACAATAGCAAATGTGATTCAAAAAGTGATTAACAAAATATAAACCTCTGACATCCGAGCTTCCATCCGTTCTGATTGAGATCCAAATTTTCTTCTATAATATTCCCTCTTGTCAACTCCTTCTTTAGGGGCAGCAGGGCTAAGTTGAAATGGATGCCATTTTATCTGTAAACTCAGTTAAACAGCCAATTAGTATAGCATGTGGCAGACATATTTTATTTGGGCACTAGATAAACAAACTGACAAACACACACACACACACACACACACACACACACACAGAGAAGAGAGAGAGTATCTGACCTCAAAGTTGTATTCATCCTTAGAGGCTGCTATGGCTTTGTCCAGATGTTTTTTGCCAACAAAGCACCATGGGCATACAGTATCAGAACTAATATCAATTCGAACAAGCTTCTTTTCTGTGTTGGTATTGTTGGTCTCAGACATGATCCTGCTGTATCTGCAATCTCTCTAAAACATAGATGAATATCAAGTAAGATTGTTATGAACAAGAACATGATCCTTTCTCTCTCCATATCATAATTTAAGTATTCAACACATAAATAGCTTATTATTCATTTCATTGTCATGAAAATATTACTGCAGGAGGCCTGACTTATTACATGCAGGTCAGGTCATATTGCATTCTCAAGATAAAGCAGGAAGCATAATGCTGAACCATATTATAGATTGCGCTGAACGTACAAGCATATTATGCTTGGAGTCAAATTATAAATGATAGCTGCGAGAAATTAACTCATTCAGGCAATGCAAGGGCTGACTTTCAAAATTTCATGCAACTACCTCATTCTGGGAGAGTGGGAGCCGATAAGAATGGATGGGTTTGGCCAAAACAGCAAAATATGGTATGCCTCCTTAGCAATCACAGACCATGTTAAGACTCATGTTAATATTGTGATTATATTTCATGGATAACATATTGAAATGAAGTTAATCAGTTGGTTTATTGTTCTGAAGCTAATACACTTTATGTCCAAGATCATTTGCCTTCAAATAAATTATCATTCAAAGTAAAAGCAACTGTTTGTCAAAGTAATCTTCACTGATTAATTTTGTAGTTACTAGTAATCTTAATGAAGTTTTACTTAATTTCCCATAACTGTTGATGTTTTATGTTAACATACCTCTGGTCAATAATCTCACCTATGTATGTTCCTTTGGTTTTTCATCCTAGTTTTTCTGTTCCCTCGTGTCCATTTATGCTTGCACAGTTGTACTTCATATGACAAGGAAGAGACTCATCCATTACCTTCTACTTTAAGACGAAATGCTTCCACTTAGTCCGTTTATCTCCTATTGTCCCTAGTACAGTTCTATTTTTCCCATTGAACTATTACCCCATATTTCATACAGGTATGCTTTCGTTTAGAAGTTAAGGCTGAACTGATAAAGGGGAGATTTTTCCAAAGTCCCTTTGAGTAAGTTGACTTCTAACATCTGGGTAAAAATTTTAAGACAATACCATCTCCATCTATCAACCTTTGTAAAATAAGTTATTAATTCGCATAAAGGTGTATATAAAAGCAGCCACACCAGCATCAATTATTCATTTTCATCCTGGAAAATAGCTGTGCCCCAAACGAACTAGAAGAAGAAAATTCCAAACCAAAACTCGTTGTTTCCCACTCATAATCAAATTCAGAAACAACCCAACAACAAATTCAGAAAATCAATGAAAAACAAGATCAAATCTTAAAAAAAAAAAAAGAAAAAAAAGCAATATTTCAGCAAGAATAGTACACAATCATCAGGGAAAGTGGCCATAATTGAGAACCCATTTGCAGTGAGAGAAGGAAAGAAGAATACCCGGAAGGGTAGGAGTGTTCTGAAGCTTTGAGAGAGAGGAAAAGCACCAAAGTTCAAAAGCTTTGCCAGAGCTCACAGGGACATTGGAAAAATGGAACTGGAGTTGATAGAAGGGAGAAACAAGAACGCGATTTTTATTTTCTAATTATTTATTATTATTTTGTTTTATGTATTTATTTCTTTTCCGAACGAGTTGGAATGGAAAGTCGTCGTTTGAGGAAGTCTTCACCAACCCCATCCAAAGTCTGACATGTCAGATACCATTTATTTATTTATTATTGAGATATTTAGTTAATTAATTCTTTATCCTTTTTCAAATCGAACGTCATCAATGACCTACTCAATACGTATAATTTGAATTTCTTTTTTTTTTTACGCTGTTTTCAGTGAAAGAAAATTATAGAGTAAAATAATATTTTAGATATTAAAAATGTATATCACTTTTAATTTAATTTTTAATTTAAATTAAATATATAATTTAATACTTGACTGTTTAATATACGGTATAAGTAATAGATAGTATAATATATTTAATATTATTTATTTTTATATAATATTTAAGTAAAATATTATATAATATAATATTTAATTAAAATAATATTATTTAACTTTAATTTTATAACTGATAATAATTAAATTATTTTATCTTATATAATTTTATATAGTTAAAGTTGAATAAAATTATTTTAATTAAATAAATTGTTATATAATATCTTACTCAAATATAAATAATATTTATTATACTATACTATTTATATCTTATATTGCATATCAAATGGGACCTAAATTTATTTTTAATAAAAATAACAAATAAATAGATTGGATGAATTTTGAATTAGATCATTAATAGATAGATAAAAAATAAATTAATAATTTATTTATGATCTATTAAATAATTATTAAAATTATTTAATCTATTTAAAAATTATTTTAAAAAATAATATCTAATTTATTCATTAATTTATTAAGTGAATGGATATCCAATTCATCGATCTTCAATTAAATATATCTAAACTCTTTTTATATTTAAATACATTGAATATATCTCATTTATAATTTAATTCATGATTTAAATTAAGTGTATAATTACTTGTTTTAAGTTAATTTTTTAAATAATTAATTAAAAATAATAAAAAAATTATAGTAAAATGAGTTTGAATAATTCAAAATATTTTCTAATTTTAAATGTACCAGCCGGAGCAGTTTCATGATGGAATCTTTCGTGTCCCTGACTTCTCTAATTTCGACCGTGCCATTTGCTTGTCCGTTCCCATGCATCTTTCTAGGCCACCACTGTTCAGAGTCAAGCTTTTGCTCTACATTCATACCAATTTTCTGTGTAAGTTTGGACCTTATCATGTACGTTTTATACAAATTAAAGAATAGATAATATGTCACATGTTGTGATTACCAATATTATTTTGGTAATGTTACCTGTGGATTCAAAGTTTACACCCCACCATGCTCAAATTGGTGAGATTCTTTAGTTAAAAATTGATATATTTAGTGAAGATATTATCTTTCTTTACTTTTATCTATCATATGAGATAATTTTTTTAAAAAAATATCTGTAATTTGATAATATTAAAAAAATATTAATTAATTTTTTATTTTATACTCATTTTTTAATAGAGAAAAAATTAGTGGAGTAAGTGAAATTGTAATAGAAAAAAAATATAAGTGAAATGAGAGAAGAAATAATTTAATAATGTTAAATTATATTTCTCTATAATTGAAATTATTTAATAATTTTTTTAATCTTTAGATAAAAATATTAAACGATAGATAAAAGTAAACATAATGAGTATCAATTTTTTTTACCAAAAAATATTTTGTCATGAAGGCCAATTTTTACCTTGTGACCAAGCAATCCCACTCAAAAACATTGCTGCTTAAGCAAGCCTTTAGGTTAGGAGAAATTATTATGTACTTTTAAAATACTACACTTAACTAATAAAAATATGACATTTGTTATAGTATAATAATACAAGCCGATAGATTAGATGTATAACAAAATTTATATGAGATTTAAATCATTGAGTGTAGTACTTAGACTACTTTAGAATTTCTACCAAATTAGGGCCTTGTTCATGTTACCTATGAAACATTGCCGATGTTAAGCAAACACATGCATAGCAATCGGTTTGATTCGGTACTTGGGTTGAATTTAGATGTGTTTGTTTTGAATTTTTCCTAGCGCCCGAAGTCTTTACTTCCTTTTGGAAAGCGCAAATTGGAGTGCATTGAAGACTATGCATTTTGGCATTTATGTTAGAATAAATCTAAACTAAGCCCACTATTTATGCGGTAGAAAACATGCGCTACAATTTGTCCATTTATTCTTTTGCATTCCAAAATTTTCTTAAGTTCATGTAAGTACCACTTGGAAGAAGCATAGTTTTCTGAGACAACATTCACTATAACCTTTGCTTCATGGATTGACTTAAGAAGTGTGGGTGATATTTAAGGGTGGCAAATGGATGGATTAGATGGCTTTTGAACTGGATTATTAATGGATAGGTAAAAAATAAACTAATAATTTATTTAGAATTTATTAAAAATTGTTAAAGTTATTCAATATATTTATAACCTATTTTAATGGATGAGTAACAAATTTTTTTATTAATTCATTTTAATAGATGGATATACAGTCTATCAATCTTTAACTAAATGTATTTTAAACTTTTTATATATCTAAATACATTCTATTCTCTAAACTATATGAATATTAATTTGATATTCAATAAATATTTTAGTTGATCTATCAATTATCTACTAACTAAAACTAATTCAATATCTATTATTATAAGTAGAGGAATTGTATTATATATAGATATGGATATATTGAATAGAACATGGATTAACGAATCCAATTGCCACCTTTAGTGATATCTTGCCTCCTCTCTCCAGCTCATTGGTGACGCAAGTCTTGCTTAATGCTGCATGAGATGGCTTATGAAAGTGTGGTAGGTGTCCTTGCCTTTTAAGTTAAGGAACACATCATATATTTCTTGAGGGATCTTGTTGCTGAAGGAAGAGGAGGAGGAGAATTAGTGTATGCTATGGGTATTTATGAGGCAGTTATAGAAAAAAAAATGAGTCTCTAAAGTCCTTCAATAAGTAGTTGAAATGTATGAAAGGAAAAGAGTGAGGAGAAGGAGGAGGATTAGTGTATGCAGAGGAAGATTAGTGTATGCAGATGAAGATTAGTGTATGTCATGGTATTTCAGAGGTAGTTGTAGAAAAAGAATGAATCTCTAAAATCCTTTAATAAATAGTTGAGATGTATGAAAGGAAAAGAATGAAGAGGAGGAGGAGGATTAGTATATGTCATAGGTATTTCAGAGGCAATAATAGAAAAAGAATGATCTAAATATCTAAAATTCTTCAATATGGAGTTGAGATGTATGAAAGGAAGATGAAGAGGATTACTGTATGCTATGGGTATTTCAGAGACAATTATAGAAAAAGAATAAATCTCTAAAGCCCTTCAATAAGCAATTGAGATATATGATAGGAAAAGAGTGAGGAGGAGGAGGATTAGTATATGCTATGAGTATTTTAGAGGCAATAATAGAAAAAGAATGATCTAAATCTCTAAATCCTTCAATATGCAGCTAAGATGTATGAAAGGAAGATGAGGAGAATTTGTGTATGCTATAAGTATTTCAGAGGTAATTATAGAAAAAGAATAAATCTCTAAAATCCTTCAATAAACAATTGAGATGTATGAAGGAAAAGAGTAAGAAGCAAGGCTCTGAAAATCGAACCGGTCATTGAACCGGTCGAGGTACTGATTCAAGATTCAATGGTCGAACCGTGGTTGAACCGAAATATAATTAAATATATATTTATATTTACATATAAATATAAGTATATTTTATATATATATATATATATATAATTATTTATATACTAATAAAATAAATATAAATATAATATAAATTAATAATAAAATTATTTGAAATATAAAAAAAATAATGTCATAAAATAAAATAATATTACATCCATATAACCAATAGTACAATACAACAAAATAATATCATAAAGTAAAAAAATATTATATTCCTATAAATAACATAAGTTTAACAATATTTCATCAAAAAATAATCATAAAAAAATTCACAAGGAGTAGGAGCACATGATCCAATTCCAAATCCAAGTTTTCCAATTTGACAATCGTGTGCTTGTCACGTGATCCCTGTCGTGTAGCCCGGCCGTTTTCATTGATCCTTCGTCTACACATGATAAAATAAAACCCTCAATTTCTAAGTATCACCGACACAAAACCATTGTAGTCAGTGCTACTCGTAGACATAGTCATACAGTCAATTAAGAAAATTTTTATCGGTGAAAAACATGCCATAATTGCCAAAAAAAAGGCTCCTGCCACAGAAATAGAACCCCATTTGGAAAAAGGTTGAATCTTGAGACAGAGAGGGGATGGGGTGGGGTGGGAGATGGGGTGCTCTTCCCAGTTCTCTGTTTTCGGTGCAAACCATGGAGGATTTCAGATCCAAATCGTACAGTGATGACAGGATGCAGATTGAGAGCTATTCTGGAGCGGGAACCACTTCAGCCCATGCAAGATCTTCGCTGTTACAGCGATTCCTATGCATCCTTTGTGCACCCAACCCAAACCCAAATGGGAAACGATGCCAAGTTCAAGAAAGGCAAGTCCACCAATGGGTCCTTCTCAAAAAGCTGGAGCTTTAGTGATCCCGAGTTGCAGAGGAAGAAGAGGGTGACTAATTACAAAACGACACCGTTTTACTTTTTTTTTTTTTTGTAAAATGCGTAGCAAAACGACGTCGTTTTGCTTATAGAAGTTTCAAAAAAAAAGGTTCAGAACCGGGTAACCGTACGAACCGGTGCCGGTTTGACCTCACTTGTTCTGGGAGGCCACCTGAACCGGTGAGGGGACCGGTTTCCGGTCCGACCAGTTGAACCAGCTGATCCGATCCAGTTTTCAGAACATTGGTCAGAAGAAAGGAAATTAGTGTATGTCATGGGTATTTCGGAAATAATTATAAAAAAAGAATAATCTAAATATCTGAAGTCCTTCTATATGCAGCTGACATTGATTAATGTAAGTTAATATTATTTTTTTATATCAAAAGTTACTTATCCCATTGAGATACTCAAATGACACTGAAAAGCTCCGACATAAATGAAATTAGAGTGAAAGAATTGAACATATAATGAAAGAAAACTAAAATTAGTGAGATTTTGGTGATGTGGCTAAGCCATAATCCTATGGAAACCAAGGTTATGAAAATCGAACCGGTCACTGAACCGGTCGAGGTACTGATTTAAGGTTCAATGGTCGAACCGTGGTCGAACCGAAATATAATTAAATATATATTTATATATATATATATAATTATTTTATATATTAATAAAAATAAATATAAAATATAATATAAATTAATAATAAAATTATTTAAAATATAAAAAAAATAGACTCATAAAATAAAAAAAAATTATATTCACATAAGTAATAATAATATAATTTTAATCTATATAGTAATATAATATAACATATAAATTAATTAAAATAAACATAATTAATAGTTTACATGATTCATAAAATGAACACTGTTTCATTTTTTTTTTTGTAAAAACATAACTAAAATAACATTTTTCACTTAACAGGTAAGACTAATTAAAAAAAACAGAGCCAGCACCATCAATCCGAATTCCGAAAAAGTTCCTCTCTCTCTCTCCTGTCCTCTTTGCGTGTAGGAATGGTTTCTAATCTACATAAATAATATAAAAAAAATGCATGTGGTGTGTAAAGCACCTAAAGGTAGAGGCAGAGTGTTCTGCCATTGGAAAGAGTGAAAAACAAAAGAGAGTGAGAGAGAGAGAGAGCATAGTAAGTTAGTAACTCTTGCAGTCCTACACGCTCACGATGCACGGTGAAGGCGAGAAAGTTTGGTAAATGTGGTTTATGGAGATTTGGTCCGACGGGTTGTGAAATAAAAGCCACGGTTTCGGATCATAGAGCTATTCTTATTTTTTTTTGCTGAGATTATACATATCACGAGGGCGTAGCGATGCTTTTGGTGCCTGCGTCACTGTTTTTCCTTCCGATCACCTGTTTTCCGTTCGCGTCGTTTCGGGTGACTCTTGCTATGATCGGCTACCTGTTTCCTGTGCTGAACCGAGGTTTCCTCTTTTCTCACCAGGTTTCTCAAGCTAGCCACCAATTTTTCTTTTCCTGTGTCTTTGAAAAACTGCAAAGATGGAGTGGTCTGCTTGTACAGATGAAAACGAAAAGCTCGTAATACGGATGAGCACCCCCAGATTCGTCTTTTAAGTTCCATCTTCTTCATTTGTTCTAATGATTTATGTTATTTTTCGTTTCAAATCGTGCGAGTGGTTTATAAATTTGGCAATAATTTGGTTGATTTTCTGCAAATCCAACCGTATAAATTGGTGCCGGGTCGAACGGTTCAACAAGTTTAGAACCGGTTCACCGGTTTTTGATCCTACCGATTTTGAGAGGTCACCCGAAACCGGTGAGAGGACCGGTTCCCGATCCGACCGGTTGAACCGGCCGGTCCGGTCCAGTTTTCGGAACACTGATAGAAACACGTACTATGTTCTAGGGAGTTATTTTGTCGTAGGTTTGGGATAATTTACTAAAAATAATAAATATTGACTACACTTTTTACTTTTTAAATAATATTTTTTTTAAAATCTTTAATTATTTTTGAGGCATTGTATAAGGAAAACATAATAATATAAATTAATATTATCAAGTCTTAATCAATATTTAGTGCACTATATGATATTATAATTAAATTTAGTCAATTATTCCATTATAACTGAATAACTTTATCATCTCGCCCATCAAATAATATGACCTAATAAAAAAATCACTTAATAGTATAAGAAAAAAGTTTGACTTCCTTCCTTGTTTCAATACACATTATCAATTAACCACAATTATGACCGCCACCGTTGTTATTATTACTGATGTTATCGTTACTAGCATTATCCCTGTTATCACCTTCATTGTCATCATTTCCACCACTAACTAACTTGTATATAGTTGGGTTAATAAATGTAATTTTTATTCATTTTACTCATTCAACATTAAATCATATATTTTATTAGTGTAAACAAATATTTTTTAAATTAATAATTTTTGTGCTGCCACATTATATTTTAGGCAATAATAAATATATGATAAGATATTATTATACTATACCAATAAGTATTAAATATGATCATAAGCGAGCTATCTACGTTGTGGGATAGAAGTGACAATTAAATCCATCAAGGCATAACCTATTCAATCTATACATATTTAAATTAAATCAAATTTATCCCTTTAGAATAATAGATTTAGTGAATTATATTAATTTTAATTAATAGATAGTTAATGAACTAATTAAAATATTTATAGATATTTATATAATTTAAAGAATAAATATATTTAAATATAAAAAAAATCTAAATACATCTTATTAAAAATATATAAATTAAATATCTATTTATTAAAATAAATTAAAAAATAAATTTAATATTATCTATTAAAATAAATTATAAATAAATTAAATATTTTTAATAATTTTATAATAAATTTTAAATAAATTATTAATTTATATTTAATTTATTTATTAATAATACAATTCAAAATTTATTCAATCTATCTGTTTATGTTCTTATCCAGTTAATTATTAGAAAAAAAAAGTCTTGCTTTTTAAGCAAATAAATTAAAAACAATTAAAAAAAAGGCATAAATTGATGCTTGCGTTGCACATGGTTCGTTGGAAAACAATGGCGTCCAGAAGATTCTGGGGCTTTGGGGGCCATTCGTCAAGAACCGGGAAACCAGGAAGTCCTATACCCGCCCGAGTCCCAGGTTCCTGGAACTGCGACAGTTGTCATTTCGTCCTCTCTTTCTCTTTCCCCATTCTTTGCGCTTCTTTCTTTTCTCCGCGAGTTCGAGTCACCTCTCTTCTCTCCCATTCGGGTATGCTTCTCTCTGCTTCCATCTTCCCCCAATTTCTCAGGTTACGCTTGGTTTGCTGTTCGTTGACTGTGCCATTCCAAACCCTAGCTCCAAGTTATTCCTTTTAGCCCCCCCATTTCGCAAAATTTTAGCTTTCTTCCTTTCGATTTTTTTTTAACTTGCTTGTGTTTTTGTGTTGATTAAGAGATTCGATTGGCAATGACTATTTTTTTTTTCTCTATTATTATGAAGATTTATGTGAGAGGGAAGGATGCTGTTTTACTCATTACTTTCATATTTGGAATTTTCCTATTATCAATCTGTGTTCTAGACCTTTGCATTTTATTATCAGTGTTTTTAGAATAATTCTGTATCCTCCTAAACACTCGCTTAATCCTCCTAAGCAATCAGCTTAATAATCTTCCTAATTACTAAATGAAGAAATTATTAAATGTATTTTAATTTTCGAAGACATTAAATGCTTCTGCATTTGTTTTGCATCACTCGTGTTTTTATTCTCAATGGTTGCAACTTGCAAACTATGACCCATTTATCTCTCGTTCATTGTACGTATTGATTGAGTGATTTCTTTGCATTGTTAGGCTATAAGGTTAATCTATGGATATTGATGATATTTTTGGCACCATCCGGCCTGTGAGTGTTCCAAGGAAGAGTGCAATTTATGTGTGGGGATACAATCAATCTGGGCAGACAGGCAGAAAAGGGAAAGAGGACCAGTTGAGGATTCCAAAACAGCTGCCTCCGGAGCTTTTTGGATGTCCAGCCGGTATAAATGCACGGTGGCTGGATGTTGCTTGTGGTCGTGAGCATACAGCAGCAATAGCCTCTGATGGCTCACTTTTTACTTGGGGTTTGGACCTTTTACTCTAGTAGTCTTGTTTGTTTTACTTATGATTCATGCATTCAAACACTGCTTATTTTATCATGTTGGGACTGTTTCCCATTATTGTTATGCTGTGCTTATGTTCTTTAGGCAGTCAAAGGAATATCAAATAAATAAATTTAGATTAAATTATATACAGCTCCCCTTCCCCAACTTAAACCTTCATTTTTAGTCCTATTTTCAAAGGGAGTTGCTATGGTAACCTGGTGTTTTTTTTTTTTTTTTTTTTCCATGGTACAGGTGCCTTGGATGAGTTCTCTAACATCTATTGGTTGCTGGCCTTGAAAATAAATGTTTGAAGTTCATAAAATGTAAACAGCAACAAATAAATGTTTAACAACTCATTTGAGTACCGGTTTCGAGGAAAAGAACATGGGTACTAGAGTAATGCCCATTTTCTAAACGCACAAACACCTCCTCTCTATTAACTGAAGTACAGACAGTGTTAAATATGTTGTGAAAAAACTAAAATAGCCTCAATAGTTTCAGTTAATATTCTACTTGTTAATTTTTTTTGTACAAACAATTGACTTTTACATCTTAAATAATGTAAATATAATTCACTTATACTTAAGTAGATTATAAAGTTGACCTATATTTGTTGGATATAATAAACACTGTTGACTTATATTTGTTAATGAGAATAAACAACACAGTTAAGATATTCCAATTAGTAATCACAATAAGGATAATTTGGGCATTGCATCTCTAATACAAAAAGTTAACATAAGGGGCTATTTGTTATGTGAAAAGTGAAAAATCAAACCTGGGAGACTCTTTGCTGTTTAACAAAATTGAGGGACTAAAAGTGTAGGTTTAAATTTGGGGAGTCCGGGAGGGGAGACCTGTTGTCACCAATTAGTGCTAGTGGGAACAGTTTTCTAGGACAAACATGTCTAGAGTTTCCATTACACTTAAAATCTGGGATTTGGTATGTGACAAACTGACAATAAAGAACATCCCCTACAGTTCTTTCCTTCTTGTTTTAATTAGAATGCATTTCTTTCAATAATAAATTACTAATAGGGAACAATATGCATAGAAACCAATTAGTTTAGAGGAATTTTTTCCTTTTTTTTTATTTGGTAATAAAATGGGGCAAAGCCCAAAAACAAAAACACTAAACAGAACTACCACGGGGAGTAGTAACTCCCCTTCATTGAGTGTAAAACCTCTAATGCCCGAAGAAGGAGTTTTTAAAACATGTAAATCTCAGTCATGGTTGATACTGATATTAGCAAGAAAATTGCTTCTCTGTTGACGTGAGTGATCTCCACTTTCCAGTTTTTTGATATAACCTTTGATCCATTGTCCAAGGAGATCCTTCAACAGACCACCACATCCCGATAAATTTCTTTCTTCTTTTTAAGCACCATCTGAGTTGACTTTAATCCATCCTTCATTACGAGGAAGCCAATGAATTTCCATTTGATGAAGCATACTGCTCAAGGCCAAGTTCTGATCTAAGGGATTCTCATGAATTAGAAACTTCACCTTCTACATGATATTATGAATTGGGTTGTAAGGTCTTTGAAAGTCTTCTACAAAAATATCCCTGTTCCTCCATTTCTAAAGAGTCCAGATAGTTGTGCCCCAAGTTGTTTGCCAACCTTGCAAGGAATCCATACCCAGGTTGTTTCCTAAGTTCAAGTTAATCCAGTCTTGAAGGTCACTAGTGTAGAAAGACACCTGATTGGCAGGAAGCACAAGCTGGTTCCAAATTCTAGTTGCTATAGGGAAATCTCTGAGCACATGGATAATAGTCTCAACCTTATTCAGACAAGAATGATAATTGGTGTTAACCTGCTACCATTTGGCTCTACAAAACTATGACTATTAGTGTTGAGCCTACCATGAGCAACCAACCAAAGAAAAACTTTCATTCTTTCAGACCCTTGCAGCTTCCAGATTCTTCTCCAATGGTTCTGAATTTCTGATTAGTTTCAGTGTTCAGATTGAGGAGAAGCTGATAGGCACTTCTGATAGTAAAATCCCCAGTGTTTTCACCAGGCCAAGTTAACCTGTTAGGCCCATGGAGCCTACCAGGGGGTAAAATGGAGTGGAATTTATTAGCTATATTGGGAGGAAGGTGCCTGTGTAAGAAGTTCCAGTTCCATCACCCCCAGGAGAGGCAGCATTGGCCACTGTCCAGTTCTGAGTCTGATCAATATCCCAAAGTTGGTGGAGCAACCATCACCAATATCCCAAAGTTCAAAATTTTTTATCTTCTGCCAGCCCTCAGCTATGTCTTTCCAGATTTTAGAATCTGCAGTTTTCACTTCCAAATCAGTAATCAGATTTTTATCACGACCATACTTGCCTCTAAGAACGTTCACCTAGAGGCCTTGATGGCCAGATTTGATACTCCAACCAAGTTTCATAATACAGGCAGTATTGATATTTTCCAATCTCCTTACAACCAGACCCCCATGGGTTCTAGGCTTACATATAGTCTTCCAAGCCACTAGATGAGACTTCCTAGTGTCAGGGCTGCGACCCCAAATAAAATTCCTTTGAAGCTTCTCAATGTCTTGAAGGATGCATCTAGGGATAGCCATTGACATCATAGTATAAGTAGGAATAGCTGCAATATCTGAATTGGCCAAGGTAATTCTGCCTGCCATAGAAAGGTGGGTGGCTGTCCACCCCAGAAAGTTTGTCTCTGATTTTCTGCACAAGGCTCTGGAAGGTACTCCTAGCTGCACCATGAAGAATGAGAACTCCCAACTCCCAAGTAATTTCCCATATTCTGAGTTTTAAACCCAGAGGTCTGCACTATGCTTTGTCTCATATTCTGATGCACATTCTTAGCTAAATAGATACAGTATTTCATGTTATTCACCTTTTGGCCTGTCAGGGCACAAAGCAGATTGAGGCAATTTAAAGTACACTTGATTTTCTTATTGGTGGCTGTCCCAAATAAGATAAGGTCATCAGTAAATAAAAGATGAGATATTGCAGGCCCTTGTCAACCAGCCTTCGTGGGAATCCAAGTTCCTTTATCAACTGCCTCAGTCACACTGTGAGTTAGCTTCTCCATACACATCACAAAGATATAAGCAGATATGGGGATCCCTTGTCTAATGCCTCTGGTGGGCTGGAAGAACTCAGTTTTATTACCATTCTACAAAACATTGGTAGACACAGTAGTTATGCATTCCATTATCACCACAGAGAGTGAGTTGGGGATACTAATTTCCTCCATGGTTTGTTTGATAAAGTACCACGTCAGCCTGTCATAGGCTTTCTAATTTACATTGGTAATTGTGAGTTTGTATGCTATTAGTAATAGTTCATATTTCAAATGGTTTGGGAACATAAAAGAGCTAAGACTCATGCATGTATCCATATCCCAGGGGCTAATGACTTTGGTCAATTGGGAGATGGAACTGAGGAGCGAAGGAAACATCCAAAGAAAGTAAAACAATTACAGTCCGAGTTTGTAAAATCTGTGTCCTGTGGAGCACACTGTACTGCTTGCATTGCAGAACCTTGTGAAAATGATGGTACCATCTCGACTGGAAGGCTTTGGGTTTGGGGGCAAAATCAGGTAATACTAATACCTTTTTAAGGGTTAATACAATTTTCCCAGTATTTTAAGAATTCTTCTTCTTCATCTTCTTGTTTATATTACAGGGATCAAATTATCCTAGATTGTTTTGGGGGGCTTTCAAACCTAACATGGTAAGTATATATGTTTATATGCACATACTGATATAAATTTGCATGTATATATACATTCATTATCTATGACTTACAAGAAATGATGCATTTATTTGATTGTCTTGATTATTTTATCATGCAAATAGATCCAAGGTCCCATTGATATCTTCATTTGACAAGGGAGAGAGGAGTGAAAAAATATGCTTAAAATGGACTCTTTACACCACCTTCTTATCATTTCTCTTTTTCTTTCCAAGAGTCAACAATTCCACCACATTTGACTGTTGATTTGATATACATGCTGGATACCTTTTCTCTTGTAGATGATTTACTTTCATGCCTTATTATGATTTTGGGTTTTTCTAAACATTGTCTATTGTGTAGTTAATACCTTAATTTCTTTTAGGTAGTTAATGTAGTATGCTTAGAGCATATTTTTGTTACCTCTAGGGTCAATTTGGTATGAGGGTAAAAATAGGGGTGAAAAATTCATGGATGGGTTCTGGTACGAACCTTGGAAGAATCACACTCCAAAAGCTAGCTATTGAGGTGGGAGAGTCCAAGGCCATATAAACCCCATATCAGAATCCCATACTTCAAATGTGGGACTCAAGTCCCATTCCTTGCAATTAGGTCAGAACATTCCACCACGCTCCGCAGCCCCTGCGCCCACGCGGGCTGGCTATGCACTAGCCCTTTTGACTAGTCCAAGGCGAACACTACAATGCCAGCGTCACCACCTGCGCTGCTCGTTTGCGATAGAGAGACATGGTGGAAGGCTCTGATACCAATTGATACGAACCTTGGGAGAACCACACCCCAAAAGCTATTGAGATGGGAGAGCCCAAGGCCATATAAACCCCATATTAGAATCCCATACTTCCGATGTGGGACTCAAGTCGCTTACCTTGCAATTGCGTCATAACAAGTTCCTTATACAATTTTTCACATAAAACTTATCCATGAATTTTTCACTTCCATTTTTACTCCCATACCAAACATACACTTAGTAAAATATATTCATTAGGTCAAATAAGTAATAAGTCCCAAGAAGGAGAATAATTACTGCTATGGCTTCATGAAATTGCTCCTGTGAATTGAATTATGTCATGACATTTTCTTTTGCCCTGATTTGTAATTTGTAGGCTTGCTGAGAATTGTGATATATTCACATCATAACATCCTAGGGTTTACTTTAATTTAATTCAATGTAAAGTATAATTCATAATTTCTTGTCCTTTTCTTTGTGGGGATGCAAGTTTTAAATGATGGCATAGGATACTTTTACATTTTTTATCTGTTTTTGAGTTATGCTTACTGTCTGCGTTTCCATCATGCGTATCATCATACTTACAGATTATTCGTGAAGTGTCTTGTGGGGCTGTCCACGTGGTTGCTTTGTCTGAGGAAGGCCTACTACAAGCTTGGGGTAATTGCTTTTTGTTATTATTATTTGCTTTCTAAATAGATTTATGTGATTTGTAAATTTTGCTTCAATGATTGCCTTTATGGAGTTGACATGGTTGGAGGCTTACAAATATAGTGAGCATTGAATGTAGGAAAGTAAACTAGACCATTTACAAAGTGGGCTTCTTGCCACTAACTGATCAATGTTTTGTCACTGTTTTCATAAACCAGGCTACAATGAATATGGTCAACTTGGCCGAGGTGTTACTTGTGAAGGACTGCAGGGGGCTCGTATTATAAGTTCTTATGCTAAGTTCCTTGATGAAGCCCCCGAGCTTGTGAAGATTACCAAAGTGTCATGCGGGGAGTACCACACAGCAGCCATTTCTGATAAGGGCGAGGTGTAAGTGATTTGAAGGACTTTCTAGATGGAGATAATTATCAATTTAAGCATGAGATTGTGGTTTTCCGCATGACACATTAGGGAATCTCACATCAGGAGACAAGATGCAATGGAAATGCTGCATCTATTATGCAAGTTTCTATTCCCTTGGCTTGGCTATACCATAAAAAGCTATAGTTGACTGTAGTTATATATTCCTGGTGCCAACTGTGCTATATTTTATTTTAAAGTGTCCTCCTTAGTTTTATCTGGGTTTTGTTTGAAGAAGTTTGTATTATTGATTTTATGATGCTGTAGCAAGGTTTGTAATTTTATTGACATGCAAGCATGGTTTATTGCTAAGTACTATTATTGTAAAAAGGTATAGCTTCATTACAGAATGATGCTTATGTGAATATGATCATTATGCTTGTTGTATAGTAGTTGCTGAAATCTTTGTGCTTAAAATTGGTATGGTAACGTATGTGCATACATCACAAATAGGCATACTTTGTTTACAGTACTACCTCACCCCTCAGTAGCCATTGTCTGTTAGTAATATTCATGAACAAGAATATGCATATGTTTATGGAGTGTAGTTAATCCTTTTTTCTTTTAAAAAAGTTTTGGAGACATATAGACCCTTGAGCTCCTTCCTTTGTTACAGTTCTTGCAAGTCCTTTGTTCATCTACCAAAAGGAAAATAAAATTTTCATGTCATACTTCTAAACAACCCAGCACAAAGATCTTTGGAGCTTCACATGCTTAGAACGTCTACTTTTTGAACTGTGTAATTGTACACCTTTTCTTGGGTGTTATCATGTGTTCTAACTTCTACTCTTAACCTTCGTGAGGACCATTACTATGCTCCATACTGTTGGGCAAATTGTAGTTTTTAACCCTCACTTCTTAACAGCCCGTTACAATTGAGATATTTGACTGTTTCATGTGGGTTGTGTTTCTTTGTTGAGCTTTCTCCTCCCAATCTTCACACGCGCAACAGTGAATAGGATTTGAAGAGGGTGGTTGGGAGGGAAGGGGGAGGTGGTAATAGTAAGCTTTTTTTCTCTAATGAATCTATCTAATTTTTCTTTTGCAGTCCAATTCTATATCAGTAAAATTTGATCCCAAAGGAAAATTTTAAGATTTTTAGGTTCCTTCTCCCCCCCTTTCCCCTCTTCTAGTGTGCATTGGATTTTACTTCTTCAATGAGGACATATTAATCTTTCCGTGACATTGTGTTTTTCCCCCCTCATTGGTTAGCTGCTTTCTGAATACTATAAATATCAATAATAGATATATAATTGCAAAAGATACTCAATCTGTGTTTAGTTTCTTGACTTCTCCTTTTGCTCATTTGATGCATGGAGACATACATGTATTTTTCTAGACTTTTGTGTAAAGAATTATTTGTCCAGTTGTATTTTGGGGATCCATATGCAGTATTACATCACGATTTATTTCCTCACTTGTTACAATTTTTCTTGGACCTTGCAGTTACACATGGGGGCTAGGAAACATGGGCCAACTTGGACATTCTTCTCTACAGTATGGGGATAAAGAGTTACTGCCAAGGCGGGTGGTTTCTCTTGATGGTATTTTCATAAAAGATGTGGCATGTGGTGGTGTACATACATGTGCAGTGACCAAGGATGGAGCACTTTATGCTTGGGGTGGTGGTCAAGCTGGACAGTTAGGCCTTGGCCCCCAAACTGGATTTTTCTCGTGTGTTCCTAATGACTCTCCGACATTTTTCCGAAACATTCCAGCTTTAGTTGTTCCAAAAGGTGTGCAACTTGTTGCATGTGGACATTCCCACACTCTTATTTTTATGAGTGATGGTCGAATTCATGGATGGGGTTACAATAATTATGGTCAGGCAGCCAATGAGAAATCTACATATGCTTGGTATCCATCACCTGTTGACTGGTATGTATTTATAGCTTTGTAACTTCTTCATGATCATATAGGTTTTTATGTTGTTAAAATTTCTATATCACAGGTGTGTTGGGGAGGTCCGAAAACTAGCTGCTGGTGGGGGGCATTCAGCTGTGTTGACCGACGCTTGTTCATTAAAGGAGTTGTGTGAGTTTGTACTTGCAGATAGTGTGACTTTATCCAATGCTGCTAAGATTGAGGATGTTGCATCTAGAACTGGATCAGATGCTTTAGCACGCCTCTGTGGAAGACTCAGGTATTTTGTGCGGCTTATTTGTTTGATATTTATATAAACTGCAACTCGATTAGAGTATAATTGATGTTTATTGGGATCATGAAAAGATTATCAATTTAGTAAACAATTGGTAATTCATTGTTGTCTGCCCCCAAATCAACTTGTGATGGCCAAAAGAAAACACTACATAATTCGTGAATTCCATTACTTCTATATGCAATCTGAAGTTTTTCTTGAATTTTGTCCGATGTTGGTGATAAATTACCATCTCAAAATCTTGCATATCCATGCACTTATACATACAATTGAATCTTTGGGGGATTCTTTTATACTGCAGATTGAAAACTCTTCACTTATCAATCATGTTTAGTTCTGAAACTATATTAATGATTACAAAGCAAAAAGAAGGCTCTCCATATTTCAATCATGTTCGTGGAGGTTGCCAAAGATTGATTAATATGTCAATCGCTTTTTGGCTTAGTTGACTTTGTTATCCTTGTTTATGGAACTTGAGTTTGAACTCTATTAATGATTCAGATAAAAAGAGCCCCTACATGATAAACGATGATATTTCACTGTTAATTTGATTTGAAGATTTACGATAATGTTGGTGGAAGATCATAAAATGTGATGATAAAATTGAGCAAATTTCTTGTATTGAAGCTTTTTTATGTTGTTGGAATGTTTTTGAAAGTGAATTCTGTAACCTGTAATGCATACACAAATACCTTTTTGATTCTCTTGGCTCTTGCGCCATTATGATACAACTGTTTCCCCGGTCGTTTATGTTTCTTTCATATTTCATGCTTTGATGTTTTAACAACCAATCAAATGATGTTATGGAAACTTATGCATGACAGGGAGTATCTGCTTGCTGGTGGTCATCATGAACAAAGAAGAGATGAACGGTGAAATCTGATGAAACATATGAAGTTAGTATTAATAATAATTTATATCTGCGTATTCATGTAATGCATGTATTCAGAACTAGAACTTTGTTATTATTTGAATAATCATGCAGTCGATGCAGGTTCATTTGCTCAGCTTAATACCAATTCAATGAGGATCTTAGAGTGTACTACATTAAGACAATTTGCCTGTATTGAATTTGAACATTGTTGTCACAATATGAATCTTTCTTGTTTAGCTTGGTTTTCTTTTTTAAGTTGTACCATCCTACGTAATATGAATATTGCTATGTTCATGTGATCTGCCGGGCAATGTTGCAGCTAACTAGGGTAATAGGGTGGATAAAATATGAAATCAATATAATATGGTAAACAATAATTTAAAAGTATTTTGTTAATCAAAATAATAATGAAGTGTTTTAGTTGCCATATTGGTTTATGGGAACTCCTCAATTTTCAACGATGTTTTGGAATAAAGAAAATTATGTTTCTTTAGCAAACAAATAATAGGGTTGCATTTAGTTTTCTTTGGTTGGATGAATTTAGTTTTCTACCGTGGTTTGACTTTAGATGTGTCACGTTATGGTTTTAACTTTGTCATTCTGTACTCTTTATGTTATGTTGTCAAGTAAGTATAGTTGTAAGAAGCATGTTGGGGTCCAGCCCAATCATATAGGCAAGTTACCGGTTCAATCAACTGTCAGCTTGGACAAAATTGGCTATACGAAGAAAATTTAGGAAAATGAAAGAAATTACAAATATTGGTAGATTTTTCCAATTACCAGCTGTGTTGTCTTTGGTTTTACTTTGTTAAAATTGATTGATTGATTTTTCTGGTTTTTATTAAGGTAACTAAGTTTGATATAGTATAATAAAAAAATGGTAAAACCCTTCAACGGTCAAGTTGTCTTGTAATTGAAAGATTTGATTCTTATAATTATGCATCTTGCAACTCCATAGATTTAGTTTTTTTAAAGTGGGGTTGATTGTAAAGGTAAAATAAAAAATATTAATTATTGATAAAAAAATTAATAGTTAAAATCATAATAAAATATATGTATATGTGTAAAATTATGATGTTATTAAAATTTATTTTTTATAATTTTTTATTCATGATTAATATTTATTACTTTATTTTCTGAAGTAAATTTATATCTTTAGAAGAGTTAAATCTTTTATTATATATATTTGATAAAAAAAAAATATGACATTTATGTGTAACATAAAACATCGTTGTTTTGGGGTGTTTCAAGTCTCAAAATAAAGATTTGTGCATGTGTCTCATGTCATTTATGTTAAAAATAAGCAAAACAAATGTAGAATGCTTCCATGAGTAACAAACCTTAAACAAAGAAAGGGGATGTTTGTCAAATTCAAAAAATCAAATAATTAGATATAATGGGCCCGGTGTAAAAGGAGGAGAATGTAAAAAGATAGTGTAAAGAGAAGAAAAAATAATGGTTGTTTGGTTATTCTAAATGTTGTGATGCTGTTTCAGTGTATAAATCGAAGGCAAATGGTTTACTAAAAGGTCTCACTATAGCTTGGAATAAGGGGTATAGAAAAGTGCAAGTTGAAGCAGATTCTCATACCCTCGTCTTTAATATACTTAGTGGTAAGGTTGGTTGTGGGGAAGATGATCAAGTCATTCATTATATCATTCAGATGGCACACAGGGATTGGGAGATTAAATTCTCTCATATTTATCGTGAGAACAATAAAAGTACTGACTGGCTAGCTTCTGTTATTACTCATCCTATAGAGAATATTGTCCTTCTTCACCATCTTCCTAGAGATATGGAGTTCATTTTGCTGGCTGACGCTCTACAAGTTGCTACTAGCAGAGACGTTCCCATTTTATCTTAGTTGTTTTTTTGGTTTTTGAGCTTTGTTTAGCCCCTTAACTCACCAAAAAAAAAGAGAAGAAAAAATAAGAGCCATTAATAAATAAGGAATGCATTAAAACCAATTATACATTAGTTTTTGTTTTTTTACTGGTTTTGGCTTGAAAATATAATAGATAATAATTTTTTTTTTAATTTTTAATGCTTACAAAACACTTAAAAGTTAACAACTTGTCCCATTGTATGTAATTATCTAAAAATCAATGCAAGATTGGTTTTTTTTTTTTGTATTCAGTTTTTATTAATGGCTCTTATTTTTTCTTAAATTTTTATTTTTATATACACATTATTTCGTTACTTTCTCTTAATATTTAAATTAAAAGTTTTCTTATCTATGTTTTGTTTCTCTCTTTATATTTAATTTTAAATTTAGTTATAATTTCAAAATTTTATAATAGTTTATGTTAAACAACTTTAAACCAATCATGAGGGTTGTCAGACTGCCTCTAATGCATAAAAATGGTATTATAAAACAAGATGGAAAATTTAATTTTGATGACAAAGAAAAATTTAGTAAGATGGGAGGCTACTCCAACTCTAAGATAAGGGTATACCACAAGTCTCATTTAGAGCTTACAGTGTATCGTCTATCAATAAAGAACTTCAACAAGATTCGAAGCCAAGAATCTCTGGCATTAGACAATGTTTACCTATCATGTTTGGTTTTTCTTCTATAAGAGAGGCTGCATTATCGATACTTCCAATTTCAAACTATGAATTGGCGCAGTCCATACAAGAAGATTGAGCAGTTATTATAGTTAGCAAGTAGCCATCTTTAAAATAGTTGATGCCTTGACACTTTCATCATATATGTCACAAACTTAACAGAGTCATGCCAGTTTATCTATGCAGCATCCATGGTGGAATGAGAGTATTGCGCTTAGAAGCGGTTTGAGCTTCAGCCATTTCCTCCAGCGATGCTCCTGCTTGTAAAGCCCCACTGCACCATTTTGACACTTTCTATCATCTCAAACAATAATATACATAATAGTTTGGAATTTGCCCTAGCTAGGCTCATCGGATATGGAAAACTATATTTCTTGTTGATTGCTTATCATAGGGCTATAGATTTATACATGCTTGAAATTCTTTTTCAATTATAGTAGTGTGGTAAAAATCTACGTTTTCAGTTAAAATTTTCTATAGATACCCAAAATTTCTGGAGTCGCTAACTTCTTAATATACACATGCATACTTCTGATGCTAATGTTTTCCCTCAGGGATAGTGCATGTAACCATGTTTTTCCCCTGCAAATAAGCTGCAGTATTGTTAAAACGTTATTTCTGCACCTCTTCCTATATTCCTACTTTTTTATGGTTAAAAGAGAGAGAAATGGGAAAAGTGAAAAAAAATTGAATTTTTCTCTCTTCTTTATTAGCATTCAAGATATGTGAATAAGGAAAAATATAGGATTGATGTGTAAAAATAATATTTTTATTATTAAAACGGCTTTTCCTGCTTAGGTTGACTTTTTATCTCCCTTATGTTACAACTCACAGCTGTGTTTTGCATCACATAGAATCTACAGCCTAAGTTTAATTTGACAACTAAAGATGTTCTTTCTCTACAATGCTTTGTTTTGTATCATGGAGAGAAAAGAAAAGACGGGATACAATAAAAAGGAAAAGAAAAGAAAGGAAGGAAAAAGTGGATGAGTTATTACTCACCTTAATTGGTATCATCCAATGAAAAAGAAGGGAGGTTTCTCTTCCTTTATTTAGTTTTATTAAGAAAAAGAATAGAAATGCATGTAAATAAATATAAAATTACTTTATTATCCTTTAAAACTCAATTATTATTTTTTATTTTTGTTGTACTTGATTACCATTTTGTTTTTTAGCACTTTCTTTTTTCTTCCAATCTCTTACATAAGGGAAGGATGCAAAAATGTGAGAACCCACGAAAAGTTCATTATTCCAAATCTCTTCATTTCCATCATTAAATTGATACCAAATAAGGAGTGGACACAATCCCTAGGCCTCTTCCATTTCTTTCCACTTTAAAAATGCATACCAAAAAAAAGCTAAAATACGAGCTTAGAAGAGAGGCCAGATAAGTACCTGAGAGTTAGAGAAGGAACCAGTCTTGGTGGTGGATGTAGCTCGGGAGGAGATAAGTTGAAGGTGGATGAATTTTGGCCTAGGGTTTCTAGACAGTTGTGTGGACTTTCAGTCAGTGTCTTCTCTTTCTC
Organism: Castanospermum australe; assembly: GCA_019955255.1. NCBI lineage: Eukaryota > Viridiplantae > Streptophyta > Magnoliopsida > Fabales > Fabaceae > Castanospermum > Castanospermum australe. Next base: position 455,515 of record NSJW01000870.1, on the reverse strand, counting down.
CTTCATCTACTCATAAATGTAAGAAAAGTTAATATTATTATTATTATTATTATTTATATCCTTTCTTGTATAGAAGATTATTAAATTGAAATGTTTCTAGTGACATATGTGGCATCTACCTTCTTTGCTATCAAGCTGTTTTGCATTTGCAATGCCTTTGCCTGTCATAAGTACACCAGAAATTTATCTTTATATTTCAACTGTTTTTATGCAGAAACCTTGTTGCAGTCGTAAGAAAACTAACTTCACATCATAAGCAGAAATTTATTTTAATAAGCTCTATTTGCAAAAAGAAGTCAAAGAAAACCAACAAATTTTGGCTAAGTCAAAAGCAAGTTTGAATTAAGCAGGAGAGGTGGCCTCTGCAACGTTAGAAGTTCAAATTCTCCCGCAGAAATGCAATGCTAGGAGAAGTACCCTCACTAACCCAAACGGAAAAAGACATAAAAGCATTATTTCCAGTAATGTCATAGGATTTACTCCCTTTCGAGGGCAATACAAATTAAACTAGCTCGTTATGTGTGTGTGTGTGTGTGTGTCTATATAGATATATATATATGCCTATGCTTTAAGATGTCCTTGTCACAGCACATGAAATTCAATTCCAAACTTGTCTATCAAAGATATTCCTTTTCTAGAGAATTTTTTATGGTACTCAATATCACTAGAAGTACCTCATTTTACATGTCATGCAATGGCATATACCTCACCTTTTTCTGCAGCTCCGAGATGGATTCATTCATAACTTGGTTCTGCATAAATCATATTGATCGATCAATTGAAGATCAGCTGAAAAAAGACAAGTGTTACATATGCTAATGCTATTCAATTTTAAGAATACGTTTATTCCCTTTTGTTGTTTTTATCTTCATATTTCTTGTAAATGACTAAGAAATCTTCACCTTTCTTGCTCGGATGCGCTTTAGAGCTGTGTCAAGCTGTTGCTCCAAACACTGAAGCTCTCTCAAACTCAAGGGATCCAGATCATGTCCCACGAAGTTCCTATATTGAAGATGATAAAAGCTACATATCATTCTTTCCAATATTTTTATGACAAAAACTCTATTTTGGTCTCTCACTAATGCTTTTATCCTCAATCTAGTTCATCACAGATTAATTTTTGCAATATAGTTCTTCACTAATTAAAATTCACCTCAATTTAATCCTTTCGTTTACCAATCTTAGTGAAATGGTTGGAAATCTTAAATGGCACTGCCAGAATCTTACATGGCATTATAGTCAATATCCACATATCACCCAATGATGTGGTGCGGTGCAGTGGTAGTCTACCGCAATGGGGTGCGGTGGCGGTGTCGCAATTTTAGGAAGGGGAGAAATTTTGTATTGGCCAAGCCAATAATGAGTATTGTATTGATAAATAATGAATTAGTGATATGTGAATGTTGACTATATAATGTCACATAAAACTCAAGCAATATCATAAAATTTTTATCCAGCTCACTAACAATTGTTAAATGAAGGGATTAAATTGAGGTGAATTTAAATAAATGAGGGACTAAATTGCAAAATTTAATATGAGAAACTAAATTGAGAACAAAAGTATTAGTTAAGAACCTTTTTGTCTTTTTATTATTTTGAAGCATCTGACCCCACATTGGATGAACTGCATTTAGCAGATCCAAAAAAAGGATAACTTTTGAGCAAATAAATTTGGTATTATTCTTATGTTAGAGCATTTTATTTCTTTTAAAAATTGAAATGATCTTTGAAAAAAGAAAATAACTTTCAAATGGTGTTATTAAGAAAACAAATGCTTGGCCAGACTCATTCTTTGTGTGTATAACGCATTTGAACAATATTTCGTGTGTGATCACACCAAGTGCCTTGACATGAACTAGTCGAAAAACAACCTCGATAGCTGAAAGTAATTGGAAATTTTACCATGAAATCTCAACTCAGTACCTTAAGTTCCTCTCTAAGACTTCAACTTTAGCGGTGAGCTTGAAGTATTCCAAGGACCAGTTTCCCTACAATCAAATGATCTTCAATTACTACTGATGAGACTTAATAATGGAAAGATAAATTCTTATTCACTTACATCATATATATCCCAAGGATACTTGGATGTTTGACCAAATTACTAAACTTGAAATCTTGACCCAATTCTAATTTGAAACTAACTTGAACAAATTTGATATCCAAATAATCAGAAAAGAAACTCAATCTTTTGATTGGGTTTACCAAAGATCCATTTGATCCTGTTCTGTGTAATTTTGACTTTGCCAAGGCTCCTTACACTTACCAAAGAAAACAGGACACATGTACAGCAATTAACTTCCTATTTCCTTAAAGCTATATTTAGGAGTTTGGAGAGAATAGAAACGAAAGATATTTAAAGAAAATGAAGGGAAAGAAAAGGAAGAAGCATGAAATACTTATTAATAATTTTTTTTTCTTTGTTTAGATATTTTAAATCCTCCAAAAAATTTTAAATTAGGAGAATTTTAAAATGTTCACAAAAATTAGTTTATGATGGTTTTGGAAAATTACATAAAAATCTTCATTTCCTTTCATTTCTTTTATAAAACTTTCAAATAAGGGAGAGGCTTATGATAAACATTTTCCTTATCTCATTTTTCTTCTCTAATCCTTCATCCAAACATAGCATAAAGTACATTTGCTGAAATATCTATGTTCATATTATTATGTTAGTAAATTGCAGCTCAAGTATTAAACAAGTTTGAGTTAAATGGTTGAGGGAGCTTATTCAGTGTCAAGGGTTTAAATATGGAGAAAACACATTGTTGGGAGGGACAACCTCATTACTCGAATGGGATTAGTCTTATAAGCAAAAGATGTGGGGATACCCAAACAAGAACCAAAAAAGTTATAGATATCTTGACGTAACAAAAGCATGTGTGGTTCTATGAAGGCAACAAGGTTTGATCCAAATTCCATCCACTTCAAAAAGCATTTGGATTGAATTGACTCAAAAGGGGTTCTTACTAAGGTTCTGATTGAACCTAGGATAATGTAGACTTCTGTATGGCACATGTATCAACTCCCAAAACTGTAATAGTAAAGTTAGTGCAATTTCAAAATAAAGAGGAACCGAGGAGAGAACTAGGTCTGCGTTATATCATTGCACGAAAATCTTTGATATTTTTACATTTGACACTTTAAACAAGTAAATTGCTCTCTTAGAATGAGTGATGGTTACTACATAAAAATCATCCCAGCCATAGCAACTGTAGAGCAGTATGTTAATTTTCTTGTTTGTTCCCTTCTTTTTTTTAATAATTTTTTTAATTAAAAATGATTCTTATATTTTGTCTATAAATAGATGAAAATGAATCAAAATAAATTGTATACAAGAATCCTGTGAAGTTGATTAAATCTTGCTAAGTTGATTACAATGCAGGATTGTTGACATATAAGTTTTGAGTAAGCTTTTTATTTAGTCCTCCAAATATATAAGTATATCACTTTAGTTCTTTAAAGAATTTTGACATTAATTTAGTTCTTGAATAATAGAAAGTGACATAATTTTGGTCCTTCAAAAAAATTGACATTAATTTAGTCCTTTAATCATAGAAATTATATGAATTTAGTCCCTATCCGTATACAAAATGACAATTTTAATGTCACTTTCATAATTCAGGAACTAAATTAATGTCAAAATTCTTTAGAGGACCAAAATGATGACATTTATATCTTTAGAAGACTCAAAAGGAGGTTTACTCTATAAGTTTTTGCTATTATGGAGAGGCAGAATGGTATTTTGAACGAATTTGTAAAAGTCCCTTTTTAGAGTATTTGGTAGAGTTTTATGCTCTTTATCTGTTAAGTGGCTTTCTACAGGAGCCAAGCAGTTACATTTTTCTCTGTAGTTAACATCAGAAATGTGACCTAACACATGCCAACAAATATTTCTCCCACTTCTTCTTTAACATGCATAGATGGTGAATTGATTAAGAAAAATCTTGAGTTTCCGCACTCCTAATCCCAACACCTCCCCATATGCACAATATAAGTATCAAGGAAAATTAGCCTAGGGTTAAGTATTAGTAATAAGGTGCAAATAGCAATTATTCTATGAAGTACCTGTGATTCATTGTTAGCTCCAGCAAGTTGTTGGGTATGGGTATGTCCCTCATATCTTTCCAGGATGTTTTCAATGCTGTTCCAACAGTAAAAAATGGGAAACAATAAAACTAATGGAAAAACTTGAATACTGTATACTCATATGTTTATTTTTCTACACATTGTAAAATCTAAATGTTAGGGAGATTGGACGAGAAAATTACATGCATTCAGCTAAAATTACACCAAACAAGCATGGAAGGAAAATAATAGAATATCAATCATATGCTGAATATGAAAAAGCTTAGAAGTAAACATAACTCTTGTACATCTAAATAGATTTTCGAAAAAATAAATAAATAAATAAAATCGAAACTACCAACCGTAAAGAATTTAAATGAAAAGTTTTGATTAACATGTTAGGATTTAATGTTAATTTACAATATAAATATTTTTTACACTATAATCCTAGCTCCATGAGCTTGTCACCAAAGTAATCTTAAAAGGATATTGATAGCCTATTTACTATTTGATTAAGATTGGACTGTAAGACTTGGAGCTTGCAATTAGTGCAACAGTCTGAGATTGTAGGGAAATGTTTGAAGGGCTTGCAGGACTAATGTAAGAGTGGAGACAAATTAAATTAATACATATTGGACTTGAAAGAAATCACTATTGAAATTTCATGTTCACACATTATACCTATGACATTTTTTTTAGTAGCAAGGATTTAGAGCTAATTAAATTCAAGGCTTCAATAGCATGCATGTGATTCTCACTTATCTATGACTAGAGTTGGCTAAGATGGATAAGTAATAATTATATTGGCATACTCATTCTCATCCAACCATTGTAATATAGATTATTGAAGTACTGAATGAAGGAATGAAATTGACATAAGCAATTCTAGAATTTCATAGAGTAGACATGTCAAAGACGTGTAAAGCAGCCATATACTGCTATCAACAAAATCACTATAACAATATTCAAGTATCACCAACATCATTTGGTAATTACTAGATTTTAGAATTAAATTCTAGTCAAGACGCTTTGTCTGTACTTTAACCTACCTTCTCCCTAGACTGAGTCTTATACCTACTTTCTAACAAAAGAAAAAAAAAAGAAGAAAAACATGGTAACAGTTCAATCATCAATTAATGGACATCAAGAGATAGGAGAGAAAAGAAGAGTTACAAATATGAATATTTCGCAGATTTTCAAACACGAGCAGAGGGCGATCCATGAACTCTAAGAGATTCTCATAATGCATGTTTGCCAAACTTTGAATTGGCACCAGCAGAATTCGTGATGGTGCAGAGCGCAGAGAGAAACATGCCAAAATAATTGTATGTTAAATGAACCAGTTCAGCCTAGGCAACAAACCTATGAAGATTCTAAAGATGAGGTTGCAGATTTTGTTGACTATTGACAAGGTAATGTAGCATGAAGTAACAAGAACATACCAAAAAGAAAATTATTGAAAGTTATCTATTTTCATTACATGGGCAAAAGGTCCTTAAGTATTGAAAAAAGGGTATTTATATGCCTCTGCAATGACTAATCCCTAATGCTATGTTTGGATGGGATATTAAAGAGGAAAAATGAGAAAAGGGAGAGGCTTATGATAAGCCTCTCTTTTATTTGAAAATTTTAGAAAAGAAGGGGAAGAAAATGAGGATTTTTAAGTTATCCTCTAAAACCTTCCCTTAATAATTTTTATGAATATTTTAAAATTCTCCCAATTTGAAGAATTTTGAAGGATTTAAAACATTCAAACAAGAGAAGGGGAATTGTTTAATTAGCCTTCCATTCTTCTTCCTTTCCTCTCCCTTTATTTTATTTAGATCCCTTTCCTTTCCATTCCTTTTAAACTCCCAGACATAGCCTAAAATATCAACCAAACAACAAATAAATTGATCATAGAATAGGAATATTCCTACTCAAACAAATTAAAAAAAATCCGTAATTGGAAAAATTAAAATTTTCCAACCTAAAAAATCCCAATTAACAATGAAGTCCTAATTCCTCAATCGAAACTTAAAATCAAAATCAGCTTCTGCATTACAAGGCAAGCAAGTTGTTGACAGGTGTAGAGTGCTAACTCAATGTTACATCCATCATGCCCATTCTATTTGATTTCTGTTCATTTGCATATCGACATATATAAGTGTAATTACCAAAGATTCTGATGTAAGTGTTATGAGTAACTATATATATGGCAAAGCAAGTTCAATCAGGTGCTGAAGTGAGTGAAAGACTTGATGCATCCAATGCTAAGTACAAAATAAGCCTGCATAGGCATCAAAAGGTGTTTCAAAGTGAGGAATATGGTTATGATTTTCTTGAGAAGGAAATTTTCAATAGGAACATACTCAAAGATGTCTGTAATTCATGATAATTTCTGTATAATTTATTTGTCAATTGACATAGAATTTTCAAATTATTGTTGCTGACTTACATGAGTAAACCACTTGTGATTTGTAAGGAATCAGCATATCACAAGAGATTAAATCAAGGTTGAGTTTTTTCTAAGTCGAGGAAATCTTTTACTTTTGCAGTTTGACACGTTAGTCCAATCATAGAAGTGGAAAAAGACTCAATCACGAACCTTAAGATAGTCTTGATTAGGGACAATAAAAATTAATACAAAATGTCACATAATTAAAATTTTATTAAAAATATAGATAACAAAGTAAAAAATGAATTTTACAGATATACCTCATGTACATAAAAAATAATTAAATTTAAATTATAAGAAGGTGAGTTCCTCTATTCCAATAATAACATTAGACCTTCATCTTCAATAATGTTAATATAGTTAGTTATGCCCATAAAATTGTACAAATACTCCAAATCAGAAGTGAATATTAAAATTCATCTTTTTATAAGCTTATTTTTCTCAATATTCATTATTCGTGCATCAAGGTCACAAATAAAAATGGTTCCAAAGGTTTTCTATGTCAGCAAGGCCTTTGGAAGCAGCAAGAAGGGAGGACCATGGAAGGCACGTGTAGCTTTTAATGAAGTAAGGTAATGCAGATACCAGTGAAAATGAAAAATGAAAAGGCCAAAACCTAGGCTGAAATTGTCATAAAAAATCATTCTTTGCCTCATAGAAGTTCAAAGTTCATATAAAGGAAACAATGAAGAGAGCATTGGTGGCTGCAGGAGAGTCATTACAAAATCATCCATTCTCTTGAACTTTGCAGTGCGATATAAATGTGTGTTAGCATAAGGTTTCAACATGGCATTTCTTTAATGATAATTACAACCATTGACTTGATATTTAACACTGATAACTTTTGTTGATCTTAAGTTCTACAAATAATATACCCTTCCATCCCAAATGTTTCAACAACGAAATTTCAAGAAAAATACTTGTGCCTTTCCCAATCATATTATTATTAAATTTAATTTTGGAAAAGCACTATACGCATTGCAATAGTTAATTCTATAATTTGCTGACATATACCTTGCAATATCAGAAAAAAAACCATCATGACATATCACGCTTTTACTATACTTTTCTGAGGAAGAGTATGAGAAGAAAAGGAGAATAGCAAAAGAAAGAATAGGGGTTTTTAAGAGGGGTAAAACCTTTAAAGAATTTGGAAAAGATGTAGGGATAATGGTAAGGTAAATGTGAGATAGAGAAAATTGAGAGTTCCTACAAACATTATTTTATAATCTTATTTGATAACGTATTTAATCTCTTCTCATCTGTGGATATATGCATGTTTGCCGAATCACGTTAAATATTATCTGAAATTTGTTGTACTTTTATTTCTTTTTTTCACATGTGTGTTGCGGGTCCATCTGTTATATATCATAGCACGAGGAAGGGATTAATTTCCCAACAATTGCATCGTCCTTTTAGAAAAATTTTAAAAAATGTTCCTATTTGATAGGTACGTACATTTTATATATGAATTAATAAAAGCTTTGGGGGTTATACATGTCATTGGGATAATTATATTTAAATAAAAAGTTGTTTTAGTTATATACATTACAATCTCTCGACTTTCCTCATCTTAACTACTCTTTCTTTTATCTCTATTTATCAATTTTATTATTTTCTAAAATATTTTTTATAATGTGAGTTCAAGTCTATTATATATCAAAACTATACACATTTTTTAACATTGTTTTTTAATAATACTGGTAGCACAAATCCATCCAACTATTATTTGTTTCTTTTGATTTAATGAGATAATAAATTCTTAATTTTGTTGAAAATGAATTAAACTCTATGGTAAAATAGAAACGAATTATTAAGAAAAATGTATTTGTATCATATTTTTCTATTTTTAATTTTATTTAATTATAACACAAATTCTTTATCCTACCATGTTTAAATATTATCTTTTACATGAAGAAGAGAGCAGTTTTTGTGTTTACAGTTTTTTGGGATTGAGTACGAAAATGTTTCCATTGATGCTGGGTGAAGGCATACCAGTATACAAAGATTTATAATGCACTTTAGTTTATATATTTAAAACCATTCTCATTTTAGTCCGTATTATATATTAAACTATATATTGTTAATATTATCTTTCAGTTTCTTATTATCATGCAATTTGACTATGCTATATTGCATAAATTAAGACAAAGACAATTGGGGAATTTAGTCCAATGCCCATATCATTAGGCTCCAGCTTCTTCGCAGGATCTATGCTCAAATTTCATTAGGATGTCATGTGATTCTTTTTCCAAGCTCTTAGACTCTATTCTTTTATTCCACTAGCTCCCAAGTTAATAGACCTCCCATTATAACCAAACCAAAAAATATGTGCGTTTAGAGTGTGCTTAGCATGTAGAATCTTTCTGAACTCTAGGGTCAATTTGGTTCTTGGGATGATTTTGGAAGGAATAAGAATAGAAGACCAAGGTTGTATAGATTCTTACGTATTCTCACACTTTTCATGATTTTCAATCCAATGGGTGAAGGCGGGGAATGTGAATTATTCCCATGGGATGGGATGTTCTTGACATTATAAAATGATAATTGCTACCTCTCATGAGCCATGATTTACCCTTCACCCCCCCCCCCCCCCACATTGCACCACTATCACCACCAAACCACCAGTACACTGCTGCCACCCACCACCCGTGATGGTGTTTTATTTATTTATTTATTTTTGTTACATTGATCAGATAAGAAGAACATAAACTACCCTCAAACAAACAAACTCCCACACTATGTGCTAACATATTCCCTATTCCAACAGGTGGTTTCTGGTATATGTTGCATGGATGCGGATTCAAGTATCGTATTTAATATAATACAATACATGAATACAATAATTATTTTAAATAATTTAGCTTAAAGGTACAACAAGATATATTAAATAAACTATCTAAAATTATATTTATATATGTCAAAAACACTGTAAGTATTCCTAAATACTTGGCCTATCTAGACATTTTTATGTATCTGTCAAAAAAACTATCTATGGATACACTAATAATACAGCAGCTGTCATAAATATGTGTATCTCATACAAGATCTGTATATGATACGAGTCCCTTATCGATTTGGGAGAATCCGTGCATCATCTAGATGCTGGTAAGTCACAACTTCTCACAGACTAAGGACTCTTTTCTTAGCAAGAAATCAGCACAATAATTAGCTTCAGGCAACAGGAGTCATTGTCTTTTAGTTACGGTTTAAACAAGGGTGATTTTGGAAAAAACGACCAACACTATTAGGAAGATGCAGTATGAACCAAAAACACATTAAATGTGTTCGTAAGAGTTTAACAAACATTTCTGAGAATGTTTCAAGCGTATACCAACTAGTCTTGAGGACAAATGGTGTGATTCAATCCACCCATATGGCGTCTGAGGAACATGTTGGAGCTCTATAATCGATCAATGTAAATTGGAGGTACCCTAAAGATTTGACAAGAGAAGACCTTGGACAGCACATTTGTGTTTGAACTTAATCATAACAAACAATACCACTTATCAATATAAATTTCCAATTAAAATTTCTTACTTCAATATTAATATCACATTGTACTGAAAAAAATATATATATTTGCAAATGATGTGGGTTTGAAAAGTTGCCCATGACATCACCCTTTTCAATTCATGATTACAAATTACATACACGTTCGCTCAATTCCAAAACCCCATGAAGTGGTATTTTAATAGACTGTATACTGGTTACATGGTGGGAGATTCAAATATTTAAGAATCAATATAAAGCACTAGAAATCCAAGTGTTTGTCAGGTTTACATGACCTCTTAAGGCAAGGGGCTAGCCTTAATATGTGACTAATAGAACTAAAAATGATAGAAATGGAAAATGAAGCTACTATGACCTAGTTTTGTGTCAAGGTATAAGTCTTTTCCTAATACACATTATATATAATTAAACTTTCACCTACCTCCATTTATGCTACTTTAAATTTTAACAAAAACTAACTTATAATTTCGTGAAACATAACCATACCTAGTCTATAACCCATCGTGTTTCAGCTCAAAGGAAGAAGATAGACAGAATTAATTGAACTGGAATATTTTCCTCTTTAAGAGTTCTTAGTCACAAGGGATGTATTCCAATTCGCAAACCCCCCCTCTTCTAAAGCTCTATTGAGAGTAGCCATATATACAGTTATATTTATCCGACGCTGCAAATAAGCATTTAGTGCATTTCTAAATCAAATTTATGCTCTTATCACATCCTCTATAGTTGTTCCTGAATGCATGTGCATTACTAGCCAAGGTTTAATTAAGACACAAGAAAGAAAATTACTAACGCGTTAATAGTGTACGAGTAAAAAAATTTTATATCAGTACCACTAACCTGTATATATGAGCAGTTGTTATTTAAATATGTTTATCTTAATTTCTTACTATATTTTGGCCATTAAAAAGCATAATGGTATATATTTATCTTTAAAAATATCATTGAAATACACAATGTCATAATAATAATTGTTCCATGGAGTATCTGACAATCGGTCCGTGGAGAAGTGCATTTTTTTTTTATAAAGGAGAAATGCATCTTATTGTACCAAAAAGTTATTATTTAATTGAATTAAATGATTTGGATTTATTATATATTTATGTATCTACAAAGAGAACAACAGTTTCTGTCAGTAAAAAAAAAGTCTAAACCTGAAGTCCTTATGCTTTTATATATAGATATATGGTGCCTATGTATATATATGAACCAGATCCAGAAGGCTTGTTCAGTTATTCTCGGACTACTTCTGTAATATTCACAGATAAGACACATCCTTTTCGTTCACTTTCTCTTACCACAAATTATATTATACCATATATAATCATTAATTAAGAGTGTGGCCTCCTCTTACCCGGTGTTTGAAGCAAATGGCCATTTTACTAGGGTACAAAACCAAGAAAGCAACATCACCTCCCCTAAGATGACACAGAGCTCTAGGGTACCGTTAACATTAATTTGTTTGGTCTATTTGTGTATTTATAGAAAAATAACAAGGTGAATGATCACAGCATGACACCATATATATCATAATTGTTTGACTTTATTGGAGCCAATGAATGCACTGTCGTGTAGCAAGGATACTATTGTACGAGAACATAGAAAGAGGTTAATAAAGTAACAAAGAACACTTCCATTCTGAGATAGCGGTGTGAGAGAAGAGAAAAGGGTAGGACAGTGAAATATGAGTGTATATAAGTAGGCCAAAAATGGAGAAAACTTTGGCATGGAAACCCAAGAAGAGTCAAGCAACAAACTAGCAAGTCCTCCAACTGAATGCCACTATTTCAGATTGGTCGAAAACTGATAATACTTTGGGGGGTTAGGAATGACTTAAAGAGAGACACAAAATACGAAAGAAAAGACAAAGAGGAAGAGAAACTGATCAGAGAGAGATACATATAGCAAGCTTGGCTCTTTCTTGCAGTGTGCAGATCATATACACAACAAAGGAAGATAATAAAAAGTGGATCCAAAACCACCAAACATGAAATCAACCAAACATAAAATCAAAGCATTTAACAAAACCAGAAAGGAAAAGAAAAAGGGGTGGGAATTCAAAGCTGAAGAGGGTTAAGTACGAACCTGGAATCAGAGGAATACTCAAAAAGCTTGCCTTTGGGAGAGAACACAATCAAGGCCACCTGAGCATCACACAGCACAGAGATTTCTTGGGCTTTCTTCAGCAGCCCCGTTCTCCGCTTCGAAAACGTCACTTGGCGGCTGATTTTGTTCTCGATCCGCTTCAGCTGAACCCTACCTCTCCCCATCTTCTTTCACTGCTCAATTATTCTCCCAAGAAAGAGTAACCAATAATTTGCAACAAAGCCCAGAAAGAGACAATAAGCAAGAAAGAATATATCATACAAAGAAGGAAAAAAAACAAAAAAAAGAAAAGAAAACCCTAGAGAGCAGAGAGTATTATTCTTCACACACCTGAAGGAAGACAGAGAGAAAAGCATGAAAGCAAAGGAAATGGAGACGGTGTCTATGTATAGCACAGCATGGGTATCTTTCTATTTTTGTGCTTCTAAACCAGCTACTTGTACAGTTGAGAAGGAGAGGAAAAGGTTTAGAAAGAGAGAGAGAGAGAGCATGGGACTGTAAGATGAAAATGAGGGCCCTGTGCAAGGAAATGAGAGAGAGAGAGAAACTTAAGGTTTGATTTAGTACAATGCGTTGTCGAGTTGGGATTGGGTGAGGGATAAAGGTCCGATGCGTTGTCGAGGAGGGAATGGAATGGAGAAGCGGGGACGCATACTTGATGTCTCGTATTGACAGGGCTTGGGGACAGTCCGTACGAGGACGTGGGACCCAACGTTATATGCGGACGGGAAACCGGTTTGTTTTGTTGCGTCCGTGGCACTCATCCTTGGCTTCTCATTGGCTGACGGCGCCCCTTCCTCCGTCACTTCATTCGGCGTTTGACAACGTTGTTAAAAAATTGGACCATATAGTAAATTCGTTGAGTTTTTAGTTTTAGTTTGATTAATTTTTAACTATTTAAATTGACTTATTTAATCGAATAATTAAACATTCATTTTAGACTAATTATCTCAAAGAATATATGTCATTAGTTTGATTCTCGAAAAAAATTGACATTAATTAAATATTTTAATTATAAAAAATAATATTAAAATAATTTTTATATTATTAATTATGAGAATATTATTAATGAATCTTTTAATTAAGAGACTAAATTAATATAAATTTTTATTATTTAAAAAATAAATTAATGTTATTTTTTTTATTAGTGAAGGATTAAGTGTGCATTTGAATTAGATTTTGTGAACTTAATTTTGGTTAGAAATGAGTTTAGAGTGAAGTAATGTATGTTGAAAAAATTTTATTTAAAAATTAATTTTGATAAAATAAATATTATTTAAAAAGTATGAATCAAAATCACTTATAAATATATAATTACCTAAAAGGATGTAAGGTAAGATGTCATAGTAAAAGATAAAATAATTTGTAAGAAACAAATATCAATATTAAAAATGTCAAGATTTCTCCGATTGGCTTTTGCTCCAATGCAAAAGAAATAAAATCTTACTTTAACTAAAACTTTAGTTTTAAATAAGAAGCAATTTTATATTGTGATTACTAAATATGAAAGTACAACTTTCGAGGTAAGATTTTTGCCCTCAAACAGACTTTAAATTAATGTTAACTTTCTTTAAAAAATCAAATCGATGTCAATTTTTTTATAAAATTAAATTGATGTTACTTGTATCTTTGAAATATAAAAATATGTGGTTACTCTAAATATAATTTATAGACTATAATATTAAATTTATAAAAGATATTTATAAATTTTTTAAAAAATATTAATTTTTTTAATAATAATTAATGATCGACATTTCAATTGATTTTGATTAGTTTAAATCAACATGATCATGAATTTAGTTATGAGATTCAATCATAATTGATTAAGTGTCTGGTTCACAGTAAGATTAGGTAATTCAATCCAATTCTAAAAATACGAGTAAATGCCAATTTAGCATTTTATTTTTCTTTTATGTTTGAAATTGATAAACTTTTTTTTTTGTGTAACAGGAATATACTCATAAGGTTCAGCCTATCTGAATTGTCCTATAAGCCTAATCTTCCCAAATCAGGAATGATAATAATATGACTTTTTCTCCAGGAGTAATAATGATATGGCGCTATGATATGCGACTCTTAAGAATCAAATTTCATACTTAATGACGTAACTCACTTTCATTGCGCCAATATCTCATAGGTGATTAACTTTTATATAATTTACGGCGTTTTATTTGATGTGTTATTTTTTTAAAAAAATTAAAATATATCAACATCTATAAGATATGATTATTATGTACCAAAAAAAGAGTGATTATTATGTTTTATTTAATTTATCTCATAATTTTAAAAAAATAATCACACTTTTAATTATATTTATTCATTGGTAAAAAGTGATTGTGTTTTTTCTTTTCTTTTTTGCTTACGAGATGTAACTTTGATTGAGTTATTGAGATTGCCTCTCTTCATAAAGTATATTCAATATGATTTGAACCCCTAACATTTCAAGTAAAACTTATCCTATCGGGACTTACCTTACTTACCACTAAGTTATACCTTTGTGAATAAACAAGCTAAGATGAGTTTTACCTGTAATGTTTAGAATTTTTCGAATCCTACTCGATTACACTTTATGAGAAAGAACAGCTTTAATATTCTATATGAGAATTAGTTTCACCCTCAAAAAAATTGAAGATATCATACAAGAAAAAAAATTGATATATAGTTAAAAAATAAATACAACACTAAAATAAAATTCAATGTATAATTATGACAGCTATAATAAGTTTTCCTTTTTTTTCTCCTTTAATATATATGCGCGCATACACACATATATGGGTGAGGACTTACTTATTCCATAAGTAAGTCTTGCATATTTACATTGTTGAATAACTTTTGTAAAGAGTGAATTTTACCAATCTAACTATTGAATTCTATAATATTATCATAAGAATAATGCATACTAATTTAAAGATAAATTGAACATTCATAAGTATCTAATTAAATAGTTAATATTTACTTATATTTTAAAAAAATATTATACATTAAAATAAAATAGGTAAATAAAGTATCAATTCATTTTAAAATTTCATAAACTTAATATATTTCATGAGAACTTTCATTTTAATAGTTAGATTGATAGAATTTAGTGCTTACAAAAAGTTATTCAATTTAATAAGTGTGTGAAGACTTATTCTCAAAGTGAATTCTCACCTTATGTATATATTTATATATATTATCAAATTTTTATTTTATATATGTGTTCTTTGCATATAAATTAAATTAATTCCTTGATATAATTTAATTTTATATGTGAAATTTTTTGTATATATTATCAAATTATATAATTAAATGAATGTAAAGTTAAGTTGAAACATTTGTATATATAAATATGACTTAATAGCCTTATGCATTAACTTTTTTTTTATTTATGTAATATATGTGTGTCTGATCAGATAGGCATGTTTTCTTTTATTTATAATTTTTTTCTATATGGGGACAACTCTGACTTGGAAAAGGGAAAACATCCAAAGAGAAAGATTGACCCATTTCAATTTGTCCTTATTTTATATATTATATAAAAAATAGATAATATAATATAATTAATATTATTTATATTTAAATAACATATTAGATAATAATTTATTTAGTTAAAATAATTTTATTTAATTTTAATTATATAAAATTATATAATATAAAATAATTTAATTTTTATTATTTAATATATAATTAAAATTAAATAAAATTATTTTAATTAAATATTATATTATTTAATATTTTACTTAAATATTATATAAATATAAATATTATTAATTATATTATATTATTTAACACTTAGCATTGTACCGAGGCTTTTAAATATTGGAAACCTTGCTTGTACGACCAAAAAAGATTATGTGCCTGACCAAATGAGTGGATTAGTCATGGACACCGCAAAAGAATATATGATTCCAAACCTTTTTCTCCCTTTTCTCTGTTTTTGTTTTTGTTTTCCCCTAAGGAATCTGACTAGTACAATTTACTGAAATTTGAAATATATGCATTTATATCCAAAATGAAAAATGTGCATTTGATTTTTTTTTTTTTAAATAACTGAGCTATACTAATTAGTGGTGTGGTGGCGACAAGACAAGTATTAAAGTATACGCTGCCCCACAAGAAATTTCCTTTATTAAGTTTGTGTTTACTTTAATTTTTGAAAATCTTAAAATCATGATTTAAAGTTTGAACAAAAAATCATCTTTTATAATTTTTATTTAAATTATAGTTTTGAGTTCTAAAAACTAAATCAAATATAACTCGTTTGAAATTTTATTCTTTGCACCAAATATAACATTAGATTTGACCAAAAGAAAAAGCTAAATTTGAAATCATGATTTATAAAATTTTGACATCGATCACCTAAAGCAGCAAGATCTACCAAAATGCAACTTTGATCTGCCCTAAACTAAAATCTGAAGTGAAATAGGAATAAAAGCAAACAAAAATTTTTTTAAAAAAATTGGGCTACCAGCAAAATGAAGTCAATCGACAGGTCAGTACAATACCAATTTCTAAAAGTGATGATGAAAAAGAGGAAAAAAAGAAGAACCCCACAAAAAAAAGTTGCGATGACAACACACTCCATTAATTACACTCTTATTGTAAAGGGAAAAAAACGGTTGAATCGGTTCTTTTGATGGATCTATTCCATCGCAACTTTGAAAATGGAATTTAATTAAAGGTACGGCGTCAAATAGGGAATGACACTGGATGCTTTAGACGCAAGTTGTGTAGAAAAGTCGTTGTTGATAGGCGCACGTGATAATGATTTTGTCTTAAACAATACATTTACTTCCCCAACTGCCTAGATTTGAGATATTTGTTTCATTCATTGTGTATTTTTTAGACTCATTATTCCTTTTTTATATCTTTATTCGATTGAAATATTATATAGATATTATTATAAAATTAATTTTTTAAATATAGTCATGATTAATTTTTAATTAAAATTTTTTTTAATAAATATTTATTTTAATATCTGAATTTTAACTACCGCTTAAGAATATAACTTGCTTATCACCTTAAAATTCTTTTAAATAATTTCCTTTCTAAATCCGGGCTATATTGCCATCGTTAGGACCTAATGGAGATATAAGGATATGACTCATGACATCACTAATTGTATAGTGTAATCAAAAGTACACCAAAAATGAACATTGATGAGATCTTCAAAAAGTGCGTCATTTGATAAACCTGAGCTATGTTTGGAAATTTAAAAAAAATAAAAAAAATAAATTTGAAAAAAATAAAATAAAAAGAAAAGAAAGAGAACATAAAGTTAATTAAGAAATTTATCTTCTCTCATTTAAATATTTTAAATCGTTTAAATTAAGATAATTTTAAAATATTTATAAAAATTAATATGAGATAATTTTAAGAGATTATTTAAAAAATTTCATTTCCTTCTTTTTTTTTATAAAACTTTTAAATAAGAAAGATATTTAAAATAAACTTATCATTTCTCTCATTTTTCCTCCCGAACCTCACATCCAAACATAATGTATCGGATCTTAGCATTTTGTGAGATGTTTGATTTCCTTTGTATTTAATGACTTATTTGGGTCTCCTTATACCTCTTGAACTTCCGTTTTTGCATTCTTTTTTTGGTGATTAATGTCGGCGCTAATGTATTGTTTTCTTGGTGATTATCATTGAGGGATAACAATTGGATTCATTAATCTATTATTCATCTAATCTATTTATATTTAAATTTAATTTTTTTAATTATAATAATAGATTTAATAAATTAGATATATTGAATTAGTTTTAATTAATGGATGATTAATGGATTGACTAAAATATTTATTAGATATCCATAAAATTTGAAGAATAAAATATATTTAGGTTTAAGAAAAATTTAGATGCATCTAGTTTCAAGAAATGCAATGTAGAATGAAATATATTTGGATAAAAGGGAGTTTAGATGCATTTATTTTAGAAACTCATAGGTAATTTATGAGAGAAAGAATTAATTAGTTTTTTTTGTTGCTGAAAGAATTTATTTTTTTATTACACAAAATATAATTTTTAATAGATGAATTGGATATCCATCCATTTAAATAGATCATGAATGAATTAAATAATTTTAATAATTTTTTAATAAATCTTAAATGGATTAATATTTTATCTTTTATTCTTCCATTGAGAATTCATTTATTTGCTAACCCTGTTATCAATTGAGTAATCAAGCTCCTTATCTTTGTTGTAAAAGAAGCATTGAAAGATGAAACCTAGTGCTAGCTTGTAATAGTAATATTGGCTGGCCGTAGAGGATTGTTCGTCAGAAAACGGTGAGATTTTATTATTATAATTTTCTCTTCTCTTTTATTTGTAGTAAAAATAAAAATAAAATTTTTTAGGAAAAAAAATAAATAAGCGACAAAACGAGGGAGTCCCTTTCTGTAATAGCATAGATGAAAGGTTAAGGTAACGCAATCCTTTGGCTTGTACTAAACTTATTCAACTTGGATTTGGTCAACGAAGATTAAACAATTTTTTATTTTTTCCAATTAAAATAACTATTTTAATAATTAAATAGTCACACACTAAAATAAAAGTAAAACGGGTGATCTTGTTTTCTTCTTTTTCTTTACTATTTAATGGCACGAAAGAAGAAAAGGAGAGAGTACGAATAAAGCAAAGGTTGAGCTGGCGATATGCCTTAATAAAATTGCACACATATGCGTCTAAAAATGCTTTAAAAATTGAAAAGACTAGTAAATATACGATCATAAAACCCAAATATGACCATAAAACCCAAATATGAGTGTCGTAAGAAAAGTGGGCTACACTCTAAACAAGATTTGAATATTAAAATTGTCATTTTGAGGAGTATTTTATTATCACTCTTATCTCAAAATTGCACAAGCTTGCACACTTTATATACCAAAAAATAAACAATATAGGACCATAAGGGTTAATATTCTAGATTTGAACCGTTGTGTTGCCAAGGTTACCACCATCCACTAATAATCTATTTTAATTTATTATAAATTAATAAGTACACAAAATGAGGAGAAAAAGGGACCTAAGACAAGGGCCTCTTTGGTCCACATTGAACGATGAATTCAATTGTGGTGAACAAGAGACCCAAACCCTAGGCCAAGAACTACTCTTGCATTCCTTTCCTTGCAATAAAGATAAGCATGGGGATGAAGACCCAAAAACAAAAAAGAAAGATAAGCAAGTGGATGTCATGGTTAATAAAAAAATTTTGTCAGCATATACAAAAACAAGCATAAATTTGGAAATGTGAAATGTGCCTCTTATGACAACAAAGGGATGTGCTCTTGTGGTCCATCAAGTCAGAAGAATTAAGATGAAGCAGAGCTATATATTAATTGCAAGTGTTAAAGACTACACTATAGTGTAGTGGTCCCGTCCTCTTTTGTTTTGTTTTTTTTTTCTATGTTGGTCTCATCCTTTATTCTTCACACCAAAAAATATATATATTTGCTTTTTCTTTTCTTTTTATGTTGAATCAAATATATTAGGGATCTAGGGCTCATAGAACTCATTATTGCTGTGGTCCTAGTAAATGAACGGTCACCAGTCATGGTTTGTTTTGGAATACTGTGGCAAACCTAGTACCTCTATCTAAATGAAGTAATTTCAACCTTATTCTGCAGTTTCTGCCATAAAACTAAGCAATTTTTTTCTTTCTTTTTGTGGTAAAAAGTTTACAATGAAGTGAAGCTTTTTTCTCTACTTTAGGGGGAGTAAACCATTAACATCAGTAAAAATTTATAATAAAATTATAAATCATTTTATTAATGAGAAATTTCATAATTCAAATCAAAATTATTCAATTATCATGAATGAAATGTGGAACTTATGAGTAGCTACATTGGCATAAAACTAAGCAATTCATAAAACGGAAGGAAACTCAAAGGATCCAACTTGTTTGGGCATGCATCAAAACCCTACTTTTGAGCTTTTCTTTTTTCTTTTTTAGTTGGTCAACTACTTTTGAGTTTTTCCAAGCATCATCATGAGTGTTCGTTAAACTAGGTTGATCTCAATCCAACCCAAAACATAATATGTGGGTTGGATTGGGTTTGAAATCCAAAATCCACAAATCAAGTTTGTTGTTAAGTTTTAAGATAACAAGTTTACTAAAACTGGCCCAATCCAATAAATTTAATTAATTTTATATTATCAAAGGACAATGTTAAAGCAGGACCCAAAAAAATAAAGGACAATGTTGAAGACCACAAAAAAAAGAAAATGGACAATGTTTCAACGACCAAAAAAGAGAGAGGCCAGTGTTTCAGGTTTCATCCCCAAGGCAATGTAATTTTTTAGTTAAATCTAATTAACCCGACCTAAAGTAGAATTTTTTTTACATTTATTTTGAATTTTTGCAAAACAATCAAAATAAAAAAAATAATATATTAACCGCAGTCGTTTGAGAAAAGAACATACGGACCAATAAACTTTAAATTATTTATAAATAAATTTTAAAATTTTTTAAAATTATTTTAATTAGTACTTAAATTATAATAATTATACAAATTAATCATTTCATTTATTTTTTATTTACTTCAAATCTTTTTTTATTTAATTTAAAATAAAAAAAATGAATGAAAGAGTTAATTTATATAATTATCATAATTTAAATACTAATTAAAAATTTTTAAAATTTAAATATGTATTTATAAATGATTCAAAATTTAAAAAGCCCTTTTCTAAATTAATTTTAAACATTTTAAAAAATGGACGCATAAACTGCCCAAATCACCACGTCATATAACCACCAATTCATTCGATTCTTACATGTATTTATTATACATAATAGCGTGGACATGTTCATTGGGTATTGATCTAATATCTTTTTTAAAAAGGTTAAATTATTCATTTGAACGTTATAATTTCACTGAAAATTCTATTTAGTCTATAAAATTTAAAATCGTTTAAAAAAGTTCTTATGGTTTTTAAATAATTTAAAAGTCTTTATAATTTTATAAATAATGTAAAATAGTCTCTATCTGATCTCCATAATTTTACTTTAAATAAAAACTAAACTAAGTTTAAAGAGATCATTTTGTATTATTTAAAAATTATAAAAAAAATTTAAATAATTTAAAATTATAGAAATCAAACAAATAATTTAACCTTTTTAATAACCTGAGAGGTAGGCTTGAGAGTATGTCGAAGCTCGTTGAGATAAGGAGGCAGGCCCAGCAGGGAGAGAATTCTGGCTGAAAGTCATTACTCCAAAGATAATATATTCCTGAAGACCAAAAAAAAAAAGAAACATAATATTTTTGGTTGACAAAAAAAAAAGAAAGATGATATATTGGTGTAGACCAAAAAAAAAAAATCTATTGGTGACTTTAATTCGTGTGTATGACCTTTGTAATTTATTATAATAATATAATATAATATATAAAAAGTGAAGAATAATTTGACTTTGTCATTTAGAATTTGACTTTGTTATTTAAAAATCTGTCTTGACATTTAGTTTTAATAAATAATACATACACGATAAGTAATAATGATATAAATTTTAAATATTTTAATATATTTATTATTTTAAATAGTTAATAGGTTATGATTTTAAGTATTTAAAGAAAAGATTTATAAGTTAAATCTTTTAAAAAAAAATTTTATTATTTTTTTTCTTTTTATTTAATAATATTTTTCTCTCATTTTTTTAATTTTTTACTTATTATTTTATAATATTTTTTATTTTCCGTGCATAACACGGTGATCTTACTAGTAGTTATAATAGAAGGTGTGAAGTTGTTTATATAGTGAATGCTAGTGTACTTGCTTGTATGTCTGCTGCTGTTGCTAAGAAGGTGATTCATTTGTAAGCGATTTTAAGTGTAATTGAGAATTTTTTTTTTAAGAAAAGGTTTAAGGTAGAGGGAGATTCTCCTATTTTAAAAGGGACAAATCACTAACTTTTGCAAAAATTTATAGTGAAATTGCATATTGTTTACTAATTAAGAAACTTATGATTCAAAACTAAGTTATACAATTGTTATAAGTGAAAAGTCAATCAAATGAGTCAATTCCTTTTAGAGTGTAATTGAGATTTTGGGCATTGAGAGTTTGTCATATATTTTTACTTGAGGATATAAAATTATAAAATATTATATAATTGTTCTTTTTTTTTCTTTGGGTCTTCATCATATAGTTGTTCTCAAAAGAAAACAATCTACAATGTTTACTATTTCATTCTTTCTAGCATCTTGCATCAGGCTTTGGGATCCATGTTGATACCAAAAAAAAAAAAAATGCAGCATGGTCGGAAGGCGTGAGAAATCCACAGGCTATGAATTTTGAGTGAATTGGTAAGACAAAAAGCAAAGGTAACTAGCTGGAGAACAAGTACCGTAATTGGTATACAATTCCAAACAAAAATAGTCTGTTGACATAGACATTAAGTTCAGGGGATTTCATCTTTTTATCTGATGGAATTGGAAGGTACTGGATGTCCCCTAGAGGAAAAGGTTTCAAACTTGGAAAGTGTTGAACTTTGCTCATTAAATATTTGGGGTTAGTTTGGTATTGCGATTAAATTTCATGAAATTAGTTTTCTATACAATGATGAGTTTTTTTATATAAAATTATATAAAAAACTCATCCCATAAAAATTTACTCTAATTTTTATTCCATACCAAACATATACTTCAAGGATATTATTTCTTAAGTTAAAATATAAATTACCTCATTCAACTATAACTTTTTTGGCAAATAGGTTCCTGTGATTTTTAATTTTAGTAATTAATTCGCTTAAACTTTCAGTATATGTCAAATACTCTAGTGATTTTAAATAACATATGAATTGCTAAACTTAAATTTAAAACCACAAGAGATTATTTATCACATTCAAGCTTCAATTTGAGTTAATTATCAAAATTAAACATAAACTTCTTTGTCACATGAAAAAATTTAGGCAGGTTAATTGACAAAATTTAAACTACACAAGGCTATTTGTAAAATGGTCAAAATTGAAAGAGATTGTCAGAGTTTCTTGAGATTTTACACTGTTTCCACATTATAGTGCAATCCTCCACTAATGAATGCAAGCTTGATGAGAAAACCATGCTTACAACCAGTCAAGTCAAGATCAGTACGTGATGCAATAGGAAAAAAAAAAAAAGAAATCCACCGGTCATTCAGATAAAACAAAGCTCCTTCTGAAGATAAATGTCATAAATTTCTTACATGCCATATTTCCATGGCTAAAGGCATAACAGTTTTAGGTCAGTCACAGCTGTTTTTATACCAAAATAAATAATAGAACCACAGGCAGCATTTACACATTGCCAACACCAAGAACCATTTGCCTTTGCCCTTTGCAAGGTGTTTCCTTTTTTTATGTATCCAGCTAGATACTGAGCTTAGCTCAAAGCATCCATCCAGGAATAAACCCATTCACTTGTTGAGCTTGAGTTGTGGCAGCTATCTGATCTGAAGCGACAGAATTGTACCTGTAGTCAGGACTGAATCAAAGGGACGCAAGTTAATTAAAGTATAATTCAAATCACCTTGAGCAAGAACAGATCAACAGACAAGTAACTGATGATAGATTACCCAATCTGCAATGTGGGATTGCATTCCAATGGCTGGAAGAAGCCCTGAGCGTGAGCATTCTGTGGACCACCATATGCTATACTTTGATCACCAGCTTCCCATGATTGCCTATAGTGATTTCTTGAATTGATTTCTTCCAGCTGCCAACAGGTAGTAGTCATGAATCGCATTATCAGCAGAGGACCTTAATGTGAAAGGTCTAAGATTGAAGCTATGTATATTTAAACAATGCAGAATAATATTTCCAGCTCTAGGTTTTTTATTTATTATGTTCCACTACATTCATTCATGTTCTTAAACAATCTTAAAGGACTATTTTGAAGAAAATTTTAACTTTCACATACTCAGTTTGATTGTCCAAGAATAGAGATGCAGGGTTGTAATCTTAAATGGATTTGAAGGATAGCAAAACTTCTAAGTGGGACTTTTAAGGTATGAAGCATCACATTAGGTCTGAGGCATATGTTCTACAAATTTATGCAGCCAAAAAGGAGCAAGCAACAAAGCCAATCTTGCTTGTTGTGGGATGAACTTCATGGATGATGGTATAATGTTACCTTCAGGGTCAAGGATCTGTTTGCTTCTACCAACATCTGCTCCTGTATCCAAACAACAGCTTGCAATTATTAGCACACATAAAGTTGCATTATTCCTAAAGTTATGTCAACAACATGTACCTTATTTTGAAGATCAGCTAACTGGTCCAGCATGAATTGGGTCTGTAAAATGATGTCCCAGACAGTGCCAGATAACCAACAGGAGTCACAATAAGCTTTTCTTAAGGAAACTTCAGAATAGTGAAAAATATAAAGAACATAAACACAATAAATCATAATTTTCAACCATATGTATAATTTTTTAATTATCAATACAGGACATGTAATTTTTTGACAGTATATTTTCTTCACTACTAAAAATGTTAAAATCTTAAATGAAGAGTAAATCCTATTGGTGTCAGTTTTCTATAACTGAACTCCGTTGCATTACTGTCAGAACTGCTAATGCAAAATCTTTTCAGAGATTTCTAAAAATATGACCATTTTCAAGATCAAAATCTCGTGTCATCATAAAATATTTTTCTTAAACATAAAATATTTCGTTACCTTTGTGGACCTCACTTGCTTGAGAGATGAATCCAATTGCCGCTCAAGCTGCTCAAGATCTTTGGTATTCAGTGGGCCCAAGTCTTCCCCAAGAAGGTTTCTGCAGTAACAGGGACAAATGCCATGGTCATGATAATGAAATCCTGTTGATACAATTGGTAAACTGTTTCGGAAAAATATGAAAATTCTATAGTGGTGATTGGTGACTAACTGACCACAAGAAAATTTGTCACACCTTAACCCACAAGAAATTAACAGAGAAAAATGGAAGTCAAGTTATAATTGTTCTAGCACTGCTTGTTTTATAATGAATTTGGGTAATTGTTTTACTACTCTTCTGTGAAATTCACCTCTGGGTCCTTTGAAGAGATTCAAATCTTGCTTTCAGCTTCAAGTACTCACGGTAGCTGCTCTGCTAGAAAAGAAAATAACAAATGAAAAATAACAAAATGCTTCGCAATATGCTATAAAAAGAAGCTATATACGATAAATTATGTAAGTTGGCTTATACGTGCAAAATTATAGCAGTTAATAAGAATTTCCCAAGTGAGCTTTCTAGGATATGCTATAATGCTATGAAACAGCATCAGTTGCTAGTTGCTACCTCAAGCTCTTTGGCAGGTTTGCTGACTTCCACAGTACCATAACTGCACTTTTGATACCTTTCAAGTGATTTGAGCATGCTGATTGCAGGGTGAGAAAGGAAGAACGGTCAAATTGATGATGGTGTATGGATAACCATGCCACAATACTACAAGAATGTCGTCAACAACAAATGAACCATATCTTGTGGTTTTATGCCTTCCCTTTGTGTCTTCATAAAAGTGATTCAATATTTTTTCATTAAGTAGGACGAGTGCATGGCACAAATGTGACAAAAAATTAACTTCAGCAATATTATGTGATGCATCTATTTGATAATTCAATTATGCCTCAAGCTGAATAAAAATATAAATAAACAGTTTACATTTATGAAGATTTATAAGTTACACAAACTGTAATACATGAAGTAGTTAATAGGGGGGCAAGTTAGTCGTACTTAGGCTGCAGAAAGCAGAAATGCTGAATGGAAGTTTTTGGAACACTAAACCAACTTGACAAGCATTGGCCAAAAGAGAATCCTGACGGCTTGGTGTGGAATCATTGGACTATCTAGTTGACTCTAAAGAACTAGTAAATCACTCCATGTTGAGTGTTATGACCCATCGGTTTTAGCACAGATTATGCAAGTTGACACAAGAAAATCACAGAACAAATTTCATTTCATGTGAAGTCAATAGAAAGTCAAGCATTTAAGAAAATAAACAGGCCACTTTGTTCCTTTAATTGTTGCTGATATAAAATTGTATGTAAAATTAAGTGTGAGAATATATATAAACATACATACAACCTGTCATTAAAAAAAAGAAAAGCTTTTTAACCAAAAACTTTTTCGTTGTTTGCTAATCTTCTTTTCTTTAATCCGTTCTTTTATTGAAGTATATCTAAATCCTTGTCAACAAGAGAGGAATTATTCCACTACAAAAGCCTGTAGATTATGCTTCAAATTTTATATGTTGCATTTACCTTCAACTTTTGGTAAACTGGTCCTCTAATATGATAATGTAGAAGTTGCTCATATGAAATTTTCCACTTTAAACTTCCTTCTAATATCTATTTCAGCATTGTCTATGCTTATTATTCAAATACAAATCTTTTGGGATGGGAATACTACTATGAGCATCAATGCTGTCTTTGCCCTATATTGATTCATTGGAGCTTCTGAAGTTGTTGGAAAAACAAGTGAGTGTGGTGAGTGTAATGATGTGTGATGGTGTGAAGTGGGTAAAGTCCCACATTGGAAAGATATAAAGCAAGAAGTGTAACATATAAACTTGGATGAGTTAAAGACTCACGAATTCCAAAAGTTGGCTTTTGGGTTAAAGTGGTTCCATGCCTACGAATTAGTAATCCATGCTTTACTCAACCAATGCTATGATGACTTGTGTTTTATTCATGTGAACCTTTATGACATTAGAAGGCAAAAGTACAGCTCTTGTATTATTAATGATCGAGATGCTAACATAATTAAGGACCATAGCTAGATAGCTCTGGACCATACAACATGAATAATTAACTTACACATTTATTGTAGTTACGGATGTTATATTTTAAATAGAATTTTAATGTATGATAGTCTCAAAATATTCTAATTTTATTTGAACAATATCTTTCATTCCTCTCTGATTTTCTTAGTTGGATAACAGTAATTGACTTAGTAACAATTAAGTGAAAAGAAGTAAAGGTTGTTGATTATAGCAAGTGTTTGAGATAATGACTAAATTGTACGAGATAAAGCCTAAATGCCTAATCCTAGATATTAGGAAATCTGTGTAGTAGTAATTGTGGGGAAGAAACCATATGACTTCCAATTGTGCGTGTGGCAACCAAGTGACTATCATCAAATCAGTTTGTAAGATGTACTGATAATAAAATAAGTAAATCTCCTTTTTAGTCCTTCAAATATATAAGTATTATTACTTTGATCTTTCAAAAAATTTTGATATCAATTTAATTCATGAATAATGAAAGTGACATAAAAATATCCTTCTATATATAGATAAAGACTAAATTAATAATATTTTTTAATAATAAAGAGACTAAATTGATGTTTATTTTTTTGAAGTACTAAAATGATGTTACTTTCTATCATTGAGGATAGAAGGTATATTTGAATGGGCATTTGTCCCACCCAAACTAGCTTTTGGAGGCTCAAATGAGCTTTTACTCATTTTCTATCTTGTTTTGTTTTGACATTTGGATTATTTCTCAAACATGATTTTAGCTTCAAAAACTCATTTAATCTGAAACAATTATCTCTTCCTTTTGAGTTGAATGTTATTTTTTACCAAACATAAATCATTTCACTAAAATTCACTTTTGACTAAAATCAAGTTTACAAAATCAAATTCATCCAAAATTAAATTTGCAAACTCTATTCCAAACATATACTAAAATTGATGTTAAAGTTCAACTTGCACAAACGACTCGAACTACAACTGCACATATGACTCCCCTACAACTGCAAACATGACTCCACCTGGGGAGCCTTTAGTCTCAACTCAAATATATATATGTGTGTGTGTGTGAGATGGATGGAGTTGTAGCACTACTCATACAATATATAGTTAGTCCTAACTATTCCTATATTTTGGAGGCCGGCAACAGTAATTTTTAATTAAATATAATTACAATACTTTTATGAATTAATTGTTTCTCTTTTTGCCAATGAATCTTTTCCAGGGTTATATCCCCAGTTAAGCAGCTATTTCTTTCTGTTTTTTCCTTTTATCACTTTTTTACATGTCAATCTCCCCTTATTTTCATTCCAATCCAACTAGAATTGAAGTTTCACACCGTTATAGTGCCGTTAGATGTTTCTCTATACTGGAATATTCAAGCAACTGACTCATTTACTTCTTGCATTCAATTAGCCAAGCTACATTATGGCCCTAATTTAAGTCAAATATTCTTGATACTAGTTTTTTCTACACTTCTGCGTCAATATAAAATCTCTTACTCATTTGCATTCAATTTATTAGTAATATGTGCATATTTGAGAATAATAACCTTACAAAGTTGTCCAAGAATCTGAATGATCTAATAAATTTGCTAAGCAACATATTGGTGTCATCAACATCAAATCATACTTAATGTCTTATCCCAATGAAACAATATAAATTACTTTGATACTATTTTTTTAGGCGACTGAGCATACGTTGATTAATTATCAAATATTTATTGATTACTAATTAATAATTTCATTTTATAGAATTTAAATATTTATTGTGAGAAACAATAAATATTTAACAACTCAGCCAAGTACTGGTACCCTAAAAAAACTAGGTTATAATAGCAACTCCCTAAAAAAAAATACTCACCCAAGATGGGAAAAGAACAAAAAATAAGGAAAATTAATATAAATTATTACTTTTAATTTTACAAGATTCATTTAATTTCTTTGCCCCATATAATCTTGATTTACATAGAAAAAAGGATAAAATAAAAGCAAAAGAAAACAAAGAAAGAAGAGAGAAATTTGCAATATACTTTTCGAATATGTCACTCCAGGTTTACCTTCTTGTTTTAACCTCACTGGGCTCCCCAGCAAAGTATTTACGATGAGTAAACCCACTCAGTTTCTCAGCATGAGTTTCAATTAGTACCATCCTAGTCGCTTATTTTGCCACTTCAGTTCAAAGACTTGTATAAATGAATTGCCTAAGTACTGGGAATTCAAATATTTAAAGGAATATGGGGAGGAAAGGAGAAAAACAGAAAGAAATATATATAGCATTTGCATGGAAGGACAAAAAATGATAATCACCAAATGTAATATGCTTAGATATAATAATTCCCCACGCTCACCAACAAAGAAGTAATTGTTTATACATTACAACAATTTCAGATATATAAGAAGTTTCACACACTTATACACAGTAACAAGATGAAATTAATCACTCTTTAATTCTTTCTAAATATACAGAAATTAATTTTAGCAAGAAAGAATAGAAATTTGTTTATTTATTTTTTGTTCAAAACACTGGATGCTCGCTTCTTATTGTCCTTGCTTCATAGGAAGATGTGTTCAATGGAAGTAGTTATGAGAAATTCATTTTAGGACACTGTTATCTGCTAACTACTTGAAGTTGTCAGCAACTCACCTAGCCAGACTTCCAAGGAAAATCCAAAAAGCAAAATAATTAATTAGAAAAAAAAACTCAAATAAAAATTAGGTCAATAAAAATCAAAGATCTTGACCTCATTAGTCAGCAAAAGACTTCAAGTAAAAAAACATGAAATTAAGCAAACCGCTCCCCCGCCCCCCAAAAAAAAGGAGACAAAAAAAAAAGCTAGTCAACAATCATCTAACAAAAGTCACCGTACAAGTACAAAATTAATCAGATATTCTACAGATCAAGTACCATATTACCAGATCTCACAAATCCACAATCAGTTACAACATTACATACAAAAGATCAAATCAAAACTGAACCGTGATTGCTTCAACAGTATAGTGTAAGAGAAGCATAAAACTTGTATATCTTAAGCCAGTAGAGCTCACAGAAGCCACAAATTCATAGAGTGAAGAGACAGGATTAAAGAACACCGAGGAGGAAAAATATTAGGAAAAATGGGGGAAAAAAAAAGAAGAGAAAATGACTTTCTTTGTTGAAGTAAACGAATCAAAGGAAAGGCACCCAAAAGGAAAGAAGCAAGTAGATCTAATATGTCATCAAAGAGGGAGTGGTTTCACTACTAGCAAAGAGAGATCAAAGAAATTCAAGTAAACATGTGTGTGTGTGTGTGTGTGCACACACACACACACACTACATACCTAGAGCTGCTGCAGAACTCATAAAGCTTGCCACGGTTAGAGAAGATGATGAGGGCAACCTCAGCATCACAGAGAACAGAGAGCTCATAGGCTTTCTTGAGAAGCCCATTTCTCCTCTTTGCAAATGTGACCTGCCTGTTTATCTTGTTCTCTATCCTCTTCAGCTCCACTCTTCCCCTCCCCATATCCTTATTATTCCCAACCTGTCTATTCACTCTGTTTCCCACCTCTTATTCAAAATTTCCCTTTCTTTTTTATTTAATTTTTTTCTATTTCTATACACTTTCTATCTCTATCTCCACTTTTCTTGTTGTCTTCTCCTTCCTCTTCCTCCTCTTGGGTACCTGTGATCCTTTCTTCTGGGTCAGCACCCAAGTGCAACCAAATTTGTGAAAAACAAGAGAAAGTTGGATACTTGAAGTTGAAACCCTAGAGAGAGAAAAAGAAAGAGATAGTGGAAAGCATTGTGAGTTTTGGGTTGTTCCGTAGCTTTGGAGCTCCTCTCTAACTTGGCCTTTTATCCTCAGGTTTTCAATCTCCACCAGAAAATGGAGTGGAGCTTAGGGTTGGTGTTCTTTCTAGTTTCGTACATCTTTCTTTGTCCCATGCTTTCCCATGTCCTCGTATTTCTGGTAAAAAATTATGTTGCCCAGCTGCATCCAAAGGCGCGTGAATCACACTCCACGTGTTCTACATCTGATTGGGAGAAACTAGCTTTGCTAATGTGAAATATTCACTTGAAAAATATAAAGTTATAATTAATAATAAAAATTTAAAAAAATAATTTTAATAACTTTTTATTACACATATATATATTTTATTATAATTTTAACTTCTTATTAACAATTATGAGTATGTTAGTTTGGCTGATAGAAAAATTAAAAATACGTTTGCAGCCATTAAAAATAAGTTTAAAGAGATAATTTTATTTAGTAAAATTTACATTTTGTCTACCATAATTTTTTTTTAAATTATGATTTGAGTTGAAGTAACTTTTTATTATTTCTATAGTGTAACAAAAGTCAGTTAAATAAATTTTTATATTTTTATACTTAATATTTTTTTATAATTTTTATTTTTTTTATTACACATTAATTTATATCTTTTTTAATAATTATATGTTTAAAAGTGATTTAGATTTATTATCCAAACAACTTTTATTTTGTTAAAATAAATTTTTAAATAAATTTTTTTAAATATAAACTATTTTACTAAAATTAAATTTATAAAATTTAATCTAAATACATATTATAATGTTTTATTTTTTAAAATGAAATCTTTATTTTAAAAGAATCAAATTGAGGTTGGGACGCGCGTAGTGTACATCGGTGCGTCGTGACAGCTGTCTTATGTGCTATTGTTATTATTAAGGTTAAAAGCAAATTCTCTCATTTTCCACCGTCTTCAGAGGAGAAGTAGAGCAACAGTATCAGAACGTCGTCACATACCTTAAAATGGATCCACACGTGTCACTTTATTACTGGCTCCAGTCCTCTATCATGCAAATAATTTTTTGTTTTTTTTATAAATTCTATTGTATAGAGAAAGCTGAGTGATGCCAGCTTCATGCACTGCATTGCACTCACTCGTTCAAACTGCAGAATTATATATAGGCAGGGTAATAATTAATATTAATATATGAATTCATGAACAATATGGTAATTTCCTATTATGCTAGTAGTAATTGATGTATAAAAAAAAAATTAGTGAAAAAATGTAATTTACAAATGTTGCTTGACAATGACTACTATACTATTTTCAGTGAATAAATTGATCGCTTCGAAGTTTGAACTGAAAACCAAAAACTGCGTTTAAATTAATGTTACCTAAATCAAGACCAGTATTAAGAATAAATGTATATGGTAAATTGAAAAAGGTTGGAATCTTTCAGGGAAATATACATTTACAATGTCAGCGCTGTGAAAATAACACGTGATCGTGAAAGTTAGAGGGAGAATTAACAGTGCCTAGCTCCTATCCTATCAATGCCATACTATACTTTAAGGCTATGTTTAAAAAATTGGAAACAATAAAAAAAATAAAATAAAAGGCTAATTAATGAATTTTTAATATTATTTAAATATTTTAAATCTTTTAAAATTTTTTAAATTAAAAAAATTTTAAAATATTCATACAAAAATTAGTATAAGAAAGAGTTTTTTAGAATTACTTAAAAAATTTTATTTTTTTTCACCTTCTTTTTTTATAAAACTGCTAAATAAGGAAAAAGTTTATGTAAATTTTTTCCTTCTCTTATTTTTTCTCCTTAACCTTTTATTCAAACATAATATAAAAGGCTATAATATAAAACTAACGTGATGTTTGGTATGCATGAATAGAGATTTTATTCTATACTCATTTCATAGATGAGAGATTTCATATTTTTGTTGGCAAATATAAGTATAGAATGATAATTTGATTCTATTTACTACTTTATAAAATCAGGAATGGAATATAAAATGCATTCCCTCCAATAGAAAAAAAGATTTGAATTTCATGCTTCATGAAGTGAGATTTAATTTTCTTTTCTCAAAATAATTATTTTTATAAAATTACAATTATTATATATTCTTAATAATTAAATTTATTTAACTTAAATCTTGTGAACAATATAGGGTGCTATTACTAAAAATTTAAATAAAAATATGATGATTAAAAGTTTAATGATTATATTGTATAATTGTTTCAAATGACAATGTACATACTTCAATTTTTTCACAAATTAAACAATATTTATTTTTTTTCCTGAGTGACAACATTTATTGTTATTATGTTATAAAAATTAAACTTTAACATATATTGTTCTCAAGAATATATACATTCTTATTACACATATAAAATACATATAAAAAATTTTAAACTTTTTTTGTCTCTCTTAATAGGGACATTCATGTCATTTAAGTTAATTTTAATTTTATTCCATATTAATTTCATATACTAATATAAAACAATTTATATTAATTAATTACCATTTTACTCTGTGGTAATGAAATGATCAATGCCCATTCTATTGTTATAAAATAAATCAGTTAAATCAACTTTATTCAGCTTAGAGCCTAATGTTTGCAACCATGAATATATATCAAGATCAAACTGGACAATAATATTGTTTAATTAAAGCTTAAAATTTTCTTCATTTCCATATATAATGAGTAAATGGAAACAACCTCATAGTCTAATAATTATTTTTTCTTTATCATTTTGGGGTTGCAAAATGCAAAACCTAGTTTATTTGTCATTTCTTGTAGCTGTTGGTGCCATCATTGTACCAAAACCTCATGCTATAAAGAAACACCAAAGAATTTGAGTTTGATCCGAACCCATAAATGATAAGTCACTTACGTTTGTTGCAAAAACACCCTAATTAGGTCAAAGGGGACGATTAATAGCACACAGCTTTGGTGATTCCATCCACAATTGTATCATATTCATAGGAAGCAACTTGTGTGACTGTGAGAACTGGTAGTGTGTCCTATATCCCAAACAAGGAAAAGAAAAATGGGTTTTCTGTTTTTTTTTTCTTTTTTATCACAATAAAATCCAACACTCCCAAGTCTCCAACTACACATTGCTATATGTGCTACATTTTTTGTGGCCAAAGAAAGCCCAACTTTGCTTCACCTTTTTGAATTTTGAAAGACACGAATCAATTTTTTTTTTCTTTTTGTTATGAAGACCCTCACGTGCCTCCTCCCACACACACACACACACACATATATATTTGGTATTAAGCACATATATTTATTTTAGAAGAAAAGTTACAATTCACAAAAAAATAATGATATTTACAGATTATTGCAATTGATATTTACACACAAATATCACACACAAAAAGTCCATTTAAGTTTGGAAAAACAAAAATAGGGTAATGATATCATACATAATTACTCTCCACTGCTTCCTAATTAGTTATTAATTATGCCCACTCTTAACATAAAAGCTAATAATGATGGATTCAATTGGAAGAATCAAATTACACGTCAACATAAAATGTATTCATTCAGTGTTTGTTGATCACGATAAACATTCACTAATTAAATGATACGCTTGTAAAATAATCTATCTACATATTTGTTTTTTCTTTTGAAAGCTATAACTATATAAGTGTCTACATAATTTCAAGGGTCACCCTACCCCTAAAAGTAAAGTATATAAATTGAATTAATCAATTATAAAGTTAAATTAATTATTTATTTACATATTATTAATCATAAATTTATTAATCATTTGTTCAACTCTTTTAATCACTTATAGAAAATATTACAATTAACTATTTATTCAAGTAAATTAAGTATACTTTATATTACATCACTTGAGATATCAAAAAATCTCTCATTTAAAATATTTAATCACATATAAATTTTTTTGGTAAATTGATTTATGCATTTGAATGATTACAATAGTGCAATGAGAATTTTGCGAATGACAACAGTGTAATAACATGTTTGATATAATTTTTTTTGAAGAAATTTTTTTTTTAAAATTCTCTAAAATATGTTTTAATTATAAATTATTTTTATTATAAAATAAATTAATTTAAACACATATTAAATATATCTTTATAAATATTTTTAAAAAAATTATCAATAAAATTTTAATTATAAATTATTTTAAATATAAAATAAATGAATTTAAACGTTCACAAAGAACTTAACATGTAACATCATCGTCAATTGTCAAGGAGTACATCACCAATTCGCAACATCCATTCCGGTCTTCAACGGGCTTCCCGGTGCATGAAGAACCCGGTGTCACAGAAACGTTTCGAGCTGCTATTGGCTGATTTGTACAGAACCAGGTGACGCAACGTCGATTGATGGGAAAACCCTGTGAGGCAGCGACGTCGTACAGAGACTCGAGAGACCGAATAGTGTAGAAACACTTTGGCTGGCAGGGTGAACTGCCCAATAAGTACACGTGTCGGAAGCAAAGAGCTGGAGTACGGGGCCATTGGATTTCCTGCTTCGGACACGTGCCGTACAAAGCAAAGCTAGGAGTGCGTAGTTTTAATTTAACTTTTGCATTCATTATCATCAAAATCGAAAATAAAAATAAATATAGTTTATTTAACAAAAGTTTTAACTTATGTGATATTTTAACGTACTTGAATGTGTTTTTTAATAAAAAAATTTCTTTTAAAAAATATTTTTTATTTTTTAATATATTTACATGAGTTTTTTTTAAAATTAAAGTATTAAAAAATATATAAAAAAATTTTAAAATTAAATTTTTATTTTTTTTATGTGTCATGCGTTTTTAAAATATAAAAGAAGTTTATGTAAATATTTAGTTAATACGTATAAATTTTTAAAAATATTTATAGAGTATATATAAGTTTTAAAAATAAATAAGATTTGTAAAAAATAAATAAATAAATAAGAAGTTAAAGTAATTTAGTTTTTTTTTTTTTGTACATCAAAGTTTAAGATAAGGGAAGACTTTTTCTGTTTCAAAATCAAGGCAAACCATCAATTTCAACGAGGTTATAATGAAATTATATATTGCTCACATATTAATGAAATCCTTAGATTTAAACCCAATTATATAGTTATCATAAATGAAAAGTCAATCAAGTAAATAAACGATTCTAATTGTTTATCTTTCTAAAATCTTAAATGTACATATAAGAACGTGATAAAGACCATTATTATCTAAATTGGGATACCGAACTTGATTTAAGTTTGTTTTTGGATTAAATTTTATAAATTTTGATTTTGAATTAACTTAATTTTATAAATTCAATTTTAGCCTAATTGAAGTGATTTATATTTAATAAAAAATCACATTTAATGTAAAAATAATAAATAGTTATTTAAGGTTAAATGAGCTTCCAAAAATTTCTTTGAATGATACAAACATTCACCCTAACACACCCTAAAACAATGAATGTAAGAGATTTTTGACACCAAGAGTAGGTAAAAAGCCCTCGTATTACATCTAGCATTTTGAGAGGTATTATGATACCTCTTAATTTGCTTTTTTTATTTCAATTTATATAATTATTTATTAGTTAATTTATTGAAAATATATATTGATTAGTTGAATAAAAATAAATTTAATCATAAATTAAATTAATTAGTTAAAAGAGTAAAAAATATGTTTAAAGACAAATAATATAAAATGACGATAACTCCTTTAAGAGTGAAAAATATTTACAAGTAGTTACACTTACATAATATCATTACTAAAAAGAGTTTGTTTTCACATTTTTATCCTTTATTTCTATTTGTGTGTGATTATTTATTAATGGCTTTTTAAACTCCAAAAATGAAAATTCTCTTTATAATAATATAGATACAATGGCATAAAAACAGCAAGTACAAATTGAATATGATAAAATTCGATTTTTATTTTGGGAAGAGGGGGGGGGGGGGGGGTTTACCTTTGGGAAGGTTGGGTGGGGTCTGGGGAGATTGGAATATGGTTGTCTGTCACCAAAACAACCTCATGATGTCACTTACAGATAGAACTGCAGATGTGCATTTTTTCTTTATTTTCCAAAAAGCAGCAGGAACATCTTCCTAACACATGGTTCGCTTGCCACTCTGTTTCAATGGAAAGGGCTGTGGTCATATTTGTTACATGCATTTTGGAATATGAAGTCCCTTGCAGTATTTGTGTTCCCTTCAACCATGTCCAATTCCTCCAAATTATGCTCACTCCATCTTGTAAAGTATTTGCACTCAATTTGGTTAAACATCCAAGAATGGAGAGCATTTAACTACGAATCATTTTGGTAAAGGGTCCAAATTATGGCTCCATTGTGAGCAACTCTTCATTGCAGAAGGCCACTTTCCAAGCTTTCCACAAAGGCCAGATGCTGATTAAGGAGAACTTTTCTTCCCCAAGTTGCCAAAGTGATTCTCTGTGATTGTAATCTAAAATGCAGAAAGAGTGAGAGAACAATCATATTCCTGTTTAGTGAGAAAGACGCACAAAAGAACCACAGCTCATGCAGCGGACATGGAGTATTGGGCAGATTCTGTGCTTTGCAAAGGGTGGATTCATGCTTTATGTATAAATTTTGGTGTCATCAAGAGCTTTTCTTTGTACTGCTTGCTAGTTAAATTGAACGGCTTGGATTTTTTCTTCTGGGGTTGATTTTTTATTCATTTTCAGTGTAAATCACCTAATTATGTATTAGTACATCACTAAAAAAAATTAATTTTTTAAATAAGTGTCATCCTAATTTTTTTTTTATCCAAGGAGATCTCTCAACTGGGTGGAACCTAAGGATGGCCCCCTATTGAGACTCTAGGAGGAGGGAGAAAGAAAAGAGGAAATTGAAAAAGAGCATTGAGGGGATCAAACCCCCACTGCATCTACCAAAGGATGTCTTACCATTGGGCTATCAGTTTTTGAAGTCGAACTCTTTATCATACCTAAACTCATTTAATGATGTTCATAGATGATTATATAATGATATAAAAATCTTTTATACATAGTAGATGGAAATTATTATTATTATTATTTTTGCATCATCCAAAGCTGTATGAAAAAGACGTAGAAATGGGGCTACCCATGTTGAAAATACTTTAAAAGTGGAGAATTTATTCATTTTCGATAGAATTTATCTCTCAATTTTTTCTTTCTTCCGAAAATTCACACTATTTTTCTACATATTAGATTTACCTTTGGATGTCTGTAATGTTACATCAAAACTTTCATGCACATATTCATAACAATTTGCTAGCTCTGCACACCTTTGAAAGATAATTAAGTAATGTATATAAATAATACCTTATACATACAAAAACTCACAGTTGACTATGCACTATTAAATGCATGTTTGGTAAAACTTAATTTTTGAAAAAAAATTACTTTTTTAAAAAGCTTTCAGTAAAATTTTGATTATAAATAATTTTGAATACAAAATTAACTAATCTAAATATGAACTAAATTTCTCTTTATACGTATGCAGTGTCATATCAAAACTTCTCTCCACAAATTTACTTGCAATCTAATAGCTATTCACATTTCTTCTTCTTCTTCTTCTTCTTCTTCTTCTTATTATTATTTATCATGAGACAAATGCATCAATGTGTTTCCTAGAAATTAATACAGTAGTACTCACTGACTTCGTGGTATGCTATGCTATAACTAGCATGGAAAGAATAGGGTTTAAAACTAATCAATTATGGCCAATAATGAACTTTTAAAAAGAAAACAACAGATAGAAGAAGACAAACCAGAAACCCTGGCAAACAAGCAGTATTCTGATTATATTTGTAACTGCAACAAGGCACAAAGCGGAATTTACTTGAAGTGCAGAAGATAAACTGCTGTTACATATCACCATCTATGAAGGGTTATAATCTTATCTTTTCCATTGATAAGGAGAGGAAGAAAAGAAAAGGAAAAAGAAGAATCCATGTATGTCAATCTAAGATAACAGGGCCAGATTTAGTGTTGTGGGAGATTATACTTGTTGGCAGAGAAGATAAAACCACACTGATTCTTCTTTAGAACAATCAGGAAATGAAAGTCACTTTTGGCTTAACAGTTTACACATGCTATCTGCTTCACCTTTGATTCACAAATACCAAGTGCTTCATACAAATCATCTATGTGGTTCATACTTCATACCAAGTATTCCCCCTTCTTTGACTGATCCAGTTCCTTTGCATCTAGAGCATGACATTCTCCTCAGATTGCCACATCGCTTGCACATCCACAATGATAATGATTGTAACATATATGCCAAAACCCAAAAGCAGAAAAAAAAAAAAAATCCATTTCTCACTGCAGAGTGCAGAACTTGCTTACAAAGTTAATCTCATCATAGTTCAAAACTGTTATATTTATCTTACTATCAAAAAAACTCTAATTCCTTCCTACATTTGTTTTTGTGACTACTGTCAAAATCTAGTCACCAGAATTCACTTCATCATAAGAGCATTACAATTCAGGGGTCTGTGAAAGGTTCAATACCATGACATAGAATCGCATAGAGAAGCATTCTACCAATAATGATAACTTGAGGACAGAGAAAGAATCAGAGAAATTAAAAGACAACAACTATGATTTCATACTTGCTTGGTAGAGTCACTGCATCAGATCCCTATCTTTACCAGGAAGCTGGCTGGCACCAAATGAATCTTTTCACATGATCTAATAATACTAAGTGAAACTTTAAAAAGTTATAAAGAGGACTTAAAGGAGATTGAAGAATCCCATATACTAAAGTGGCTCTCAAGTACTTGGCCAGAAAACCAGCATTTCAAGTACAAACACCCAACTTCCAGACAATATAAAAAGACAAAAACCAACATCTTGATGAGATAATATAATGCATAGAAGATAAACAAAATTCCATGAACACCAACAGTCACATTGATAATCCTCCTAACCAAAAAGATTAAAGAAGACCTGAACTAGTCCACCATGATAATTATGAATGCACTTCCCGGGGTTATGCCCAAAATTTCGGGTATACAATTGCCACACTATAACCCTGCTGGCATATTCATAGGAACTTTGGTGGCAAGCATTTGTAACAAAATAATGAAACCCAAATGTCACTCTTTCATAAAATTACAGGATTA
The DNA here is from genome assembly GCA_019955255.1 of Castanospermum australe. Lineage (NCBI taxonomy): Eukaryota > Viridiplantae > Streptophyta > Magnoliopsida > Fabales > Fabaceae > Castanospermum > Castanospermum australe. The sequence goes on along the minus strand of NSJW01000870.1, from coordinate 415,843 downwards.
AACTTCATGGCAAAACCAAATATTCTCTTCTTATGCTGGTAGGTAAGCAAGGTTATGGGGAAATCTTTACTTTGCAGCCGGCCTGTAACATTTAGATGCAAGTACAAGAATAAGGCTTCATAGAGCTTCAGAGATGTTCATTAGAAATAATAGTTGAAAACCAAGTGAGAAATAAATGCTGATTCAGTAACATCAAGGAGTGTATAGACTTGGTTTACAAAAGTTGTGTATACCACATCATTAGAGAATTGATACATCATTTTAATGAAATAGTTGCATAGGCCAAAGACCAAATGACTCCAAAAAGATTGAAAACTGACCTTCACTACTAACTTATCTTCTGTTGCAACAAAGTGCAAAAGGGTGTTTATGGGTATCAAAATTTGGATATATAATGAGTAATCATTGCAAAAATTCCGTCTTACAGATAGACAGATTATCATCATGAATTATAATGGAGCACGACCCAAAATAGGCAGCTTGAATTGCATTGCAGTAGCATTTGAGGCAAGTTCTTTTTTTTACTTTTTTTTTTATGGGTTAGTCAAAAGAATGCCAAAGGAACACATATTCTTCGTCCCAAGACTTGAATGGGATTAAAATGAACTGCAGAGATTAGAACTAGGAACGAAGTAAAGGGTAAGAATAAAAACCGAGGAAAAGAAAACATAGACAGAAAGAGATAGTGAAACGTTCACCTGGGCTCAGAAGTAGAGAAGAAAGCGTCAACTTTGGAGCAGCAACGGTGGCGCAAAGAAGCAGAGAAGCAAGAGAACCCGCACCACAACCTGCAAGTTCACTCGCTGAAATATTAAGTTATTATCCACTTTTTTTGGCTTGGCCGCGCTTTGTCGGTGGACTCAATGTGGACTGCGTGGAGGTTTTGTTATTCGCTTGCTTCATTTTTAACATAAATATTTGGTCTCCAATTATATTTTCCCATTTTACCATTAATATTTTGTAAAATGGATAAAATTATAAACATCTACTCTTTTTTTTAGGTACAAACATTTTTATCTTTATCACGTTGCAGTTTGTTTTCTTTATAATTTCTCACTATCACTCTGTCATCCATGTAACCGTTACCTCAACCTCAAAAACTTCGAGTCAAAAAAAAAAAAAAAATCTCAAAAACTTCTTTCCCTCTCTCACAGGTATAATTGCTACAAGCGAATTCAGAACGCATCGAGCAAAAGTTCTTTGATTTTGATTGATGAAGAATACGTGTTCTGTTTAGGAACAAATATGAAGTCTGATAAACTTCTTCAATCAAAAGCAGTTACAGGTACTCTTTTTTTCCTCTTCTTTCTTTTATCTATTATATAAAGAGAATTATTTATTTTAGTCTTTTTTTTATTTTTTTAAAATATTATTAATAATTAGCTAATCACCCAAATATAAAAGAATAAAAATATAAAAAAATTATTATATTGTTATTCTTAAAAGTCATAATATATTAAAAGTTTATTTTCTTTTTTCACTTACGATCTATAATTATAATTAAAAAGATAAAAATTTAAAAATATAAATTAAGTGGCATATCAGTATCTTGCAATTTGCTAGTTAATATTATGTCAATTATGTCATATATATAAGTCATGTAAATTAAGCTATCATCATTTTTAATGTGAAAACAATTTATGTAGTTATTTAATATACAATAATAATTTTTTTTTATCATTTCTCTATTGGGTTTACTTATACTTACAAGAATTGATCGATAATCTTTAGAATAATTTATACTCATACTCTTACACCAAAATTTGATGACTGTTTAATTTTGATTAATTTTTAAGAAAAAATTATCTCTTTTTCAAAAATTCTCTTATTAGTACATGTTTAATAAAGTTTAATTTAAAAAAATTACTCTTTCTTCTTTTCAAAAACTCTTTTAATAAAATTTTAATTATTTTTTATTTTTAGTATAAAGTAAATTAATTCAATTATATAATTATTTTTTTTAAATATGAAGATTACAGTTTAATTTTTAAAACTCACTTTTTAAAGAAAAGTCCATATCATTATTATTTTTGATTTAAAAATATTAGACTTATGAAATAATTTAAAGGAACTGGATTATGTAAAGATATTTTTGATTCACACCAAAAAAGATATACAATTATACTGTTTATCAGAAAAAAAATCGCCTGCATCGCACTTTCATAAGAGATTATTCGATGTAAAATGATTTTTATTTTTACTTCGATATAAAAAGTTAATAGAAGGTTGGAGGCACTAGCCTATTAGATGGGCTGAGCCATAGAGTCTCCTTGGGTCGCGGAGTCTGACTTTTGCATGGGCCATTTTGAGCTTCAGCTTTTGTTTGCAAATGTGCTCCAATCCCACTAGGCTTGCTAAGTCCCACGGACCTTCATCTTGGACCTGTGGACACAAAAGATTATTTATTTCTTAGTAGAACAATAATTTAACTATGAACAGTGGATAAAGTTTCTGTTAATGTTTTTGACAAAATAACTAATAGCCACATTTTTTGTTGTGGTTATTATATTAAAACAAAATGTAGAAACTTGTTAAATTCGAAAGATAATGTCATTTAAATATTTTGTGGATGGGTTGGTGAATGAATATTCTTAAATCCAGTTTTAGGCATTAACTGTTTTAAATTTTTAATTAATTATTCAGACAAGCTCAAATTAATGCAAACCTAAACAAAAATGTTCAAACAACTTGGTTGATGTTTGATTTGAACTCGATGTACTAGCTTAATACGATAAATACTTGAATTCGAATGAAAATAAATTAATTATGATCAATATATAGTTGTTTGAATTCAACCGATTACCCCCTGATTCTAGCAAGCACTTCTAAGTGAGTATTCATGGAATTAAGGGTGGCACCCAATTGGGTATAGATGGGGTAGCCAATCTTCATTAGGTACTCAAATCTCTAGTTCCTCTTGTCACACAAATATGGAGTACCAAAATCTGGGGGTGTTTACCGTAAATTAATTGATTTTTTTATTGTTGAAAATCAATCGTTTTCGTTATAATTATTGAACTAAATCAAATTCATTACTGGTTGTAATTAGTCTAGTTCAATTCGAACTAATTGATTTTTTGCCCATTATTATTTCTTAAAAATGTTGTATCCAACTTCAATTTTTTTGGGGGCCTAATTAACAACAAATTGATCAAAAGTTAATTCTTAATATAAATATAATTAATTAGATATATATAATCAATAAATTTTTTTATCAAAAATAATAATAAATTAATATATATATATATATAAATAATCAAACTAATTGATTTTCATAAAAAGCCAAACAAAAATAAAATCAATAGGTCAAAAATTCCGATTAGTTTATCATCCTAAAGTTCTCCAAACTGATTGATTTTCATAAAAAGCCAAACAAACTAAAATCAATAGGTCAAAAATCCCGATTAGTTAACAAGTATCATCCTAAAGTTCTCAAAATCATAATCATCACAATCAATAGTGTATAACTTATAATGTTTTAAATTAATAAAAAAATGAAAATTATTTTAAAACTTTTTAAATAATTAAGTTATTCTTATTCTCTAATCACATATAAAAAAAAATGTTTTCAGAAAATATATATGTAGGTATGCGATGGGCCTTGGACTCCGGTTCCTAGAAAAATTATGGGAACATATCAATATCCAACCTCATCATCATTTTTGAACTCCCCATACCCGATTTTATAGGATAAAATTTGTGAAAATCCATCCATAATATCATGTATAATGCTATGCAAGGATTTAAATTGTAAATCACATCAGGATATGTATAATGCTTTTTAAGAATTTAAAATGTGGATTGCATCATTTGATATGGTTGTTATGACTGTAATATATTGTGATTGCGGCCTACATCAGGTTATATCAATCTATAAGTGATAGTCGCAACACAACCGTGATAACAATACAATCACAATTGTAATTTAAAACCTTGATACTCTATATGAATTAATCATTTTAAACACGAAATTGGAAGGAGGCATGCAATTCATTTGACAACAAAATGACAGAATAAGAAAAATGTGAGAAGTACATGAGCAAAAACTTATCCACTTCAAATTATTTATGATTTAGTGTGAATGCTAATAATCTTTCTTATATGAGAAATAGATTAAAGCGGGTGATTTTTGTGGGTTTTCTGAAGTAGTTGAATTGCAGATGGAGTTAGAGAGAGACAAATATAGAACACGTTGGTCCCATGCATAATTTCAAAATTTTGAGACTCATTTCTTATGCTTCTCTATCTTTAATTAATTGCCTATGCAATTCAATTGCGAGGGATCAACTTTGCTTCTGATCTTTATCATGTTACTCTTCCCTACATACCCAGTATGTAAAAAATAAAAAAATAAACTTCATATCCTCCAAAGAGTCAACGAAGACAACGAGTGAAAGAATACACCGGTCAAATAATCTTATTACTTCATTAACAATGTTAAATGCAACACGGTCGCTTCGAAAATTTTCCAAAAAATGAAAAAAAGAAGCAATTAGTAACAAGATGGACTTGATGAACTAGCTGCAATAGCAAAGCATACATATATGTTATAGTTCAGCCAAACAAGTATTTTCCGTAGCAGAGGTTATTGGAAGTATCATCAAAACGAGAAGTTTTATCTTGGTTTTGCATGGCCAGCATGCTAGAATCCCCTCCACCACCAAAGTTAGCTTGGTTTGGTGGCATGACATGTTTGCTCAACAGGTTCACTTGATCCACAAGACCCTGTGGCTCGTCAATGTCCCATAAACTAGACCACAAGCCATCATCTCCTGCAGTGTCTGGCCACGAGGATGAGAATTCCTGATACATCAAAGAGAAGCTATGTTGGACTTGGTCCTCCATGGTTGGGCACACGAAATTCATCTCTTGTTGCATGGTGTCTTGTGTCTCAGTGAATTTTGTTTCACTTTTGGTCTCGTGCTGTTCCTGAGGTTGCTGCTCTAGTTGCTGCTCTTGTTTCACCTGTTTCAGTTCTTTTGCTTTTCTCCTAGTTTCTTGCTTCTTGTGATTGGGTTTCTCTCTCTTGTTGAAGTGGGTTCTCCAGTAGTTCTTAATCTCGTTGTCTGTTCTACCTGGCAAGTATTTTGCTATTGTAGACCACCTGTGGTTTTTCCCATAAAATAAGAAGTTAGAGAGAGAAGATAGGGAAAAATAATTTACAGAGAGAGAGAGAGGGTGAAGGTTTGCATTACTTGTTACCCAGAATAGCATGCAGTTCAATGATGATTCCTTCTTCCAGTGGTGTTAATTGGCCTTTCTTGAGGCCGGGCTTCAAATAGTTCACCCATCTCAACCTGCAACTTTTGCCACTCCTATTTAGACCTGAAAATCAATTAAAAATTTAGTTAATAGATAGTTCTTTTGATCAACCAAAAGCTAGGGTGTGCCATATGCATGGTTTGAAATTTCGTTTGTGACTGAGGTTGCAGTAACGATGCGATTATAGAAAAATATAGTTGATATAGTTACAATTATAATCACGTTGTTGTTGTAGAAGCTCCCATAAGAGTAATATTACGGTCACAAATCACAATTTAAAGCAATAGCTACATAGGTAAAAGTAAAAAAAGCTACCAAAAACAAGAAATCCATCTCCTATGTTTTTAAGAAAATGGGGGAGTTAAAAATAAGAAGTATGTTTACATGGGTAAGAGAATAGAGAGAAAGGATTGCAAAGTACAAGTCACCAGTGACAACAATGCCTTGTAAAAATTTTCATACCATATATACATTGATGACAGAAAATTAAAGTAGATGCGAATCAAACAGAAATAATTAAGTGGAATTCAAACCTTTTCTATTCTTCATTTTCTCTTATCTTCTTGATTTTCACATTCCCAATTTTCACCTCTTCTACGGAACACAATAGGAGGGTGTGATTTGATAAAAAGGTTTATCAATGTGGAGTGGGAATCAAACTATATATTACCTGCAAACTTCGCCACAAGACTCCACCTCCCCTCACCATGCAAGCTGACATATTCACTCAGCAACTTGTCCTCTTCATGAGTCCAAGGGCCTTTCCTCCACCCTTGCTGTGGTGCCACGGAACCCATCATAGCTACCATAATTTCACTTTCACTCCTATAGTCCTATGATATGATCCAACAATTTCTGTCTGCTGCATCTATGACAAATCTTGCTCAATCTCTTTCTCAATATATATCATCTTGCAGTGGGCCATTTCAACAATTTTTCTAATAGGTATTATTATCATTGACAATTTTTCTTTTGTGTTCACTTCTTTATTGTGATGTCAGCTATTCTCCATGCTTTTGTTTGAGCTCTATATCGAGTTACACATGGTGCATAAATAAATTCTTATGTACTTAAAGAATAAGACATTTTTTTTATTCTGTCATTTAATGGTAGCAATATTAATTTTGTAAGTCATTTTATCTTTAAAAACTTTAATTTAAGTATACATCAATACTTTATAAACTTGATATGACTATTATTAAATGATACAAAGTAAGTGAAATTTCTTATTCCTTGAGCACTAAAGAATTTTTCTTTTGCAAGCCTTCCCCAATGAGAATGGAGCAAGTGGAAAGAGGAAATCTTGATTTGCCGTACGAAATTGTTGTCATTAAGTACAAATATTTAAACGAAAAGCAGCATGATTACACAACATTATATTAATCAAGCCAACAAAAAGCTGGAGTGGGTTGTTGCTGTTGCCTTGAAAGTGACTTTTGATCCAATGGACATGCCACAGGTGGATGATTAACTCGATCCTCAAAATTCCACGCTTAGATTGCATATAGATTGATTACCATATAATATATTTGCAAAGCATGCTTTATTATTATTATTATTATTATTGTTTTGTGCTGTAAAGATTGTTCATAGTTCAATGCAACTAACCATTTCATTCTCAGCATAGGATTCCAATTAAGGTATAATGGGGAACACGAATTTGTCAAGGATGAGTCACTAACTCAACACGTGGCCTTCCTACACTGTATTTAGTAGGGTAATTTGTTGTGTTAGGACATTTTTTAATTGGTTAACCCATGTGATTATGCAAGGCGTGTTTTACCCGTAAATAGGTACTGATTGCAACTGAAACAATAGATTAATGTAAAGGTGTGTGCCACAAGATATAGAGAAACTTCAAGATCTTGTAAAGTTTCTTAGGTCATGGCATATATGGGATGCTTGATTTGATAGTGCTGAAAGAAAATGGATCGCTTTGTGGGTCATTGGCTTTCGCAGTTACCATTCAAAGTAGACCACATTGGTGGCATATTTAGGGGTATGTGTCATGATAGAGAAGATTACGATCCTCTTTCCAAAATCTAATTTGGGGTCATGATGCTTAATTAATCAACAACAATTGACTTCAAAATTTTCTCCACACACAGGTTTGGTTCAGTTTTTAATGTGATTTTTTTTAAGTGTGTAAGAAAGAATATGCTAAGCTTTCCAACTGTACTATTCATAGAGCAGTGCATGGAAGATTATGAGTTCATACAAGATTCTAGATGTATCCAGTTACCACATTAATGCAGGACCAATTATAAGTTCACAACAAAATTAATGCCCACCCACTATTCTGGATTTTTGTGATCAATTACAACGCATAAGTAGCTTTCAGGTTTTTTTTGAAACAGAGTTTTTGAATAAATATTTGATATAAATTAAACTAATATTAAAAATTTCATGCAACTGTTTAACTTACACCTAAACAAAGCTTTTGAAGACAAGCTGAACCAGCTGTCACATGACTATATTAAATGTATATGCATTTTTAAAAAAAAATTGATAGTAATGATAGGTTACTCTAATACTATTGGTCAAAAAGTTAGTGGCATGCCTGTTATCCCAAATGGACAAGTGTAGCTACAGTTTACTCAACTAGCTCCTTATGCTAGGGGATCTTCTTAAATAAAGATTATTATTAAATGAGACTACCAGTTTGTACATATGAATGTAAAGTTTTATTTAAATTATTTCAACCAGTTGAGTCAATGGACATTGTGAACCTAAATTTTGTTTTCTCAATCCAATTTAATGCTTTATAGCAAAATAAGGTGTTCACGAGAAAATTTAAAAAAATAAAATAAAAAACCTCAATCTTGTTTCCTAACCCCAGGTTCCAATTACAATTTTTGGACAGGAGCTAAGAAAATAGCCTTGCTCTCCAAGAACAAGATCTAATTTGTTTGATGGTTCTTTACCTAAGCCACTTGCTACAGACTCACCTTTCTCTGTGTGAAAGCGTTGTAATATGATGGTGCTTTCAAGGCTGAATAGCTCGCTCTCTGCTCCCATTGCTCGAAGCATCATCTGGTTGGATACTGCTGCGGATGTTTGGTATGATTTGCATGATCTACATAGGGAATACAAAGTCTTATATCTATCTCTTTTCAACTTGTTACGCCAACTGACCTTGTATACCGAAATTTATTTTGTCAATCCAAGTTAGTGCTCCATATAGCTAAACAAGGAGTTCACGAGAAAATTTTAAAAAAATTAATAAGGAAAGTAGTTTATTCAATTTTTTTTAATAAAATCTTCATTTGTACTTAGACAAATTTTATTTTAAAAATTAAAAAAAAGAGAATACATTATTCCAAATCAACAAAATTAACTACATATTTAAATTAATTTATTTTATTTTCAAAAAGATGTTAAAATAATTAATTGAGATTAAATCCCTTCTCCTAAATTAACTTGATGTATTTCCGAAAATTAATTCTACTATATGTTAGTTCAAGTTTGAACCAAACAGTTAAGACAGATTATTATTTATATTCTTAGTCCATGAATAAGTGTTTTTTCGAGTTTACTAGCAAAGGTATTCCAACATTTGTGCCAATTATACTCACTTAATGTATGGTGTCTATATGCATAAATGTTATTTCAATGATTTTTGTAGATGGAATTTTCATTCATACCTTTCATCTTTTTAAAGTGCGGGTGTACACTACTAGAAAAACACAAAATAGAAGCGAAATCTGCCATGTAATTTCAAATGCAGATACATAATTCTTTTCTTGTTTAGAGACTGAAATAATCAATCTTAGACATATTCCGTCCCTAGGTCCATTGCAAAAATTGGAAATTAATTTAATTAAAAATATACAATTATGTTATATAGAATTAGAGACGGAATTGGTTCGTCTCAAATTTGTTCCACCGCTACGATTAGAAATTATCTGCAATAAAAATTTGCAATTACATAGCGACAAAAATAGTTCTATCTATTTCGTCTCTATACCTTGAACGAAATTTTACAAATTTTAAAATTTAATAGCGATGACCTATTGTCGTCTCCTCTATTAAGGCGGCTAAAACTTTGAGAAAAAAAAAAGAAGGTAACGACAGACTAATTCCAGCACTCAATTCAAAGACAAGAAAAAAAAAGAACCAAAATGGTACATTTTGCTTGAAAACTTCGTCAGACTTGGCTTCTTGCTTTCCTTACCACTGTTGTCGCACCTTCATCATAGCCACCACCACACAGCAGCCCTAGCCCGCACCCATTGTAGTAAAAAATTTTAATATATTCTTAGAATATTACATTTAAGGATTTAGATTTATTTTAAATTTTATTATTTAATTTTTTTATATTTAATCTAATCACATAAATAATTATATTATTTAAGTATTACAATTTTAATAGAATGGGAATAGTGGTCTTGAGCACATAAAAACTTCTCCATTGTCGCACGTCATTACTCAACCAGGTACACTTATTGAATACTGAGTAGTAGAAAAAGAATTAAAGTTCATGCCCTAGTAGTTATTAGTAGAGAAAGTTCAAGGTGTTGTACAATCCTTGATACTTTAGTTGGCTGTTCATATAATGAGACCCACAATGATTCAGATACTTGAATGATTTTATTTTGTGTATGGAGTAAATCTGTCGCTAATTATGTGTCTGATGACTACTTAAACTAGTGTATTTTAATCCAAGGACAAATAAATTTCTGTGGCTGAAATATTTGGAGACGGATTTATTCCGTTGCAAAAGATTTTTAAAACATTGTTCAGACATGGATTTTGCTTAGAATTAGCTGCCTATATATGTTCATGTACTATTTCATCTCTAATTAGAGACCGACACAAAAATCCATCTTTATAAAATTAGCAATGAGCATTTTGTCACTGTTTCATTTAGAAACGGAATTATTGGCATTTAGATACAGATTCCGTCTATCTCTAAATCATGATTTTCAAGTAGTGATGCTAGTTTTAAAATTAAACTGATGCAAATGATTGCTTATATTTTTTAGAGTACAACTTATGTTTAATATATGAAAAATATATTATTTATTAATTTTATTTTTTATAAATTAATTTTATTGATTTAATTCTTTAAACTTTAAATTATAATATTTTATTTTTTTAAAGAACTAAATTAACAAAATTAAAAAAAATAAAAAAATAAAATTTATAAGTAACTAAAATTTGAGATATTAAATCAATAACATTAATCTATAACAGATGAGATTAATTAATAAATAATATATTTTTTTTTATGAATGAAGAATATGTTTTACTCGTTTTTTTCATTAGTAAATGAGGTTTAAAACTTTATGGGAAGAGGAAGATAGATTTAAGTACAGGCAAAGCAACTTAGGTAGGAATCAACTTTGAGATTAAGAGGTCCCCAGAAAATTTGTTGCCATTTGAGCTCTAGTTTTTTATTATGAAAGATGCTTAAACATATTTTTCAATTTTTATTTTAATAAATAATTTTTTATAGAATAATATAAACGGATTCAGTTACACCAAGAAAAAAAAAAACAGATGCGGTAAAATATAATCTTAACTCAATATAAAATTTGAAAGGTTTAAATATATTTTTAATCCTTATAAAATTTGAATTTTTTTGTTTTCGTCTCTATTTTTTTTTTAAATTTAAGAACTAGTCCTTTTAATTTTTTTTTCTTTCACAATAGTTTTTCTATTAAATCTTCGTTCAATCTCTCAGTTATCTTTATTTGACACTATATACTTTAAAAACTCACTGAAACTCACCATCTCCTTTGCTCCTCTTTCTCTCTTTACTCTTCATCTCCCAAATGACTTTCTCTCTCTTTTCTCTAAACTAGAGACAAGCTGTGAGTAACAGTATCGTTGACCCACCCAAATTCATTTCTTTAGATTTTTTTGTTGCAGATCCCTTTCCTTTTTTCTCATTGGAATATTTTACCTTGTCATCTCATCATATTCTCTTCAGTTGCCAATTCAATCCATAGGTTCCAATTCATTCCATCTATATATAATATATACGAACACATTTAAAAAAAAATAGCAGACGAATGACGAAGCAGAGAGCTTCAGTTGAGGAGCTGAGCAGTGGAATAAGTAACCAACCTATTAGCACTTGCACGTTCAAGATCGGACCATTTGAATAAAGGAGATGGACCTCTGTTCCTCCATATTCTTCTAGCTACCTCCTCTTCCCCTTTCCCTTCCCTTCCCCACCATCTATCCATATTAATGTGATGCCTTCCATCTTTTCTAGTCAACTATTGGGACTTAGTAGTAGATGCATAACTGAGAGAAAAGAGAGATAAAATGATTCGGGAAAGGAATGTTAGAGAGAGAAAAAGGAGTCAAAGAGAGAGAAAGAGTGAGTTACAATGATTTTTTAACATTTACAGTAATATATTAGTGTTCACATAAAAAAATAATTGAGAGATTAGAAGATGATCTAACGGAAGGATTATCGTGAAAGAAAATTTTTTAAGAGGACTAATTCTCAAATTTTAAAAAGATAAAGACAAAAACTAAAAAATTCAAATTTTATAAGGATGAAAAACATATTTAAGCCAATTTGAATCTAATAACAGTTTATGCTTAGGCCAGCTTTTATACTAGATTTGTATTTTCTAAATTACAGGGTGTGTATTTTAAAGAATAAAATACAAATGATAATTATTGAAGAGAAATTTAAGAATGTAAATTTAAAAAATTATAATTTATTATTAATATATTTATATTTAATCAAAATTTAAATAATTTATTTTTGATTAATAATTATCAATACATTTTATTCTTTAAAATACATTTTACACTTGAAAAAAATTAAATCCGTATATATATTTCCATCCAGTAAGCAACAAAAAGTTTCACATACTTGAAGCAAACCAAAACAAACAATAAGGGACATGTGCGTAATTTTATAAATAAAAAGATGTTAAACATTAATTTGAAAAGGTCATTATAATTACCCCTCGATGAAATGATTACAATATAGGAAAATATTCCCGTTCAGACAACTAGGTGAGGAAAAACAGAACAAGAATATCCGGCAATTTAATAATGGTCCAACCAATGAAAGGCACGTTGTAAATGGACAATAATATGAGATGACAAATCTATCATTTTGATTTGGTCTAATCACGCTTCAATCTCTGATGTTATTATAAATAAATAAAAAAGTCTTTTATATATATATATATATATATATATAAAGATCCATTTATATTATATAGTTACTCATTTAACAATTTTTTATAAATATTAAATTTTATTAATCTAATTATTTATTTAAAAGTTCTTTTAAAATATATCAAGTTTATAAAATTTTATACAATTTAAAAATTTATTGATATTACATAGCATCAATTTATTTTAATATATAATATATTTTTTAAAATATAAATAAATATTGATTAGTAAATTATATATCTATGGATGTTTAATTTATCTCAAATTTGATATGTATAATTATCAAGATAATATATATCACATGTTTCAATTGGATTAGTTTAATTCACATTCTATAAAAGGCTAAAACTCTATTTTGATCTCTAAATTTTAATCGAAATATTAATTTAATCCCAAATGTCTAATTTGTGTCAATTTCATCCTAAATGTTACAAAATTGTATTAATGTGGTCTTTTTTTTATTAACTGTATCCATTTTATTGATATTATTTTTGGTCTATTTTATGAAATTAAGTTTATTTTGATATGTAATTCCTTTAGGTTTACTTTTATGATAGAAAAAAATTAGTAAAATAATAACATTAGTAAAATATACACTGTTAGTAAAAAGGATCACATTGATATAATTTCGTAACATTTGAGACGAAATTAGTACAAATTAAATATTTCAATTAAACTTTAGGAATATAAAGTTTTAACTTTTTATAAAAAATTATTAAATGATGTAAGTATTTAAAATTTATACTTGATATAAATGAATCACTATTCATATATATAATTAATTAATTCTTAAATTTATGGCGTAATTAAGTTGAATATGGTATTCATGAACATGCAGAATTTGCTAACAATTTTCATTTTCGTGTAAGCATTTTTGGAATTAACTGAGTGCAAATCAATGAAAATATTTCTTTGGTAAAATGATAACTATTTTATTAGAAAGTACATTTTTTTTCCTCATTCTTTCAAAGTGACGTCTCTACCCAATTAAATAATTCAGCTCCAATGTGAATAGTTATCAATTCCAAACTCGGAACCTCAATGAAAAAACTTACAAAGGCCAAGCACCTTGGGTGAACAAATCTACAGTTAAACAAATATATTAAAATGACAAATAGAAGATGTCAAGAATATATCAAGCTAAAGTCTTTTGCAAACAGAGTGATAATAAATCTCAAATTTTTTAGCACATATAAATAGTTGAATCTTAATAGAAAATCATATTTTAATTTCCCATCGATCAAATCAATTAAAATTTATTACATCTGCTTTTACGTGAATGTCATGTGATAAATAAGGGATGAAAATTAAAAGAGAGAGGCGCTTGAATTTTGATAGTGTGAAAGACTGAAAGTAGTATATAGCACTGAAAGGAACTTTTCAGTTTGGTCTGTTGCCAATGTGGTTGGTAAAACAGAATTTGGCTACCTCAAGGTCAAAGTGGGTGCACTTTAGATAATAAAATACAGTGTTTATAACTATTAATTATTTAGTTTATAATTTAATAAAATACAAACATATTAGTATCCACTTGCACTCACGAAATATTAATATAGCATAATAAATCATGTCTTTAAATATGAGAATTAAAATTCGATTATTTAAAGTCTTATTTTACTGAAAAAGTTATACTATTATCATTTATGATTTAAATGAATCGAACTCTGTAAAAAACTTTTGATTCGTACTTAAAAGAAAATCTACTTATACACCCCAAACTTTAGAAGATTCAAATTGACTAAAAAAGATTAGCCGTAGGAAACAAATGTTGGTACCTGTCAGATTAAAATTAATTGAGGGCGGCTAGCTACCATTAGAAAATCTAATGACACTTAGGAAGAAGCATACTCAAAAGCATCCACGTTCATGAACCCGTTGCTCAACATAATACGAACAAGCTCGCTGTTGTCTTTCAACCGTGTCTCCGAGTCATCATGTGATGTTGAATTCCACTGCCTAGTTTTACTTTTTTTCTTTGTCCTCCTAATCTACATTAACTTGTCAACAATCAATTAACTTAATTCAGTAAACATTCAATGTTTAGTTGACTTGTTAGTTAATCCTTCGAAGTTAACTTTGCCACTTGAGCATCATTTTGTTCTACCCTGCTGTCTCCATATCCAACCAATACGGAAAAAGAAATGTTTGTTGTGAGCTGTGCACATGCCGAAAATTGGTCAAAACGTTCACCGACCAAACTACATTATCATAATTCTTCTACTTTAATTTAATTAATGGATTAAGGGTTCATTTGAATAAGTTTTTTTAAAAAAGATATTTTTTACATGAACTTTTTTTAAAAAAATCTTTTATAAAAAGTAAAAGTTATTTTATGTCTAGATGTAACATTAAGAAGTATTTTATAAAAAAGAATTTTTAAAAAATACAAAAGTCTAGCTTCTATAAAAAGCAGTGTTTCAGCTTTTTTTTTTTAAAAAAAAAAAACTCATTCAAACATATTAAATGATGAAAAAGGTTTTTTTTTAAATGCTTTTTAATTAAAAGAAACACATTCAAACCAGTACTACGGAAAAGATATATTGGACTTTTCATCATGTGCCTAACAGTGCGTTAACTTCAACACTTCATTCCATTATTAATATTTCTTAGTGGCTTTTCTTTTGGGATAGATTAATATCTCTTATATTTAGTGTAATTAATTAATATCCTGTGTTAGTGGTAAACAAAATTTGATTTCAATCAAAAAATGTACGAAGTAGGCAAGAGAAGTTGAATAAACTAGTTGATCTTTTGATCATGATAACCACATGAGTTGAATTCGAATCTAATTCGGTTAATAAACGATTTATAATTATAATATAAATCTTGACTTAGGTTTATACTAACTTTGGAATAGAGAGAGCGTACATCCCCTCATCGTAAAAGGTACCAACCATACCATATATAGTAAAAGAAAATAGAGCACTTATTATTCTCATAAACTGTAATATGTTACTATTTTCTATATTATTCACACGTTTGCTCTAGTGGCTAATTAATGACAATATTCTTTTACAAAAACAAATAAATGCATGGTTCGCATCACTATATATAAGTTAACTACAAGAAGAGGTGAGCAGATTGTGGAAACTCTTGGTTTCTCTCTTTAGAGGAATTGAAGTTGTGCTTATTATCAAGTTGTAGGGTAGGCATGGAGACCTTGGATCAGAAGTTTGTGTCAAGCTGGTTCAATGTTCATTCCTCGGTGCCGTCGTCTTACGTGCAACCACCGGAAAACAGACCGGGTAGCCTCATCATCCCATCCGGCAAGACAATTCCGGTGATCGATCTCGGAGCACATCATGGTCATGCTGATACCGTGAAGCTCATTTTGAAAGCCTCAGAGGAGTATGGTTTTTTCCAGGTCTCAAACTCATGACTGCAACAATATTTCTTTTAATTCCCCACTGTCTCTAGATTTCTTTTTCTTGACTTCTACTTTATATGTCCCTCTCCCATGCAAAAATAGAAGCTATTGATGAACACTATATATGTTTTACTGAGTTTCTTTTCTAGAATGACAAGTGCTTCATTCATTTCCATGTGCTAAAAGTATATAGTGTAAATTGACCAATCCAAAAACCTGTGAAGTAGGTGATCAACCATGGAGTTTCCACGGATCTAATGGACGATGCGCTGAACATTTTTAAAGAGTTCCACGCCATGCCTTCCAAGGAAAAGGTAAGTGAATGCTTTAAGAACCCAAATGGAGGTTGCAGACTCTATACAAGCAGTGAGAATTACAACAAAGATGCGATTCAATATTGGAAGGACACACTAACACACCCTTGTCCTCCTTCCGGAGAAAACATGGAGTATTGGCCTCAGAAACCATCCAAATACCGGTAAAGTTTGTGTATATATAGTTTTCCTTTCTTTTTCTTTTATTTTTTTTAAAAATAATAGTAAGGATATATTATTTCAAGATTATCATTTAAGATGACAATAACTTGTTTAGAATTTAGGGTAGGTAGAGGCCACTAAAAATATTACCTCTAAAAATTTTCAATCCCTGAAAGAAAGTTACTTAACTAACTAAGTCGTGGACAACAGAGTATCTCTCTTTTCTTTTTCTTTTCACTTTTGTTTATTTTCTAATATATGGCTTAGAAGTAGTTTCTATGTTTTTAGACTCTTCTCAAGGTTATTAATTAGGACTAATTATACTAACGTTGGTGAAGTTAACACTTATTACATTGTTATTCTTTTTGTTTTTAAAATGACACTTATCTTCTTTATTTTATTATTTACAAAGTTTTGGCGTAATAACTGTACATAAAGTAAAAGAAATAGGTATATATTTTTCAAACAAAAATGTGTAGAGTGTGATAAGAATAGTAAATAAAATAAGAGATGTTAATGTAATTTTTTAAATAAAAGAAATATTGAGTATAGTAAATACTAATTTCAAAAAAGATAAGTATAATTATCTCTATTAATTAATTATTATCTTTTGTTTGTTTTTTTTAATAATTTGTAATATTATCAGGTCTTTGATGTCAACTTGTATGCTTCATGCATCAAGGCAATTTGCTAAGTTCTGTTAGGTACGATTAATTAAGGTTATTTTCATTTTGTCTTTATGAACAAAACTGTAATTTTATTAGGTCTATGAGATCAATTTTGATACTTCACGTTTGAAGGTGAATTGATGTGTTTTAGTTTATTATGGCTGCTTTTAATACTACTTAATCAAGGGCTGATTGCATCATCACAAAATTTGAATAGCATCACAATAAATGTCCACAATTGGATGACTTTGAAATAATTAAGAATTTGACGTGAACGAGAAAATCCTTTTTGAACTGCATATATTAAAATTGGGCATAGAAACCATACCAAAAAAGTCAAGCGGCATAGAATAGTTGATTAATTAGCTGGTCTCTTTGTTTTCATTCTAGCCCCCTTTACCTATTTCATCATTTTATTTTTTATACTTTATTTTTATACCTTTTTCTATATATTTATTTTTTGTAATTAAAAAAATAAAAAGAAAATAAATTTTTTTCTTTATCGTGTATGAAGAAATTGGAGGTGTATAATTGAAATGTAAAAATAATATTTTTAATACCTATTATATGATAAAAAAATTGGATGACACTGAATTCATGTAAGAATTGAAGATGCTATCAAGAAAACCCAGCTCAAACTGCATACTAGTTAAAGGAATTATAGAACATATATATGTTGACATCTTTTTCTTTTTAATTTCGCCACAACACATTTCAAAGCTCGATATGCATAAAAATTAATAATTTTTTATTGTGGTGTTTGAGTTAAGTTAATTGAACCAGCTAATTAACATGACTGCGTTTTGGAATTTTTGCAGTGAGGTTGTTGGGAAATATACACGAGAACTGAGAAAACTGGGACTTAAAATTTTGGAGCTGCTTTGTGAAGGGCTAGGACTTACCCCAGGGTATTTCTGTGGAGGACTTAGTGAAAATCCTGCAGTGCTAGTTCATCACTATCCTCCTTGCCCTGACCCAAGTTTAACCTTGGGGTTAACCAAGCACCGGGACCCTACCATTATCACCATTCTGCTTCAAGAGGAACGGGTACTTGGACTTCAAGTCCTCAAGGATGAGGAATGGATTAGTGTTGAGCCTATTCCCAACGCTTTTGTGGTTAACATAGGTCTCCTCTTACAGGTAAATATCTTCAACATACTTTTTATTCTCCCATTTTGCATGGTTTTTTCTTTTTTTTTTAATTAAAAATTGAAAAGAATTCTTTTAAACTAAAAGTGCAATAGTTAAAATCGTTTTTAAAATGACATGCTCCTGAAAGCACATTGCACAATCTATTGCTACTCGGGGGTCCATTTTGCATTGATTTGATTACATGTAGCTTTTAATCCGAAATTAACAAAACGTTTGTTTTTTTAACACTGACACACACAACATGCAAATGGTACTACTCCAAAATTCACAAAACATTTGATAATAATTTAGCAAATGTGGAAGTGGAATGGCAATAGGATTGAAACATTCACTTAACCAAGCTACGGGTCATGATAACTTTGTCCTAATATAATATTATATTTGTCATCGATTTTTTTTTTTATTAAAAAATTAAAATCATGACATATTACGTACATAAATTTAGCCCATCTTTAAGAAAGCTTAATCTTTAAAAAAATATTTTTTTTCAAAAACTATCTTAATAAAATTATAATTATAAATTATTTTAATTATAAAATAAATTAATTTAAACACACTATTAATCATATTGTCATCCATATAAGGTGTATGATATTTAAAATATTTTTTAAAATGAATAATTTTATCATGGATATTAATTATTTTCTTAATTTTTTAAATAAGTTTAAATTAAAATTGCTAGCACTTCGTTTCTCATATATATATATATATATATATACGTATAACTTCTGTCTAGAAGTTAACTTCATAAGGTACTTTGATATTGCACTCGCTATGACTTGGAATTTGCTGTTATTTTTTGTAAAGGGCACCATATTTTTTATTTGTTTATCTTGTCATGTCAAGTCAAGTCACCATTTATTTATTCTTTTGTGAAAATTGTGAGTGATTGGTTTAGTTAATTATTAATTAATTGCTATTAACCTTAAGTAGTAAGTTTTCATTATTTCGGGAGGACAAGTTTTTCTTGTTCACGGTGGCTAATTTCTGGCTCTCACAGATCATTAGTAATGGAAGGCTTGTTGGTGCTGAACACCGGGTTGTGACAAATTCGAGCACTGCACGTACAACTGTTGCCTATTTCATTTACCCATCAAAAGAAAGCGTCATAGAACCTGCAAAAGATTTGGTGAATGGAAGCACCCCACCAACATACAAATCCATGTCATTTGCAGAGTTTCGTAGAACTTTCTATCACAAGGGTCCCAAGATTGAAACAGAATTGCACTACTAATTAACCTTCAAAACTCTGAAGGCATGCTTCCAAAAGAAGATCTCAGATCAAAGCTAGAACTGAACATATAAATATGATAAATGTTCAATATTGTTGTATATTGTGAATTTGAATGAAGTCTGCAAAATAAGATACATATATTAGATGACTAAGATTGTCATTGTATGTGTTTATGTGGTTTTGATCTCAAATATTCTCTACCACGACAAAAGAAGATCTCATATCAAAGTACTGAACATGGTATATGTTCAATATTGTTGTCTATCGTGAATTTGAATGAAATGTGCAATATAAGATGTATATTGGATAATTGTCATTAATTGTATGTGTTTACGTGATTTTTATTTCTAAATATTTTTGAATTTGACTTTTTTAAAGTGAGAATCTTATTTTAAAAATTAAAATAAAGAGTATTAATTATTAATAAAAAAATTTAAAATTTTAATTTTAATAATTTCATAATTTATTATACATATATATGTATTTTATTATAATTTTAACTATTAATTTTTTTATCAATAATTATAAATTTTTACTTTATTATCTAAAGTGAAATCAAATCTCTATCTTATGTTTAATTAAATATAATTTACTATGAAAAATTTGGGCAAATCAAATTCTCGATATAACTTTGTGAAACAGTCTATAACAATAACCATTTGCATGAATAAATCGTACATTTTATTTCTTTTACTTTTATTAAACTTCAATTGACATGCTAATTTAATGCTATGTTCCCCTGCGCCACGTTAAGTTCACGTAAGCAAAGTACAAAAAACAATATTGCTAAATCATCGTTTGATTTCATTTCGGCAAAAAAAGATACTGTCGTGCATGTCTGCAAATACTGCGTCACATCGACATCAAACTGAGAAAAACCAATTGATGTAAATTTAATAACTATAAAAACAAAAATCATAAACCGAATTGAATTTTCAAATATCTTTTGGTAGAAAAAAAATCAGAAACCGAATTGAATTGTCAAAAAACCTATCGGAAAGTTATATTTTCTTTTTTTTTAATGAAAATAGCAATTTAGTTCATTATGTTAAAAATATAAAATTATTTAAATATATTCAATTAATAATTTAAATTTTTAGGATCCATTTAGATAAATTTATGAAAAAAATACTTTTTTATATTTAAGTATATTCAACTATAATATTCGATATAATATTTAAAAATACTTTTAAAAAATAAATATATTTTAAAGTTTGTTTAAAAAAAGAAAAAAATATTTTTTAATAATAATTATTAAAAAGAACATCTGAAAATACTCTTTTCTAACTGTTTGGATAAAGAGTATTTTCTTAAAAAAAATTAACAAAAGCACTATTATATGTCTAGTTTCATTAATCTTGTATCAATTATGCTTTCACAAAAAGAATGAACAATGTAAGTTATGATATATAAGATATAATAAAATAGGCTGGCATAATGGAAATAATGAGATTTTTAAATATGTCATAATAATAAGGTCATAGAAAATGATTGACATGAGGCAGCAAAAATATGTCTATTTGTATACCTATAATGCTTAATATGTTGCTAATGTTCCTTTTCACCTTTTTTAAGTGGTGTGGTTATGGAAGTTAGACTTCGATTGGAGGGATTAAGGTACAACGCTAAAAGTTGTATTATTTAAAGCATGAATCACATGTTTATGTAGACTTACATGAATAGGTTTGTAAGAGGGGAAGAAAAAGGATATGAAATATAATTTTTAATAAAGATAAAAGATATTTTTGTAAAAAAACTATATTAAAAACTAGAATAAATCTTCAATTTGGTTCTTCAAAGATTGAGTCAACATTACTTTAATTCTTTAAAGAATGTCGACATTAATTTAGTCATTGAATCATAGAATGTGACATCATTTTTGTTCTCTAAAAAAATTAATATCAATTTAATTCCTCAATCATTGAAAAATATTATCAATTTAATCTCTCAATTATACAAAACCGACATCGATTTAATCCTTCAATCATAGAAATTACATCAATTTAGTCCCTACCATACACAGGGGGACGATTTTGATATCATATTCCATGATTTAAAGACCAAATTGATATCAATATTCTTTAGAGGACTAAAGCGATGTCAACCCAATATTTAGATGACTAAATTGGAGGTTTACTCTTAAAAACTACTTCTCCTTCCACTTTTATTATCATTAGCTTCTAAAAAAGTAGTAAATGAGCTTTTTTTTTTTATTTTACATTTTTCTAAAGTTGTATCTAAACATACTAAAAAAATGTGTAAAAATATTATTTTTTAAATAAAAGTGCTTTTCTTTTTTTAAAATAAGTGTATTCAAACAAACTCTTAATATAGTTGGTATCATTAGTACGAGAGTTCTCATTCTTTATAATTAAGTTAAATTTCAATAAAAGATAAAATGAGCATATACATTATTTACACTTTAAGTCTAAAGAGTTCTTATGTGAGGAGGTATGTATAAAATATAAAATCATTTATGTACCTCCACCTAATAGGCATGGCAACTGGGTGGGTAGAGGTGGGTTTTCTCTTACCCCAACCTCGCCCCGCATCCTTTATTTCTTGTGAGAACCCGCCCCTGCAGATTTTGAATGAAAAAATTCGAACCCGTCCCATAGCATAAATAGAGAACCTACACATTACTCACACCAATGATCATTCTAACTATAATAAAATATAAAAAACTAGTTATAATATGATATAAATTAAAATATATGTTTCAAGAAGAATACAAACTTTAACAAGTCAGAAATTAAACAAGTTAATAACATGATCAATTCTAAATATAATAAAGTCATAGAAATTAAAATATTAGATATGAAGTCAACAAAGTAAATAAAATCCAACACTTGCTCTTGTATAACTCTCCATCATTCAATTAACTTTTACCATTTTTCTTTTTCTTATTATTAATTGTAATATAATTTATGAAAATGAGAAAAAAGTAAAAAAAAAATTAAAATATTAAGATTGTGGGGCAGGATAAGACAAATCGTTTCAAACCCAAATTCGTCCCGGCCCGCAACTGAAATGAATTCTAACCCATTCTATCTAGCGTTGTAGTAGGTTTTAAACCCGTCCCATGCAGGACGGGATGGGTTGGGTACCCATGAATTGGAATATATTTGCCATGCTTACTATCTAACAATTTAAACTTTTGAGATATATGATAAATGACTTACCATATCAATTTTGGTTAATCGTATAGTTTTTTTCGGTAGGCAAGTTAATCGTATAGTTAACCAAACTAAATTATTTTAGTAAATATTTTATAACAAAAAAATCAATAAAAATAAAATGAAAAACATGAAGTTTTGTTGACTAATTTTTTATTTGTTTTGATAAATTAAATAGAATCAAATAAGAAAACCATTATTTATATACAATTTAATTTTTTTTAGAACCCATTGACCGATTAGCCGAATTGCATGAAAAAACTAATTTCTTTTAGGTTCAATTTTTTCCTTATAAAGTTGTTATGGTTTAGACAAACATCCCATAACTGAATCAAAACAGAATTACTTTTGATTAGTTCAATTCAAAATGAGTTTCTACAAAAATTTTAAGAAAACCGGTTACCAATTAATTGAATCGCATGAAGAGACTAACTTTTTTAAGTTAAATTTTGTTTCCTTATATAATACCTATAATCAAATCGAAACAGATTTTTGATTTAGTTCAATTTGGAATGACTTTTTCAAATCAAACCAAACAACCATGTTCACCCCCAACATTGTAACAATTGAAATAAGAAATAAAAATGAAACTTGAGTGGAATTATAGGAACCATAAGTAAATAGGCCTACCCTTTGTCTCTAAAGTTTTATACATCATGAGGTGAAGCAACTATTATGTATCCTGTTGGACCAAGTGGCCTAAGTTATTATACATTCAATCTTAGTACATATTTAGTAACAGATTAATTTACAAAAATATTTTTTAAAATACTTATTTAATAAAATTTTAATTATAAATTATTTTAATAATAAAATAAATAAAGCTAAACATACAGTTAGTTTGAGAATGAGTTTATAATCGAGCTCGACATGAAAAGGTAATTAACTATATCCGTCATGCGTGAGTTTTTTTTTTTTTTTGGTCAGAGAAAGAGTGAGTGAAAGGGAGAGATCCTCAGCAGAATCAAACTCCCAGTGTAATTTTGTAAGATAAGAGACGTTTGCCAATAGGACACATGCCTTACCACCGTCATGTGTGAGTTATTTCAATAAAAGGTCTCACAGTCCAGCTTTTTTTCTTTTTGGTCCACTCACAGTCCAGCTCTTTGCTCGAAAAGATATAGTTGGCTAGACTCGGCCAACCTCACTCATTGGGCTTAGAAATAGTTTTGATCTATATCGGATTAATTTTCAGAGGCCTGAAAAAATTGGATTGGTATACATTTCACAAGCTTGAAGAAAATTGCCAGATTCG
Source organism: Castanospermum australe (assembly GCA_019955255.1). Classification (NCBI taxonomy): domain Eukaryota; kingdom Viridiplantae; phylum Streptophyta; class Magnoliopsida; order Fabales; family Fabaceae; genus Castanospermum; species Castanospermum australe. The sequence goes on along the minus strand of NSJW01000870.1, from coordinate 392,101 downwards.
GCTTGAAAAGGTGATTGGTACAAATCTGGTTGGCATGGACAATATTTACCTTTCTTTTTAAAAGGTAGTTGGTACAAAGTAGGCTAGCATGATCCATTTTTCGCCCAAAAAACATTTTGGATTGGAACGTAGTTTCATAGGCCCTAAAAAAATGAAACCTGGTTCGACTGATAAGGTTGTTGTTGGCATGAGTTGGGAGCAGCCCAAAAAGTTGGTTGGTACAAGTGCTGCCTCAACTAGTTCAACTGACAAAAATGATTTAGGCCCAAAAAATAGCCTAGTTTGAGAAAGGTTTGTTTCTGATCAACCAAGTTTTCATAGGATTTAGATTCTTTGCCGTAATAGGATTATTTTATTATATAGAGATAGATATAAATTTTATTGTATTAAAATTTATCATGATAAATTAAAAAAATTTATTAATTATATTTAAAATTTTTATATCTTTATCTCTCTAATAAGATACTCCCATTATTATACTAATAAGAAAAAATATTGATCTATTTTTATATGTCTAGTTCACCCTAACAAGGCTGTTACCCAAGAAAAATCGCTTGGTTTGGCCAAGAATTTGATCTACACTGAAAAGGCAATTGATTCAAACTAGGTTAGTCAGTATTTTCGTAAACCCAGGAAAAAATCTGATCATTACAACTCGTTTATCACCAAAAACATTTTGTGGTAGAAAATATTTTCACAAGCTCAGAAAAATCAACTGCCAAGTCCTTTCTTATTTTTCAGAAGAGTTTGATATATGGGTCAAAGCTTGTGAGCCTAAGCAAAATCTTAAATGGTTAGAGTTGGTCAAACTCCCACTTATTTAAAGCAAGTAAAAAAATTCGAGGTTAACGGGTTTGGACTAAGTTAACCAACAGGCTGTCCCGTGGCTGGATAGAATCATCAAGATTAAAAAAAAAAAATGAGTTGTACAGCCAGCTCAATTAATTACCCAATAGATAACAACCCCTTGAGCTGATGGGTTAACTCTTCATCTATTTCTCATGCAACATTAAAGATGAATAAACAAGTAAATTCAAAATTCAAAATTAAAAAAATAGTTGAGAGAATTGAAAATGAGTTTTATGTAGGTTACAAAAAATTTTCATGCCTAAGTCCACTCTCCAAGCTTCGCATTTAGGAATTTCTTTATTATTAATTTTTGTTCCAATTATAAATCTCTAACCTTCAAAAACTTGCAATAAACCTGTAGCTAAGTTCTTCTACAAGAACATAGCCATTAATTCTACATCTGATTCCAATCAATAGATCATAAATGCTATACACACACTATAAGCGTTTATTGCTGTGAACTTTCGATCACAGCCTCATCTTTAATATATGAATTCTGTATGACAAAAAACAAAAATAAAACTAATCCAAGCTTGCTAAAAAATCAACGGCATCCACATGCATAAGTGAGTTGCTTAGAGGGCTAAAAAAAGGGGAAAGTAGCTACTTGCTATTATTCTAATGATAATAATAATAATTATCTGTCAATGTTTTTTTATTCAATAAATAATGTTTATATATATATATACATTGTTAAGTAGATGATGACTAATTTGACAAGTTCATTTTAGTAGAATTCATCAAGTCAACTATATAGGAGTAATTTACTCTTAGAGTACGAGAAATAAATCATGATTATTAAATATTATATAAATAATCAAAATTAAAATATAAAATCACATTATTTTTTAAAGTGGTCGTCTGACATTTAAATATGATATAATTATAATTATTCATATATATAATTAATACCTTTAATTTATTTGCAAAACCTTCACTAATCACGCATAATTTTAACATTTAGTTATTTTTCTTTAATCAACAGAATAAGGAATATATTAGACATCTCTATGCCTTAGACGATATAAAGAAAAACGCATCGTGCTACTGGATCATGTTCAAAGCAAGCTATATGGATCACATGCTTGTGTCTAGCTGGTTTCATCTTCATTCCTCTGTGCCCTTATCTTATGTGCAGCCGCCGGAAAGCCGACCTGGCAAGGTGGTTGTTGCTTCCGGCAAGACCATCCCGGTAGTGGATCTTGGGGAACACGACCGTGCCGAAACCCTGAGGCACATTTTGAAAGCCTCCGAGGAGTATGGATTTTTCCAGGTTCAAACTGAAGATTTGCCTCTTACCTTTGCCACTTTCTCTTTCTTCTGCCATCTCATCGTCTCATGCTTTTATTTTTTACAGTAATTTAGAGTCATTAATTTCCAAGCAACATATATATAAACTAAGATTAATAGAAGCTGTTGCGTGATTGCGTCTGTCATGTTTTCAACCTCTCAAAATGACAAAGTGCTTCATTTTCATATGTTAAAAATACATGTGTTTGGTTGGTCTGAAACACGTGGTGTAGGTTATCAACCATGGAGTTTCCAAGGAGTTAATGGAGGATACGCTGAAAGTTTTCAAGGAGTTCCACGCCATGCCTGCCAAAGACAAGACAAGTGAAACCTCTAAGGACTCAAATGGAAGCTGCAAGCTCTATACAAGCCGTGAGATTAACAACAAACATGCCATTCAGTATTGGAGGGATACTTTAAGACACTTCTGTCCACCTTCTGGAGAATTCATGGAGTATTGGCCTCAGAAACCTGCAAGATACCAGTAAAAAAGTCCACTAGTCTTTTGCTTCCATTTTACTTTTTTTTTTTGAATTTCTGGTTCTTACAAAATATCTTCGCACTTTTTTAGTATAATACTAATTCTAATTTAAGATATTAGAATTATCCTTTCCTATATTATTATTCTCTAACAGAATCAAATTCTTGACATTACATATGAAATTAATCTTTTTAAAATTTGAATTTGCTTACTACTTAATTACGTCTTTATTTAATAAAATATGTTATTATATCTCAAATTAAGTAAAAACATAGGATCGGCCATTAATATTTTGGATAGTCTCTTTTCATAGTCGTGACATATGCATTATTTCATTTGAAATTTTGTGCTGTATTAGATTAATTATTTCATTGTTTTGATTTTATTTCACGAAATGCAATTTGATATGAAGTCAGCATTTAAATAATTATAAAATCCTTGACAATGATAACGATAATATAAAATCTTTAAATTCGAATCACAGATCATGCTTGATGGTGGATGTTGATGTGTTCAGTTGTCAACGATTTCCTCTTTCCTAATACTTGATTGAGTGTGTTTTCTTTTTGAGTGGTTAAAAAAATTATAGGTCACAATCAAAATTTCGCATAGTCCATTACACTCTTAGGAACATGATTCCCAGAAATTTTCTTTTGAGAAATATTTCAAAATTCTGTTAATTTGCTTCGCTTCATTCATCATCTAAAATAATTAATAGTTAGATATCTTAAAGCAAGTTTAGGAATCATTTTTTAAAAGAAAAAATCATTTTTTTATCAAAATTTTTTTCTGCAAAATTTTAATTATAAATTATTTTAATTATAAAATAAGTTAATCTAAACATACATTTACTATTAGATTTGATTTACTCTGAAGACTCATAGGAGTGCTCAATTAATCATTTTTCCATGACATATTTGATATTTCCATATGAAATAAACATCGATCACAGGCTTCAAAAATATTCTTGAGTGTCTGTTACACAAGAAAAAATAATTATCTTTTTTTAGAAAAGCTATTCTAATCTCCAATGAAAACAAGATTCAATCATAAATTCTTATTTCCACTACAAAGGCTATTATGTTACTCATCGAATTGAATTAACTAAACTGGTTATGGCACTTTTCAGTGAAGTTGTTGAGAAATATACACAAGAACTGAGAACACTGGGGCTCAAAATTTTGGAGCTGCTATGTGAAGGGTTGGGACTTGACCCCGAATATTGCAGTGGTGGACTAAGTGAAATGCCATTGTTGCTCGCTCATCACTACCCTCCTTGCCCAGAACCAAGTTTAACATTGGGGGCACCCAAGCACCGGGATCCTAACCTTGTCACCATACTGCTCCAAGAAAAAGAGATAAATGCACTTCAAGTCTTCAAAGATGGTGAATGGATTGGTGTTGAGCCACTTCCCAATGCTTTTGTGGTTAACATTGGGCTTCTGCTACAGGTATTTCTCGAGCTAGCTCAGGAATTTTCAACTAGAGGCATGTTATTTGTACACTTTTTCAGGCAGAAAAATTTTTGCACACAAAAAAAATCTAAGTTTCACTTAATTCACCTAAACTTTAATTTCAAACACTTGACATTTTTTTGTACGATATATATTTTTGCACATCAAGTGATTCCTACAAAGCAATTTTCATCACAGATGATACTCTAGATAACACTTGTCAATTCATTTCATTTAATTATAAGGAATCTAATATTTGATCAAATAAGTTAATTTTTCTTTTTATTTTGCTATTTAAGGAAAGATCATCCTGCATAAATAATTTAAAGGAATAATTATACTTATTCTTTTGAGGTTAGCGCTAATTACACCAACACCCCTCGTCAAAAATTATACCTGCATCCTTAACTTTATATTACATTTTTACACTTAATATCCTTCTTTGTTTGATAAATTATGCCAACTTCATTTACTTTATGTATAATTATTACACTATTTCTTCTTGTAAATAACAAAGTAATAGAGGTAGATGTAATTCCCAAACAAGAGGAGTATCAAGTGTAATAAACAATAATTTTAGGAGAAGTCAATGTAATTATTCTTAATTTAAATCATTTTGAATGATATATTCAAATTAATTAACCTTAATTCTAGGCTTCTAAAGCACCACCAAAGAATTAAAATCAGCAGTAACTTCTAGTGACCAAACCATTCACGATCGAGTTTATCAAATACCATATGTTGGTGTTGTAGTATTGTGAAGAATCAATTTGACTACTTGTAGTTAACCTTCATGGTAAAGCTTTCCATGACGAAATTCAACTTTCTGTGACTGTTATATATATAGATCATTAGTAATGGAAGGCTCGTCGGTGCTGAACATCGTGTTGTCACAAACTCGGCCACTGCCCGAACCACTGTTGCCTATTTCATACGCCCAACCAAAGAAACACTCATAGAACCTGCAAAGGCTTTGATGAGTTCAGGTGCTCGCCCCATGTATAGATCCATTACGTTTGAAGAGTTCTCGATAAATTTCTTGAGGAAGGGTTCGGACTTTGAAGCAGAATTGCTCATATAAGCTTCGTAACAACTAAAAAGGACCTTCAAGAGGCACATTCCCATGCATGCAAATTTTATACAAATAAGTCTTGTCTGCTGATGAACAAGGTTTTAAATTGCAGTTGCGGTTGCAATATGGTCAAAATTACATTGTGTCCATCGTAAGTTGATGCAAACTGATGCAAATGCAATCGCGGTGTGGTCACCACGACTGAGATGTTGTTGACATATCATGTGATACAATTCTCAATTTAAAACCTTGCTCATGAGTCATACTCTTTGATGAAATATTTGACAAATCAAATTTCCCAACTTATGAATTACTATCTATTAATTTGAATGTTACAAAGAGGCTTTTGATGTAACCATTATGTACTCAATATGAAGGTTTAAGACTTTATCAAGAATTAAAGTTAAAAATTTTATTTTTTTATTTCTAATTAATTGTAGTATTTCATGTAGAAGGTTATACCATTGTTATTTTCGACTTTAGAAGATTTATTTATGAAACAGTTCAAATAAATCAAATTTTATGAAAATACTCGTGGTTTATATAAAAAAGAGTGACAATTTATGAATTTACTTGTGAGCGCGATTCTAAATTGACTCTAATAAATTAAAGATTCATCCATTTTAAGTAGATATAAATGGGTTGAACCATCATTTAAGATGTTTTATACTTTTTTTAATATTTACATCTAAAATAACTATTTTTCTGTAGAAATTAAAAATGTTAATGATTAAACAAATCTAAATTGGTAATGTTTGACTTCATATAAATTATAAACCATAAAAACTTCAGTCCATTAATTTGATTAAATTACTTTAACTTCTCCTACTTCCTGTGGATTTGCTTGCCATTTGTGCTATACAGGTGGGGCTGTAATAGTTAGAGCTGTGCTGAAGTACGTAGTGCACCTTCTGACTTTACGACTATATTTTATGAGCATGTTTAATTATTTGTTTATGTTTAGGCTTTCTTGTTTGTCTTATATAACTTATTTTGTTTAAAGAACTTCTTATATTATTTTTATTTGAATTATTAGTTTCATGTATTATTAGTTAATGACAAGTTTGTGGAATATTGATTTTTTTTTTTGGTTTTATAAAAGGTATAAGCATCCCGGTAAGAAGAGAAAGATAGGTAACTTCTTGAAAGGTCGAACCATCAACATAATCATACCTTAATCTTAAAGATTAAGGCAAGAGTTAGTTGAGTTGTTGACTGAAACATTGTTGATATGATAGTAAATTGATTGAACAAATAAAGTTTGGATTAACCATTTATGGGTTATGCAAGCGGTGTCAAGTATCTTAAATTTGTTTTATTTAATAAATGGTTGAGTGCAATTAACATTGATTATGCAGTAAAAAAATGAGTAAAATACATTTCTTAGTTTTGATACATAAAGTTTTCTTTTTTTATCACTTAACATCTTTAAAGTTTAATTGGTTTCAAGTAAAAACATGAATCAAATAGAGAAAATGCGTTAGAGCATTTAATTTTGAAGCAAATATTTTAGGAAAACTATTTATATATTAATTTTTTTGTCATGACTGTGAAGTTTAAATTGAAAGTATGAACTTTTTAAAATTATTATAATTATGTAGCATAAAAAATCATGTCCAAAATTCGTGCAAAAAAATTTACATAAATGAGCAGTGTTACGTGTCCTGGCTTATATAGCTCCGATGTTGCTCGACTCTACTTAATGGCCTATTGGCCAAGTGTATTATAATTAATTTATTTTAAATAGAATTAAAAAAGAAAAACCTACTCTAGTTAAAATGGTAATCAAAGAGGTCAGAGGATTCAAAGGAGAGGATTCTATCATTCAAAGCAGAGGATTTCTGTGTGTGACAACCATTACTACTCTGCTGTGTCTAGAGGAGAGGATTCAAAGCTTCCTTTTACTTAATTTCCCTAGGCCAGCCTATGCAAAATTCATGTCCTATGACTACTCATTATTCCCAAACTACATGGCTAACACAGAATCATCAAGGGCCAAAGTCAGATCACAGAGTGCACCAAAGCAAAGGACAAATATTTCATTTTGAGAGGCAACCAAGCCAGCAAAGAGCTTTAGTGGAAGGAAGAACTGTCCCAAAGCCAGTGAGAAATGTTGCAACCTACCCCATGTGATCCATGCTCATTAGCCTTTGCAATGTGGCAAAGATTGATGTGGCAACGGTGAAGACTCATTACTCAGTGGGAAAGAAGAGGAAGACTAACAATGAGATTCTGATCTCACAAGTAAATATTGTAAGGTTGTAATTCTGATACTATTTATGGGTTCCACAGTTGCTATTGTGCCATGTCTTGCGACTTCATAAGCCATGTCATCCAGGCTCTAGCCAATCTTCCCTTAACTCGGGCTAAATAGTATTTCAGATCGCAAAGACTCAAATAGTGGTTCATCCTGTCTAAATTAATGCATGAAAATTTGTGAAAATCCATGTATGTATTAATGTGGAAATATTCAAAGCATAAATTCATACATTTATTAATGGATATTCGAATGGTTAGTTGATCACAAGCTGAGAAAATAATAAAAACAACTCATAGAAATATGCTCGAATTGTAAGAGCTAATAACTTAATGAATTTAACTCCTTTAAAGTAATAAATTCAGTTTAGAAGTTAAAGTAAGGAATATTAACTGTTGATGAAAAAATTAACGGTTGAGATCATGATAAAATACATATACATATATAACAAACTATAAGGTTGTTAAAGTTCATTGTTTTAATTATCTCATTAATAATTAATACTCATCACTTTATTATCTAAAATAAACTCCTTACTTTAAAGGAGCCAAATCCTAACTTAATAGATAGTATTAATTAGATTTGTACAGCTCAAATTGTAAGTATGAACTATTTTATTATAATTATGTAGCATAAGATGAGACAATATCCAATTCATGCTTAGTAATTTGTGAAATTCAATACATATTAATGAGAAGAGACTCAAAAGAACAAGACAATGGCATAAGTTAATAAACGCAAATATGTAATGAATTCATGTATTTATTTATTATTTTCAGTACATTGAATTCATGTGTTTATTAATGGACAAGGATTCGAAGGATCAATCAATCACTAGCTGATGTATTGATAGGAATGATTACATGGAAGGCTCTCATTCTAGGAACATATATAAGATACCACGTTCAAGTTCATGTATGAGAATTTTGTAAATACATGCATATTAATGGTAGACTCAAAAGGTAGTTGATCATGCATGTATAAGTCTGATATAAATTTTTGTCCTCTTTTATTATCCCTAACTCTGTCCCCCTAATTAAATGTTAATAAATCAGTAAGAAAATATTTATATTTAGAAAATTAATTAATATTAATTAAGAAATAGATATATTTTTTTATTAATTTATTAATACTTGATATATTGAGGAGACAGAGTTGAAAACAAAAAAAAGAGACAGATAATTTGAATCCGTATAAGCTAATGCATGAAATTTGTGTCAATACATTTAATGAGTAGAGATTGGAAGCATAAATTCATAGATAGGTGCAAATTAATAAGGTTAGTCAATCATGAGCTGAGGAATTGATTAAAACAATTACTTAAAAAAAGTCTTGTTGCAAGAGCTTGTTTTAATATTTCATCAATTCTTTTTATATGTCATTCAAGGCACTTATACAAAGATTAGAAAAATTATTAAATAATTTCATTTACAAAAAAAAAAATAACTGCATGTACTTAATTAAGTTACTCTTTTAGTGACATATTTAAAATACTGTTATTTAGAACACTAACCACCTTTTACATCATTAATATCAAGAATAAAATCTTAAAAAAATCATTAATACTTCCTTAATTTTTTAAAATGACTAGATAGAATAAAAAATTTTTTTTTTCTAAAATCATAGATAAAAAAATGGAGAAAGTATATAATATTATAAATAGACGATGCAAGTCTAGCACACTAGTTGAACAAAAATTGTTTTTCATTTATTTTAGGAAACAGATAAAAAGTTTTATTCAAATAGAACAGCCTATCAACACTTAAGATATAAAAGGGAAACTTCTATATCCTATAAAATAAGGAGAAAAAAAAGAATACAATCTAATCGCTAGAATATCTCACAATCTGTAACTAAATTCTAATCGAGGCCCGAAATTTGTCAGGCGTTATAACTATAAGGTCCTATATCACCAAAACAAAGTATAAACTGTCAATCCACATTCCCCAGCCAAGCATTAGTATGCAAGAACGAATTTGTTTATCGTGTTTGTGTTAATTTAATTTAATTAACTAATTAACATGATTCTTCCGTTTTGAAATCTTTTCAGCATGTTTGTGAAATGTTAGGGAATTTAAGTACGAATGAAAAAAGTTTTATATTACAAAAAGAATAAACAATATGAGAATTATATTAAGTGCATGTTTGGATATAGATTAATTTTAAGAAAAAATCATTTTTCTTTTTCAAAAACTCTTTCAGTAAGATTTTGATTATAAATTATTTTGATTACAAAATAAGTTAATCCAAATACATACTAAATGAAATGAACAATAATTATAATGCCTTAAGGTCTTGAGTAATAATATGAATTTATATAGCCCTCCTACACATAATTTAACCCATTCTTGTGTTGATTTCACATTCACTATATATATGCCATGAAGTCATGAACCACAAATTAAGCAGAATAAATATAAGACAAACACTTCTTAAGATTAAGATTGCACGCATAACTTTTTGGCCACAAGTCCTGGCCATTTTAAAGTTAAAATCACTAGATAATACTTCATAAGTTTAAATACCGCCTCAACTTATTCATGCAGACTTATTTCTTTATGTTATGTTTGGATAAATGAGAATAGAAGAAAAAAAGGATAAAAAGAAAAGACTTATTTTAAATATTTTAAATTTCAAATTTTAAAATAAGTCTTTAATTTTCTTCTCTTTTCCTCTGATCTCCTGCAACCCAAACATCGTACAAGATAAACTTGTATGAAAATCTGCCCGGCAAATGTTTTATTTCTATTGGTATATATTTTGGAAGTTTATATGCGCAACTCTGCTTCAAAGTCAGGGCCCTTGTTCTGAAAGCTTCTCAACAATTCTCCAAATGTCTTGGGTCGATATATGGGTGGTGCAGCTGAACTTATCAGAGGCTTCGCAGGTTCTATGAGGGTTTCTTTTGTTGGGTTGATGAAGTAAGCAATGGAGTGCCTTGCAGTGCTTGAATTTGTGATAACCCGGTGTTCAGCACCAATGAGCCTTCCATTGCTAATGATCTATATCACTCACAGAAAAGTTGAAATTAATTTATCATGCAAAACCTCAAAATCATGAAGGTTAACAAGAAGTAATCCAATTAATTCTTCACTAGCTACAGCACGAATATATGAATTCTAATAAATTCATATATCATGAATTAACTATTTCAAAAGTTTAAGTTATTAAATGAAAATATATGAATAATTTTATATGTCTGATATTATTTATAATATTTTATTAAAAGTTATTACAGCGGATTTTGAGAGAAAGAGAGGGGGTAACTTCTACTCTCTCCGTCTACTTTTATCTATCGGGTAAAAGAATTTATTTTATCTAACAATATCTGTCATTTAAGAATATTAAATAAGTATTAATTAATTTTTTCAACTTTACCCTTATCTTTTAATGGAGAGAGAATTAATAGAATAAGTAAAATTAGAAAAAAGATAAAATATTAATGAAATGTGATAAAGGATAATTTTATCATTTTAAACTATATTTCTCTACAATTAAGACGATTTAATAATTTTCTTAATACTTATATAAAAATTTTAAATGACAGATAAAAGTGGACGAAATAAGTAATTAAAAAGCATACGTGAAACTAAATTTTGTAGTGTCCAATTTTTTATGCATGTCTGTTCTCACTTAATCTTATGTTGATCCTAAGAGACTAATTAAGTACCATTATTAAGACATAATTAAATGAAAAAAGAGCAAGTGACATTTCACTTGTGTTCGAAAGTATCATACATGAATTCCACCCATAAAAAAGTTATCATATGATAGAATAAATTTAAGTGAATTCAGTTTTGTTAGATCCTGTATAACTCAGATGAATTAGTGTAAAAGCTATGCCTAAAAAGGCTTGTGCAAAGAGCATACCTCTACTGCTACTCAGTGCATATTAGAATTAATTTATTTTATATTTAAAATAATTTATTAATAAAATTTTATTAAAAAAGCTTTTAAAAAAAAAGTGGTTTTTTTTTTCTGAAAAACAAAACTTTACCAACAACATGCACTTGGTGTCAATGTCAATATTAAAATTGATAATTCATGAGAGGTAGCTGAAGAAATACCTGTAACATAACCCCTACATTAACCACAAAAGCGTTGGGAACTGGCTCAACACCAATCCACTCCCCATCTTTGAAGACTTGAAGTGCACTTATATCTGATTCCTGAAGCAGAATGGTGACAAGGTTAGGATCCCGGTGCTTGGATGTTCCCAAGGTTAAACTTGGTTCTGGGCATGGAGGGTAGTGATGAGATATCACTACTGGATTTTCGCTAAGTCCTCCACTGAAGTATTCTGGGTCAAGCCCCAACCCTTCACCAAGCAGCTCCAAAATTTTCAGTCCCAGAGTTCTCAGTTCTTGTGTATATTTCCTAACAACTTCACTGAAATGTGCCAAAACCAGACATGCTTGGTTAATTAATTAAATTAGTGAATAAAACAAAGGCAATATGGTACCCCTAGGCCTGCAAAATGTAATTTTCAAAAATTTAAACAGAGAATGTTATGAAAACAATTAAAATTTCCAACCGCAATGCACAATTTTTGTTTTTTCGATTATATAGGAGGTGCAAACCCTCGGGCATGAGAGAGTGAAATACCTGACTTTGTATAGGATTGAGCTTTCGACATTATTACACTCTAGCCATAAAAGTTAACTCGGATGTTAGGTAAAGTGTGTATAGAATGGTTATTATAGAAATATATAATGCCTTGAAAAAGATAATATTTTAGGCACAACTAATAAATGTGAATTAAAAAAAAATTCAATTCTTTGGATATATATATATATATATATATATATATATATATATGATGTAGCATAGAATAATTATTTAGAGAGATGAGACACTGGACTTTAAAAAAATTGCAGCTAGATCTAACTTTCTAAAAGTTGGATGTTATAATAATATGTACGTTCTACAATTAAAAATTATCAAAAGAATGTTGAAATAATTCTTGATTAAAATAGGATCAAATGTTGGGTAAAAAGTGCACATATTATTGTGTATACCTAAAGTTATAAAATTAATTAAAATGATAAGCATTTTGATTAATAAAAGATACTCGTCGCAATAAAATTTTAAATAAATGAAATATTCACCAATCACATACTCATAATTATTTGAATTTTATAAAATATCAGTGTATAAAATTAATACAATAACTAAATACCAGAAAAAAAATTAATATAATAACTAACGCGCGCACACATATAGTCAACTATTAGAGAAACCATTATATAGACCGAACAAATCAACTTCCACCATTAAATAAAATTGCACACGGTGAAATAATTCAAAACAATGAAATAAAGTATCAAATTCAAATCTAAGAAAAATGGGCTAAATTACAAAATTAGTTCGTGAAAGATTTAACCAATTTTACATTAATTACTAACAGATTTTAATCCATATGTAATTCTTAATAAATTATTTCATCAAAGAATTAAAAGTTAATCATATTAATTATTAAATAAGAATTAATATATATGACAAAATGATCTATCAAAAATTACGATGAGATTAAAATCTCTCATAAATTAATTTAAAATTGGTGAAACTTTTGGATGACAATTTAGTGATTTAATTAGTCCAACAGAAATGTTCAAAGAAGTAGCGTACACACTAAGTAAAAGAATATAGAAAAAAAAAAAAAAAGCAAAACACAAGGAGAATTTACCGGTATCGTAGTGGTTTCTCAGGCCAAAACTCCATGAATTCTCCCGAAGGTGGACATGGGTGTTGCAACGAGTCCTTCCAATACAGAGCCACATCTTGTTTGTTCCTCCCACTACTTGTGTAGAGCCTGCAGCTTCCATTGGGGTCCTTAGAGCTTTGCCTTATCTTTTCATTGGCAGGCATGGCATGAAACTCCTTGACAATGCTCAATGCATCATCCACTACCTCCTTCGGAACTCCATGGTTGATAACCTTCACATCAGGGTATTTCGTATTAACGAAACACATATAGAAACGTTGAAAAGCTTTATGAATCCACAGTTTTAATTACTCTGAGTTGTGACTGTAAAAACTCATGAAGTATTTTGATATGTATGTATTTTCGTAGATCTAAATATTTCAAAAGCTTAAGTTTTTAGATGAAATTATGAAAGTACAAAAATAATTTTATATTTCTAACACGAGTTTCATGCAAGAACTCAATGAAACTGTAAGGATCAAACTCTTAACCACTTGATCAATAATTCTAATATGATGTCATGAAATAACTATTTCAAAACTTTAAAATTATTAGATAAAAGTTCATAAATAATTTTATATCTTTAACATATATGTCATGAAGGTACATAAGTAGTAGAAGAAAGAAAAACATCGGTGAAACATAAATGAATAGTTTAATTTGAACCTGGAAAAACCCAAACTGCTCGGAGGATTTCAAAATTTTGCTTATGATGTCAACTCGATCATGTCCTCCAAGATCAACCACCGGAATGATCTTGTCGGAGGCCAAAACAGCATTTCCAGGCCTTCTTTCCGGTGGCTGCACATAAGATAACGGCACTGAGGAATGAAGATTAAACCAGCTTGACACGAGCTTGCGATCCATGTTGGCTAGCTACCTTTGAGCACGAGAAAGCACAGTGATTCAAATATATATATATATATATATATACACACACGTAACCATATGCATGTAGACAAATAAATTAATATAATCTTTTTAATGTTTGTATCTAAATAATTTGAGTGCAATAATGATATTAGCATAGATGGTTGTAATCAAATATAGAAAATACTATATAGTCAGAATTTTTAACAGAATGATTTGATATGTTTTTTTACTCTTGAATAAATGAGTGGTCCTTACTACTTAGTTTAATCAAACAATCCTCTTTAATTCTACCTAAATTCTTTCAAAAAATTTGTCTATTTTTTCTGATTATGTAGCATTATTTAATTAATATATCAAGATGAATCTTATCTGTACCGATTAAGTAATATGAGTTTTATATATATATATATATATATATATATATTTGTTAATGTTTGAATCTGTATAATTTGAATGCAATAATAATATTAACATATATGATTGCAAGCAATATATCAAGACGAATCTTATCTGTACCAATTAAGTACTATAGGTTATAGATATATACACACGCATATATATATGTATGAATATATGTATGTAGACATATAAATATAATTTTCTTAAATGTTTGTAACTGTATAATTTGAATGCAATAATAATATTAACAAATATGATTGCGAATCCATTATATATCAAGATGAATCTTATCTGTACCAATTACTATAGGTTATATACACACACGTATATACACATATGTATATATGTATGTAGACATATAAATCTAAATATTTTTAATGTTTGTATCTACATAATTTGAATGCAATAATATTATTAACATATATGATTGCGATTCATGTATCAAGATGAATCTTATCTGTACCAATTACTATGGGTTATATATATGTTTTTGTTATTTCTTAGAGTATCTCCTTATCTACTAGATGAGAGATTAATCTTTTAAGATATGGTCAGACGTCAAAGTGGAGACCGTTCTTAAAGAGTTTGCTCCATACGAAATTAAATCTCAACTATTGAGATCGGTCTTTAAAGAAATTCGAACTCCTTTCAATCGGAGCAACACCCGTTGGTACTATGGGCTATAAATATAGACACACACGTATACACATATATGTATATATATATGTAGACATATAAATATAATTTCTTTTAATGTTAGTATATGTATAATTTGAATGCAATAATAATATTAACATATATGATTGCAATCCATATATCAAGATGAATCTTATCTGTATTAATTACTGTGGGTTTTCTATACCTACATCTACTAACTTTCCATTGTAACAAAAATTTCCCCTTTAAACAATTTCCTTTAAAAATATTGTTTCTAATCTAGTCTTCACTCATCATAATTTAACTTTCCAATCATATAAATGAATTTTTTTATTAGTTATTTAAGAATAAACAACACAAGGAAATAGTAATTTTACCGTGGTATTTTTTTTAATCATTTTTGTGATCAAATTTGGGATGGATTTCAGAAAAATAAAAAAATTAGTCAATTACCAAATGTTGACAAAATCTTGAATCCTGACCCGCTAAGCAATTTTGCGGACTATTTTTTAATTTTAAAATTGGTTTGACATTTTATTTTTAAGTAAATTTGCAACTGATATACTTTTCGCAAATTTTTCTAATATATATTATTAATTTGTTGATAATTTACAACTAATTTATTGGTCGCAAACATATTTTTTTATTTTTCTTAACATTAAAGAAACAATAATAAAATATTAGGAAAAAATTGAATAGGGTAAGTGATGGGAATTGTACTTTTAATAATTAGTACTACTTAGTTAATAGTAATTAATTGTATAAATACCTACAAAGGTGTAGCTAAAACGCATGGTAAGCAAGAATAGAGAATATGATTCTTTAAATTAAGGCCATTGATATATGATCACACAAGATAAAAATGGCATTAAATTTTAATTAATCATATCATTAAAATTTTTAATTAACTATACTTGCCTATATGTTTCTTTTTGCAAATCTATTAAACAGCTGTTTGGTTAAAGAATGGGCTCTATAGTTATAGAATAGCTAAGCTTTGTATAGGTACATGTCTTAGATGCAATCTATTAGGACATGGCTTTTTGTTTTCTTTTTTATTTGATTTGTTCGTTATACCTATATGATGCTGTGCTGAAATGTTCGAAGCATGTTTGGTAAATGAATGTACTCCACTCTCATATTATTAAAGTTTATTATATGGTTCATCTCTGCAATGTTAACAACTATCATTAAGGTTAAATTTAAGTGAATTGCCTGTATCTAAAAATTAAAAAAAACTAAGTCACGCTCAAAAGATAATTTTATAAAATCTAGATAATTTTTTTTATATTCTTTCTTCATTTTCTTTATATTATTAAAGTTATGCAAGTGAAATTACCTTCCTTTTACCAAGGTTCTGAAAGCCGAATCAGTCACTGAACCGGTCGAGGTACTGATTCAAGGTTTAATGGTTCAACCGTGATCGAACCGTGGTCGAAAGAGAATATAATTAAATATATATATATATATATAATAAAAAAATTGTGAAGTCAATAGCTATTAAACTATGACTGTAACCAAACTTTTCCAGCTAAAAAAAATGAAATGAAGTTATCTACATTCAAAACAACTGCTGAATCATGGTAGGACCAAATAAAATAAAGCACAGTGAAGTCAACAGCTATTAAAGAATAACAAAATTCTACTGTTAGTATAAACCTTTACACTCCTAGTTCTCGATAACTGCACAAACACCACTCATTATCAAATATTACTGTTGCCGTAAACCCTTAGCACCTTGGTTCCAATGGTTACACACACCACACCACAACCAAAACCTCACATACAACACCCCTAGTTTCCACAGCTATGAGCACCATTCTGCACCAACATTGTTCTGCATACAACACATGTTACTGCACCAATGTTTTTCTGCACATAAATACAATACTTTACTTTGTTTTTCTGCATATAAATACATTTTGTTTTTCTGCTTATAAATACATATACTACACTACTAATTTTTTGCATATAAAGACATAACCGCACTATTGTTTTTCTGCACATAAACGCAAAGCATCATCACTATTTTTTTGCTACTCTAAACAGATAATATATCCTTGTTTTAGCGGCTGTAAACATGTCAAACACCTAAGTTTGGCTGCTGTAAACGTAATTAAAATGCTAAGTTTTTCTGCTGCTATAAACCTACTAAAAAACATCTATTTTAAGCTGCTGTAAAAAAAAAAGAAAATGAAAGAAAACAATTACATCTTCATGCATGTGTGCATTGCCTCCCTATGTTGATAAATGGGTTCTCAAGGAAGAAAAAATAAAAAAATAACACAGACCAGGATAAAAATGAACGTTATCAGATAAGGAAATTTCAAACAAGAAAAAAATTGCATAATCCTGTTACTGTTAAGGCATAAGACAGCTAACTCATGTTTAGAACTGACTGTATAGTATAACTTCATCATAGTAGTACCAACGATAATACTACATTTTCCTTTCTAACAGACAGTTTTAGATGCCAAGCATGTGTACAGAATTTGCAACATATAGCAGCAAGCAATGCTCCTAATTTACAGGAATATTTGTTGAGAATCTAAAATTCTCCAATCTGTATGCTGCAAAGTCACAGAGGTCATGTCATTTTTTGTACACAATTTTGTAAGACCGAAAAGACAAAGACTCTGGATAATTCTAACTGGAAAACTTAATTTCATATTCCAGCGATGTTACAACCCACTTCTAGGGAGATATTTTAACAAGAAAATGAAAATTGATTGTATCTGCAACATAAAATAGCCTCACACAGATAAAAAACTACGAACAACGAACAAAATGGTGGCTTCCAATGAAAACAAATTATGCAGAGCAGAGTCAGCAGACACAAACAACGAACAGAGTCAGCAGACACCACAAATCTCGTAAGCATCCAGATAGAGAAATCAATCGAAAACAAAAATAATGGCAGTAAAGAAAACATAGCAAAACCATTTGCAAGATCAAATCACGCAGATAACCTTCCCCATTCTCGGCATCTAGATACAAAAACCTCAAAAAAAAAAATAAAAACTATATTCATACTTAGTACAGAGGTCTAGAAATTACCCACTAGGTTCAACAACTTGGGGATCTTCGATAAGTCACCAAACTCACACTTTCTCTGCGCCATGGGTCTTCAGTCTTGGCCGTCGCCCGTCGGTTCGATCTCGTCTCGGTTCGTTCTCCAGTTCTCCGAGGGTTTGAAACTTTCAACCCCCCAAAACGACATCGTGTCGATTTTTTTTTTGTTTGTAAAATCGAGAGTAAAATGACGTCGTTTCACTTAAAGAGGTTCAAAAAAATAAAAGATCAGAACCAGCAACAATACGGACCGGTGCCGGTTTGACCGGTTCAGTCGGTTTAAAACCGGTTCACCAGTTTTTGACCTTACCGATTTTGGGAGACCGCCTGAACCGGTGAGGGGACCGGTTGCCGGTCCGACCGGTTGAACCGGCTGGTCCTGTCCGATTTTTAGAACCCTGCTTTTTACCCTTATTATGCATTATGCACATGCATTATTAATCCAGTTAAAATTTCTTTTACATGCAATAAATACATCATAAACTCAAGATATAACATGAAATCTTTTATACTAAAATTTACAAATTTAATTTATAAAAATATCGACTGAAAAATAAAATGTAATATCCGTATTGTTAGATTTCAGTTTAAAACCAATTGGTGTTAAGTAAAGTTGCTTAACAGATATATGAACAGATGCTTGACAGAACAGACGACACGAATGAGCTCTTGGCTTTGATACCATATTAGATTTCAGTTTAAAACCAATTAGTATTAAGTAAAGTTACCTAACAGATATATGAACCGCATTCTGAAAATTGAAGCAGGTGATATGAGACTTTAACACGCATAATGCACAGGTTAATGGACTAGTCTATTATATAAAAGAAACCCTTTTAGGAAAACGTGTCTAGCTTTCATGAAAAATTTTCCACCTAATTATATTGCTAAACACTCTCTCCCACTGTTGATTGCTTTGGTTATCCAACGGTCATAACACCATTTTTTTTTTCTTTGGTAGACTTTTAGTTTAAGTAAAGGCTATCATATTTTGAGGTACTTACAAATCTCATATTAATGAGAGATTGCAGTAAGATTCAAACCCATCTATTTTTAGATTGCTTTCTATAAAACAAATTCCACTCCATCACACGTATGGATCCCTGAATAATTCATTCTCCTGCCCAAATAGTCTGCTTCTCCTCACCGTCCATTCAATTTTAGATCTAACAATGACAAATCCTTGTGAATTTGAGTAACTGAACAAAATCTGCATCACTCTTTTCTTTTACGTCTTCTCCGTTTGGTTGCTCTGCTTCAGCTCTTACTTCTCCATTCTGCATTTTGTTTTCTCTTTGTTCTTCCTTCTTGATTTGTTTTCTATTACAATCTAGACACAATTTCTTATAGTGAAATTTGAAGAATAGGGGATGGTAAAAATTGACTCTTAACCATTTGGTAATAGAGGCTTTGATATCATGTCATAAATCAATTATTTCAAAAGTTTAAGTTTGTTAATAAAAGTATATTAATAGTTTTATATATATCCCTAACATTTTTCGTCAAATACTAACCTGGACGTACAAAATTTTGACGATCTCATAAAATTGTTGCCTTATGTGCTCTTACCGATGACTTTAGAAAGGTTGAATATCTCTTGATCTTTCTCTCCTTTTATATTAGAAATTTGGTAAAGTCAAGTAAACCCACAATTATTTATTTTATTAAATATATTTCTTTGTCGTAATTTATATCATTATGGGTTCTGTTTCTAACATTGTGGTTTGGCTGCACACGAGGTAAACAATGACATGAAACTGGTTCTGAAGAAGTTGGGTGAGTGATACTTTGTATGCATATATTTTGTGTACATACAGTGTTTCTACATTTAGCTTTTGCTTCATATATATTCTTATTTACTCATTACTATACAAGGAAAATTATCAGGAAATTTCAGTCTTTGCAATTGTCTCCGATATAATTAGGCAGGTGAACTACAAACGTAATGATATACAGAAAGAAATAGTCTTCACCTACGTTAAAACATTCTAAACTGACACTCATGTTTGCTTATTTCTGTTCATTATATAAGTAAATAATTTTTTATCCTGTTGAAGATTACAAAATTCTGTTTTTTTAGTAGATCGCGGTTTATATATTGAATTGATTATATTCATTGTATACACATAATCTTTTAACAATTGAATGAATTTTTTAGTTTTTATTTTTTGGTCAAATACAGAATATTCATATTCATATTAAGCTTAATACTGAATTTTTCCGGTGAAAGCTTAATATTGTATACTGAATATTCATATTCTTCCAACATCAGTATTAAGCTTCCACCATGCAGTATTATATTCATCAGTATTACTAGTAACAGTATATAGAATGAATTTTTTATTTTTTATTTTTTTGGTCAAATATGATGTTGATAGAATGAATCTTCATTAATTATAGTTAGGATGTGATTTTCTCAAATAAGATAGACTGAAAATGCTAAGGGCATTTACTGGCACAATTATTAGATGAGTACAGGTAATTTCGTTTCATGGTTACATTTTAATTACGCTCAGTTACAAATTTAACAATGCATGCCATTTGCCCATGTTCTTTTTTTTTTCACTCTTTTATGTTTTCAAGTGATTTATGTCAATAGGTTCTTATCATGATTAAGGAAGTTAAGCTGTCAAGGAAATAAAGATAAAATATTTTTATTAGTTTGATAATTTTACTTACCGCCTTAAAGGGGAGTTGTTAGGGATGGAGAATGGTCCTTATTCGAAGCAAGGGGACCTCCAAAGAATTAAGAGAGAAAGACAGCAAATTTCTTATTGTGTTTCATTCATTCAACGTGCTTACTCATATAGTTACTACAAAAGATCCTAGCATGCAGAATTCACCGAAATAACAACCAATAAAAAAACTCAACATAACCAATTCAATAAGTAATTCCTACGTCCTCAAGCATCTAGGCCTTTTTTTTTTCAATCTCGTCTGCACTTCTTTCAAACCCTTCGTGCTAGAACCAATGTTCTGAAAATCGGACCGGACCGGCCGGTTCGACCGGTCGGACCGGGAACCGGTTCCCTAACCGGTCCGGGTCATCTTCGAAAACCGTTGCGGTCAAAAATCGGTCAAAAACTGGTGAACCGGTCAAAAACCGGTCAAACTGGGCAAACCGACGCCGGTCCGTACGGTTGCCCGGTTCTGCTCTTTTTTTTTTTTAATTTTTACGTCAAAACGACGTCGTTTTGATATATATTTTTCAAAAAAAAAAAAAAACCAGACGACATCGTTTCGGTTTGAATGAAAACCGAACGCTCGCCCTCGCTGCGGAAACCCTCGCCGCTATGAAAAGTCAGAAACTCTCGCGGCCTCGCTGCTTCTGCGTCGTCTCGCCAGTTCGGTCGTCTCTCGCCGAAACGCTCGCCCTCACTGGCTCGCCGCTCCTCGTCGTCTCTCACGTCTCACCGTTCGGTCGTCTCTCACCGAAACCCTTGCTGGCTCGCTGCGGAAGCGGAAGCTGAAACCCGCGTTTGATATTGCAAGACGCGAGCCTAAAGTTGAAAGAAAATGTAATTTCTCATTAGTTTTGCACAACATTGTTGATCATATATTTATCATAACCTTATATGCCAAAAGATATTGCTGATATAAGTATGAAATTCACTTCATTTTATTTATCAGCTCAGATTTCTTACAGAAAGCTTATGCGCATATAATTCTTTGCCCCTGTGATCAAAGCCATGTGGTTTAGATTGACTGTGACTTCAGATACTGAATCTGTTGCATTCTTGATACTTAGTGACCTTGGGCAAGAAATATAGTCATTCCAAAAAACAGGAGAAAAAAAAAGGTGTAGAGTTATCTAGATGCTAAAGCAGAAGTAATGAGCAATCTGTTCTTGCATTCTGTCAGAAATGATTCAATAGATGAGAATTATTTGAGCCTTCTGGGCTAGAAAATGAAGAGTTTTAGAAAGGGTTCAATTGAAAGATTTAAGATTAGAAAGGAAATCTAATTTAGGGTGAACTTGATATATGTTAAAAATGTTGTCATGCAGATGCCTCCTTCTGTTTTGTTTATATTATTTTTTGTTTCAGAATGATTCTATTAAATCTTTGCATGTTATGGTGTTGTCATGACAATTGTATAGCTTTATGGAAAGTAGTGGTTGACATAGAAGTTTTCTGAAATTAAATAGAGGTGAGGATAACTCTAGTCTAGATAATTGTATAAGATCAATAGCAATGATTTCATTTTTTTTTTTTTGGAGCAATCAGAAGATGGCTGTGGTGTGGGAGATGTAAAAATCTAAGAACAATATTGATGGCTTAATAGTATTTTGGGAGAAGAGAAAATTCTGTTTATAATTTCAAATGATATATAGTACAAAATTTAAATGATATGTGTGTGTGCGCTTTTTGTTCTACAAAGAAGTTTTTTTGTTGGATTTTAGAAATCTCTCTACACCTTTGTACTATACAGAAAATACTAGTTCCGAGCAGTTTGACTGCATGAAAATATCTTATACTCCTTCACTAGCTGCCAGAATCAGTGTGGCCTGCTCACAATAATAAATTATCATCACCTTCATCATCATCAATATCTTATGTTTGATATTATTTTTTTTTGTGTTTCAAATAATTTTATTATTAATTTATATTATATTTTTTATAATTTTTATTTATTTTAGTACTATATAAATAATTATATATATTTATATATAAATATAAATATATATTTAATTATACTCCGATTCGACCATGGTTCGACCATTGAACCTTGAATCAGTACCTCGACCGGTTCAATGATCGGTTCGATTTTCAGAACCTTGGCTAGAACTGAATATATGGGTCAAGGTTTGTAAGCCGACCCATATAACCTATAATTTTAAAGGGTTAAGGTTGGCTAAATTCTTAACCCACTTAAAATTGAATTAGATAAATTTGATTCGTTTAACCTGTAAGTTAAGTGGGTTGAGCCGGACTAACCTACGGGCCAACCAATAGTTCATTTATTTTATATATTCTTTTTTTTTATTTTTTCTTAATAATGTTATTTAGTTTCTTTCATTTTCATTTATTTAGAGGGTTTGATAAAAAAATATATCAAATTATATAATTTGAGATAAAATATATCATTAAAAATATTTTTAAAAAATATAAAATAAAACTAAAGGATTAATAATATATTAATCTATAAAATAAAAAAATTAAATTAAAATCACATAAAATATTAACACTTTTACTAAACGGTCCAACCCGACTACGGACCTCGTTCGCACGTATACCCACCTCTGCTTCATGCATGTAGCCCCCAATTTGCTGGCCTCGTTGTTGCACGAGCAAAAGCAGATCTTGTTTTTGTTGCGTGCATGATTCAATGGGAGTTTCTACTCCTCGTCTTTTAGCTTAGTTTTTCCTGTTCTGTTTTGGGCTTCTAGCCCCGTTTTCTCACCCAAAAAAACAATGTAGATCTTGTTTCTGAATTGGGCTGGGTTGTTGGAGTAACTGGGTTATGTGAACCAGTTGGAGCAACTGAGATATCTAGCCCAATAGGGCGCTCTGGGCTATCAGCCGAACAACTTGCAGTTCCAAAAAAAAAAAACGAACTCGTGCTTTTTTTTTAAAAAAAAGATTTATACACCAATCATGAATATCTTCCATTTCAAATTATGATTTGAGGGGCTACGAAATTTTCGTTGCAATGGCACGAAAAAATGTACCATGGACTCCATATGATCCTGAGTATCTATTATTAATCTTTTTCTTTTTGTGCTATGTCCATTATTAATTTTATTACACTCTAAATGTTGACTGTGTTTATTTTTCAATGAGGATGAATGCTGTTAAAATATTTAGTTATAGCTGTTCTACGTGTAAATGCTGTGAATTGGGATCTAGAACTTGATATAATTAAATCAATTTTAATGACCAATCGTGCTCTAAAAATCAATTTTAATTTAGTTTTAAATTTCAAGTATAGGAAAGTTTTATTGAAATATAATTTAAACCTTCCTTGTATGTTTCCTGCAACTTCAGAATTATCACATTATGTGATTATTTTGTCCTTGTTGTATCCATCTATATATATTAAATTTGAGTCCCATTTTTTGAGAGTGGACTATTTTGTTATGTTACTAATTCCATTTGATATTTTTATTTAAGCATAGTCTTTTATTAATGTCACGTGTCTTTTATACAAGCATCTTTTTTTTTCTTTTTCAATCTCAATATTTTTATTCATATATATTGAATAAGAAAGAGACTTTTTTGGCAATAATTCTTTACATCAATCAGTTTTAAATTGCTTTTACTATAAAAAAAATTACATTTAAAAAATGTTAATATATATTATTAAGTAAAATTACACTTTTAATATTTAATCGTAAAACAAATGAAATTTGATAAACATAAAAATTAAAAATTAAAAGATAAGTTCAATTTAAATATGAATGCATTCATTTTCCACTCTCATTCTTATTTTTTTTAAAATCATTCAACTAAATTTTATCTTATAATATATGTTGAAAAAAAAAGTGAAACATTAATAATATATGTATACTACTTATGCACTATCATTAAGATTTTTTAAAATACTCGTATAAGACAGGATTACTCACTAGTTAATAAATAATGCTTATGAACAAATATTTGATGACAAAAAGATATCAACAACTGTGCAGTGTCTTACATTGCATGTAGATTTGTGTGAAGTTTTTTTTTAATACGAAACTGCACAAATCTATAAAAAGAAAATTTAATGCCGGAGAAGAAATAAATAAATAAATTTATATAATATAAATATTATTTACATAGCATTATCATTAGATTTGGATCTTTGTCTATAATTTTCCGTTTTAAAAAATATCTGGAAAAGACGGCAAATCAAAAACAAGAGGCTCATCAAGGAAATACGTCATTTTCTTTCATTTGAAACAGTAAATGGTGACACTAATTTCCATAGTCTTTATCTCTCATACATATCCACTAGTCACAATTGTCGTCCAGAAGAGACTAGAACTTTGTTCATTCGGCTGGGAAAGTTCCACTTAACAGGGCTGGGTTTCGGGTCCAACCGGATAACACAAGGGGCATCTATTGGGTCATTCTCTATGAGCTGTAATAAGGAAAATGCAAAAACAAGAGGCTAGTCCCTGGTTTTGGGTAAAGTCAAATACTTTCCACTTTCAACGCAGCCCACTGTAAGGGTTTCTTCTTTGCTTGGCATGTCAACCTGGCTAGGCCCCCTCATTTTCCTGGCAAATTCTACCCTACCAAGCACTATATATACCAATAGCACACAGAAACACAGGCCATGTAAGAAACAAAGAAAAAGAAAAAGAGATCAAAATACAACCTTTGCCTGTAGCAGTAGCACAACACCTTTTTGAAATCCAGAGAAATGGGGCGTTGGATGAAACCAGAGGTACCATATCTATCCTACACTTCTTAATCTCAATGTTTTTTTTCTTTGGTTTTCGTACTTTTTTAAGCTTTTTCAGCAGTTAGTTCTGTTTACGAAGCATTGGCACCTGTCCTATATATAGGTTTACCCTCTATTGGCTGCGATGACCTTTGTGACCAGCATGTGCGCCTTTCAGCTATCAAGAAACTTGCTCTGGAACCCTGATGTTAGGTATTTTTCATGAAACAGTAACTAAAATTCATGGGGTTAAATTACAGAAATTTCCTTTTTATGGGTTAAGTGCAAAAAATATTCTTTTATTTTTGAAATTCATTAACACAAATTTTTAAACTTATTAAAATATGTATATAAAAACAAAATAGATTTTTGCGTAAAAAACTTTCTTATGGAGAGTTAATATGAATGACTTGGTAAATTGAGTCGAATTAATAAGTTTTAAAATAAAAAAAATTTTATATACATAACCACTAGTTGAAAGGTTTTTTTTTTATTTAGCTTATACATGAATCTTTGGGTTTAATATATTAAGAGTCCATTTGAATATATTTTTTTTTTTAGAAAAAGTATTTCAATACATATTTAAGTGTATTTGGATGTAATTTTTTTAAAAAATAAAAGTTAAAAAAATTAATTTATCTCTTTTTTTTTAAGATAATGATTTCTAACTTTCAAAAAAATTAAAAGAAAAAAATAATTTTTAATATAATTTTATGACAAAAATATCTTTTATTTTTATTAAAAATTATTTTATATCATCTCTTTTTTCTTCTTATAAACTTTATTTACATAAACCTTCTTAAGTAATTCTATGAATTAAATTTTAAACAACGCAACTTTAAATCATTGTGTCTTAATATCTTAAATTGAATTCTGATTTCAATGACTATACCACTTAGAGAAAGTAAAATAAAATAACATTAATAATATGTTGTTAAGCTTTTAAATACATAATTAGACATATTATTATTACTTTATGTTTCATTTTTTATGATGTTATTATTATGACATACTTAAAAGTCTCACTGTTCCTATTATACTAACTCATTTAATCATATCTTATATATTATAACTCGTCATATGTTATATTTAAATGTCTTTTTTTAATAATTTTAATATAAATTAAATGCTTCTATTCTTTTTTATTTAAACAAATTTAAAAAAAATTATTATTTAAAAGTATTTTTTAAATATTATATTCAAATATAAAATTATTTTTTCTTAAAAAATTAATTAAAATAAGATATATAAAAAAAATACTTTTTATAAGTTTATCTAAACGAGGGCCACTAGGAACAAAGTGAAAATAATAAATAACGAGATAAACAGAG
Source organism: Castanospermum australe (assembly GCA_019955255.1). Classification (NCBI taxonomy): domain Eukaryota; kingdom Viridiplantae; phylum Streptophyta; class Magnoliopsida; order Fabales; family Fabaceae; genus Castanospermum; species Castanospermum australe. Next base: position 365,291 of record NSJW01000870.1, on the reverse strand, counting down.
AAATTAGTCTACAGCATTAACCTAGAGAACTGCATAAGCTCTACAGAAGAAATTCTGCACAAGTAAACAATTTCTCGTAGTTTGCAGGATGTAGCCCAGCAAAATAGATTACAAAAGCTGAAGCCCCTTCACTTGCATGAGCATTAATTAAGGAATGCAACAGTTGGTTAAGGGCATATCAAAATTAAAACTGCTAGAAGTATTGTTAACCCAAATTAACAAGAACATGTGCAAGTTTGAGATAAAGCTCAATTACTTACCATAAGCTTGGATGCTATAGAGATAAAAATAAGAAATAAATTTTCATTGATAAATTTTATATATATTTTATTTTAAAAACCTGTCTATAAAAATTTATTTTCTATTTTTATCATACCCTAAGTGGATTGTTTTTGCTCATTTTGGCTTGAAAACATGGTATAGGATTAACAAAGCACATCGAAGCATGGGAGTGTTGGAGAACGAAGAAGAAGGGGAGAAATATGCAGAGCATCGCCTGAGGAAGTTCCTTCGCACTCGACCACCGCAGATTATGCCCGCCATCAACCACTTCTTTAGCGAGGACAAATGAATCAGTGTCACGCGAGCTCATAGAAATACCAAAATAATTCAATTCATGTGAACGAAAAACCAAAGTTTATTTTTCTTTGCAGTTTGAAAATGAATTTTGTCATATATGTTTTTGGTGTGTTTCAGCGTTTTTGTAATCCTCAAGGAGCCAGCATCCAGAAAAAAAAAAAAAAACTTTTGTAATTGTGTTTATAAGTCATTGGTGGTGTTGTTATGATATATCTGTTCGTTGGGATCGTGCTGGCAATAATATGCTTCTTAGGCTTTTTTTGATTGGTGATATGTAGTAGAAAGGAGTGGAATAAAATAAAATGGTAAGATATATCATTGTTTGGGTTTTTAAAAATAGAATGGAATGAAATGAAATTGGGTGAACTCTACGCCATCTCATTATACTTCCTATCTCTAATTTTGTTATCTCTACAATTGGGGGGTAAGGGACGAAATTAACTAAAAAATTTTACCATTTCATTCATTTTTATTAATTTTTGTTACAATTTTCAAATAATAAAATAGAAACTTTTCTCTATTCCATTGTTAAATATTCAAATAATAGTACAAAATTTTATTTCATTTTATCTCATTTCATTCCATCCTATCCCATTCTACTATATTCCATTTCATCCGCTATAAATATCCTATCAAAGCCTTATAGGTATTTATTTTACTTTCTAATGATGCAACTTGGGAGATTTTGATGGATTTTATTGCCATTTAATGAAGATTTTGAATGATATATATGAATAAATTCTAATTGACACCCTTTAATTTTAGTTAATGCGTGAATTAGATGTTAGGGTTTGGAGATGCGCAAAAGACTTTGAAATTTACATTTTATGCAAAAAATAATATCTTTTACATAAATTATTATTAAATATATGATAGAATTATGATCACGTGACTTACACGTGATATCAAAAAATTAAACAAAAATTACAAATGATTAGAAAAATAAAAAAAAATAAAGAATAATGACAAGTTTGAATATCTAATAATATTTTAATAACTAACGTAAGTAAGTAAACAAACGTGTTTTCTCCACTAATTACGTGACAATTACGTTAAATATATAATGGTTTGCTTAAAAACGTATTTCTCGTACAAAATGTGAAGTTCGGAATTCATATAAAAAGATTTTTAATTTTAAATGACTTGATATACCAAAATGAAAAAGTAGAGTAAAAAATAAACCTTCAACGAGTACTCTACGTGGATGGTAAAAGTTATGTTAAATGTTAAATTTACTCTCTTGTTTTTTTTTCATATTATAAAGGAGATTCAAAATATATAATAAGAAGAAGGTAGTGTAAGCCCTTCCGTAAATTTAATCTCATTTAATAGATAATAATTTGTGTCAATGGTAAGTTATGTGGATGAATATGTCAGCTCATTAACACCTTGAATTAGCATTAAAACGCTCAACTTTTTTATATATTATATATATTTCTTATAAGTAGTTCTCTCATGCAGAAAACTATAAACTTTATTTTATACAATCTACTCTCTTTCTCCTCAGCTTCAGCTTCTATTTTGAAATCTGCTTCCTAACTGAAGAGTTTTCATAAAATATTGGTCCAGGTTAGTTCACATTTCACAGTGACTTTTTTGTGCATATTTTTATTATTTCACCTTCTCCAATCTAGTAAGCCAATACCATTGATATGGGCAATGATTATATGAAGGGGCTGATTACTTTAAGTTTTGTTGCCAAAACTTGAATGAACCATTGATATTGATAGGATCTTGGTGGGATTTTGAATTCGATTATATATATATATATATATATATATATATGCAAAAAGCTAATAAGGATTGTATCAATTGCTAGAATTTTGAATTCAATTCTTGTTGAAACTTATAGCAGGTCCTAACTTTAGAATGAGGCAATCTTATTTCTTTTTAAACTTTTACTTCATAAGAAAAAAAAATGTACTATATCCAAAAATTTATCCTCTTTTATAGAAAATAATATGCAGGCAATTAGTGAAGAGAAAAAACAAAAGATAACTAATGATGTTGTATTATTGATGATTTTTAGAAAAAAAAAAAGAAAATTGTTGGTGTGATCTTATACATTGGTAAGTTAAATTTAATAGTGCATAAAAATAAAGAGCTTTGTGTGTGTGAAAACTTGTATATATAACATTATTTTCTTTCTATTTGTTTTAAGAGAAGATAATATAAATATTAATCATATATTAAACAAATTATGGCTGGTTAATAAGAGCTGATTTAAAATATTTGGACAGCACAATAAATTCAAATATATAATATGAAAAAAAAATTTAAGCGAAGTGGCTCTAGGCCCAATCAGGGACAGCCATTGGCCCATTTCTAAATAAATACATTGGGCCGTCTCTCGCAGTTTGTCAATACGGGCCAGTGTTTTGCTTATCAGTAGATCATGCACATATCAGCCTAGCTTTTTTTTTTGTAGACCAATAAAAAGGCTTTTTCTGTTTCTTCTTTGAATAACCAGAACTCAAGCTTAAAGAAAAGAAGACATTATTACATGTTTCTAAAACATCACATTAAATTATATATAATTTAATATTAAATAATTAAAAAATATATTTTTTTAAGATACACACACACACTCATCAAAATAAAATTATTTAAAAAGTATATTTTATAATTATTTAAAATTAAGATATCAAAATATAAATAGATGGAACACAATTCTACATAGTACTTCATGATCATACAATCATTTCTCCAAGGAAAAGAAACTACAATATACAAAAAAATTATTATATGCTCCTATAATGTTATGTAAAATTATGTTCTATCTATTTATATTTTGATATATCAGCATTAAATTAATGATTAGAAAATACACTTTTTAGGAAAAAGTAAAACACATACCAAAGAAGAAAATAGAATATTTGTATCAACAATAACTAATAAATAATTATATTTGTACAATAATTTATATAAAAATTGTATAAATTTTTAATAATACAATAATATTAAAAATTATATGTTTGTCTAATAATAACAATAATTATGTGTCAATAGTTAAAAGAAGTTATTAATGACACCTTCTCTTGTTACTATAATGTATAAATCGATGAGATGGTGAAATTAATAATTTATAAAATATGGCCAAATCTTATACTCAAACATTTAAGATTCCTATTAATTTGAAAGAGCAATATATGCCAACACTAAAGAAAAAAACCCCTCATATGATCATATATAAAAGTCATCTTATCTAAATATATAGAAGGCATTTTATTGATGTCCACGTAAAAAAAAAAAAAAAAAAAGCTTGGACACTAAGGCTTTATTTAATATAATGTATAAGTAATAGATAACATAGTATAATTAATACTATTTATCTTTATATAATGTTTAAATATACTAGATAACATAATATCTGGTCAAAATAATTTTATTTAATTTTGACCTTATAATTGGTAGATTTCAAATTATTTTATCTTATACACTTTATACTAAATAAAATTATTTGGATCAGATAAATTACTATTTAGTATCTTATCCAAATATAAATTATATTAATTATATTATATTATCTATTCTTTATACAATGTACCAAATAAGACCTCAATGTATAGAGTGACAAAATAGCATAAAATTTTATACAAAAAGAGCACTCTAGAAACTCTACCAATTCCTAAAGCTTTATCATACCGCTTTATTACTAAGAAGAATTAGGTAATTAGCCACTAGTATGAATTAATGATAAACTTTTTATATAATTTGCAATAAATTTCTTGTTGGGGTCATAATTTGCAATAAATTTTAAGTAATAACAATTGGTTCAAAATTAAACTCTAACAATTTACCGAAAACAAAATTTTGTTTGGTCAACCACGCCAAAAGAAAAATTTTAAGTAATAACAACTACTTAACCCCAAAGTTTGGGCCTTCTAGTTAGGTTTGTCGGATAGGTTGGCATCAGCTTTAAACCCATGGAGCATGCAGGATGGAGCATGGACCACCACACGTGAAACCCTTTCCACTCCCTCTGCTTTGCCAGATAGTACGTGCCACCAAACACTGAAGTCTTCCCACCTCAAAGCTCCTTCACCGTGTGACTTTTATTTTATTTTTTTTAGATTATTAGATTGATCTTTAGAGTATATAAAAAATATTCTTAATTTTTTAAGCCACTCATAAGTATTTTTCAGAGATTAAGTTAATATAATTAAAAAAATAAAAAATAATGTTTATGAATGTCTTAAAACAAACTAAAAAATCAGGGCCCCTGTATCAAACAAAGCCATTGGCCCATTTCAAAATTAATATATTGGGCCGTCTCATGCAGTTTGTCAATACGGGCCAGTTTTTGTTGATCGGTAGTTCATGCACATATCAGCCCAGTTCTTGAGTTTGTCAAACTCAGCATTTCTTTTTTTTTTTTGGTAGACCAATAAAAAAAGCTGTTTCTTTTTCTTCTTTGAATAACCAGAACTCAAGCTCAAAGAAAAGAGGACATTATTACATGTTTCTAAAACGTCACATAAAATTATATATAATTTAGTATTAAATAATTAAAAAATATACTTTTTTAAGATAAACACACTCACCAATATAAATTTATTTAAAAAGTATATTTTAGAATCATTTAACGTTAAGATATTAAAATGTAAATGAATGAAACATAATTCTACATAGTATTTCATGATCATACAATCATTTATCCAAGGAAAAAAAACTATAATATATAAAAAAATTATTATATGCTCCTAAAATGTTATGTAAGGTTATATTTTATCCATTTATATTTTAATATATCAGTATTAAATTAATGATTAGAAAATACACTTTTTAGAAAAAAACAAAACACATACCAAGGAAGAAAATAGAATATTTTTATCAACAATAAATAATAAATAATTATATTTGTATAATAATTTATATAAAAATTGTATAAATTTTTAATAATAAAATAATATTAAAAATTATATGGTTATCTAATAATAATAACAATTATGTGTCAATAGTTAAAAGAAGTTATTAATGACACTTCTCTTGTTACTATAATGTGTAAATAGATGAGATGGTGAAATTATTGATTTATAAAATATGGCCAAATCTTATACTCAAACATTTAAGACTCCTATTAATTTGAAAGAGCAATATATGCCCACATTAAAGAAAAAAAGCCCTCATATGACCATATATAAAAGTCATCTTACCTAAATATATAGAAGGCATTTTATTGATATCCACACCAAAAAAAAAAGCTTGTATACTAAGGCTTTATTTGATATACTGTATAAGTAATAAATAATATAGTATAATTAATACTCTTAATCTTTATAAAATGTCTAAAGATACTGGATAACATAATATCCAGTCAAAATAATTTTATTTAACCTTAACTTTATAATAGGTAAATTTTAAATTATTTTGTCTTATACAATTTATATTGAATAAAATTATTTTGATTGGATAAATTATTATTCAGTATCTTACCCAAATATAAATCGTATTAATTATATTATATTATTTATTCTTTATACGGTGTACCAAATAAGACGTAAATGTATAGAGCGACAAAATAGACATAGCATTTTATACAAAAGAAGCACTCTAGAAACTCTACCAATTCCTAGAACTTTATCATACTGCTTTATTACCAAGAAGAATTAGGTAATTAGCCAATGGCATGAATTAATGATAAACATTTTATATAATTTGCAATAAATTTCTTGTTGGGGTCATGATTTGCAATAAATTTTAAGTAATAACAATTGGTTCTAAATTAAACTCTAACAATTTACCGAAAACAAAATTTTTTTGGTCAACCACCCGTAAAACAAAATTTTAAGTAATAACAACTACTTAACCCCAAAGTTTGGGCCTTCTAGTTAGTTTTGTCGGATAGGTTGGCATCAGCTTTAAACCCAATGGGCCATTTCCATAGGCCGGGATAGCTAGAGCTAGTTTTGGAGTTGGACTTGGGGCTCATTGATAAATTTGTTTCTCATTCTCCTCCTCCTCCTCCTCTTCTTCTTCTTATTTTATTTTTAATTTGATACATTATAAAGACTATTACGACTAAAATAATACAATTTACATTCAATGTATATTCTCTTGAACATACAGAACCTACTCAATTGAGCAAGTATTTTCTTACCAACTGCTTGTTCCCATCTCATGTATTCTTTCATTTTATATTTATTCACAATTCAGATTCCAATTTGGATAACATTCAAACAAACCGAATCAAAACAAAGGAAAAGAGGGTTAAAATGATGGCTTTGTTGAGATCAAATAAAGGGCCACGTGCATCAGAACCTGCTGAGAATGAACCCATCAAAGTACATGTCAAGATCACCATTAAGAATACCTCGAAGCCTCGTTGTTTATGCAAATGACATCTTTATATATTTGATGCTGCGATCAATCATAGCTTAAGATACACCATTGTTGCTCCCCCCATGTTTTGCTGTATGAATAATGGGCTGCAAGTTAAGAATGAAATAAAGTAAAAGTAATCAGAGAAAAGAAAAATAATCCCAAAGAAAAATATATCCATTTTACTCCAACACCATTTGCTGGCATGGGCACTCATCTGGCTACCGATGACCCGACAGAGAGGCCTTATTAGTTTTATAATATAGAAAATGAGCAGTAGGTATGCCTTTTGTTGCTTACATCTATAATTTTTTGGCATTGATGTCAAAATCAGATTATATAGGACGGTTTGATCAGTTTCACAGTAAACTTAACACTCAACTAATTAGTTTAGTTTTATAATTAAATTTATAATTAAATTAATTTAAACTGATTAAAATTATTTGAGTTAGGTAGTCATTACTTTTTTTAAAAAATAATTCAATATTTTATATATTTTATTATTTTTTTTATAAATTTTATATTATTACATGTTAATTATTTTTATGACATTATTCAGTTTAACCATTCAATTTAAACGGTTAAATTAGTTGAATTTAAATAAAAAATCTTATCAATTTATTATTCAGTCTAATTTTAACAATATTAATTTTTAATTGCTCTCTTATTAGTTTAGTTTAATGCTTTCTAGTGTGTTCTTTCTTGCTTTCTTTTTTTCAATTTTCCAAGTCCAGAAAACGAAAAATACCATCACTTTCAAAGGAATTACATGCTTACACTGTTGCCCAGACTTGGCTAATTTAGGTTCAGCTTTTCATGCCTTAATAGTTAACAGTGCATGGAAAAAAAAAACCCTTTAAAAGCAACAATCAATTAATCAAAGCATATATGATTATGAAACGCAAGTGAAATATCACTTTCATTGAGGGAATCAATTTCCACTTTACATTAACCAAGCATGACTTGGGAGGATCTGCCGGATCATTTGCTTTGAAGAAAAAAAATGAATTTGTACTATAAGCCCTTTCAAGATTTTCAAATCTCAATTTGGAAACAAAGGACACTGATTTGTAGATTTAATTGGAAAGTGCGATTTTCATTTGAGATTTGCCGAAATTATTGGGGCCATCCCTTCGAAAGATTTTAACTGTGGCATGTGATACATTGGAAGGGTAATTCCTTTCATGCTGTGAGCATAGTACTAATGTATCCACCGACACAGATTCAAAGAGTCAGAGTCAAAAGAGGCAATAAGATATTGAGAATAAGGAGCAAGCAAGTCAATCTCAATAGAAAAATTGATGTATGCTCCTTGAACGTCAATAAATATATATTTTAAGAATTATTTTTATTATTAATTTTAAAAAATTTATATAAATTTTATATTAATAACTTAAAATCAAATATCAAGATATTTTTTAAAGTATATATTTATTATATTTTAATAATATATAATAATTTCTCGTCAACCTAAGCATGTGAATTTGTACTCATTCAAACACAGATTTCGAAGGTTTATTTGTTACAAAATATTAAAAATATAAAATTATTTATTTATTTTTATTTAATAACTTAAATTTTTAAAATAATTATTTTATAATATAATATCATAATTTCTATAACTAAGTGTTGAGGAATAAGTTTTTAAGATAGTTGAGTTAGTCCTTGGCACGAAGCATGTGATTGGGTAGGTTAGGAAGTATCTCAATTCCACATGTCAGCAAAGAATAAAATAGAACACAAAATACTAATCTTAGTCGAACTTTTTCGGAATTATTATGCATAGACTACAAGATCAGATGATTAACCTAATATTTGTTTTCTCTTCCAAACAATAGTGGGCTTCATGTTATTGGTATTTAATTTAAAAGATTGCAATTAATTTGCCACATTAAATAAAAAAAGGGGGGAAGGGGTTTGGTATAGATTATCTTGGGAAATGTTAGCGATATTGATATTTGTAATATAAATTTTGTGATGAGTGCGTTTGCCACTTTTATTCTATGATTAGTTTATTATACAATATACATTCATGCTGGGGCCTGGACTCTTCTAATTGCCAATGCAAACGTAGTCACGTATGGATTAGTAAAATTTTCAAGCTAATTTAAATTTTGGCCTACACTTATATATAATTGTGTCAAGTTATTATTTGGTAAATAACACCACTTTATAAAATATGAGTAGCTCATCTAGCTTTTATAAATTTCATCTCATAAGAGTGTAGTAAAACTTAAACCCAAAAAATGATTGAAAGCTAAGTTCTCAATTAACTATGAGATGCCCGCTCAATTATAACCATTCTTTTTAGAGTAATGTTACATAATTAAAAAATTTTGTTAGAATTTTTGACACAATTAAACTGGTTGTTTGATAGAATGAAATGAAAAAAATCACTTACTTATCCAATAGTTAATAAATATGTCAAATCAATATGTTAATAATTTTGACAAAAAAAATATTTTAATTATATAACATTTTTCTTTTTAACGATTCACAAAGTTCAAAATGAGTTTAACAACTGCTTAATTTGCAAACATTTTTAAACACAATGTTGATCTAAATTAAAGTACACTAATAATTAAACAGGGCATAATGAAAGCATCGTCCTTACATATGAGAAGACAATAAGCTTCAATAGAGTCCATGGATATGGAGATGTCAACCTCAAGGTTTAAAGTTTTGCTTATAAGATTGAGAGCAAGAAATTGCAGTGATATATAAGTGTCTGCATTTTGGAAGAGAGGTACCAAAACTGGGTAACTGGGCTCACAAGCTAAGTGTATGGTACTTGTCAATGGTTTGGATTTGGCAGGAAGGACGATTATGATACTCCCACGAGGGGGGTAACATGCAAACAGGCATCATTTTCCCTTGGTGTTTGTGGCACAAGAGCATTGCCAAGGCAGCCCCACAAGTTTTCTTTGAGCTTCGTCCTCAATTGTGGCCAAGCACTCACAGGATCACATGGGTTTCGATGCTCTTTTGTAAACATAAGGTTACCTAATGTGGGCTGAAAGCAAGGGAATGGAAGATTTTAAAACAAATTGCATCAGTGGGAATGAAAGAAGAGCAAAGACAAAAACCACTCCCAAGTATCAAACAGGCTGAAATGGGGACCTTTAACACATGGGGTGGGGTGTGGTGTTTGATATTGTGCCGTGGAGCCAGCCACCATAAAGCTAAGAATCTTTTTGCAAAAAGTTAGTGTGAAGCAAAGACATGCATGGATGAGGGAGGAAGGATCTTACATCAGATCTTACATAAGAAACTTTGTATGTGTGTGTGTGTAACATTTATATATAAAGAGAACATATATATGTTATATGAGAGTGGAAAACAAATTTTGATCATTAGATTTTAATTGGATAGTCATGATTAAATATTCACTTAAAGATAAGGATATTCAGGACACAACTCAGACTCGTTAACTTGGATTAGTCCGACTTAATTGAGTTAGGTAAAACTTCATTTCAATGAAAAATCATATCAGGATTGAGTTTAAAAAATTAAACTAAATACATTTTTTAGCTGAGATTGGGCCACGTTTTAGGTCGATCCAACCTAACTTAAGGTTGTATAATATATTTTTTTAACCATCATTTTCTATTCTTGAGATTAATACAAATATTACCATATATATTACTATTTGGGTTGGCCTAAATTCGACCCGAAATTGCATAATATTTTTTTAAAACATCTCTATCTATTCTTGAGATTAATACAAATATTACCATATATATTACTATTTAAACATTGAAAAAAAATTACATTTAAGTTTCTTACTTATAAAGATTAAAGTTTTATGACATGTTTACTAGTTGTAGATGTTAAAATCTAGATTATGTTTAATTTTCATGCCAACTCGATCCTAGTCTAGTTTTGGTCAGGGCGTACACAAATTAAAGCATGATGAGGTTTACTCAAGTCTATTAAAAAAAAAAAAGAGGATTGGATCAAATCAAATTCAACCTATGGACACTTGTAGTTAAAGGTCACTTAACTGCTTAAAAGTATAACATGATTTATATTCTAATCCTGACTACAAGATCCAATGGTCATGTAATTGCTTCTTAGTGAAAGAAGTTCTCTGTAAACCTCTTGTAATATCCATCAAATTAATCCTAGGAAACTTTAAACTTTTGTAAAATTAGATAGTTGTGATTACTTTTGAACTGCTTCCATCTGTTTGAGGTCTACACAAATTTCATCATTTGATACCCTACATGCTCAAGAAAGGTGACACTACATAGTTAAAATTCACGTAGAGAACTTGGCATTTAAGTTTATGTTCACTAAGAATTAATTTGTAATACCATGTAGAGATGCCTTTGATGGTCCTCTTCACTTTGACTGTGCACTGTAGGATTTCAACAATATAAACTATGACAAATTGGTCAAGGCAAGTAAGCTTTAAACAGCCCATTCATCAAGTCTATAAAAGCAATAAAAATATTTGTAAGGCCAAGGGATGACATGACCATAAATTTACAATACCCATAACGAGTACGAAGGCCATATTTTTTACATCATATCCTTTCTAATGTGGAATTGATGATATCTATAACAAAGGTTTACTTTTGAAAAATATTGTGCCCTTTTGTAATTGATCAAATAATCTTCATTCCCAAGCAACGAATACTTGTTCTTCACTGTTCTTTTATTTATCTGCATATAATTATTGCATAACCTCTGAAATCCATCACAATTCTTAACAAAATTGGACCACCCCAATGAGATGTACTATGGCATATGAAGCCCTTGTCAAGTAAACCTTGCAACTAAACTCTACATGTTTGGTAAGAGGAAAAGAAAATAAATGAAATGGAAATGAAATTTTTTTTGTTATACTTTGACCTTAAAAATTTTATATGTTCAATTTCATTTTATGCTTTTTCTTTCCAACACACCAAATATGTACTCAACTCCCTCAACTTGGTTAAGGCAAAGGAGTCATGCGATATGCGGGAATCGAGATTGATTATGTATATGTATAAGAGAAGATTCATGCAGGATTCAATCTCCGTTTCGGAAGGCAAAAGTTGTAACATTTTTGAATGGACATCATGAAATTCTCTCCAACCACTGAACTTGGTCAAGGTAAAAAATTGTCTCAAATATATTTTAAGAAAGCTTGACAACCCTTCTTGAGAAGTTTCTTAGCATATATACGATTGAAATTAGTTTTTTTTTTTGAATTATACTCATGTTTCCTTATTGATAATTAAAAAGTATACATACCAAGAACGCTAAAAGTTGCAATCTTAATTGCAGTCCAAAACAACACAAGGAGTTGGCAACATCAAAATCTTTCAGTTTTAACACAATCAGATTAACTAGAAAAGTCTCATTCCCAAAAGTCACATTAAATGAAGTCAAAATCTTTCCTAGTTGGAAATATATCGCCGAATGTAATTGAGATGGATAAAGGTGAATCTAAAGATACTCTTATCCAACTGAGAAGTAAAACATAGAGCTATAAAATGTTGAGTAGCTAGCTTAATGTCAAAAACTACCAAAAGATGTCTAAACCTTAACATAAATAAAGGATATCAACCAACTAAAGTTCCCATTAGCTGCAGCTGAAGCTTTATTAGAAGAGGGCTAAGATGTCATAAACGGGCAATCTATTATCAAGTTGCCAATCTAACCACAATTCAAACAAGCATCCCACAGGTTGAGCACAAGGTCTCTCAACCTCTCTAAACTGAGCAAAAGATGCTGCTTATGATGATGATGTACCCTAGTACTCTACCTACAACTCTCTACCCATCTGTGATATGGATCCACCACATGCTATCTCATTCTGAGATGTAGGCTCAGAACTGTGACCCACTATCCTTCTCCTTGCGTAGAACTCATTGAACCTTCTGATTGCACCCTTTTTGTTCGACTCCTTACTAGTTTGTCTTTCTCTAATCCTCATTTCAGAATGAAGCACATGACACATCATCCAGACAATTGGTGACCTAAAAAAAATTATAAAATGAGTATTCTTTTACCTTGTAAACATAATGTAATCTTATATTTAAAAATTGTTTAACACAACTTTTATAATCAACTAATTCTATATCTCTTTTAATAGCATTGTTAATCTATTTAATCATTTTTGAGATGTTGTTAATCTTAAGTAAGCATTGAAATCACTTTGGCGGAAAAGATTACTTGATCTATTATGAAAAAGTAAAAATTAAGAAGTGAATTTTATAAATTAAAAAAATAATTTTATAGGAAAAATAATTACCTATAAATACAATTGCCGTTAATTGTCTATAAATGAAAAAAACAATTATACAATGAAGGCCTAATTAGAATTGTGGGAAGAGAGAGAAAGTTAAAATTCACTAAGAACTTTAATTAAAGCCATGAGAGAATATGTGTTTATGTGAAATATTTTATTAATTATGTTGACTTTTTCATTTTTTTAATATAAATTTTATTTAATTCAAAAATTATAAAATTATAGGGCGTATAAAATATGGAGCGTATTGAATTTACTCATTATCCACCCCAAAGTCAACTCTTTTTATGAATGTAAATTACATAGCTATTTTATTAAAAACGAAAAGTTATTTTATTTTTATTTTTTATAAGTATTTATATAAAGATTAAGAAAATTATTAAATAATTTTATTTATAATAAAAATAATTATACTTAAATAAATCATCCTTATGCTGAAATATTCAAAATATTATATTCATTTCACTAATATTTTCTATCACTTAATTAATATCAATGATAAAGTTTAATAAATAATATTATTTTCTTAATTTTTTAAAACTACGGATAAAATAAAATAAAATTTTTTAAAAAATTAAATAAAAAATAGAAAAGAATAATTTTATATTAAAATTTTGCACACACACACACACACACATATATAGAATCACTCGAGAATAAAAATATATGTTGGGATAATATAAAATGCTGCACTATAATAAACTCGTTATTAAAAAAATAGTGCTATTAGAATTAGACCAGACAATTCGATTATAAATTAAAAAATCAATTGATTCAGTCAATTGTGATTCAACCTCATAACATAATTTATAATCAGAACAGTTTTTAATTAATCAAAATTATTTAAATAAGTCAATTGAAGTACTTAAACAGATTTGTCATGACCTTTTTCTAAAAAAAATTCAATATGCTTTTTAATTTTTTTCACACATTTGATATTATTGTGTTAGAATTACTTTCATCACGTATTCAATTCAATAAGTTGATTTAAATAGTTGAACTTAAACTGAAAATTCAGTTAACTATCTAATCTAATTTTAATAATATTGTAAAAAAAATTTGTAAGAGCTTGAGAGTTGAGACCTAACTCTTTAGAAATGAAATCTTGATGACAAGCATGACTCCCAAAATGGAAGAAAGTATTAAATATATTTTAAATTTTACTATAATAAATATTTTTATTTTTAAATTTAATATTTTTTTTATAAAATATTAAAAAAAATTATTAGAAGGATAAGTTAAAATGATATTGCATTCCTCAAAATAAATATTTAAGACTAAAAGATTGCTAAAAATTTGAACATACCTTAAAAAATTAAAGGTAATTATCCTCATAATTTATTGTTTCATTGTTGCTTTCAACTAATTTCGACAGTGTTGGCAGCAAGCATTACTCCAAATTCATTGTTCTTGTTCGTTGGGTTTGGTTTATAGTGAGTTGACTACTTACTACACCGTTTAGTTACCCAGCCAGTTTGCAGAGAGTGTGTGAGGTGGGCCAAAACAGAGGAGGTGCAGGGAAAGGGAGGTAAAGAGCGAAGAGCATAAAATTAAGAGCTGGTTGGAATATTCAATTTGAATATAAATCGAAGAGCATAAATAAGTGTACGTCCTGCTCTGAATCAGGTACCCATGGAGCATGGAGCATGGACCACCACACGTGAAACCCTTTCCACTCCCTCTGCTCTGCCACATAGTACGTGCTACCCGACGCTGAAGTCTTCCCACCTCATAGCTCCTTCACCGTGTGACTTTTATTTTATTTTTTTAGATTATTAGATTGATCTTTAGAGTATATAAAAAATATTCTTAATTTTTTAAGCCACTCATAAGTATTTTTTAGAGATTAAGTTAATATAATTAAAAAATAAAAAAATAATATTTGTAAATGTCTTAAAATAAAATATTAAATCAATGAAATTAATTTTTAAAAAATAAAATTGATAAATAAAATATTTTTTAAAAACTAAAAAAGAATTTTATTCATTTTTTATAATGATAATAGTAATTTTTCAATACTAGTATTCGTGATGTTACCTTCTCATCGACGATTATTTCGATGGTGATTTCTTTTTCACTGATGAGTCATATCAGTAGTATCTGTTCAATACTTGTGTTCGTGATGTTATTTTCCCATCGACGATCATTCCGATGATGATTTCCTTCCCACTAATGAATCATATCAGTGGTGACATCTCTTTCAATACTAGTATTTATTATGTTATTCTCTTCCTATCGACGATCATTCTGATGATAATTTCTTTTTTACTGATGAGTCATATCAGTGATGACTTTTTGATACTAGTATTTGTGATGTTATCTTCCTATTAACCATCATTCTGATGGTAATTTCTTTCCAGTAATGTTAATCTTTCCGACGTCTCCAGCATCATGAGTTATGTTTTAGTCATGAAGTCTATTTTATATTTATATTATTTAATTAAAGTATTTATTTGTAACAAACTTAAAGCTTAGTAAGCTTTAGCTTAAGGGGGAGTGTTAGAATATATTTAAAAGATCTTTAGAATATATTGTAAAATCAATTAGTGTTCTAATTGATAAAAACAATTTAGGAATCATATCATAATTTTATTATATTTTCTGATTTATTTTCTTATTTGATTAGGGTTACTAGAATATAAATAGATGTCAATACTTTCTCTTTTGTAACATATCAACACATCTAATATATTTATCACATTATTTCTATTCTCCTTTCTTCTTTCTTCCTACTTAAACCTTATAATTTTAACAATTTTATAACAAATAAAATTCACTATGAGCAAATAACAAGGATTGGAATAATGGTAAGTTAACTAAACTTTTAAGAGAAAGATTAAAATTTAAATTTTAGAGTAATCACTTATTAAAAAGATTTTTTGATAAAAAATCAATTGTAACTGTGTTTGAAAAATTAATTTCATAATAATACAGATAAAAATATATTAGTCAAAGATAAAAAAATAAAAAAATAAATTCACTATGAGTAACAAATTTGTGTGAGTGTAATGACAGCACACTTAAAGGCAAAACCCTGAACCTCAATGTGCTTAAAAGTCGAGTAATGTTTATTCACACGTGTGTAATGTTGCAAAGAATCACAAAGGACTATCTAGGGTCATTGAATCACAATTTTTTTTTGGAAAAAATTAAAAGGTATTTTTTTAAAAAAATTCTTACTATATTTTTCTAAGTTTTCTCTTTCAGTCCAAATTGCAACAAAGGTGGCATCTCCATAGTTCTCAAAGATCAATGGAGAAGCCAAGCATAACCATAGGAAAGAGACTTAAGGATTAGATCAATTTTTTATTTAGTATTCATTTAATAGTGAAAGAAAGAGATTCTAAAATTTCTTATTTAGTATTCATTTAATAGTAAAAAAAAGAGATTTAAAATGATAAATTTTTTATAAGCTCTCACATTTTTACATCTATTCTTTATTTAAGAGAATGAAAAGGAAAGAAAAGTGTTACAAAAAAAAAAGTAATGAAGTATAACAAAAATAAAAAACAACGTTATGAGTTAGAAGAATAATTAATAAAATAATTTTATATTTATTAATATATATTTTTATTTTTTTTAATAAAATCAAATAACCAAAAGGAATCCTTCATTCTTTTCTATTCAATAAATATCAAAGAAAGTGAACAATAACTTCTCTATTTTTTTTCCTTTTTTAATTTTCTTTTTATTGCATCTCATTTTTTCTTTCTTCTCCATGCTAGTGCAAAATACATGACTGGCATTGTCAGAGCTCGTGATGGCTTCAATAAATAGTATGCACGTAATATTTAGTATATGTTTAATATAAGAATATACAAATTTTATTTATAAAAATTTATCGTTATTTTTCCTCTTATACCAATGGTACCTAAGTGAGGTTATCAAATCCAATGCTTCCAATTTTCAAAACTTCAATAATTAATACCGCAAATTATATGTATTTTTTTTATAAAATTAACAAATAATAGTCAGAGTTTTATAATAAATTGAAAGATTGTAAATATATAAAAAAATACATTTATAATTATGTGGTTGGGATTGCCCCTGGTGAGATTGTGGCCGCAGTGTTTCACGAACGGTGAGTGGGGCACGTGTGGAAGTGTGCCTGCATCGGGTAATTCAGAATGGCAGATGAAAATGATAACTGCGGTCGGCTAACTGTGACGGTTGAACAGGATCGATTTAAAATGTTTGATTTCTGTTTAATGAAATTTTACTGATAGATATTTTGTTAATATTACTTTTTTTAATATTACTGTTGAGATTTCCCATTTCAAACATGAATAAGGTATGATAATATAATATATAATATAAAATTTAATAATATAATATAAAACGATATAAAATTTAATAATATATAATAATATAAGTTCTTATTATAAAAAAAATTAAAAGGCAAAATTTAGAATTAATTTAAAATTAAAGTACTATAATTTTATTTAATTTAATACAAAATAATTTTATTAAATTGTATAAGACTTAATTAATTTATTTTATAATTATTAAATAAAAATAAATAAGTTAAATAATTTTATAATATATCACAAAAATATATAATAAAAATAAATTAAATAATATAAACTTATATAAAAAAATTTTATATTATAAACTAATTAAATATTATTTATATTATGACTTGAAAATAAGTTAATTTTTTTTTTACTTACAAAGAAAAATTTTACTCAAAAAACTTTTCTATTTTTAAAAATTTCTTATAAAATTTTATTAAAAAAAAAAGCAGGGGAGATGAGAGATGAGAGATGAAGATAGAAATGGAATAAAAAGAGGGTGACGTTATAGTAGCAAAGAGACACAAAGGAAAAGGTGAAGAAACGCGTGCACCAGTACCACCATGGCAGAGAGAAAGAGAAAAGAGAAGGAAACAAGCGACAAATCCATCAATTCAGTGAATACTAACAGGTGCCCGTGGACACGACGCACCACACGTGCGCTCAATCATCAGACGGCCTTCCTCTTCTCTCTCTCTCTCTCTCTCTCTCTCTCTCTCTCTCTTCTGCGTGATAGGAATTGGAGAAATAAAGGGGTCAAGAACTAGAAAACAAAGGCGCATCGACATGTTCTCTTTCTTAGCCTGTGGCGTCGGCAACTGCAAGGAAATGATGGTAGCTGCTAGTGCTAGAGTTCTATGTCTGCACCAAAATAAATAATGCATTAACTTGGTTTGAATATTTATTCTTTTCGAAGTTGGGAAACTGAGATTGTGAGTCTTAAGGAGACAGGGCCTCCATGGGGTTTCAATTCCCATTCAATCCTTGCCTGTGTTCTTTGCGATGCTCAGCCATCGCTTTTGTTGGTTGGCACCACATAATTAATATGTTTATTGGGTGGGTAAGGGATTTGCGCCGAAAATAAAACTAGACGAAAGAAAAGGAAAGGCAAACTGTGAAATTATTGTTATCGATATCTTATTTTTTGGTTTGGTTGCAGTAAGATTTAATTTTGGTTTAGCTAAGATTTTATAACCAATAAATGTTATTTATACATCAACATTTAATTAATGATGTATAAATTTATAAGTAAATAATATATTAAGTGATTAAATGAATTTGCAATTAATTATTAATAAATAATAATTAATTATTAATTTATTTAATTATAAATTTATACATAATTAATTAATTATAAAAATAAAATATATAAATAATGTATAAATAATAGCATTGTCCTTATTATGTGAAGAACTACATTTTGGTCTTCTTTTATGTATATTAATAGAGGTCGAAAAGAAATATTTGAGAAGGTAACTCATCACCCATGCGGACGAGTTCAAATTGTGGTAAATAAGGTAAGTTTTAATAAGATAAATTTTATTTATAATTTTAAAAATTTTAAATTTTGTTAGAAAACATTTTGTGGGAGAAATAATTTTAATATTTTTAACAACAATTACTTTTATACTTAAAGAATGTGAGCATATCTCATTAAAAAAAAAGTAAATATATTTTTTAATTCCTGAAAAATATACTTTGTGTGTTTTTTAGTTCCTAAAAATAATGTTATGTACAAATTAGTCTTTTAATCTTTATAATGTCTAACAAATTGGTCCTTCCGTTCAAGTGGTTACACTAAACCTAACTAAAGCGTTAATGTGGCACGATATGTGTACATGTGTTATGTTAATTGTTCTGCTAGAATTACATGGAATAGCTAGCATGAATAAGAGTATTCAGTTTGAAGAGAAATGATGTTCTATGATTCATTGGAGGCACTCATATTAGACAAAAATGACATCGTATGGAGTGAATCCTGACATGCAAAAAATTTTCCACCAACTGATAAACAGTTCCACTCTTATGTTACTTTCCTTCCCTTTCTCTCTTTTCATCATTTCTCAGTAAATAATCCATCACTATTCACATGCTGAATTTGTAGAAGATTCTTAGAATTTTTGGGTTTCAAAAGATTCATATTGGTCTCAGTACTTCAGGTTAGTAGTACCACTCTTTTCTCCTCCATATTGTCTATGAGGCCAACTGCTAATAGTATCTCGATAGAAATAACATTTTTTCGTGATTGCTTGTGCAATTGTTGATTCAAAAACCAATGAGATATGGGAATGGACTTTGGGATTTTTGTTGGAGAATATAAGAGATTATAGACAAAATGGTTAAAATTTCATTATAGACCAATAAAAGGTAAGATGGTGAGAGACCATTTTGTTGATTCATTGCTTTATTGTTTTTTGTTTCAAGGACCATTTTGTATGTTACTTGTACTTAGTTAAAAATATTCAAGAATTATTTTATATTTTAACTGTCAAATAATGATTTCAAAGTAGGTGTGACTGATGATGTTTCTTCGACCCATTCAAAGTAACTACAATCCAACTCCACCTAAATTACAGGAAGTATCTTACCTCGTTCCTTGAGTGACACAAGAAAGATATAGGATGGAACTTAAAGAATGGATCCTTAAAAACTTCTTACTATTATTCTTTTTCTTATTGCAAGTCAATAATAATAACCTCTTCTTGTAACCATAGAGGTTCATTGCGATAAAATCCATACTGAAACTACAATCACTAACTACAAAATTTAGTATTTTTATCATCTTTGGGTTAGGAACATCAAATTTGGGAATGAATTTAGGAAATAAGGGTTTTAGTTTCCCTTTTCTCATCTCAATACACATAGCTAATGTTCTAATAAAGAATATAACATTCCAGTAATACACTTAACGTGCCAGGTCAAATCTTTCATTAAAGCTGGTTTAACCACTTGAATGGAAGGATTAACTTACAAGATGTTTTAAAAATTGAAAGACTAATTTGTACAAAATATTACTTTCAGGGATTAAAAGTACATAAGATATATCTTTCAAGGATCAAAAAGTATATTTACTAAAAAAAATTCATCACTAACTCCTATTCTATTCTTGGAAAGAGAATGTATGCAATCAATACATGAATTAAATTCATTATCACCAACTTTGCAAGATGATATGCTTAATTTCCCATAACGTAAAACATGCATGAATTAATGGAAAGAGTTTGAACTTCACCTAGAAATCAATACTATGATGTAAGACAACTCATAATAGACGATGCCAGAAAAATTTCGTCGAATGCATATATATGAATAGCTTTTTGAGAATTCGATTCAACAATATCGAGTCTATCAAAGCATTTGAAAATTACAAATGAGAGCATGACGAATGATCAAAAAGTTCCATCTTCACATTCGAAGCAAGACCTATATATATTAAGGTTCTGAAAATCGAATCGGTCATTGAACCAGTCGAGGTACTGATTCAAGGTTCAATGGTTGAATCGTGGTCGAACCGGAGTATAATTAAATATATATTTATATTTATATATAAATATATATAATTATTTATATAGTACTAAAATAAATAAAAATTATAAAAATATAATATAAATCAATAATAAAATTATTTGAACACAAAAAAATAATATCATAGATCAAAAAAATATTACATTCATATAATCAATACAACAAAAGAATGTCATAAAGTAAAAAAATATTACATTCATATAAATAACATAAGTTCAACAATTTTCCATCAAAAGTAATCATAAAAAATTTCACAAATTATACAGGATCATCATAATCAGCATTAAGTTGTTGAACATTTCATTAAAAAGATCTTGTTCATCTCCACCATCATGATCATCATCAAATAAAGGCTGCATTGTTGCTTGACTTACTTCAGCCATACCAAATTCAGTATCAATATCTCTGCCTTCATGTAGGCAAAATCTAATACTGAACCAACATAAAAACACCAACTGTCAACATCAATTTCGCAATTCTAGTTGCAGTGTCTTTGAAGCATTTTATCAAACACTACATGCGCAACTAAACAACAATTATAGAAACAAAAATGCTACAACCCACATAGTGTAAACGGCACAAACAACAATCAAAACCATCTGCAAGATCAAATCAAGTACACAATCTTCCCCATTCTCGACATCCAGATTCCAGATACAAAAACGGAAAAACCTCATAAAATAAAAATAAAAATGTGCAGAGGTGTATCTGTGTATACCTTGAGGATCTCTGATGGCGATAACTCACAGCGAGGAGTCGAGGACGCAGACGCAGCGAGGGTTTCTAACCATAAGAGATGCGGAGTCGAGGACGCACCGACGCAGACGGACGCACGAGGGTTTCGGCTTCCGCTTCTGCAGCGAGGGTTTCCGCTTCCGCCGCGAAGCCTTCGTTTTCTGACGGTAAGAGACGAGCAGTCGACGACGCAGACGCACGCAGTGAGGTTTCGCTTCCGTCACGAGCCTTCATTTTCTAACGGTGAGAGACAACGCGGACGCAGCGAGCCAGCGAGGGTTTCGGTTTTCATTCAAATTGAAACGACGTCGTCGCCTTTTTTTTTGGAAAATATATATTAAAACGACGTCGTTTTGACGTAAATGTTAAAAAAAAAAAGAGCAGAACCGGACAACCGTACAGACCGGCGTCGATTTGCCCAGTTTGACCGGTTTGAGACCGGTTCACCGGTTTGAGACCGGTTCACCGGTTTGAAACCGATTTTTGACTGCAACGGTTTTGGAAGATGACCTGGACCGGTTAGGAAACTGGTTCCTGGTCCGACCGGTCGAACCGGCCGGTCCGGTTTTCAGAACATTGATATATATGACAAGAAAATCCCAAAATCCAAAAACCATCAGAATTCTTAGCCAAACCAAATACTATTATTTAAAAAATATTATGTAAATTTTTTTTAATTGACAACCTTTCTTTAAAGAATATATATGACGGTGATTTGTGAACAACCAGCTTTGTTGCCAAGGGAGGGTGGTCCCGACAAACAAGGCATTGAGATTTTGGCACAGAATCGGTTTTAGACTACTCAAAAAGCTGGTTAACATATTCTAGAAATCCTACAAAGCTAGAATATCCACATTTCAAAGAACACCAGCAAAAGAAGTAGATCCCGTGAAGACCAAACCATTTCAATCAAGCCAAATCTGTACAGTACTTCAGATGTGGGCTGTTCAAGTAGTTGGCAATTTTAACACTCCAATTTTTTAAACTATGTTTGAGAAATTTAAATGGGAATGGAAGTGAGTGGTTAATAATGGAATAGAATAAAAAAGTAAAGGGTGAAATGTAAAGATATATGTTATTTTATTGTTTAATGAAAAAAAAAAGTCATCTCTCTTATTTGAAAGTTAATATAATGAAATGGATGAAATAAAATTTTTTTATAAATTTTATTTCTCAATTTTATCCTGATGTAGGAGGAGTAATCATTTAAAAAAGAAATAAAATAATAATGTAACTAAATTTTAACGATATTTTTTTCACACAGGCTATGCCGTTCTCTCCTTAACCTCCCAATTTAGAGGGATAATAAATTTGAGATTTTGAATAGCAAGTAAAATCTTAGAATCCTCCTTTCATTGTCATTCCACTTCTTCCTTTTGATTAACTTCCAAACATACATTTTATAATATTTGCTGCACCAGTTTTTGCCACTCCTTTAATTACCATCCATTCAAACATTATCTTTAAGTCCATGAAGAATAATTAAATCATTGAGAGAGAGAACAAACACCTACTCATGAATAACAAATATCTTTGGCACAATTAATTACAGTACCTAAGAAATTGAAGTATGGATTCCACACCATTACCCCTCATCGGGCATGAGAGTTCATTAGTCCACCGAAAAAGCAAAGCTCATAATTCGAAGCTAGCTAACTTTTCAGGTTGAGTTAATTGTTTTTCTTTGTCTTAGGCCTTGATCAATTTGAGTTGATTAACAAGTAGTGATTTAGCTCATTTTTATAGCTTAGGTGCCTATTTGTTTTATATTTCGATAAGCGTTGAGACTGGAAGCTTTTTAGAAGCAACCTTCAAATTTGATTTGGGAGAACAAGTGTTTGCGTTCAACAAATGCTAAAACAAACATTGTGTAGCTCATTGAAACCTTGGTGTGAACAAGGCTCTTCACTTTTGTGGAATGGCTAACTTCCAACTCCAATCCCACGAAGCCTCTATACACAGTGAGAAATTATTAGGCATATTTGTCTGTCTAGAGGCCATTTGAGAGGAAGTCCAAGTTAAGACATGCCTGCAATTGAAACAAGAAGGAAACAGAACAGCAGAGATCAAGTCAAGGATATACTGCCACAAGATATATATGGCTTATTCATAGGTAAGGCATTGAGCCATTTAGTCCCCAGAAGATCACTAGCACGATGAGCAGAAGAAGTGAAAGGCAATTAATTGAAAGACAACGATTTCAGAGAACAGAAGTTGTCACTTATAATTAGCCATAGAAA
Organism: Castanospermum australe; assembly: GCA_019955255.1. NCBI lineage: Eukaryota > Viridiplantae > Streptophyta > Magnoliopsida > Fabales > Fabaceae > Castanospermum > Castanospermum australe. The sequence goes on along the minus strand of NSJW01000870.1, from coordinate 341,358 downwards.
ATCCTAATCAAGGAAACCACAAACTGCAATATTCTCAAGATTCTTCTTTTCTCTTCATTAGAGCTAGCACCTGATGATGTCAAAAAACATGCCCAATTAATAGCCAGCCATGCACAAATGATGTTTGGTCCCAAATCCATGATTTACAGCTTGAAAATAACAAGGAAGAAATGAATAAAGGTTGTACCATGGTTGCATCCTTTTCAATGTTTTGAGGACGACAAGGAGATAAGAGAGTACATCAGAGAATCGTTACAACTTGAGTTCTATCCCATCATAACTGAATGATGTAGTTTGTCAAAAGTGGTTAACCATACAGGGAGCAGTTACAGTAAACTTACCTAGAAGAATACAGGATAAAATCAATATTATTTAAGTCTTCTTGTTCAGCGGTTCCTAAACACATTGATTTTTCCACAAAGAAAATATCAAATTGAGAGCAATAGTTAACTGTGGGATATATATAAGATGGAATTATTAGATCTTATACGAGTAATTAAAATTAAAAAAAAATTGAGTCACATAACTTTTTAAAATAATCGTCTCATGTCTTTCTAAATGATCAAAAGATATTCATGTGATCATATGTATAGTTGATCTTTTAATTTTGGAAACTCATAATTAAGATTCAATAATCATGATTTATATATTTGTCTCGTTTTTCACAATATATTTATATTTAGAATGTATCAAGTGAGTGAAGTGTTTTATTTTAAATGAGAGGAGTAAGTCTTTGACCATTGAATTATGTACGTATGATCAAGATTATTAAAATATAAAGTTACATAATTGTTTTAAGTAATTATATAACCTTTAGATAATCCCACATATTAAAATGGTCGCTCCTCTCACTTGATATTTTTCATTGATTCTTTTTTTTTTCTCTTTTCATAAATACTTAGCAGAAATGAAGTCTAATATATGTAATAGAATATAACTAGAAGGCTCAATAATTGAAGGCTATCTTGTAAGAGAGGTTATTGCAATATAAAAATTAAAAGGTAAGAGAATCAGTTAGAAGGAATATTTGTCATTTAATCATGCCTCATCAGAAGTTATTGTAATTTTTGAAGGACAATAAAATAATTGCAAAAAGTTAACTGTGTATAAAAACAAGGGAAATTTATTTAATATAACAAGAGAGTTAACTATAATATTAAAAAAAAAAGTATAGATTCTTATCATTTGAAAATATCTCATGAGATCAGGTTAATATAATTTTTAAAATAATAATAAAATTGTTAAAATTTTCTCAACATAATACATGGATAATCTTGGGTGAAAAGACGAGGTTTGATTGGGGCATATCATGACTTGATCAAATTAACTTTTTCTAAAAACAGATAGCAAAATGAATCTATAATAGTGAAAAAGCAAAATCAAGCTGCATGCGCACCACATAATTCAGAAAGTTTGATATATAGCACCAGGATTCATTCATTGGTTGATAAAAAAAACTGAATGGGATATGGTTCATGAACGATGACGTCGAAACAAGAACACAAACAATTTGGAGCAAGAGAAGAAGATAACAAAAGTTGATGATTGTAGTGCACCTAGCGAAGGGAAAATGAGATAAAATTTTTGAACTTTCATGACAAGCACTAGTCGATAGAATCAGCCAAAAGCAGAGCCGTGATCAAAATGGTATGCATTGGCTTTATACAGACAGAGTGATCAATAAATGTTTCTCACGAATGCCATTAGTGTGGCGAAAGTTGAGATACGTAGCACGTATTATCATGGGCGAGTTAGCTATGATTGGGATGGTTCAAAATATGCTGCCAAAAAATGCTGAGAGCTAGAGGACAACCCCACGAGAATTGACTAGAGAATAGCCACAAAATCTCAGACCTAAACAAAGACATTGGTGGTAAACCCTAAAAACGGTTTCAAGGGCTAGGGTAAAAATGTTGACTCTATCTCAAGTCCAAATAAGACCCACAATTGTCCTTGAATTTACACATTTGTCACATTACATGGAAGGCCACTCACGTGTGTACATGTGCAAGCATATATATATATATATATATATATAAAAGTTTTACAGAGAGAAAGAGATACCTAACCTAATGGCAATTATTAAAAGAAAAATAATAATGTGATTGGAAAAGAAAATAAGGAAAAGGTACTCAATTTCTCGCAGGAAATAAAGCACAAGAGAACAAAAGAGAGGCCCTCGTGCAAACTGGATGTCTCAATGTACATCACAAACTTTGGTTTAATCATAAATAAATGAGAACCGAAGCAAATGGAAAGGGCATAAACTACATGTGTGCGTGTGGGTAGACATTCCTCTCCCTCTCTTCTGCATCCTTTGCCATCCTCCCTTTCTCGCTCTCTCTTGACCAAATCAATTTTAGACGGACCTAAATCTTTTCTTGTCATAGAATTATTTTATTAAAAAAATATAAATATAAATTTTATTATACAGTAATTTACAATAATAAATTATAAAATTTATTAATTATATTTAAAAATATTTATACCTTTATTTCTTTAATAAAATATCCTCTTATTATTTCAGCATCACAAAGTAATATGATCTTAATTAGACACCTTTCTTTCTTCTGCCCTAACGTGCGTCTATGTATCCTATCCTGTCTGGAGTTCCGTGAATCACTTTTATGATCCACCTATGTCCCATCTCGTTCTAATTTTTCTCTCAAAATTTGCTTATATTTCTTTCCACCTTTTTTCCCTCATTTTCTTTTTCTTTTAAATTTTGAAGTTTGTTTACTCTGATTGATCCGACAGCATTCATCTCAATTATTTCATCTTAATTATTGTGATCCATTAAATGGTCCCTGTTACGCCATGTGTCTCTTCATTCTCCTGTCCACATGTTTGTTATAAGATATCTAAATGCATATATGCAGTAGTTTATAGTAGTTCATTTCTTCCTCTTTCTTTTTTTAATATTAGGTTCACTTCAGATGTGAAGAGAATAAGAAATTAGGATTGGTAAATAAAAATTCCAAGAATAAGCTTCTTAGTCATCTAAAAAACTTATAATGACTTATAGTTCTATTCATCGTAAGAAATTATATAAAATAAAGTTTATTCCTTTCATTAACTTAAGGTCCCACAAACTTTAGAATCCTATACTAGACACCTTTATAGTTTGGAACAAAATCAAATTATTAATTCAAGTTAAGTTGGACGAAAATGAGACTTAATTGTAAAATGCATACCTTAGTCTGTTAAATTTTCCTGTGTTTCATAGTTCTAAAACAGAGCACATGTAATCTACAGATGATCTCTCGCTCGTAGTCTTGAATCCAATCAACAATAAAAAGAATTCATAGTTACATCCAATTTATTGTTGATTTTTGAGTGATTGAACCATGAATCCAGCCGCTTAATTCCATATCTTGTTACTGCTAGTGTGCTTGTTGCACATGATGTTTGTTGACCAAAATTGTCAATACAAAAATTTTATATTAAAAAATGTTTTCATATGTCGCTCCATGTAAGATTCACGCCAATATATTGCCATTCTTCATATATGTATTTATTGGACTTAATTCACTTATCAAAAATTCAAAAGAAAATATTGTTACAACTAAATTTAGAGAGACAAAATTGAAACTTCTGCAAAATTGAGAGCACCATAAATGAAGGATGGACCATCATCCCTTGTTGAGATTCCTTTCATTCATGTTGTGACCAAAGACATTAATTATATGTCCAACTTGGTTTTTTTTTCTTATCATGTGCAACCCCGTCGGAATATATTAAAATTGTCTCTTTTACAAAATATTTTTTAATAAAATTTAAAATTTTAATATTATAAATAAAATTTATTTAAATTGAGTTTTAATTTGTTTACTATTAAATTACACTTTTACGAGTGTCCAACCTAATATTTTACTTGTATGAATACATTTACTTGTTTAGAGTGGTGTAGAACCTATATTCATAATTTAATATCCGGTTTTATGGTATATAGTGTGCGTGGCGTTAGTGGGTATTTCAAACGACAAATATGTACACTTACAATCATATTGAAAGCGTAAGCAATGAGCAAATGGGTGTGACAATCATATGGCCAAATTAGGTTGTAAAGCACCGAGAAAAGTTCGTTCTTGCACCTTAATAGCAGCCAAAGCAAATCATGAAAGAATTTTGAATTTATCATACCTTTCTAATGGTATAGAATATGAATGAATTACGTAATTCAATTATAAGCAAGTTAGAATTTTAATATAATAAATTTTACTATAATATCATGTATTCAAATCTTATTAAAGAACGTTTTGTAAAAAGATACAACGACAATAGCATCAAGAGATTAGTTAATATCAAAAGATGTTAAGATATCTTGTAATTAAGAAACAAAAAAAAGTAAGAATAAATTGATATTTGACTTGTTTTATCACTAAATAATTATTTAAAGAATGTAATTTTTTTGTCAATCCATTTTTTAAATTATAATAAATAAGCATTTATCATATTGATCATATATTCCAAATTAAAAAAAATTAAATGTGATCAATTATATATTTTTTTCGTTTCAAAATTATATTATACATGAAGTAGAAAACAATCGTGTAGTAACCGATTTTATTTTTGGTTAACAATAACCAGAAAATTTAAAAGTATGACATGCACAACACAAACTTCTTAATTTAATGACGGATTTTCTGAAAAAATCTTATAAAAAGCTATTATTGATTTAAGATAAATTTGTATTTACATTGGTGTCGTTAACGAACCTATGCATATTATTATAATGCATAATTTGCACGCATCATTAATTGATATGACTTATCCAATTCTTTGGTTCACCAATCATGCTTTGTTCGCAATCCTTAGGTTTTTTTTTTTTTTGGCATAATTCTAACACCAACCCACTTGGCTTGCCACTTGTTGTTTGCCTTATTCACACATAAGTTCAGACAAGATCAAAATTATAGATAATAGATATGAATATTCCTTGGCAGCTACAAAATCACAGATGGTAATTAAATTAATTTGTGAATAACCTAAGCTTTGCTTCTTCTTTTTGATACGTGAGAACAAGAGGGCTGCATTTTGTGCTTTGGTGTCAAATCTTGCTAAGGATCTCCCCATGGATCCACTCTTTTCTTCTGGTCACCATCCAATCTACCTTTTGAGTCACTTGAGGACAAGCCCTCTCCTTCAATTAAAGTCAAAAAAATAAAATTAACATCTAAATCCTCTCCTGTTCGAAAATCCTCTTAGAAAAAAAAATATAATTAAATTTAAATTATAACTAATAAATCCTATAACTCTTTAAATGAGTTTTTACATAATAAATTGTGTTTATCTTTTTATAACATAATTGTTCGGGTGAAGAAAAATAATAAATAAAAATATGGAACAAACCCATGTCTCATTACATTCATATATTTTAGAAGGATGATGGTCTTGTAGATGTACCTAGAAACTGTACGGACTTGTGTGTGTGTAATGTGTATTCATACAATTCATATTGATGAATGAATCATCCAAATTATTCACCTCCAGAAGGAAACACCAAAAAGGGGTCTTTCAACAAAGATATCAGTGGCCTCAGCTCCACAGAGTTTCCAAAACAAGTCATGCATGTTTGATTGCGATTGAACTGTGCTGAATAGTGAATAATGGTTCAATAACAGGGTTTTTACAAAGAAAAAAAAATACTAAGAAGAAACTGACAGTTTTTATAACAGTATGGCAGAGCATTCATCCCATCTTGATCGGATGACTATGATTGATCACCATCTTTTGTATTGTCAGTCCATGTACAGGGTAGAAATCCATCCTGATAGATTTGGGAGTGATAATTATCAAACTCTTAATCACTTAATTATAAAAATTCTGATATCATATCATAAATTAATTATTTTAAAAATTTAAGTTATTAAGTTATTAATTATATAGAAAAATTACAAATTATTTATTAAAAAAAATTTTAAATTTAAACCCAAGTCATACTATTATCACGAACGTAAGCTAATTTCCATTTGTGGATTAAAAAAAAATTGATTTTAATTTTTCCTAAAAAGCTTAAATTTTTAATGTTTTATGGAAAATTGTCCTTTTAACAAAAGCATACTTGGGTTTTCTTTTTTAAAAAATGGTCCAATGGGAACAGAGTCTCGTCAAATTAAAACACCTACCTCAGTTTGTAAACCATAATATGTAAAACCTAACTAATTCAACAATTTTAGTTATCATTGTGTAAAGGGAAAAGATGTCGTGTGCCTCTCAACCATGCAATTTTTTTTTGTAATCAAAGAGGCGAAAAGTAAAAGGTAATCATTTTTGAAAAATCAACAGCATCTGGGTTGGTTGCTGAAAGGTTTGGCACCATGGCAAAATTCCAAATGTCAAATTCACATTAACTCGACCGATGTGATTAGCAGAAAACTAAGTGTTTATCTTTTTCTGCTGCAAAGCTCAACTCTCTCCTCATGTTAATTCGACAAATTATATGATTGAGAGAGAAATAATTTCCACTGTCTTTTATCTTTTTCTCTCATAGGATTCTTAAAATTTTAAATCTCACAATTTCTTCTTTTGACTATAACAATTTTGTAACGCAACTTTACTTTCGTTAAGATAGAAAAAGATATTGACTTACAAGCCGTTTGTTTTAGATTTTCTTACGGAAAGAGTTTCTCTAAATCGACATTGTTATTATACATAAATATTTTTATATTTCTAACATATTTATACAAAAGCTTTTTAATAGAATCATTTTATCTTATACTAAAATTTAACTTAATTATAAAAAATAAGAACAGAAAACATTAAACTTTTAACTACTTAATTTTAAAAGTTTTATGTTAAAGAAATGGTATCAATCTATTTCTGATCCTCTCAAGGTACAATCAGTGTCGTCTTTATAGACGAGTTTGTTTACAACATAACAAACAGATAAGAAAACTAACAGAACATGTACACCGATCTTATCCTAACCATCTGCTGTTGGAATTGTTTGAATTTAAGTTTTCTCAACTTAATCTTATCTCTAATATTCCGCCTCAAGTTAAAGCATGTAGGTAACTAGTGCTCAACTTGCCTAGGATCGAATGGAATGATGTCTTCCCGAGGACTTTTGGTAAAAATGTCGACCAGTTGAGATTGAGATCGGACATATGACGTACAAATTGTTTTGGACAGCAGATGTTGTCGCACGAAATGACAATCCAATTCAATATGCTTTGTGCGTTCGTGAAATACAGGGTTGCTTGGTTGTCGCACAGCAAGTGCATAGGTTTGGTGTGAGCGACACCGAGAGCAGCCAGAAAAGATTTTAGCCAAATTAATTCAGAGGTTGTGGTAGTCATTGATCGATACTCGGCCTCTGCAGATGAGCGTGAGACAGTAATTTGTTTCTTCGTCTTCCATGAAACTGGTGAATCTCCTAACATTATAAAATAACCCGTAACAAACCGAAGCGTAATGGGACAATTTGCCCAGTCGGCATCACAGTAAGCATATATATGCAAATCACAATCGTTCTTTAACAAGATTCCTTGTCCCGGATTCGATTTTACCTAATGAAGGACTCGAATCACAGCATCAAAGTGCTGTTGTTTAGGAGATTGCATGAATTGGCAGAGGACATATACCGCATAACACAGATCTGGCCGAGTGATTATTAGATAAACCAAGCGTCCTATGAGACGCCTATACCGAGTAGGGTCTTCAAAGTCTGGGCCATTAGTAAGTGCAAGTTTATGATTTTGTTCCAAGGGAGAACATGCCAGTTTACAGCCCAGCAAACCCAATTTAGAGAGGATATCCAACGCATACTTTCGCTGTGAGAGAAATAGACCGCTTGGCCCGCGAGCTATCTCTACACCTAGAAAATATTTCACTGATCCTAGGTCTTTGATTTTGAAGCAAGAATTGAGATAATCTTTCACCTCCTGACATGCTTTGGTGTTATTGCCGATGAGGACAATGTCGTCCATCCAGATGAGCAAAGCAAGGAAGAAATCCTCACGTTGTAAAGTAAACAACGTATGGTCTGCCTGCGACTGAACAAAGCCATAAGTTTCCAAGGAATTACTCAGTTTGGCGAACCAGTTCCTAGGAGATTGGCGCAGTCCATACAATGATTTGCGTAGTCGACACACTTTGTGCACGTCTCCGTTGGTGAAGTCCGGAGGGAACTGCATGTACACTTCTTCGTGAAGATCTCCATGGAGAAAGGCGTTATAGACATCAAGCTGATGAAGTTCCCATTGTTTTGCAGTAGCCACAGCAAGTAGTATTCTAACACTCAACATTTTCGCAACGGGTGCAAATGTCTCCGTATAGTCCTCACCTTCTACCTGGTTGTTATCGACTATGACCAAGCATGCTTTATAGCATTCTACTGTCCCATCGGAGTTGTATTTAATCTTGTACACCCACTTGCATGGTAAAGCTCACTTTCCAAGAAGCAAGTCTGTAATCTTCCACTTGCGGTTTTCTTCTAATGCATTGAGCTTTTGCTGCATGGCCTCTACCCATCTTGCATCGGTCACTGCTTGCTTGACACCGGTTGATTATGTGTCCGCAGTGATGGCCGCTAGAAAGGCACAGTGTGGCATGGAGAATTTAGAATAAGTAACATAATTAGAGATGGGGTAGGGTGTACCTGTGATGGGACTGGCTTGGGTGAGATCTTTGGAAGGTGTGTGTGTATTAGCCACGTTGCACGGATAATCTTTTAGGCAGGCAGAGGCCTTGCGTTCACGATGATTGCGTTGTGATACCAGATCGGTACAAGGAGATGCGTCAACTTTTGATCATGAGTGTTACTCCCCCTGTTTGCTATGGTGTCTAGGTCTATTCGTTGTGGGTATGTGGAAATGACTTCGGCCTGGTTATGATCGTTGTGACAGCCAACTTCTCCCACATTGTCTTGTGCGTTCTGGCATTCGTCATCATCGTCTGATTCGTGTTCTAGTGGGTCGTGATCAGCAAGGGCGATAGTAGATGGCAATTTGCTTTGGTACTGTGCAGATTGTGATGATTCTTGATGAGGAAAAGGGAACACATCCTCATGGAACTACACATCTCTAGATACAAAAATTTCCTGTGATTCAAGATCGTATAACTTCCATCCCTTCTTTGCTGTCGGGTAGCCAAGGAACATGCATCTCCTTGATCTAGCAGCAAACTTATTCCGTGACTTTGGTCTTGGGTGTGCATAGCACAAACACCCAAAGACGCGTAAATGATCATACTGTGGTTGGACACCGAAAAGTATCTCATATGGTGTCTTTCCAGCAAACAATGTAGACGGGGTTCGATTGATTAAATGTGCTGCAGTGGTCACGCATTCACCCCAAAAATGTATTGGAACACGGGCTTGGAAATGCAGTGCTCGGGCAACATTAAGAATGTGTCTGTGTTTTCTCTCCACTCTTCCGTTTTGCTGTGGGGTGTCTACACATGATGTCTGATGGATTATTCCATTATCGTTGTAAAACTTAATCAAAGTTCCTAATTTAAATTCAGTCCCGTTATCGATTCTAAATACTTTTACTGATTTGTCAAACTGATTTTGTGCCAGTGCAACAAATTTCTTGACACAATCCATCGTTTCACTTTTCTCAGCTACTAAAAATACCCGGACGACTTTACTATAATCATCGACCATGGTTAAAAAATAGTGAGCACCAAAAAAGGATGACATTCTATAAAGTCCCCATATATCTCTATGGACAAGTTCGAAATAATCTTTACTGTGATGATCACTTATTGAAAACACGTTTCTTGTTTGTTTCGCATGGTAACATACATCACATGCCCCGTGACTTACATGCCTACCCCTAAATTGAGCAAGTTCCGGAAGCAAAGAGATAATTTGATGTGAAGGGTGCCCGAGTCGTTGATGCCATAGCTCCATAGAATCACTTGGTCGTACTGCAAGTGCTCGACCTTGCTTTGGGCTGTACACATAAACACCTTCATGTTGCTCACCCAATCCAGTCTCCGTCTTCAAGGTTGGGTCCTGCAAAAAACAACTGCTGTTAGTGAATTTCACACTATTGTTGTTCATCCGAACAAGTTGTGCAATCGAAATCAAGTTGCATTGCAGGTTAGGCACAAACAGCACATCTATTATACATAAATTGGGTTCAAGGGTAACGGTTCCTCGTTTAACTGCTGCATATGTGACATTTCCATTCGGTAATTCAACCGCCAAGGGTTTGATGTTTTCCACATTGCTCAACAATTCAAGGGTACCTGTCATATGTTGGGATGTACCGCTGTCAACTAACCATTGAGGAGAGAGGATGGTATTACCAGATAATTTGTCATTCGTTTGAGGCTGGTCTACCAGGGACAGCAATCGTTCAATCACTTCTGGTGTGAGTGTAGAGAAAGCCGAAGCATGTCCCTATGGTTCACTGAATTATGCTGCGTTTGCTGTGGCTATATTGAAACATCCCCTATTCGATCTGCCTCTACCACGCCCCCTTCCACTGCTTTGATTAGGATAGCCATGAACCTGCCAACATTTCGATGATTCATGATTGGTTACCGCAATGTGTACATGGCACGTGATTTACGGATTTTTCAGGAACTGTTTGTGCAACTGGCGTGAGGTTTTGCTTTGAAACCATTTGTGCCGCATAACCAACAGCTTCTATTTGGTCATTCTGAGCGCAACCAATGGATCCGTGAGTTTCTTCTTGTGTCACCATCGCATAAATTCTGTTGATCGAGGGCAATGGTGGTGCATTAAGGATCTGAGTGCGTAGATTTCCAAATACCGCATCGTCCAAACCCATTAGAAACTGATATACGTGATCCTTCTCTGCTTCCTTACTGATATACTTGGTTGCTGGACAATTGTTTCCACTTGGATAGATATGCAAAGTTTTGCTCGCCTCGATCTTATCCCAAACAGCTCTGAGTCTTGTATAGTAATTTCCAACACTGGTACCCTGCTGCTTAATGTTCATTAGACTCGCCTTAAGTTGATACAGTAGCGGAACGTTCTCCATGGAATACCGTTCTTTAAGATCGTCCCAGAGATCCTTTGCATCCTCGAAATATTAGATGAAAGGTTGCAGTTGAAGGTCAATTCTATTGTGGATCCATCCGTTGATCATGAAGTTGTAGACCACCCACGCGTAACCCTCGTCAGATCCATCATCTTTCTACTTCTCGATTGAACCAATGACAAACCCGAGTTTGTTCTTCGCCTTGAGTGCGTTTTTCATGGCTTGGGCCTAATTATCATAGTTTTCTTCTCCTCTCAACATCACGTTTGTCAGCATGATGCTAGGGTTATCGGAAATAGCAACGTAGAAAGGTGATATTGGATTAGTCACCTTAAGTTTGCTGCTGCTTTCTTTTGCCATTGCGTAATGGTTTGACAGGTATGGGCCAGCTTCGCACCAATAGATATGATCAGAGTTTCTCAGCGGAAATGTTCCCTATAGACAGCTCTGATACCATAAAGAAATGGTATCAATCTATTTCTGATCCTCTCAAGGTACAATCAGTATCGTCTTTATAGACGAGTTTGTTTACAACATAACAAACAGATAAGAAAACTAATAAAATATGTACACCGATCTTATTCTAACCATCTGCTGTTGGAATTGTTTGAATTTGAATTTTCTCAACTTAATCTTATCTCTAATATATGTCATAAATTAATTATTATAAAAATTAAATAAAAATATATTAATAGTTTTATACTTTTAACGGGTGTGATTATGCATCTCATCCAAATATGCTTTTAACGATTAAGGAGGTGTGTATTTTATTTTGACTACTCGAGTTTGGATTAGAGAATATATCTGGTCGAGGTAGGGAATATATCTTTAAAATAATTAAAAAACAAAAACTTAATGTTGTAAATTTGGTCAATGATACTAATATCTATAATATTTGCCTTGTATGGTAATTCACCCATTCTGGAAGACCACAAGACTGGAACAGTCCAAAAAGTCAATAGCACAATTGAATGTCTTTCTAGGAATTACAGTCCCACAGGTTGAAACTGCAAAAGGGGCCAGTCTAAATTCTAAACTCTTACGTGGAGTTTCAAACTTGCAGCTAGTATTAGAAGGGAACCAAAATCTCTCCCCCCCCCCCCCCTCCCTCTTCTCTCTCTCTCTCTCTCTCCTCACATATTCCCATGGTACCCCAAGCAGACTGTCCTGTAGCGGGATTATGTAATTCCATGACCAGATCTCATTGACAGACATGTGAAGCACTGGGGCTGGCTACGACTCCCTTTTCTTTTAGGTCCAATGGAGTGGTATGCATGTGCCTTTTCTCCAAATCATTTACACTTTTTTCCCCTCCACCTTCAGGATAAATTACATATATGCTTTTTTCAAAACAATTTGATGCACATTATTTGCAAAAACAAAAAAGATTAAGTAACTTATTATAATTTAAATTTTGTCTGTATGAAAAAGACATGTAAAAATAACATATTTTGATAAATTATATATTCTCTTGAAATTCCCTGATAGTTTCCTAGATAAACCCAACACTTGAAGAAAAGAAAAAAAAAAAAAAAAAGAGAACTGAAACAGTAAATAGTTTACAGTATCTGCTTCGTTGAACCGTCATCAATCAACATCCTTCCAACCGACCCTTCACCCTATTTCTTCTCTTCCATCTATAAAAGCAACAAACATTTCCTGCTTGAAATCTTGAAGGGCGGAATGGGGGGTCTGAATTTTTTATATATATAAATTATTGTAGACTGCAAATGCCTGTTGAGTGAAGTTGTTCACTCCCCTGAAATCCCTCCCAAAAGGCAACTCCTTTTCCCACTTTTTAAATCCCTTGATTCATTTCTAGGGCTCTTTGTTCTTTTATTTTAATCTCCGAGGCCTACAATAGGGGATGCTAACTTGTAGAGTGCCTGTTTTTGTCTGTATGGCTTTTCTTCTTATTTGCAAATGGTAGCTCAAGGGCCTATATATATATGTGTGTATGTGGACGCTCGCGGTGACTCCAACTGAAGCAGGCTGTACCTTGTTCAAGTCTCTGTGGGTTGGGTTTTGGAGTGGCAGCACCAATGGCTGTCTTCATGGCAATTCTTGGTGTGGTCTTGGTGCTCTGCTTTTGCTCTGCTCTCTTGAGGTGGAATGAAGTGAGGTACAGGAGGGAAGGTTTGCCTCCAGGTACAATGGGCTGGCCTGTTTTTGGGGAGACAACTGAGTTTCTTAAGCAAGGTCCAAACTTCATGAAAAACAAGAGAGCAAGGTAACTACTTCATATGGGTTTCATCATATTTAGGTGCATGCGTTCAATGACTCTCCCTCTGTTCACTTGCATAAGGGGAAAAGGTGCTTTGGCAACATTTTGGCACCTGGTTTATAGCCTATACTTCTGGAGTGAGCATGGCCTGTTACAATTTTTTTTAGCAGTTTCCTGATTGAAAGCTGTTTCACTGCATTCCCTGCATGCCACTGTGATTTATTACTGTAATTAAGCTTTTGGGTCGTTTAGTGGGTACTAGGCCTAGCATATCCGACTTGAAGAGGAAAGGTTTATGGCAATTTCAATCATGAAACGGTTCTGTATTAGCTTCTTGCAAAGAGAGATGCCAATAAAAGTTATTAAGCATAGAATCAATGAACTTTCTCCTGTTATTTTGGGAGAGTAGGGGGTGAGGAGAGTAGGAAAATGGAGAAGGATTATGGACATGAAGACTCAGGGAAAGATGCCAATAGCCTTGGTTTTAATGGTATTCTCCTAAACCTTAAGGAATGAACATTCGTAATGAATGTGGTGAAAATGTAAAACTCATGCCTATTTGACAAAACAATTTCTTAATAATATTTCTCAAATCAGTAAAACTGGGTGAGAGGTAAGCACTGTTCATTCATGTACTTTTACCCCATTTGTAATGATTGTAACTTTATTTTTCCTTTTATCAATGGCAGGTATGGCAGTTTTTTCAAATCGCACATTCTGGGCTGTCCTACCATTGTATCTATGGATCCAGAGCTAAATAGATACATCCTGATGAATGAAGCAAAAGGGCTTGTTCCTGGATACCCACAATCCATGTTAGATATCTTAGGCAAATGCAATATTGCAGCTGTTCATGGCTCCACTCACAAGTACATGAGAGGGGCACTGCTTTCCATCATTAGCCCCACCCATATTAGAGATAAGCTTTTACCAAAAATTGATGAGTTCATGAGAACCCACCTAAGCGATTGGGATAACAAAGTCATCAACATTCAAGAGAAAACTAAAGAGGTTTGTATTATCAATCAAACTTCCTAAGCAAACAGGAAAATTTATCAGAATCTTCCTAACATAAATTCTGCAAATTCTCAAACATTTGGACAGATGGCCTTCCTCTCATCCCTGAAGCAGATTGCTGGTATGGAATCCAGCTCAATTGCTTACCCATTCATGACACAGTTCTTTAAGTTAGTTTCAGGAACCCTCTCCCTGCCTATTGACCTTCCTGGCACAAATTATCGCGGTGGATTTCAGGTATGGTCCTTGATCTTTTCGTATTTGGTGCTTAATAGTTTATGGAAATTTAGACCACTCTGAAGATGCATGATACCTTCCAGTTCTTGTGCATATACCCACTCCATTTCTTTAATGTTCTCCAAATTTCCCCACATCTACCCAGCAGACTTTGATACCGACCCCACTGTGTCTTGCAGGCAAGGAAGAGTATTATTAGCATTCTGAGTCATATACTAGAGGAAAGGAGAGCATCCCAAGAAACGCACCTTGACATGCTTGGTTACTTGATGGGAAGAGATGAAAGTCGATACAAACTAACTGATGAAGAAATCATTGATCTAATAATTACTATTATGTATTCTGGTTATGAAACTGTTTCAACTACATCAATGATGGCCGTGAAGTACCTGCATGACCACCCTAAAGTTCTTGGAGAAATAAGAGTGAGTGCAAAACTTGTCTTGCCTCCTTAGGTATCTTACTATTGCTTTCTTCTTGTCCTGACTCTGTGATCTACTGAATTTTTTTTTGACAGAAAGAGCATTTGGCCATAAGAGAAAGGAAAAAGGCGGATGATCCAATTAACTGTAACGATCTCAAGTCAATGAGGTTTACTCGTGCGGTAACAACTTTATACTTTTTGAATAACATTATTCAGTTTGATTTTTCTAATAATTGTGCAGAAGATTTGATCAAGATTTTGATTTTGTCTGCTATCTCTGCCTTTTTGCAGGTTATTTTTGAGACCTCGAGATTGGCTACAATAGTCAATGGGGTTCTACGAAAAACCACCCAAGACATGGAACTAAATGGTGGGTTTATGAGGTCTATTGTGCCTTTAGCTTTTTGTTGTATTTATGGGCTCAAGAAGCTGTTTTTGACTTTTGGGGCTTGTTTCAGCCACTTTTACAGCGTCAAAAAAGCATATAGTAAAACTGTAACTGGAAAAGAAATTTATCCCTAGGATAGTGAATACTGATAACACACATGGCATTGCCCACCAGTTCAACACCCCAAGAAGACCATTGCACTGTATAACTAGGTTTCCAGAAAAGGTGCCTTTCCCCAAACTTTCTCTTGGCTATTGGCACTATTTTAAAGAGTAAATTACCCTAATTTTTTATTTATTTATCTTTTTTAAAAAAAAATATTTTCAAAATTTCTGTATATTTTTTTTTGAAAGAGATATGTTTAGATGTCTTTAAATATTTAAGAGAATATGTGTAGATTTTAAAAATAAAAAGAATATGTGTAGGTTTTAAAAATAAAAAAAAATTTAAATAAATAAATAAAAAATTAAAGTAATTTACTTTACTTAAAATGCTATGTTCAGTTGGAAAAAACAGGAAGGGGGCATTTTCTGGTTTTACAAAAACAGTGTTAATTATTCATAATAAATGCGAGCTCTTGGTGCAATCAACTGGGGTACTGAAGCTTATCCATTTTGTTGTTGTCAGGCTATTTGATTCCCAAAGGTTGGAGAATATACGTATATACAAGAGAGATAAACTATGACCCATTTCTGTATCCCGATCCACTAACATTCAATCCATGGAGATGGCTGGTTCGTACCACAACCACTTGCTGTTTTTTTTTCCAATGCATATATGCTTCCATGCCAGCATCTTTTAATACCCTTCAACTGCAAAATGCAGGATAGCAGTCTAGAGTCACAGAGCTACTTCTTGATATTTGGAGGAGGCACGAGACAGTGTCCAGGGAAAGAGTTGGGGATAGCAGAGATTTCCACTTTCCTACACTACTTTGTAACTAGATACAGGTGATCAATTTACCTATTCAAAATTGCTTGTTTGGTTAGCAGAAATAGATAGTAACAATCAACGAGGAAACATGAAAAACACACTGTTCCTCACGAATTTTCCTTTTTTTTGGATGGTATTGATTTTGCACATACTGTGCCAGAACTAACAACCATTACATACTGTTTCTGACATCTGATATTTAATGTTCATAGCAGGTGGGAAGAAGTAGGAGGAGATAAACTAATGAAATTTCCTAGAGTGGAGGCACCAAATGGACTGCACATAAGGGTCTCTCATCTTACTAACTAGGCTTTTGTGTATGTACAGTAATGAGATATAGCAAATAGTAGGGTTTTTGTATGATAATTGTGATCTAACAAATGAGAAAATGAATGAAATTACCTTCTTCCTCTGTTTTTATTTCTCTCCTTTTGCCCCATTTAAGACTCTATTAAGAGCAGCATTAGTAGGGCTAATTTTCATTTCTCTGTGGAGAGAAATTATTGCATATTCTTATATGGTTATATAAGATTGTATTTTATTTATTTATATTTTAATATATTCATATTTAATGATTAAAAATTATTTTTTAAAGTAAAATTAATTATTTTATCTTAAAAAGTATGTTTTTTCAAAATTATATTTTTTAATAATTAAATATTAAAATATTAAAATATAAGTAAATAAAACATAATATTATTCGTTATTATAAGAACATGTAATAAATATTTTTGAACGTGAAAAGTATTAAAAGTTGAATGCTTTTAGGCCTGTCCCTAATTCATAGGTCTGGCCTGTCAACACTAGTATCAGGCCTAGTTCATAGTCAATAAATAAATGTGGTGGGTGCAGTCGTATGTGGACCAGACTCAAGACAGTTTTGGTGAAAGCAAGAGTGCCTCTAGGACGGCCTTAACCTTTTACAAATGATGCTCACATCGAGATGGCCCCACAGGCCGAAAGACTTTGGGCTGAGATTTCGAGGCCCATGCTTGGTCTAAGCCTGCCTGTCTATGCTGTAATCACTAATCAGAATCTGCTTTTTTATTAACCCAAAAAAAAAAAAAGAACCAGCTTTTTGTTTTTGGACAAGACTATTCTAATTCTTTAAAATACAAAAAGAAAAAAATCTTCAACTTTGTCTCATATGCTATTTATTTACTCCCTGAGTTTTTTAAAAAAGAAATTCCTTAAACTCTCTTAAATTTGCAAAAGAAACTCTTCTCTCAAAGATATCCGATCCATTAACAGAAAATGTTGCTCGCTAAAAATGTTAAGGTAAATACACAAAATTCCTTAAACTGTGATTTATGTGTAATTTATTTTTTGAGTTTTAAAAAATGATTGAAAGTTTTTTTCGTATTTAATAAAGTTCAAGAGATTTTTTTTAATCCTTTTTAAAACCTAAGAGATAAATGAGACGAGACAAAATTGAAGTTGAAGAGGTGTGTGTGTGTGTGTGTTTTTTTTTTTTTTTTGCATTTTACCTTAATTCTTTAGGTGATCATTTACTTGCATTTAATATTGATTTTAGTTGGTTTAATTTTGTAAATGTTTTGCGAAAAAGAATTTAGAGATGAACAGGTTGCATCACAACTAAAGTAATTAAATTTTTATTAATTGAACCAACTCTTGTTAATAGTTTGGTTTAGTGAAGAATCTATAGGCGTCTCAAGCTGGATTTTGGTTGTAGTCCATACTCAATGTGGATTGACCCTATACTTCGGCTCCTACGTTGGGCTTCGAAACTTGGACTTCAACACCAAAGGCAAAGGATACTTGTCCAGTGAAACCATAGTTTGTTGGGATGTGACTCTCTCTCTTCTTGGTGGAAATGAATCCAACTTAGGGCTGCACACGGATTTGGTTGTATGTAAAAATAAGTTTAAATTAATTTTTTTAAGTTTGGATTGAGTTGAATTGGGATTGTAAAAAATATTTAATTCAATTCAAACTAAATTAAACCAACTAAAACTAAATTAATTTCGTTCAAGTCATCGTATTATATGATTTATCTTTTTTCCTTTTTAGCATACATAAATTTTTTTAAAAAAATAAAATTAAAAAATAAAAAATAAAAAATTTATAATTTTTATTTTTTTACAACAATGTTTGAAGATGTACATTTAAAAATTATTATTTTCATCATAAAATCAAAATCAAAAGGATGAGTGACACCCTTTTAATATTCAAAAAATATGTAGAATAGCAAAATTTAAAAATAAAATGATAATTGAGTCAAATAATCGTGTCATCTAGTTACTAAAACTGAATCTGCTATCCTAACCTATTTATATTGAATTCTTTTAATTTTAATTCAAACTAATTCGAATATTTGACCGAACTCAAAAAGTTACCATCAAATCGGATCATATTGATCGAGTCCATAGATTGACTCGGATCTACCTCTATTCCGACCAGAAGGAAGTACACTGTGACCACTAATCATAATTTTGAATTAAATGGCAAGGAAGGGTGGGACTGTACTGAACACACAAACTTTAAAGGAAAGTTGCCTAACCCAATAAATGACTAATATGCAGTTCCCATGCCACCAGATGTGTAAACTAGACATGAGACACGAGAGACGAATGTGAAGTTGAGCTAACAGTGTAAAAGCCAAAAAGCAAGTTTGAGTACAATTCCTTTTCCGCCATGTGTGGCTAGCTATCTAGCTTAGTTAATGCCACTTGGTCCATGATGGTCCGTGAATTGGCCGAACTCCCGTTTCATTCCTTATTAATTTAATTTCAAGTTTCGTTTTCATCATTTAATTAGTTCTAAGAAGGTTTCAAGTAGGTGTTTGGTGTTTGGTATATATATGCATACATCTAAAATGTCTATGTGTAAAATGTCTTCTCATGGTTTAAAATCCTTTGCAATAGGTATTAGAATCTTTAACCCAATAATGAAGGAGGGTGAATAAGCTTTACCTGCAATGTGTTGTAAACCTAACATCCTATATTGGATGCAAGAACCATTGAAACATGTTATGAGCTTTCTTTCTTTTCTCATGGAACGAAGAAAGCTTGGGGTGGGCCCTTCACAGCACTTGTAATGTAATCAAAGCAAAATTTTGAGGTGAGCATTATTTATTTTAAGTATTATATTTAATAGTTGATATATATTATTAATTTTTTAAAAAGTAAAATATATTTATAACATAATTTATTTAAATTATATATATATTAATTATTAAATAAAATATTTATAATAAATAATATTTACATAAAAATTTATTTATTTATAATAATAATAATAATTATCGTCATGATCGTTATTACCATTGTCGTACTCATGTGAGATTTTAAAATTTTATACTTTAATGAATTAGGAGGTGATTTAAATTCAAATTCATTCCACTAATTGACGCAGAGATATGCGAAGGAACAGGTAGTTTTCTAATTCCGTACGCTTTCCAAGTTCTCTTCCGCTATCATCTCCGCATCAAAAGGCTCAAAACATGCATTCCTAAAGTCACTTACCTTGCACGGTGCCATAATTATTGCCATGTGAATTTCTGCTATTATCAAAGTAAATATTGTAGGTTCTTGCGTCCATTTCTAATTGAAAAAGAATCAAATATTCCATGTTAAGATGCCTATTGACAAACATTTCTTTTGAATGACGGATCGTTACATTTGTAATTCTACAAAATTGTATACATTGAGTAAAAAGAAAAAAAAATGTGTCAATAGTTCAATTGAACGCGCATAAAATTGTGTCACTTTGTGTCCTCTCTGTATAGCTTTACTCAGTTTTTGATTTTTACTTTCTGTTTTTATATTTCATTTGGAGCCTGTTATGGCTTCAATTAAAGTACTTCACCTTTTCCAATCAAGAAGGAAAAGCAAAATTGAAAATGAGATTTCAACGTATAGTAATATTGTCAAAGTTAAATTGACATTGTGAATAAGATATTTAGTTAGTTATAGTTTAGTTTTATAATTAAATTTATTATCATTTAAGTTTAGATCTGACAAAATTAATTAAGACTTCTTGAATAAATTATTTGAACAAGTTGATTATTATTTTTATTTAAAAAAATTCAATTTTTTTTATATTTTATAAATTTTTTTATAAATTTTATATTATTATTTTAAATTATTTTTATAATATTATTTGATTTAATTAATTAATTTAAATAGTTAAATTAATTAAATTTAAATTAAAAATTTTATTAATTTATTATTCGATTCAATTTTAATAACGTTGATATATAATCTGAGGCCAAACGCGTTAGAAGGAGAAGGCATAGTCACCGCAAACAATTAATTTTGAAAAGAAAAGAAAAGGGATTTTTTTTTAAGCAAAAGAAAGGAATTGAATTGAAAAGAATAGGAAAAGAAAACACAACGTACAAAGAGTTTGAGAGAAATAGCTTTCAAAGATGTACACAGGCTGGCACTTTTTATAACTACTAATTTGACCAAGCCATCATGCAATGATTCTTCTTATATTGGAAAGAGACATTTGATTGATTTGAGTATTGCTTTTCATCTTCTTTTTTTTGGTTCTTTTTGAATTGGAAAATATCGATGGCCTTCTCTATATGTTTGATGAGAAAAGGAACAATTCATATTTTTCTTAGTGTTTTGACGAAGATCAAGAAAATGACATAATATCTCTTTGAAGCAGTTAATTACTACCTAAAAAGCTATTGGCGTGACTTTTCTTTGTTGACCCACTCAATCTCAGTAAGCACAACAAGTAGAACAATCATTGATAGGTTTACGCAGTCATCTTAGAATTTTCTTTATCTAACTGGGAAAAAGATCTATAAATGAATCAAATACTTACTGGAATTTGTTTTATTTTCTGCCTTTACTGATTTATTTTTTCTTATGTCACATTTCAATATGATCGAAGTTTGGTTTTACAACCAAAAAAGTTACACTATTAGTTCATTTTAACATGAACATTCTATAAATTTATATCCGTGCAATTATTATAAATCGTTTAAACTTTAATTATTAGGATTACATTTCACAATCAAAAAAGTAAAAAAAAAGGATTCTAAGTCATGAAAAAATTTTAAGCTTGAAGCTGGATATATAACTACCTTTTATTATCAACAGAAGCTAGTTATTTTTGTTAAAATTTTCAAACATATCACATAAAAAAATTTTCAAATACAAGGAAAATAATAAATTTTAATTTTGACATAAATGATTTTCATTATTGGCCAAATGAACTGTAGTTATCAGAGATTGTAAGGATACTAGAAATAAATATTATCAAAATTTTCTTATTTGAAATGATTTCCAAACTTGACAAACTCGTTGGGTAGGACAGAAAAAAAGTATGGATTTAATTTACGATGATCACTCCTTGTTGTAAGGAAAAAAATACTTCTAAGAATCCTTGTAATAAATTAACAATATAAAATTATTTGGTTTCATGGTCTGGAATTATCAATTTTTGTCCTATTATATTGTTCTCATTTATTATAAATTAAAGTATATACTAATTTAGGCTGTACAAAAATAAAAATACTAATTTAGGCTTGATTTAATAATAATGGAATGATCACAAGAGCTCTGAAAATGAATAATTATAATCTTATATTTATTATTGTATAAATAATTACAACTCATCTTACACATTATTCTCTTGTAATAATTTTTTTTTCTTTGATTAATATATTTTCATAAGTATTACTGTAAGGTTAATTCTTTAAATATAGTTGTGATTGGTATTTGATCAAAAAACTTCTAACAAATGCTTATTTAAAAATTTAAACTTTGATTTTTTTTAAAAGTATGACTCGCTTATGTCCACATCAAACCCTTATTACTTTTTGTAACATTCTTTAATTAGATTCATACTTTTTCATATAATTATTATTTTTTACCTAATTATTTCATTATTAGAAACATATTTACCCCGTATCAACATTTCCTTCCTGATTATATAACACACCATATGTAGATAATCTCGGTATAGCTTGTTAACCATGCAAAAGAATTATGAACTTTCTTTTGGATGTGAAAGTATAGTTTCATAAGCTTTAGATTGTATTATACTAACATATTTTTCCATAATATAAAATCAACCATATTTATCACATCCTCTTAATACATTTAAACTGAAGAAATAAATATATATATTTTTTAATTATTCATTTCGTTTATTTTTATTTGTTATATAAAAAAATTATCTATAAATATTTATCAATGATATTATTAAAAAAAATTAATTAATTTTTTAATTTTATATTTATTTTTTAATAGAAAGAGAATTAATATATTAAATAAAATTAAAAAAATATTAATAACATAAAAATAATAATAATTTAATTATATTAAATTATATTTTTTTACAGTTAAAACTGTACAAAAATTTTAAAGAACAAATAAAATTAAACTGAAAGAATATCATTATTAAAACATAAATAAATTCCACCCACAAAAACAAATTTACAGAAAAATATTAACCTCACTTTTGTTATTGGCCCATCTGTCTGTATTTTGATTTGTGCTTTGTGTTCACCTCATTGCACGGCAACCCCTGAAGTTGAAGCAGTCTTCTTCCCTTAAACTTTCGGACACGTCTCACTACAAACCCCACACTCGTGCCGCAAACAGCTCATTCGCACGTGCCACCCACTCATATTCTTACATAAACTGCCTCTCTTCCTCTTCATCTTCAAATCTATCTGTTTCTCTCTCTCTCTGTGAAACTCTCTGACACAACTTCTCTGCTCTGCCATGGCCAACGCTGCAGTGACGCCAACGCCCCTGCTGAAAGATGAGCTCGACATCGTCATCCCCACCATCAGGAACCTCGATTTCCTCGAGATGTGGAGGCCATTCTTCCAGCCATACCACCTCATCATTGTGCAGGACGGTGACCCCTCCAAGACCATCAAGGTCCCCGATGGCTTCGACTACGAGCTCTACAACCGCAACGACATCAACAGGATCCTCGGCCCCAAGGCCTCCTGCATCTCCTTCAAGGACTCTGCTTGCCGCTGCTTTGGCTACATGGTGTCCAAGAAGAAGTACATCTACACCATCGACGATGACTGCTTCGTGAGTTTTCCATTCATGGATTTTCTCCCTTTCTTGTTTCTGCAATCTGGGGTTTGTTTTTTCTTCAAATTTTTGCTAGATCTTGACGTCATTTTTGAATTTGATTTCGTGCCCCCATCGTCCCTGTGCTGATTTTGGTTTGCAGAGTCTCCCGAAACTTGTGAATTTTGGATCTGGTTCTGTTGCTTTTCCATGTTATTGCTTCTGTTATTTCTGGCCATAGCATGAATTAGATCGTGTTTGTTCGATTTATGTATATGATAAATAATTTTTCTTTTACGGTTAACACTATTATAAGCAAAATGTTGTTTTGTTGCTGTGTCATATGAGATTTGGAAGTTTTAGGCATTGTCTTGAAAATTGGCTGTGTAGTGGCAAGTTTGTCAGCAAGAATGTCATGTATTTTACCGTGAAGCGTTAATCTTGGTTCATGATGTTAACTCTGTGTTTCTCGTGTTTCACTCTCCTCAATCAGTGTTGGATTAAAAACTGAAACTACGTTTAGATCAGTGTCTTTATGTGGTAAGTAATAACATATTATAGATTGAATAATTTGCAACTGATGAGATTCTGAGGTGCCGTATAGTGACATTGGTTTTATTTATTAATTTTGTTAGGATATTATAATATCCATATATTCTAGCATTCATTATTTTATTCATATTATTTCTTCTTGTTTTTTCTTTTTTTTGGTCACTTAGGTTGCCAATGATCCATCTGGAAAAAAGATTAACGCACTTGAGCAGCATATAAAAAACCTTCTCTGCCCATCCACTCCCTTTTTTTTCAACACCCTCTATGAACCTTTCCGAGAAGGTGCAGATTTCGTTCGTGGGTACCCTTTCAGTCTTCGTGAAGGTGTACCAACTGCTGTTTCTCATGGACTCTGGCTCAACATCCCAGACTACGATGCTCCTACACAGCTTGTGAAGCCTCTTGAGAGGAACACAAGGTATGAACTCCATAGTAGTCTCATGAACCTAGCTATGTAAAATTCAGATTTAGAATTTTTAGCTTGTATAAGTTTGATTCTGAGTGTTATGATTATGCTTAAGGTATGTGGATGCTGTTCTGACCATACCGAAAGGCACTTTGTTCCCCATGTGTGGAATGAATTTGGCATTCGATCGTGATCTGATAGGACCAGCAATGTACTTTGGTCTCATGGGTGATGGTCAACCAATTGGACGCTACGATGATATGTGGGCTGGCTGGTGCTGCAAGGTCCATTTTTGGCTCTTTTTTTCTTCCAGTTCTCTGCAGTAGATTGTTTTTACTTTTTAGTCCTCTCTCTTTCTGTTTGACATGTTACTCTAGTGTTTTATGTTTTATAACATGGAGAGGGCCTTGGGCAAAACAATTAGTGGTTATATGAACTCACGAGGTATTGGTATAGCAAAAATGAGTTACATCTCATGATAATTGCGGTTCGATTCTTGGAAGTCCCATAGAGTCATACTACTATCACTCCCGATCCAAAGAGATTAGGTTTATGAGACGGTTCAAATAGGCCGAACTATGTGGGAATACTCTTGGTTTATACAAAAAAAAGTTAATGTTTATATGAATGATATTGCACAAACAACTGAGATATTTCAATGATTATTGTTCAGGTCATCTGTGATCACTTGGGATTGGGAATCAAGACTGGTCTTCCCTATATCTATCACAGCAAGGCCAGTAACCCATTCGTAAACCTGAAGAAAGAGTACAAAGGCATATTCTGGCAGGAAGACATTATCCCATTCTTCCAAAATGCTGTTCTTCCAAAGGAGTGCACCACTGTTCAGAAGTGCTACATTGAGCTCGCCAAGCAAGTCAAGGAAAAACTTTCAAAGATAGATCCTTACTTTGACAAGCTTGCAGATGCCATGGTCACTTGGATTGAAGCTTGGGATGAGCTTAACCCTGCTGGAGCATCTCTGGCCAACGGCAAAGCTTAAATCAATTTTGGTTAACTGCAAACTGCCACAACTTGAAGTGGAACTATTTATATGATGTAATTTTTTTGCTTTTATTTACAACTTACTGTTATTCATCGGTTTAAATTTGCAGCATTGCTAGCTGTAATTCTATTTTTAGTAACTTCATGCTTTGAGCTTAGAAACAATAAAGTACAACGGTCTTTGGGCATTGCTTTCTTTTGATTGGTGTTCGATGGGTAGAGATCAATATAGAATATGGCAGCATTGAGTTTCATGTGAAGTAAGTGTCATAGAAAGGATAGTAATGTATGGCTTATGTTTTCACTGAGTACAGAACATTAGTGATCAAATTTTAAACTGATGTGTTCAGAATTTTGATTTTTTCTGCCGCTCAAATCATTGGCCTTTCATCTGATACTAGTTTGAATTTCAAAACATCCAAATCTATAGAGGCATGTGTTTGTTATGCTACAAAATCCCTTTCTAGATGGATGACAAATAAATAATTTCAATTAAGTAAAAAAAAAAATTACAAATAGGATCGAGAACTGCAGGAAAGTTCGAACTAGAAAGTTGAAATTCACTAAACAATCAACGGCAAGTTACAAGAGACAGATTAAACAATGAAAATTTTTCATTTTAGGATTAGAAAACTCATCTTATGAAAATTTATTTTATTTTTTCACATACCAAACTAACCCTTAATTTAAAAGAAAATTTCTGCTATTAAGTTGTGGTTGTTATCTGGTGTTCATCTTTTCATTAATTTTACTATTACCTATTCTTATATTTAAAAGTTATAGACACAGCCTAAAAGGAAAAGAGCACAGAAAGATTTATTATGTGCAAATCAAGCAATCTTCATATGTCAACTTAAAATCACATGAATACAGAAACCTAATTCTAAAAGTTCATTCTATTTAGATAAACAACTTTCAAGTATCTGCCGTACTAAGAAATTGAGAATCTAACAGTCTCTGCATCATCTGGTAGTAGCATGTCAAGAGAAGTTCATTAACTCAATCTTCTATACTTTCACGTGACTAAGCATACACTCTGGTGTAGCTGCAATAGCCATATCCCTGTCCTTTATGAGAGTTGGAAGCTTCTGGCATTGGTTTTTATCAGCAGAGCTCTGATTTTGGTTTTATTGGGTGTACACTGCTCTTGTGATTAAGTAAATTTTGTACTTCTGTCACGTACCGAGCTCCATGATTCAGTTAGCAATGGAAATTACTGCTACATTGGAATCTGTGTCACTGATTGTGTTTGTATCTGGTAAATTCGTATACTAACTTCTTTGTTTCTGTCTTTGGTTGGAAATTAGGAACTTGCCAGCCTGTGGCATTGTACCAGAAGATGTTATAATTTTGCACCTTGCCGACACTTGTGGGAATAAGGTTCCGTATCATTTTAGTACATCTTTAAATTAATTTATTTTGTATTTATAATAATTTATAATTTAAATTTTATTTTGAGAGCTTTTAAAAAAAAATTAAAATTAAACTTTACCAAACATGAATTTAGTTTGCATAAACTAAAGTTGCAACTGTACCTGTTTTGAGTTCCGAGCTCATAGTGCACTTTGGATAATTATTTTCGTTAAGTTACTGTTAAAATGAAGATTAGTGTATTTATTTTCGAATATTAAGAACAACTGAAACTGATTCGAGACTTGTTCTCATTAATTGGGTGTAATGCAGTTGGTATATATATTAGAATCCCCCCCATTTAAAGTGCATAAAAGAAGTTATGAACTTAACATATATTATTGGATACCTGTTTCTTCAAACTTCCAGTGGTCCCTTTTCCCTAATTCATTTCTTTTTGCAACATAAAGTCATCATTACTGTGTTTAGTTGTTTTCTGATTTCATTTTCAGTTAATGTGTTTTCAATAATCATTACAAAAATATCACTTATTTTCATGCTATTTCTTAATTTCAAAATTTTGTTAAAGAAATAATGAAAATAATGATTTCTTATTTTCACCATTTTGTTTGAAAACAAGAAATAGAATAAAAAAAAAATAACATTTTTATAATCATAACTGAGAACTTAGCAATTAAAAAAAAAACAAAAATCAAACCAAACATCGCATTAGAATCCTTGTTCGAAAATTGAAGTCCTCCAATTTCAATTTTAAACTATAGCAGCTTTTTTTGGAACTAGCTGCCCATTCATTCTGAATGAGATTTAGATGGAAGTGAAGATAACCGACTGAAACAAAATCAGGGCAAGTGTGTACGGTCACACCACCCTTGACCCACACAATCTTAGATACCTCTTAATCTTGGTAACTTATAACAGGCCCAGTGTACATCAGATTGCTGACCTGAATCGCTTGCATTTAGTGAATAATTTTCTTGACATAATGATTTTGATCAAAAGTTCAGTCTGCAGACAATGTCCAGTCAAGTAACCAAACATTTGGACATCTTCGAGAATCTGCATGCTCAGTTTTGTTAGCCAGATAAATCATTATTTTTCCAGTGTGCAACTGCAGAGGGAAAAAAAATATCAGGATAGGACTTCAAGACCTGTTACAGTACCTCCCTACCTTACAAAGCAAAGCTCCAAGTTTATAAGAAAGAGATGCCCAAGGTTTTGTTTTTGATGAAAAACATGGTGCCCAAGCAGGTCAAATTGGAACTTAAACCATATGAAATACCAAATACAAATTCACTGAAAAAACCTATTATTCCCAATACAAATTCAAGAAATAAAAAATTGCCAGATTCAATATCTAATTTGACACAAAGTTACTTAACCTTGCCACAGCATTTTGCGTAATTGTTAATTGAGGAACAAGGTCCACTATCTAGCTCTCCTTTACTCAGCTCACACTCCCTCTACTATCTACAAAATTTAATGACACAAATAGGCTTTCTTTGGTAAAAGAAGATATAGAACTCCAGGACCTCAAGATTGGATGAATCAATTTGAAGAAAGAACCTCATTTGTGAGCTAAGATGTGATATTATCTTCTGTCTTCTGCCTCTTACTTTTAGATTCTTCATTGTCTTCCTGGTTGAGGGCTCCATTAATTGCTGCTGGACCCAAAAGAGAAGCATGCTTGCTAGTAATTTGACGTCCTGCCCTAAGTTTAGGACCCCAGTGCCTTTCAGGATTTGGAAGAAAGCGGGCAACCTTCTTAGCTTGTGCCTTGCTAAGAGATGCTACAGCTCGAGCAAAATTTGCCTAAAAGGGGACATGGACAACAGAAGTTTTAGCCACCATTACTAAACCGGATCATAGGCTAGGCCAAATGCCAAAAACTGGGCCCAGACCAAGTCCAAGCTCCTGGTAATTCACCATGGCTCAGACCTCCACACAGGCCCTATTATATGCTAAGTATAAACAACAACAGATATAAATTGCACTATTACAGAAATATTCTCATATAAATAGCCATACATTTTGCATGAGAAAATAAAACTAGAGAGGAAAAATATACCTGAAGAACAGGTTCCTTAGCAAGTATCACACTTCCTGGTTGATCTGCGGGTTGAGCTTTCACAGGATGATTTTTGACCTATAGTAAAACAGAATCAGTGACTGTAAAGTGAAAAAGCAAAATCATTCCTTATGCGTTGCCCAAAATACCCAAACATTAGGAAACAAACCACTATAAGAGTAAGTTGCAAGTACCATCGTAACGAAGGTACAGAGCATTTTATAAACAAGCAATAACTCAGACACACTCAAACACATCCACACCCACACCAGAAAATCACAGTCTGCAAGCACCAACAGACTGTCAACATAAAAAAGAAACAAGTCTTAACTACACCATGAGCTGAAAACCAACAACAATCGTGTAGTTCTTACCCAACAGCGCATTATATCCCAAATAACATCCATGGGCGCATCAGATTTTAGCCCCAATGGATTAACATGAGATCCAGATATACGATAGCCTGCATTGATCACGGCAGAATGGAAAATAACTGCAGATGGAGAAGTGCATTTAAGTGTTGCACAGAGATTGTGCAGACTCAGAAACAGGGGAACATCTGGCAATTCCTGAAAATAATACAATAATTTAATATTAGAATAACTATAAACAGGAATTTTAACTGATATTGGAAGCCTAGTAAGTTGCACCACATAAAGAAAAAAAAACACCTGCTACACTTCTGAATCATGCCATACTGTGCTATGTGCATGGTGTCAAGAAATAGACAGTACCAAAACACACCTCTGATATTGTAGTCAACACAGCCAATATGCGATCATAAGCAGGATAGCTTTCCTTCAGAGATTTCACATCTGCAAGTATAGAAGCCACCCATTCTTGATCATGGATAGGAGCAGACCATATAGGCCCACCCATATTGAATTTTTTCCCACAATCACTGCATTCTTGAGGAACAACAGGACCATGGCCAGGCAGATATCTCACACTATTATTCTGAAGATGGAAAAATGAAAATAAGTTCCCCCATCAAGACATCATTCAATTTTAAATTCAATCAAAATAAAGCCAATACATTTAAATGGACCTTGCAGGCTTCAAGGAGTACAACATACTAGCCCTCTGGTCTACTGCCAAGAGCCATACGCCCCCCCCCCCCTTCAAACAAATATCTAGAACAAATAAATCTATTTTCGTTGCTCAGAGCAGTTCTATTTTTTCATAGTTGTATGCTGTCCAGGGAAGTCAACTCAGAAACCTGATGATTAACTGGGACAAGAGAGGAGAAATGCTTTCCTCTTCCAATCCCAATTTCTCATGATTTTGCTGCCAATTGCCATCTTCTTGGCAATCAAAATGAACCACCAGCATTAGACTTGATATAAAACATAAAAACTACAAAATTAATTGTAAAAAGAACACCTAAAACCAAGGCATCGTAATAGAATTGATGATATACAACATCTCCCACATTACAGGCTGAGACCTCTAACAAATGAGGTAAACCTAGATGTGATAAATACCGCAAAAAAAAAAAAAGGTTTTTATCCAGGTATGTTGTTTGTACATATATAGTTAGTGGTGTCAACTACCATCTCAAACACAGAGACTGATGGGTCTAACCTAACAGTCTGTTTCTTCCACTATACAAGGATCAAAACCAGCCAAATTCCCACTTCTAGAACTTGGTAAGAACATTCATAGACAGCATTTCATGGGCTGTGTCCACACCCACACCCCCCATTTTTTTTTTGGGACTTGGCTGTGATTACATTAAAATAAATTATCCAAAAAATAAAAAAATCATCCAGCAGGCGTTTATCCAAAAGACAAGCTTTTCAAAAGACAAGAAACCTAGAAAACCAAAAAGGCCAAAGCAATCATGAGGTTAGATGTAAGAATGAAAGGAACAGATCATAAAATAGAAATTTGCACTACACACAACTCACTAACAAAAGCATCAAGAGGCCAATAGCTTTGATAATTACAGAGCATCATAGAAAAGCATATAACTTGCCAAGAGGCACACAGAGAGAAGGTGTAGAAATACGGAACAAAATGGTGATACATATACAAATATAATTTTCAAATTGCTAAGACAAATATATAGCATGTCTGGTTATTGTTATACATCTACGAACAAGTATAATTTTCAATGTTAAGGTCTCGCAACATGGTTCCAGCAGCAGACAATAACAGGATACACACCTTGGAAATGGTTCTCCCAATGGGCTGTAAGTGGAAAGAATCACAACCAGTACACTGATAAACATATGAAAGCTTTAGCGGAGTGTTTTTCATTGCACTAGCAGAACTGCAATAAAATATTTGATGTTTCAGTCGGTAGCAAAGAAAGTAATGTAGTGTTATGAAATCATCATTTCTCTAACAAAATATTTTACAAAAATGACATGACAACAAAACTACGAGTACTTACGTGTATATACGAACAAAAACACGAACATAAAAGTCCATCTGAACAGAGAGCACAGGAACAATATACCGCTTGTAACGATTAGCATGACTCTGCATTAAATGGAGAGAAAAATATTATATCTATACTATAAGAAAAAATTGATAGATGTTTTAAATGCTATAAAATTTAACACAATACAATTGGGTATATAATCTCTATGCATCCAAATGAGAGGAGACTACAACACCCAATTGTTAACAAATGATCAAGTTACCATCAATATATGATTATAGAAAGCCTATCTGAATCAGTTCCAAACTACGTTGTCCCCCTCACCCCCCCCCCCCCCCAAAAAAAAAAAAAAGAAAAAACCAAAAAAACCTCTTACCTAGGGATTGGATTTCCAGAATAAGGAAAATGACATGTTTTCCCTTCCGATAAAAAAGCAAAATTCTTGCCTATCATTCAGCAATTGATGGACATCAGTGTGCCTTGATATATAAACATGCTGGTAATACATTCAACTGATATTGAAAATTTACCTTTGTCTTTGCAAGCATGAAAACAAGAAAACAAACAAATGATATATTGGAAAGTGTAAATCAATGTATTAAAAGAGAGTATAGACAGAGGTATAAACTCTGCAGCACAGATACAAGCAAAAGATAAAAGTACTGGCATCAGATACATATCCTATATTGACACTCGACCAATACAACTGATATGTATTCAGGGAGTATAGGGGTTTTCGTTTAAATTCGGATTTTACAATTTCAGGTACAGCTTGCGTAGGATTCAATTGGCTAAATACATATCCACATGTTTTTTTCCTTTCACATGTAAGGAAAGGATAGCAACATTTATCATCTAACATTTCTCAAATTTTTACTATTTGCATAACTATACTCATAGTTGTTAGAATCGCACGATTCACAATTCGAATTGCACGATTCGATACGATTCAGCAAGCCAACGATTCGTATCATGTGGTGAATCACAGATGGCTTTGAATCGTGCGATACATGCACGATTCAATGCGATTCCATATCAACGATACGATTCAAACGATTTTGCGATTTAGTTTTTTTTTTTTTCCTTTTTTCTATCACCAATTCTCTCAAGAGAATTCAAAGAGATAGAGACTTAAATTATTAAATAAAAGGAATTGAAGGGGCATTACTAAATGCACTTGGTTCAATTGCTTTTTTTCGTTACTGAACATAGAACCGGTTTTCATTCATGTTGCAAACCAATCACTCAACTCACTTTGTTTTCGTTTTTTTGGTTTTGCCTTTTTGGGTGTTCACACAGTCATTGTTTTGCTATGGTTCTGAGTATTCACATAGTCACTCTCTATTGTTCCTAAGGATAAGAAGGGAAGGAAGGAGTATGTTACCTATGGGCTTGCTTATGACTTATGACTTATGATAGCATTATGGTATTATACTATTATCGAAGTTTACTATTTCCTTAGTGATGTGACATTTAAGTATTTATTTGAGACTTTTAAGTATTTTGTTCATGTTTTAGATGTGGAATCATGAATATTTAAGTTTTTTATTGATGTGTTCTGAATCGTACAATACATTACGATTTCACGATTTAAAAAATTGAACAAACGATTCTCGATACGATTCACGATTTGACAACTATGACTATACTATATAATGATGGGACAACCAAGCCACCTCTCAATTCCTTTTAATTGAAACAAGTTCAATTATTTCTAATTTCAATGTATATCAGCATTTTAGACATACCTCAATGGAAGCCAGAAGGATTCTCAAAGCCATTTCGTGGCAATATTTTCCTCTCAGCGGGTATGATCCATATCTACAATGAATAGCAGTTGCAAGAAGTTCAGTCCAGTAATCAAATTCTATTCTAATGAAAGCAAATAACCAATAAGAGAATTAACATTACTTTGAATAGCAGACCTCCCCATTTCCCCCACAGAGCACTGCCATATCTGTTGCAGTGCACATCAGCAATACCTCCATCAACAACAGATTGAACTGCTGAATCCAGAAACACAGAAGGTGAACCATAAGGATCAAGATCAACCTGAAAAAACAGAACGCATAAAGACCATGAAAAGTGGATAAATTTAAAAAACATATAAACAAAGCCTCTTTGCATAAGATAGAACAACAGATAATGCATTTAGTTATTAATAAGGGGTCACAAGTGATGGATCCTATATTTTAAAAGTTCTTTTCCTTAGATTAAAAGGTCAATACAAGCACATAAGAGTAGCATCCACTTACCATAAGCAACTAGGGCGTAGCTTAGGAAAATTGGGTGGAGTGGGAATTGGGGTGGAGGTCATAGGTTCAAGTCATGGTAGCAACTCCTTGATGTACCAAAATAAAATGCATCCACTTACCACATCAAATTCTTTAGGGTGGGTTAGCATATATACACGAGCATCTACAAGATGAGACTCCACTTTTGAACATGCAACCGAACCGTTGAATTTGATGTTCCTTCTGCATGCCTCCACAGAAACTGCCAGAAGCAAAAATTAGGAGCAAGCAAATTCCTAGGCTTAATATGCAAAAAAGAAGCACTGAATACACGAAAGAGCAGCCTAACCCACAAGCTGTCAAACCCCACCCCCCCCACCCAAAAAAAAAAAATCTTAGGAGATTGGGGAGGATCAAAGGTAACAATGTACATAGCCTAGCCCTCAACCACACACAAGGGTAGAGCTTTCCATGTTTTTAAACCCATCAAATAAAACTGTAAGACAATATACAGATTTATTATTTATATACTGAAAACGCTTGAAATACCTTTATCATTGTCCAAAGCAACAACCTGACCAATCCCTTCTACTTCACGAGCATATCTGAGAGCCCTTAACCCAGAAGCAGACAAGGCCTGTGTATACAGGCAATTAAAAGAGCAATTATACACATGATACTACTTCTGGATTTGCATTGCAAAGAAAATTTTCTAAATCAAATATTGACTGTACAATAGTGTTTATGATGCCTGGATGGCATTAAAGAATCATATAAATGAAAACTAAAAAAATATGAAAACCTCAAGAACTCTTGGTGGCTTCAGTTTTCTCTGTCCTTTTCCTTCCATAATATTGATTGACTCTCCTGTGGTATTGCATTCTTCAGTGGTCTTGACTGGTTCTTCTGTCGTCTTGCATGGTTCAGTGATCTTGGCTGATCCTTCCATGGTACTGCATGGTTCTTCTGGAGATATCTCTTCCTCTACTTCACATTCCTCATTAGATCTATGATCTTCTGGAGGAGATTTTTGAGCTCCATCCTCAATAACAGATTCAGGAGAATCAATTTCAGATACATTTTGTGCTGTTTTTGTTCTCTTGGACAACATTGCTTCATGCTCTAGCTTACGTTTAAAAATAAACGTTCTCAAAACAGCAATTGATATATCCCTGTTATTAACCTGATAATTATACAGTGGAAAGATCAGTATCATTTCACTAACAACTAAACCTAATAAACCATTCACAAGTGCTAAACTACATAGAAATGCTACAAAAGAGAAAGGAATCATGAATTCAGCTGATAAAATTTAGACTCCAAGATGCATTTCCTATTCCCAAATTCAGTAATGCAAATGATGACAACTGAGGCATCAATAAACTCCATCTAAAACAATCCATAACCAGAAAACAATTGGAAGATTATAATATCCCTTCACTACACAAATTTCAAAATGCGATCATTCTTTACTTCCTGGCATTTTTCTACCAAGAAACAAACACTGTTTCTCTAAAACATTGACGGTCAGCATATCTGAGACAAAATGGATTACACTTCACCTGCGTTTACCATCACAAGCATGATTTCAAAAGCAAAGAAAAGATATATCAAGAAACAAACACAGTTTCTCAAAAATATTGAAGGTTAGCATATCCGACACAAAATGGATTACACTTCACCTGCGTTCACTATCACAAGCATGGTTTCAAAAGCAAAGAAAACGCATAAAAAAAAAAAAAAAAGAGCAGATTTTGGGACCTGCGTTTTGTTATAGAAGACCTCATTCTTCGCGTGCATAAGAATCTCAGCTTCCCCCTCCTTGATAATTTTATAATCATTGAGATCCGTCGACATTGTTCCACCTACATCATGCAAAATCAAATCCTGGGTCTCTTCCCTCTTGTGCTCCTCCGCTTGTTCTTCGGTTCTGTTGCAGAAGGAAGACGAAGACTGCAGTAGTGACAGACCCTCTCTTGCACTCCTACTACTTGCCATTGCAAGCTTTTGCTTGCAGTTTCAGAGCTTGTGCTTCTGCGACCATCACGAAACTGCCAAGTTTATAGAAATGTGGCCCTATTGAGATTTTTCAATTTCTCTTCCCTTAAACCCTAATACCACAAAATAGCAACCGCACTATTCAGAAAATTTCTGAATGGAGCAAATTTTTTTAAGTTACTGAATGGAGTGCTTTTAATTTACA
The DNA here is from genome assembly GCA_019955255.1 of Castanospermum australe. Lineage (NCBI taxonomy): Eukaryota > Viridiplantae > Streptophyta > Magnoliopsida > Fabales > Fabaceae > Castanospermum > Castanospermum australe. Next base: position 305,930 of record NSJW01000870.1, on the reverse strand, counting down.
AAATCAATTGAATTAGCAAAAATATCTTTTGCATTAATTATGATTTTATTATATATCACCATTATATGATTTGAGCATGGTCTATTATTTATTAACCACTTAAAAAAAATTAAGCACTTAAAAGTACTCCAATTAAAAACATAAATCGAATTATAGAGTATATTTAAAACTACAAAATTTAAGAATTTATTTAATTTATAAATAAAATATTTTATTTAGAAAGTTATAAAATAGAAATTGATTTAATTTTATAATAATTTTTAAGTATAAAAATAATTTCTAAATCAAATTAAATCACTTAAATTTAAATCAAATTAAATCAATTTTATTTTTTGTTTATTCCAAACATAAGGTTATGGTTGAATGGTTTATAATCTCTAAATTGAGATAGGAATTTTACCAATAAACATTTTTATTTTGAGAATTAGATATTTATTTTTAAGTTTGGTGGAAAGTTTAAATTTCAAACTTAGGTTATGGGAGAATATATTTTAAATATAAGATCATTATTTTAAAAATTAGATTTTAATTAATATTAAACCAGTTCAACTGTTAATTAGTTTGGTTTTTTGATATGGCTTACCCTGAGAACCAAACCATGTCGCATGGTATTTGAAGCTACCAATTTGCTCTTCCTTAGACTTTTAATGCTATAGTACTTCGTTTCAATATACAGTTCTAATTTCCTCATAAAAAGTTTAACCAAAATAGTATATTGGTTTTGCTTCTTGCATTTAGTCAAGACCCTTGCATTCTCCTCTTCTTAGTAAATTTTGGCCTATTGAATAATCTAAAGATTCTTAATTTTTTTATTTTTTATATTTATCACTGGTCAAGACTTTTTAATTCACTCACGTACTGATGTTTGAAAGTGATATAATTGAATTTTGACTCTCATATTATATTAGATTTTAATCTAAAATTAATTAATATTAAATAAAATTATTTAACTAATATATAAACCGTATCCTAAAAATTAAAGTAAGCGATATAAGACTTTAACGTTAAACATTCTTATTAATTCCAAAACTAATTAAGAACATTCTTCAAATATAACGAATATGTATCTTATATTAAGAGAAGTCATAAAATAAATCAAACAAACATGAAAGATCAAATAATAATAGCAAGGTTAACCTATTACAACAAGATAATCATTTAATAAAATAATAGTTTCATATTTCCTAAGATATGAAAGGTCATATGATTAAGAAAATATTCTCCAAACCCTAACACCATCTGTGAGTATGAATGTGAAAGGGAACATTGTGTGTCGGGAACGATGTGCTGTGATTGAAGTGCAGGTACGTGGGGTGGACGTGTGTGATTATGCAGTGCTACGTATGAAGTGCAAGTGAAAGTGGGTGCATATGTGATTACGTGGGTGTATGTGGAGTAACGTGGGGGCGGTGGTACCGTGCGATGTTGATGCAAAGTGGTGAGTGCCATGGCTCGTGTGGGAATGTGATTTCTTTTTTTTTTTTGGGTCATACAGCATACTGAATAGAGTTGAATAAACATTTATGTATTTTGAGAATTTGATTAAAAAATAAATCAAATTATATCATTTAAAACAATATATATCATTAAAAATATTTTTAAAAAATATAAAAAAATAAACTAATAAATTAATAAATTAACCTATTAATTCATGAGTTAAGAGAATTGATTTAAAATCTTGAACTCTTTTAATAAATCAGGTGACCCAATTGGACTCATTTAAGACAAGCTTATCTAAGGTCAAGCCGAATTGATCCGTTATCCACCTCCATTAGTGGAGTCTATACTAGACATTCTTTAACATCTATCTTATTTTTTGCTTTTGAATTTTCTCCCAAAGCCTTAAATGTTTGAGGCCCAAACTTTTGGGGTCGCTACAACCCAAACCCACAATATGAATCAGACTCTACTCAAGCATAGACATTAGACGAAGGTTGCTGACCAGGAAAAACAAAAAACCAAGGTTTGGCTTATAAATATGAAAAAAAAAAAAGAGAAACGAAAAACTGCATAGATGCATGAGGCTTGACCAATTTTGGCTTTAGACAACTGAGAACACCTCACTGCAAGGCCAGACCAATGCTTTCAAGAATCGTGGTGCAGGAGATGAGGCAAACGGGGTGTTGCATAGCAAGTAGAAACATGGTTCACACATGTTCTGAGGTGTTGAATTAAGGGTATGCCCAAAGAAGCATAAACACTTCAAAATAGTTACTATACCTGGGTTAGATATATATCTATGTCGGACACTCTTCGGACACTTTTAGTCTTTATCATAAATTTTTGTGTTTACATTATTTTTTTGAATTTATTCCAATATAAGTATAATATCGTAAGAATCAGATAAACGAGAGTCTTTTATCATACTTATAATAAAAAATACTGATTTTTTTTTATTAGATTTGAGTTAGGAATGCTTATACAGTAATGTTCATATTTTAAATATATGTATTTGTGTTAAGAATTGTGTTTTTATGTTACATATATATTTAAAATTTATGTTTTTATATCAATCTCATATTAACTTTATATTTTGTATCATAGTCGTATCGTGTCTTATAATTATTAAAATGTATAATATATTTGTGTTTGTGTCGTATCGTATTCGTGTAACATGTCGTGTCCGTACTTCATAGGGTATGCCTCTTTCTTGAGGATTTAAGGTTTTATTACAAGAGGTGGTGGAGATGATAATGCTAAAGAGGGTTATATCAGGCTCTGGGGACAAACTCATCTTGGAATATGTTCAAGCCACAAAGACAAGGAGGGCTTCTGTTACCACAGGAAGTCAAGAGGAAAACATTGTGTGGGTTATGCATATGGTTATAAGAAATTAAAGACAACCATTTTAAGAAGGCATTTGATGAAAATATATATGGAATGGAGGTTAACATTAAACATTTGGAAGCATGGCAATAGTTCCAAATGAATGAGTATAAATGTCTCAAGATTATGTGTGTTTCTCAACCAAACATTTTAATGTGTATCGAAACAAACAACTTGATGGAATATCTGCTAGATGCTGAATAGATTACTGCTGCGAGCACACCACTGAAAGACGAGGAAAGAGAACAATAAAAATTTTGGCAATTGGGATCATTTAGGCTTATAAGAGATAACCCAAGGAGTTAGACTAACAGTTAAAGAGGTGTGAGATTCTAGTTTTATCTTAACTATTTGAGTTTAAATTTCGGCCGACAATTAAAGAAATTAATTTTTTTTAATGTCCCAAGCTGATATAGTATATGGTAGCATTGATAAAATTATTTAAGAAGAGATTTAATTCTAATTAAGGTAAAAATTAACTCGAAAATACAATTTTTATTAAATTTTTTTAAAAAGATAGATTAAGAAAATCGGTAGCAGGGTGGTCAAGAGAAAGTGGAATTAAACATGAGAACAACATTACGGAAAGTGTAGGTAAAAAGTCAGAATTTACTATTATTTTTAGATTTATTATTTTATTGATTTATTTATTTAACATACATTTAGTAGATAAGTATGTGTTTAGAATTTTTTGAGATACAAAGAAAAAATTAAAAATTTGCTGCCATAATATTAACATGTACAATCTTGTCTAATCTTACATGGTACACTAAATTAAGTTCAAGAACTTTAACTTAAAGCGATATTAATTGGAGACTGTTTAATATTAGGTTCCAATTTCCAATTTTAGCCATGCAGTTTTGCATGCACTTTAGCCTACCTTTGTCTCTCCATATTAGGTGTTGGACCACCTCGGTCAAAAATTTTTTTAAAAAAAATCAGCCTAAATTAATGAAGCCTTAAGTGTTGAGAGGAGTAAAATGAGTTGTCCTTTTCTTTCTTAAAGATCAATCAAAAAATTATTTTTAGATACTTATAGTTCAATTTATTTGCGCTTTGATTTGATTGGTGTGAACAATTATTTTCAATTATATATATATATATATATATATATATATATATATATATATATATATTAGTACTCAAATTTTTACTTCGTTCTTTGGATTTTATCTCCTCATTTCCTCATTAGCACAAGCACAACTTTACAAAACGGATCAAATGCATAATTTTATTAGTCTCATTGCATTTTTTTACCGTAATTTATAAAATGGAGCATATTAAACCCTAATTTTTAACATTATATGTTACATTTCTCACTTTTTATTAAAAGTAAATTATAATTAAGAATAATTAAGATTAACGGTCAATAATACCCCTTGTTATCTTCATCTTTATTCACCTTCAACACTTTTCCGTCTGTTTCAGACACACTTACTCCGAAAACCCCAATACAACTTTTCGTCAACCTAAAAGCCCTATAGCTGAGTAAAACGGGTCCTCCATTACCAGATCCCACCAACAACGGACCAATGCTATGTTTGGAATTTTTTATTTTTTGTTGACTTTTATGTTTGGATGTTTTCGAGTGAGGAAAAAGGGATGGAAATGGAAGGAAAGGAGGGGAAGCCAAAAATCAAACTTTTACATTGAGTCAAAGAATTATCATAATGCTACTTGAGTTATAATTGAGGTATAGACTCTCCATCAACGGTGATAAATTAGGTTCAAATTCTCCTATTTCCTAATTAACAAATGCTCACTCTCTTAAAAAAATTGTCATAACGCAAACAGCTATGAAATTAATGTGCATCATTAAGAATTTTATTTATTATAAGGCCTGTTTGCTTTAAATTCTCCCCAATGCCAACAAGCTTTGGGAAGCATCTCCCTCATTAGGGAACATTTTTTCCCATTGCTCCCCAATGCCCTTTTGGGCAGTGGAGGTCATATGTTCCTGTACTATCTGGTTTTTGGGTTTGTGATAGGATGTAACAAAATTTTGGTAATATGTTTGCTTTAAACAAAGGGGAGAGCACAGAGTGTAAAGGAGAGAAGGATGAAGATAAGATAGGGGTATTGTTGACCATTAATTCATCTTTATTATTCTTAAATATTAATTTCATTTTCTTATGAAGGTAAAGATTGCAACAGATAGTATTAAATTAGAGTGTAATGTTCTCAACTATATAAATTAAGATGAAAAGCACAATGTAACTAACTAATAAATTAGGAGAGTAAAATGCATTTGAAAAAAAAACTAATTTTGTATTTTATTACTTGTATTTTTATATTATTCCTTTATAATTCAGTCTATATAATTCTAATAATATTTGATTAAAGATAAATAACATATTTACTAAGAACATGTTTACAAAATTTATAGGCTCTTGTTTTTGAATACTAAAAGTCACCAATTTAATAAATTTAGATACAAATAAATATAAATTAAAAGTAGAAGTAAATTAATTTTAATTATAATTATTTTGCTAACAGCATCACATGCATAGACACACAATGAAAGAGAGGGGAGAGAGACGCTAGTAACTTGACAAGAGCACACACAAAGAGTAACTTCACAAATAGAATGTGGGACTGTTGCGAAACATTAGAGAGAGTCCCATTAGTAATATATAATAGATTTGATAAATTTTACTGTTGAAGCATTCAAGGTTTTATGGAGATGCATATAGAAGTTGGGGTGTCCTTTTGATTAGAGAGGAACTCACTACCTGTCCCCACTCTGCTTGCTTGCTTCAAACTCATGTCTCTGACTCAACGTGGACACAAAAGCAAGACCATAAAGAGGAGGTTCACAAAATTGGTTGGCAAGGTCTGGAAAAGGGACATATGTTCCCTAACATGATCAAGTTGTGGACACAGGAGGACCGTAATGCACATTTCTATTTCGTCTCATGCCAAACTTATTCAACCCTTTCTACGTTCCAACCCATTCTTGGAAAAAATTCAAGAAATGGGAAATTTCCTAGACATATAATCTTCATTGACAAACAAGAAAGGGAAAAAGAAAAGGCCCTTTTTTCAGATCAATTGTTGACTTTGTTTGCCTGCAGAAGGAAACATGAGAAATCTACAATAGCCTTTGGCTTGTTTTGGGACAAACCTCTTAACATATATTTTTCAGTGTTATGTTCCTTCGTCAAAGAGTTCCTGAAAGAATTTATCTGTACGGAATCAGGGGTACACCAGGTGAATTCATAGTATGGTGAGCCTAACCCATCAGAGAAAAATGTCCTGTTCAAACACAACCGTTGAAGTGTTATGTTCACTCTTGTATCTCCCGCTCATTCTGGTCAGTGGCCGTTGCTTTAAGATATGGGAAGTTAAACGGAAGTCTCAAGTGTGAGACAGTGATGGAAATATAAATATGCAGGTACCTAACAACCATTAGGTGAGCCATCACTGGAAACCCCGAGAGAGTTCCCTGCAAGTCTCTTTTTCTACATTACTACACATCCAATGCCATAGCATTTGGCTCCTAAACAGCTCTGGATCCCCAAAAGTTTCTGCCACTTAGCTGAAGACATTCCAATCTGAAAGGAAGTTGCCAAGTCTAGTGGTCAATTATCACAGTTGATAACATCAAACTATATTCAGGCAATGAGGCTTGTCATCTCAGCTCTCTGTGTTCTTGTGCTATTCTCTTATGCAGGTGAGATAAAGAGTTACCCTCTCTGCAGATTTTGTTTCACTGTCGCATACATTTTTTCTGTTTCTTTTCGCCTTTTCACTTTCACATGCATATTCAACAAATTTGTTGATGTTTCTGGTTATAGCTGCGTATGATCCTTTGGATCCAAATGGAAACATAACGATCAAATGGGATGTCGTGTCTTGGACACCAGATGGCTATGTGGTAAGTTCAAATTGCAATGCTGCTTGTTTTACATTTTCTAGCCCACACAAAATTCCAACAAATAGCTAGACCTAGTTGTCAAGGTTGCACTGAAAGATCAAATAAAAAGACCAAGATAGATAGAATGTCACAGTACTGTCAGTTAGCATTGCAATTTATTGCACAGCGAGTAAAATAGATGGAACCAAACTAATTAAAAAGTAACCCTTCAAAATATAAACTATTAGATATTAAATCAAAGCCTGCAGTCATGTAATGAAATCAACAGTTTCTGCCTGTCAAATTTTCGACCAGGCAGTGGTAACAATGCACAATTTCCAAATGTTTCGGCACATCGTGAATCCTGGGTGGACCTTGGGATGGTCATGGGCTAAGAAAGAAGTTATATGGTCCATGGTAGGAGCTCAAACCACAGAGCAAGGAGACTGCTCTAAGTTCAAAGGCAATGTACCTCACTGCTGCATGAAAACTCCCACAGTTGTGGACTTGCTCCCTGGTGTACCTTACAACCAGCAATTCTCAAACTGCTGTAAGGGTGGAGTGGTGGCAGCATGGGGCCAAGACCCTTCATTAGCTATCTCATCCTTCCAAGTGAGTGTTGGGCTGGCTGGTACCTCAAACAAGACAGTTAAACTCCCCAAAAATTTCACTCTCTTGGCTCCAGGACCAGGCTATACTTGTGGCCCTGCCAAGGTCGTTCCTTCCACCACTTTCCTTACAACTGACAAGCGCCGCAAGACTCAAGCACTAAGTAAGTTCTCTAACTTAGAAATATCAATTTCCTCCGCAACTTCTCCATCAAGAATTCTCAAAGTTTCATTTGTTTTGTTTTATGCAGTGACATGGAATGTTACCTGCACATACTCACAATTTCTGGCGAGAAAGAACCCAAGTTGTTGTGTATCTTTGTCATCCTTCTACAATGAAACCATTACCCCTTGTCCCTCTTGTGCTTGTGGCTGCCAGAACAAGAAGAATTGTGTCAAGTAAGTCTGATAATTCAAAACAATAATGACCTCATCATATCTGACAACTAGACAACCTAAGAGAATCTCCAATTATTTTCTCACATGTTGGTATGGTATGCAGGAGTGACTCTAAACTTCTCAGCATGCTGGGAGTTCACACTCCAAAGAAAGACAATGAACCATTGCTGCAGTGCACTCATCATATGTGCCCAATCAGGGTACACTGGCACGTGAAGCTCAACTATAAGGATTATTGGCGAGTCAAAATCGCCATAACAAATTTCAATTACAGGATGAATTACTCCCTCTGGACTCTTGCTGTTCAGCATCCAAATCTTAACAATGTCACCGAAGTTTTCAGTTTTGATTACAAGCCTGTGCTTCCCTACGAGTCCATAAGTGAGTGTCAGCAAACAGATATTTTAAAGTGTTTTGTAAGTCAATAATTTCAAGAATGACTAATCAAGTGTATTATCATTTTGTATGCAGATGACACTGGTATGTTCTATGGCATGAAATACTTTAATGATCTATTAATGGAAGCCGGACCAACTGGGAATGTTCAGTCAGAGGTGCTTCTTCGGAAGGACAAGGATACATTCACATTCAAGCAGGGTTGGGCATTTCCTCGCAAGGTCTACTTTAATGGTGAAGAATGCATGCTGCCCCCACCTGATACCTACCCATTTCTCCCTAATTCTGCCCCAGTAAACCTACTTGACTTCCCAGCATTTGTTTTCTCATTGCTTTTCTTGCTAGCCGTTTGGTGGTGAACTGGTACATAGAGAGTGGATATTGTTTTGTGAAATTTTGAAGCCTAGTTATCCTACACACAAGATAAAGTGACAAAAGGTATGAAGACTCTTAAGTCTTTCTTTGGAAACACCAAGCCAGACTCATGGATGTGTTTTGTGATACATGAGCACTAAAGGGATGCTCAATATAACTCCCAACAATGATTTTGTCTGATCATGATAAATGTTGGTCTTGCAATGCCATAATGAATACTTCATCTCTCTTTTATTCTGTTCCTTTAGACAATATTGATTTGAGCACGATACAAATAAAGATCCTTATTCCAAGTAGGAAGCTGCAAGTAAAAAGACCATAAACATTTCAAATGCACATATGATTCATGAAGTCTATCTTTCCATTTGATAGGTTCCTGTATATATTTATTACAATTACTGTCACAATTACAATAAGGATCTAAAACCAATAAATACATCATTAAATTACAACAGGCAGAAACAACAATACAGTAGCAAATTCAACCACCAATATGCTGAATCTTTGTAACAAATCATTGGACACTTTGAGCTAATTTTGAATTGCCACTGGATGTCATCCACCAGCTTGCTCCAAATTCCAACTTGACATCCCAAATTTGAGTCAAAACTGGTCTTGACTGAACTTTCTATGACAAACTTGAGTGTAGCACGAATTGAAACTTTAAGCATATGCATAAAATAGCAAGGCCACCAAGGAAGCCATCACTAAAGCAAGCAGGGAAACCTCTTGTCTGGAACCAGCATTAGGTAACCACGGATAAGCATCAGGTGGTGGCATCACACAGTTGTCACCATTGAAATAGATCCTTCGAGGAAAAGCCCAACCCTTATCAAAAGTAAAAGTTAATTTATCCTTTCGGAACAGTAGCTCTGATTGCACATTACCAAGAGGGCCAGCTTGCGAGAGAAAATCATTATAGAACTTAATTCCCCAAAGCATTGCTGTATCATCTGTTAAAAGCAACTTACATCAATCATTTCCGTACCTCTAGTTTACAAAAATAAGGAGTAAAATTTTTTTATGTTTTATGATGAAGAAATAAGAAACATTTGTTGCTCATACAATGATTAGGACCAGGAAATTTAGAATATCATAAAGAAATTTACCACTCCAGAAATTTGACAACCCCTTTATCATCCTACAATGGTAGTCAGATATACTACCATAATGACACCTCTAAAACTGTACATTATATTAAATTAAGTTAAAGAACCATCAGTAGTTTATGTCTGAAAGATAGCAAGTCCTTGAAACAAACAAGTCAGGATCACACTTACTAATTGACCCATAAGGAGTTAATGACTTGTAGTTGAAACTGAAAAGCTGGGTCAGATTGTCGAAGTTTGGGTGTTGAACAACCAAGTTCCACTCAGAATAATTCATCCTGTAATTAAAATTAGTAATAGTGACCTTCACACGCCAGTACTCCTTGTAGTTAAGCTTAACATGCCAGTGGACTCGGATTGGGCACATATGACTAGTACATTGAACCAAAGGTGTAAAACTATTCTTTCCAGAGCCGGAAACAACTGATGCCAAATGTGGCGAATCTGGACTGTAACCACACAGAAAAAATGAATACATGAGTATATAATCTTGGTTTCTGTTTAGAGGAAATCACAGTGCCATGAGTGATGGAAACCTACTCAACACAGCTCCCTGCCTGAGATGAGTTGCTCTGGCAGCCACATGCACATGTTGGGCAGGGTACAATTGTATCATTATAGAAAGATGAGAGGGAGACACAGCAAGTGGGAGTTTTCTGAGCTAGAAATTGTGAATATGTGCATGTCACATTCCATGTCACTGCAACAAATGAGAGTAACGTTAAGGTTGCAGGATCTTGCTGATAGTAACTCATAACAACTGTAAACTCAGATCAGTTTTAAATTTAACCATAGAATTAGTTAAAATAGTGCCAGATTTTGAAATCAACAAAAGCTACAACTAATGGATAACATTTGGCCGAAGGAAGAGGATGGGGTTGGGAGGAGGCAGGAGACTAAAATTAGATAATTTTATTGACAACTGTGAAAATGAACATAAAAGTCCATTAACTTACTGAGTGCTTGGGTCACTCTCCTTTTGTCTGGTTGAATGAATTGCGTGGGTTTCACAATTTTTGCTGGCCCACAAGTATAACCTGGTCCTGGTGCTTTCAAGGTGAAGTTTTTTGGCAGTTTGACTGTTCTATTTGTGGTTCCAGCTCTACCTACACTGACTTGGAATGCTGAAACTGCATTGGTTGGATCCTGCACCCACGAGCTGAGTACCCCACCTTTGCAGCAATTTGCAATTTGCTGATTGTAAGGTGTTCCAGGAAGTAAATCTATAACTGTCGGATCCTTTTTACAGCAATGTGGGATGCTTCCCTTAAATTTTGAACAGTCCCCTTGTTCAGTGGTCTGCCCTCCCATCATGCTCCATATTACCTCTTTCTTTGCCCATGTCCATCCTAGTGACCAGCCAGGTGCTGGGATATGACGATATTGTTGGAAGTTGTTCATTGTAACAACAGCCTGTCCATTCAATTGTATGTTAGACATCTAAATAACAAATGGAACAAAAATAAACTCAATCCATTCTAAAAGGCTAAAGCCACTAATATAAATAAACTCATTCATTAACTTGAGTCTATTCAATAATTTTACAACTCCAAAAGTAAATACACACATGAAGAATATTTGAAAGTGGCTCAGAACTATGATCAAATTCAACCCTGTCATATTTCTAATTGGAACAAAATGTTTATTTTTCACACTTTTCAGCTAGTTATGTCATCCAAGTAAGGACTGATATATCACATATCAGATGCAACTGACACGAAGATGCGGATCCATCGCAAAAGATGTGCCCAAGAAGTAGAGAGAAAAAGAGTCAAAAACACTTTAACACCATGCATAACTGTACAACAGATTATTTGCTTTTAATATTAATAGGTGATATTGTAAAAGAATGTACTTACAACATAACCATCAGGTGTCCAGCTTATAACATCCCATTTGATTGTGATATTTCCATTTGGGTCAAGTGCATCATAAGCTTCTGATAGATGAACAGCCAACCGAAAGTGGGAATGTAATTAAAAGGAAAGGAAAGGGAGAAAAAAAACAAAGTAAATGTTGAACCTTTAAATCTTCCTGTAACATACCACACATTAAACAACAACGACAATGATGATACATATTAAAAGTGCAAGAGAAATTATGAGACACACATCTGGACTTGCTTTAAGTAGTAATGAACAAAGAAAGCAGACAGGCAAACATATTGTTCAAGTCAATGGCTGGTTTATGAAATTATATTACTGCAATTTTACTTATTTAATTGCTATAGAATGACTCCATCCTTTACACCCAAGATATCTGATAACCTCCTTCCATTTGGATATAAAAGCATCCTGTACTAATGATAAAGAACTGGAAGATATCTAGATCCAAACAGTGTGAGGACCTTCATTTATGAATTATTCAATTTACAGCCAAAACTGATAACTATTGGTAACCACCCATTTATCATGTCCCTAGTTGTACGAGTTCTTAAGCACAAATCATGGGTAAACACACATAGTTTCAACTTGAAACATATTCCTAACGCCAAAAGGGTGGAAAAAACAAAATAGTATATACTTTCTTCTACTTGACTCTACGAAAATTCAACCAATTCATTCAACCATTTTATTATCAGATAATCAGAACACCAAATTCATCTATTTCTTTGTTAAATGACTAAATTTTTTTAGGAAGAAAGAGTAAACAAAAGAAGCTAAACGCCATATTTTCTACTAAAATCATTGCTATCATCAGGAAAGGTCACCAGAAGCTAATAAATGAACAAAAATTTCCACATTTGGAGAAAAACCCACTTTCTTTATCAAATTCAATGAACAAAGCTTGCATCTTTCTCAAGCATTCATTACAAAATCAACAGAGCGCAAGGTACACGCACCAAGAAACGAAGACTAAGAATAAATGGAAACGGTTTTGTAGCTACAGAAAATTGGACAACCCATTGAACATAAACACAGAACGAATGAAAATTCCAAGACTTCGGTGAGAAAAACCAACAAAAATGGGCGAACCTGTTGCAGTGAAGCAAGTGAAGGACAGCAGAAACAAAAACAAAATGCAAGGACTTGTTTTGGGGAAGGAACGGATTGTGGGTATCAAACAGAAGCCCATTTTCTTGCTGCAAAGGGAATGTGGGATTCTTCTGCTCTGAGTTCTTGCCTGATCAGTTCAAGATCTGTGACAGAGAAGACTTAAAGTAAAGAAACCGAAGAAAAGAAAGACACACCCAAGAGAGAGAAAGTGTGGAACAGAGAGAGAGAGAGAGAGAGAGAGAGAGAGAGAGTGGAAAATTAGTAAAGTATACGCAGCAGAAACTGGCTGTTTTGTTTGTCCCAGTTGGCTCATCAGTTTAAGAAATGGTTCATCATTTACTTCCAGAAATTTCTGAAAAAAAAAAGAAAAGAAAAAGTGTTTCAACTTGCAAATTTGTCATGAATAATGATCATAAACCAATTCACAATTTTACAAAATATCAAACAGAAAACAAAAATCATATTATGACAGTATGTAGAAGATAGTTTAGCCAAAAGATTAACAGATTGTTCAGTAAAACAAAGTGGTTGTTGAGAGTTTTCCTAGCAAGATAAAACAGAAAAGAAAAGAAAAAAAAATAAAGGTCGTTGTAGATTTTAACCTGCAAAAATTATTGTAAAAGTGGCATATGATTAGTTGTATGATGAAAAAGATTCGTATCTGATAATATTATATGATTAATAAAAATAAAAAGGTGACTTCCACTTGATATTAAAATATATCTTTTGGTATAACAAGAAATGTTATAATATAGTTACAAATTTTTATTTGCATCAAATTAATTAAAGAAATTTGTATGTGCATTATTTCTTTAAGCCCATTACACTGAATTATAACATTTATGAGAATGAATATAACTTGCCATGTAGTTTATCATTTTTCTCACCTACATGCCTAACTTTCCTGTTCAGTTTCTGTTCCTTATAAAACGAATATTAGATCTTACATATGAATTCTTCAATTGCACAACATAAATATGTTTTTAAAAAATTGAAGGACTTACTTAACGTTACTGGTATAGTAAAAACAATTGTAAAAAAAAAATTTCTCATGTACAACAATCCTCAACATTTATATTTTTAACATAATTTCCGTTTATATATACATAGGAGTTGGAATTATGAAAAAGGAGTACTGCCATATCATACGAAAATATTTTACGAAATCTGTCTACGAATGACATGGCACGTGGATTGAGATCCAGCTTACAAAATCATCGGACAGTTTAATAATAAAACGCATTCAGAAAATAACCATGCTTCGCTTTTCGTGAGTCATTTCACGAAAGGCTTTTCGTAAAAACCAGCGTTCCCGATAAAAAAAGATGGCTCAATTAAGTATGCACAATTTTTTTTGTTCAACCAGATCGGCAAAAGGCTGTAAAAGAAAAATAATAGGAGCGTAGACAAAAAAAAAAAGGAAAAAAAAGTCACTCAACATAGAAAATGCACTCTTATTCGGAATATGATAGGATTTAAATTTTCTTCTATTATATAACTATTTTATTAGAAAACATAAATACAAAATTTTTTATATAAAAATTTATAATAATAAATTATAAAATTCATTAGTTATTATTTACATTTAAAAATATTTTTTCTCTATAATAATATTTACTAGCTAATATATCGACATTAAAAAAGATAAAAATAGTATAATAACACCTACCAGATGAATGGCCTTTTTTCCTAGCTTTTTTTTTTTATTACATAGAATAGAATAATAAAAGTGGATGAATTCTGATTAATATGAACAAACAGCTGTCGATTAATGCCTATCATTATCAAGCCAACTAATAAGTCGGAAGCAACCTGTCCCATGCGGTCAGCCCTTGTTTTTTATTTAAAAAAATTTACTAATTGTCGTTTCTGAATTATGACGCTCTCTGAATAACACGTGTGCAATCATAGTTGGTCCAAACAGTGTAAAGAAATCTGAACCGTTGGTTAGTGTCGGCGGTGACTGGTCTCCATCAACTCCACCAGACTCGCTCCTCCTTCGGTACATGGAATCCTGGCTTTAGGGGTTTATGCCTTACCGACAACACCGGACTCTCCCTAAAAGTACAAGCACATCAAGCGCTGCGAGAAAACACGCTCATGCACGTGCCGCACGTGCCGCACGTGCCACACAACTTTTGCAAACACAGAAACTAGCTACATTGAGAGAGAGGGCATGTCTGTTCGGTTTTAATTCTTGGGAATCTAAGTCTTAAAAATGCTACTTTAAGAATGGGGTTCGGATTATTTCACTGCTCAATCTTTTTTTAGTTGTTGAATATTTATTATTTAATAGATGATTTATAAATGTTTATTGTAAGAATTTAGTAAGCAATAAATATTGAATAAAATATTTAAAATACCAACAAAAAAAAAACTTTTACAGTCTTTAAGCCTTTGCATTTTGCAAGGTACATGAAACTCGTTCATTGTGTCATTGCCAGCCAATTCTGATTCCTCTGTCTCACAAATACAAAGCCAGACTTAAACAATCAATCCTTTCATCTATATGATCAAGTCTAATTTCTATTAGGCTAAACAACTCTTTATTATGGAAAAATCAAATCAAACCCTTAGTTTCATAGTGTTGATATTTTTTTGTCTTTAACTAGAATATTTCTACAAACATAATTGTAAGACTAAAATTTTGAATTAAAATAATTGTTAGATAAAATCTTATTCAAAGTGACGACTTTAAAAATTTAAATATTTGATATTGTAAATAAAGTTCGTCCAATATTACAATTTACTTCCATTATGATAAACTACTTTATAATCACAGCCTTAATATTATTCATTATCTTTTCAAGACTTTTTTTATATAAATATAATAAAATTTTTTTTCGTATTTATCAAAATGTACTTTTTGAATATTATTTATCAAAATGAGCTGAAAGTTGTGAAGGTCAGAAGTCGCCTTAGGTCAGGGCCACTTTTGACCTTCACTAAATATTTTTTTTTATAACTAAGTTAGAAGTCACCTTAAAATAGGGTGACTTCTCAACTAATTATAAAAAAAATTTTGATAACCTTGTTGGAAAGCCATCATAGTCTAGGACGATTTTCTAATTTGGTTGAAAATAATTTATTTTTTTGACAACTAGTTCAGAAGTCACTATAGTCCATGACAACTTTTGAGCTAATTATAAAAAAAATATTTAGTACAGGTGAGAAGTCGCCCTAACCCAAGGTAACTTCTAATCTTTACAATTTTTAGTATATTTTGATAAATAACCTTCAAAAAAATACATTTTAATAAATAAAAAAAGTTACTATATTTATATAAAAAAAACATATTTTCAACTTCCAAATGAATAAAAGTAAACAATTTCAGAAGTTCAAGGTGCAATAGAAAAGAGTAGCCCAAATCCAAACTACCTGAGATAGATTAGCAATGATGGGCTTCTGACTTTATCCACAAGGGACTATGAAAAAGGTATTGAATGACCAAAAAAATAAATGTTGGATGTTGAAATTGCATATTAGATTTGGACCTCTATTGAAGAACAACTGCTACCTATTACGATAGATAAGGCACGAAATCTTTAAAAAAACTGTTGATGACCTTCAAGAAAGGATCACTATAAAAGGATCACAATATGTTGAAGAATATTTAAGAGACTTCAAGTCCATATGTAATTTATGTGGTTTAGTTTTTGCAAACTATCAAATTATGGTTTGAACAAAAAAGTTTTGTATGGTACTTTTACCTAAATTATGATTTTACAATTTCAAAAACTAAATCAAACACACTAAAAACTAGTTTCCATTAACGGTCCATTCTCCTAGGAGCTAGGGAAAAAGTTTTTCAATTTGCTTATGGCTTGGGAACAAGGTACAAAATTTTTGCATTGCCATGCTCATTCAACCACCTTATCCTTTGTTCTTCAGTAAATTTTTATTAATATCCAAGGAAAAAAACTTGTTATTGGAGCATGCCCAATCTTACTTTGGACAGCATTATCATGGTCGAAAATCGAAATGGACATGATGGATGAGGCTATTATAACACTCAAGGATGAAGGTTCACACACGCTTCCTCCGGGCAGAACAACAACATTAATTAATCCCAAGCAAGAGCAATAATATCTAAACAATCCATACAATGATGGTACACTTTCTTGTCAAATATGTGAAAAATTCAAACCATATAGCTATGGATTGCTGGTACAGATATGATTCCTCTTTACGACCAATCACAGGATATTCCACAATGACTTGAATGATAATTTTGTGGTTGTAGATTATGGAACTACATCACGCCACGCAAGCCAGACAATGCAGGTAATATTTCCTATATTAAGCCTTACAATGGAAAGGGTAAATTAAACTTTTCCTCCTGTAAATTTTTTTACATGACACTAACTTCAATTTTTACTTAAAATCAATATTGCATCTCATGTTTGGTTTTGATTAATTTTTTAAAAAAAATTACTTTTTTTTTTCAAACACTATCTTATTAAGATCTTGATTATAAGTTATTTTAAGCATAAACAAGTTAATCAAAACACACAATAATTAAGTTGATTAACTTTCATCTAACTTTGTTAATAAAATATTCTTTCTAACCTTAAAACTAATCATATTTAATATTATAAATAGAGTTTAATATCATATTAGAAAATCTCAAAATGGTGAAGTGTAATTTATCCAATATTTTATTTTTTCACTTTTATAATCCCATCAATTATCTTATTATTTACTAGATACAATCTTCATTTTTTCCCTATATTTCATTATATTTTTCAAATAAATTTATAATTCTGAATAAAAATAAAAATAAACAAGCATACAAAGGAATATATTATCATACTATAGTGATACACGGATTTGGTGATACACAACGATATTATATATTTAATATATGTATTTTTAGTTTCATCGTCCATCATTAAGATATTGACAAATCTTTTTTTTTTAATTATAAAAGAGGAGAATTAAATTTCATATTGATAACGAAAATGTATGAAATAAATTTTAAATAATAAAAGAAAAATATCATCAAACAAAAGTTATTTGACATGCATGAATATATGGCTAAATTAAACTCTTGAAGAACCACTTTTATTTATCTTATAGTGCCCTACACAACTAAGTAAATCAACTAAATTTAGTTATAAAGAAAAAATGGAAAAGAGTGAAAGAAGAGAAATGAAAAATTAAAAAATCATTACTTGTTAACACAACTGACAAAGAAGAATGATGTTTCCTAACGATGATAACACACTAGCACTGACTAAGATGACAGTATAAAGCAATCAACGTTGAAGTTTCAATTTACAATTTGGAATTTGTAAAGGGGTTATGTGTTCTTTTTTTTACGTGAAGTTGATAGTTTTACTATAGCAATATGATGTGATTAATTAGTTTTACATTAAAAGAATATGATATTCATATTAAATATTTTTAAAAGAATTAAAAATAGTTAGCGGTATTAAAATGTAGTTAGTGAATTTGGTCAAATAAAAAAGAGTATAAACTAAACAAAAATTAAGTTTTGTGTCAAATATATTAAAAAATTTCTAGAGTATAGAGGGTAATTTACCCTAATGGAAATTATGCAATTTATGTTAGTGATGGAAATTCTACTATGATAACTTGGACTGGAGATGCATGCATCGATATTAACAATGGAGAATTACACTTGAAAGATGTGTTAATAGTTTCTAATTTGAAGGAGAACTTGTTATTTGTTGGGAAATTTACTTCTAATAATCCCTATAATTTTTAATTCACTACTTCTAGTTTCACTGTCTAGGACCAAAATCAAAGGATGATAGCATGGGGCGGCATAAAATGGGACAAACTCTATACATTGGATGGAGCTAATCAAGAGGCCCACAGTGCGATAAGAAAAGAAGGTTCATCTTTAATTAGTTGTTTGTTTTATTTGTCAAATGGAAAAGAGTTCCAAAACACCATTTCGTAGTTTTAAAAATTTTTTTTAGAAATTTCTCTTGATAAGATCCGTTGTGATCTCTGGGGTCTAGCAGCCATAGTTTTAAATCAATAATGTCGTCTGTGATCATCGAGGATGACTATTCCGGATTTACATCGATTTATAATTTAAAAATAAAATTTGGTTTCTTGAGTTGCTTTCCAAATTTTTGAAACTAGTTACACCAACTTGACAAATTTTTTTTTATAATATTTAAAAAAAGAAAAATAATTCGATTTTGTCACGTGAAATTTGATTATGTGATTTTGGAAAGCTGGTTCGGATGAACTCTCAGCTCCATGGGCACCAGTATACCGGGTTTATGGACTTGTAAATATTGCTTGCAGTAGCAAAAAAGAGCACTACTCGCAACTCCTCTGCAGTTCCAGAGGATAATTTCATTTCTTGATCGATCCATAAATTAGTCTAGTTGCATAGAGAATCCTTCAAAGTCTCCAACCATAGTTCCAATGCTATCCCTTTCTCCAATTCCACAGTGGTTAAAGGCCTGTGACTCCCTCGCTGTTTCATCCCCATCAGGCAGCTTGGGCGGATAAGGGCTAATTTGGTTTACTGGCCCAGAGTCCAGCCCAGTCCTAGAGTCTTTCCATTTTTGCTGGATCTATTAGAGTCTAGCCCATTAGCCCAAATCTCTTGGTCCTCATTTCACCACACGCCTCTCCTATCTTTTCTTTCCCCTTTTCTACTGTGTGCTTTTTAATCCCGTTTTGCCCTTCTCCCCATATTTTGTCTAATTAGGGTCTCTTTGGATCGGGATCCTCCTCTCCTATTACTCCCTTGAGCCTGCCTCTCAGTGTCCTGGCTGGGATTGGGCCCAGTCTTTAATTAAAGAGCATATTCTTTGTCTCTCACCTCATCCATTAAACCTTCCTCCTCATTAACGGTTTCCAACTGCTGAAAATGAGATCCTCAGATTCCCGGTGTAACCGCCTTGCCATCACCACTATTGTCCTTGACATTTCCATGTCCCTCACCCTCATTGTCTTTACCTTTACGCGTCCTTTTGGTCTTTTTCACTAGCGTCCAAGGACTGTACAGAGTCTCATCTTTCTTGTGCACAGGCCTCTTCTCTGATGACCTCTCGGTTCCCACTCCCTGCATGTCGTCGGCGTTAAGATCAACTTCTGGGGGTTTCTTTGAACAACTTTCCACATAGTGTCCAAAACACCCACAAAACATAGAAAGTGTAGCCCCTCATACTCAATATTATATATCTGACCCATAATCCTAAAGCTAGCTAGCAAAGGTTTTGCAAGGTCCACCTCGACACAAAGTCTCGCATACTTTCCTCTGGTTTGAAGAGATGTGGTGGAATCAACCCTCACGGTTCTCCTAATTCTGTTGCCTAACCTGTTCATCATAATATTCTATTGGGAGATTTGGGAAACGAACCCACATTGCCACTCTGTTCAACTGGGTAATAGCAGGATCAAAATTCGGGTTCCATTCTTTGATCATGAGGTAGTGATCATATATCATCCATGGGCCCTCATTTAAAGCAAAATCACGATCAGTGCTACTAGAGAACTTGACTAGATAAAAATCAAATCCTATATCGATCATAGAGATGACCCCGTCAAGCACCCACATCTTCTGGATTCAATTTTCAAGGGCCTTGAAGCCTATCCTCCTCCCTAGCTGCTTAACAATCAGAGCAGATTTCCATTGTTTAAAGATTCTGTGCTCTACCTTCCTTGAAAAGATGAACTCTGGGAAGCAAACTTGCCTTCCTTTTCTTCAATAATCTGGACTAGATCCTCCAGTTTGTCCCCATCTTCCATCAATGGAATGTTCCTCTCCCCGTCACTCAAAGAATCCTCTGACTTACTGTCCCAATCTCTATCAGTCCCACCATCCTTTGTCTCCCCCTTCTCCACTTCCACAAGCGACTCCTTGTAAGTTCTTCTTCCTTCCAAACCCGCCTCAGAAATATCTTCTAGCCCTTCAATATCATCACATCTCATTGGTGCAGAGGAATCGGAAGAAAATTTCTAGTTGTCGCTCTTAATCTTCTTAATGTTGTGCCTAAGGAGGTCTTCCTCCTCTCGAGAAGGACCTGCACTCTTTAACTCCTCACCTCCTATCGTTGGCATACATTTTTAAGTTTTTTTTTTAAAAAGTTTTTAACATTGCAATTAGGTGGGTGGAAAAAGAAGAAATAAGTTTTAGCTTTGTTTTGTTTGACTTTTATAATAAAGACTAAAAAGGAAGAAAATGAGATTTTTTATGTGATTATTTAATTTTTTTTTATTTACATCCTCTTCCATTGGTTTTAATCTTTTCTTTATTTTTGTGTAAATAGAACAAGTTTTTTTATAAAAAATAAAAGGTCATTTTAATTTTCTAAATATATACATAGCATTACATTATTTTTTATTTATAAATATATTAGATTAATTTTTTAATGTCAATTTATATCATTAAATTAATTTTTAAAGTGATATAAAATTAATTTTAAATATAAAATTAACTACATTAATTATTTTTAAAAGATTAATTTTATATTATATTTAAACGAAGAATTAATATGACATCGCATATTAGATTATATATTACATATAAAATAAGGAGCATTCTTTTCATTAGAAAAATGGAAATGGTATAAAAGGAGGAGTTGACGCATCCCCATTCCATATTCCCGGGTAGAAATTGGTCAAAGCGATGGAAGGAAGGCGTGCGTTGTCCCAAAACTCCGCGTAGGCGCAGCCATCCCTTTCCCATTCCCATTACCATTTTCATGTTGACTTTAACCAAAACACAAACTGCGCCCAACAACTCCCACAAATCAGAATTACACCTTTTGTCTCCCAAATCTTTTCTTCTTTTTCGATTTTCGAAATCGGCAGCAACAAACAACTTGCGAACGAGGGATGGTCGTCTCTTCAGTTTCCTTCTGAGTTTGGTAATCTTTCGAACCCATCACACCAATGGCCGCACCCGATGCTCGAGCCCACTCCTTCGCTCAAACCGAGATTAACTGGGACAAGTATGCTCTTGCTTTTTCCTTCGTTTTCCATTTCTGATTCTGGTTTTCTAGTTTTTTTTTTTTTTTTTCGAAAGTGGATGTGGGTGCAATTGATTATGTTAGTTCTTGTTTGGTCCATTTCGACCCATCAATTATTCGAAATGATTCGTAAACCATGGCCCCTAAAGTTTCTTTCTTTTTATTTTTTTTATGCTATTTTAGTTTAGTGAAATGCTTTTTTTTTTTCCTTTAAATTTTGGGGGATGGGGGGATTGGCTTCTGATTTGTTTGTATACTGAGAATCAAACGAAATCAAGTCAAGGGGAAACTAATTCTCTCCAAATGAAAGGGAAGAAAAAGAATAAAACTGTTTGATAATGCTCACGTGCTGGCATCTGTGCATATTGAAGGTCATTGTGTTGGATTCTTTCCTTCATGGCAAGTGGTTATCTTCTTATAGTTGGTTTTACTCAATAAGAAGACATTGTTGAATTTTTTTCGTAAGATGAAAGAATCAAGATTCAAGGTTGCATCCTACTGCATGAATTATTGCTTCTATTTTCCTTTGGAGAACTATACTTAAGAAGTAAGAACCTTTTTCTACGATTTAAGATGCCCTTTCTTTTGTAAATTCTTATCTGTTCAATCTTCAATCTGTGGATGCTAATTCTTCATGAAGGTTGAGGCTATCTTTCCCTTGCATCTGTATATTATTAATATATCTTAGGGAAATAGTGAGTCCTTTGAGCTGATAGTACTAGAATGAATTTTGAATCTAGAAGCTCTATATCCTAATTAAGGTCACTCAATTCTGCAGGTTAGATAAAACCAAGTTCTATGTTGTTGGAGCTGGACTCTTTACAGGTGTTACATTGGCACTTTACCCAGTTTCTGTTGTGAAAACTAGGCTGCAGGTTGCTTCAAAGGATACTGTAGAGAGAAATGCATTTTCTGCTGTGAAAGGATTACTTAAAACAGATGGCATCCCTGGTTTGTACAGAGGGTTTGGCACAGTTATCACTGGTGCAATTCCTGCCAGAATCATATTCCTCACTGCCTTAGAGACCACAAAGGTGGCTGCCTTCAGGATGCTTGAACCATTTAGACTATCTGAAGCTACCCAGGCTGCCATAGCAAATGGAGTTGCAGGCATGACATCATCGCTTTTTGCTCAATCTGTGTTTGTTCCAATTGATGTGGTATGATAATCTAATTCATGTAACCTGAGCATGACTGCGTGTATTTTTATCCTTGAACTTGAAAATACATTCTTTTGGCCTATCTGAGAGCCATATACATATACATATGATATGGTGGTACATTCAAATACATCTGCTGCTAAACAAGTTATTTAGACAGATCAACAATATTTTTTTATGTTTGTTTTTCACTATTGCAAGTATTGGAACTTGCAATATATTCACTGATGTTCTATCACATGTATGCTGCAATTCAACAAAAGTGTTTATTGTACTCATTTTTGCTTATGATTTTTTTTTGGGTGAAATTTTCGCTTATGATTTTTTTTTTTGGGGTAAAGAATTTTCGCTTATGATTTTAAAAGTACTATTAGGTGTTTAGTTTAAACACTATTATGTACTTTGTACTCTTATTTTTAAATCAAACTCTAACTTGTTGGCTAATGCTATTCTTTTTTAATTAGGACAAGAGTAAAATGGCATATTGGTCCCTAAAAATGCATCCCATTTGTAATTCAGTCCTTGATATATTCAAATATACCATTCAGTCCTTAAATTATTCAAACTCATTTTATGTTAGTCCTTAAAATTGGTACCAGAAGGAGTAATGTAAAATTTGTTTGAATAATTTAATGATTAAAACCTACACTTAATTTAAACTAGGGACTAAATTGTAAGCTAGGTACATTTCCAAGGACCAATATGCCATTTTACTCATTAGGATAAATAATTAAAATGCAATGGTTAGTTCTATAAAACTCAAGTATCAGAAAATATTATTTGGGAGACGGATGGAGGGCAAGGTTTTAAGGTGGTGTGCTTTGACTGCAGACTCCAGTGTATTCCATTGGAGCATGATGCAAGACTTTACAAATAGCAATTTATGTGTTTTCAGTTTATTTGTGATATAAATGTGTTTTGTCTTTGTTATGGTGCTCAACTGATGTTTCTCTGAAGGGATATTAATGACAGATACTCAGATAAATAAAGAAATTTTTTTTTATTGATGTTATTATTATTATTATTATTTTTTTTTTGGGTACCTTTTGGTTTTGTTTTGTTGTGGTGAGGAAATTCCTTATCCTGTTAATTTGTTCTCCTTTCTTTTCTTGTTGATAAAGTTTTCTTCTGTTATCAAAATATGGATAATACTAATATCTAATTACCTTCACATTGAATGTTCAGATTAGCCAAAGGTTGATGGTGCAAGGATACTCAGGTCATGCTCAGTATAGCGGGGGTCTGGATGTTGCTCGTAAGGTTTTAAGGTCTGATGGCATCCGGGGATTATATCGCGGGTTTGGTCTATCTGTGATGACTTATTCACCTTCTAGCGCTGTATGGTGGGCAAGTTATGGTTCAAGCCAGCGCTTTATTTGGAGGTAAGACATGGTAATGCATCTTTTTAAGTCTTAATGTTAACATTGAATTATTGTCATATTACCTTTTCTGTTTTTATCATCATTATCATCATCATCATCATGATTATTATTATTATTGTTATTGTTATTATTATTATTCTTATTATATTTTTTCAATTGTCAAATGATAAGAAAATCAAATTACCCCCAGAGATTCATCAATTGAACCTTGTTGGACCGGTATCGCTAGGCTACTATGCCATGATTAGTATGAATGTGTTGAAAGTGCCCATATATCTTCGTAATGCATTAATCTAGCATGTCTTTATTAAATGTATATGATATTCTCTACCTAAATGACTAAATTATGATATATGCACACAGCTTATATATCTTCCATCTAAGTTAGAGTTTTGGCATT
Organism: Castanospermum australe; assembly: GCA_019955255.1. Classification (NCBI taxonomy): domain Eukaryota; kingdom Viridiplantae; phylum Streptophyta; class Magnoliopsida; order Fabales; family Fabaceae; genus Castanospermum; species Castanospermum australe. The sequence goes on along the minus strand of NSJW01000870.1, from coordinate 281,460 downwards.
TGTTGTGTTCCAAGGACATGGCAAAATTGCAAAAGCACTGGCAGAGTGTCTTGCTCAAATCTGATAAATGTCCTTAAAGTTTAATGTTAGCTTGGTCAGATCAATGTAATGGATTCAGTCTCAAAGGATTGAATTACACTGCTTGAAATGTGTGTTGGTGTAACCGTGTGCAGGCAGTGAATTATGCTAAGTCAGGAAAGGTAGAATTTCTTCTTGGCTGAGAATTCCTATGAAAAGGATAAGCCAATTTTTCATTAAGCTTGTTAGAATGGTGAATTTTATAAGTAATAGGGTAACAAACTTTTAGTACATCATGTGCATGCCAATATTTTTATTTTTGCATTATTACATGAACTTTCGGATATTAAAGACTATTAGCACCTGGTTGCATTGGCAGTTTCTTGGGCCATGGTACCGAATATGAAAAAGACACTCCTACTCTGCAGAAAATTATGTTAGTTCAGGCTACTGGAGGGATTATAGCTGGTGCAACTGCATCCTGCATTACAACCCCATTGGACACTATCAAGACTCGATTACAGGTGTGCATAACCTTGTTCACAGTGTTTCTTTCTCTTGTTTAGTTTACTGTTCTCTGTGATCATTACAGTGGATGCTGATTCTTGTATTTGTTTGTTTTATCTTTATTATTGAGTTTGGTGTTGATTTTGGTGCTTCTGGTTATGCTTTTTCAAAGTAGCAGTTATAGTTGTTTGACAAACTTACAAGCAACAGCCTTTTAAAAATTGCTGGTGCTTTTTGGAAGCTGGTTCCATTTTAAATTTCTGCTTTTGTTAAAAATATTCTTTATTTTTTAGATTACCATATTTATCAAAAGGATACTAATAAAAACATACGTCACTATTGCATATCTATGGTGTTTTGAGCCATGTAAAGCTCTTAAAATAATTTTTATTACACACTCAACTGGTTTTAAAAGTAGCTTTTTACATATGATTACCAAACTGCACCTTCATGGTAGCTTGTAAAAGCCCCTTTTGCAAGTAGCTCTTGAAAAGCACAAGCATTAGCAAATGTTTGGCCGTGCTGTGAAATTTCTATTGCCACAATATTTGCTTTTGCAAGAAGCATTCATATATAGTAGGTTTATTGTTAAAGAAAAAGTACTCTAGTTAATTTGTTGATGCAGAATGGAAGCCATAAAGGGAAAGAAAGAGGGGGGGGGGGGGGGCGAGGTATCACTAGCAGATACCAAAAGATTACTAGGCACAAGTTTAGGAATTTACCAGGAAACAAGGAAAATCCTCGGAATAATATTCATGAATGGAAATCTATGTTGTATCTCGTTTTACACATAGCAGGCCCTTTTATAGGCATAATAAAACTTGACTGTCAGTTAAGCAAGCTTCTAGGACTTTCCTAATGCATATAGTAATTCTTTCATAGCCATAATATAGATTCTGCTGCAGTGCTGCCACATAAAATTGATTTTGTTTACCGGTGAAACACCATTATAACCATTAAAACTTATTTGAATATATGTATGAAGATCTTGCTTATTACGGCCCTTGTCTAGCTTAAATAATTTATGCTTCATAAGTTTCAAGTCATCTGTAGCCAAGGTCCCATTGAAGAATGAAATAAGCATACCTCTTACTGGTTAGAAACATTTGAATATAAGATTAAACGTAATTTTGCTTTAATGTAGGACATCTAAAAGAATTTAATGTTAGGGTCAAATGCACTCTACCCCTTGATTTATTACTTCAGTTGCACTTTCCTTCCTGGTTTATCAAATTAAGCACATCAGACTGTAATTTAATATAACTCGTTATAATTTCCTCCTTTCATCCATCTTCTCTTCTATCATCTCTCTTCCCTTTCTGTGCATGTTTCACTCAAACTGTAGGGCTTAGAGTGTACAGATGCAGAGATAGTAATGCACTTTATATGGCTGAGTGATCGTGTCTATAAAGTGCATTTGACCCTTAATCTTATTATTGTTATGACAACGTAATCTTTTGAATGGCTTTATCTTATAGTATTCTGGAAAGGAAAGGAAGTCCTACAATCGTAAGCAAAGGAGTCACTTTAACATTCTTGTGTATTTTTCTTTCATCTCATGTTCTAGATACTTGCTAGGGCCATAATCACTGGTAAATTATATGAAAATATCTCATCATTTGGATTCAAGTGCCAAGTTCTCTTTTTTCTCCCTTTTGCTTCAGGTGTCTGTTTTGTGTTTTGGAAAATAATTTCTTTGGTGCAACTGCACTGAGTGAGTTGTTTTTCGTTCTTTTGTATAGCCCTGTAGATGAATCTTCTCTCCTATCTTCTCTCTCCTCTTTCTGTGCATGTTCTTGCTAGCACTCAGACTGTAGGGCTTAGAGTGTACAGTTGCAGAGATAGTAATACACGTGTTGCCGCAGTATATATACAGAATTAATTCATTCAGCAATTATGGTGATGTAGAAAGTTCACCTCATTCTCCAAAAGAAGACTAAAAGGGGAAGAATGGGAAGAGCATTTCATGAACATTGTGTGATTGCATATTACTTGCTCAGTTATCTTTGTTTAGCCTTGTTACCGCCTACTTAATTGTTCTGACTCAATAGTTCTTCACTTTAGGTGATGGGATATGAAAAGCAAAGCTCTGTAAAACAAGTTGTTAAGGACTTAATCAATGAAGATGGTTGGAAAGGCTTATATAGAGGGTTAGGTCCAAGAGTTTTCAGCATGTCAGCATGGGGTACTTCAATGATACTAGCTTATGAATATCTGAGTAAGAACTCTGCTTCTCTGATTATGCTCCCTTAATGCGTGTGTGCACTTGTGTTTGTGTTTATGATCTATTCGTGTTTCTTGTTTAGTGTACTCAAACATTGGAATAACTGTTTAACTTAAATTTAGGTCTAATAATATTGATTTAAATAATCCTGGTTTTCAATCGTGACCATGTTGAGTAACTCTACTAGTAATGTTTTGTTGTTCTGCTAATATGTTTAAGTTATAGATTTTCACTGTTACAGGTATACATGGTAAAGTTATTGATAGAAACTGGATTACAATTCTCACGAAAACGGACTAACGTCCTAGTATCCACTCCTCTTCTGCTCAGTGATCAGTGGGAACTACTGACAGAGAGTAACAATTACACAATAACAGAGAAGGAAAATAGAATACACAGAACATATAGGAATTCTGGGCAATTTCGAGAGTGCCCAGTTCTCTCCTCACTCACTGACTTCTCTTTTCTGATGCCCATATCTTAGTCTGCTATCCTTTATATAAGAGGTTAGGCCCCGTCACCCTTCCTGCATGTTTCCCGCCTATATCCCTTGGTCACGCGGGACTCTCCTTTCCCTCCATTCTCCTCCAGACTCACGCGGGTGATGCTCACTGGAGTCACATTTCCCTCTTCACCCTTCAGTTCACGTTGGGAAGCATCTGCATGAGTCACATTTCTCTTCTTTCCCTCTTGCTCACGTGGGAAGACTTTTGCATGTGTGGAGTCAGTTGCCAGAATGGGATAACGACTGCATGAGTCAGTTATCGTTTCTTTCCTTTCTAGTTTCGTTAACTGACCATTTGTGGGGCTTGTCCCCTGTTTCTGCTTAAACCTGTTTCCTAGTATACACCTTAGGGGCCTTAGGGGTCCTATCAATACTCCCCCCCAGAAGACTCACCTTGTTCTCAAGGTGAAAACTAGGAAACTGCTGCTGAATGTGGGCCGAGGATTCCCAGGAACTTTCAAACGTGGGCAGGTTCTTGCCACTGGATGAGTACTTCCGGTGCCCCTGCAGTAGTTGTCCGAATATCTGTTACTGCAGCTGGCTGTACCTATAATTCTAAATATTCAGACAGGAAGGAAGGCAGTGGTTGACTGGTAGCAGAGGCTGCAATCGATTTCTTAAGGAGGAAGACATGAAAAGTGGGATGAATACGCGAGCCTTCTGGAAGCTTAAGTGTGTAAGCTACCTGTCCGACTCGAGCCAATATCTCATAGGGGCCATAGTAGCGGCGGCTGAGTTTTTGATTGATCCTTTGAGCCTAGGGAGCGGAAGTTTGTAACGGTTGGATTTTAAGGAACACCAAGTCTCCCGGTTGATAGACCACTTCACGTCTGTGTTTGTCAGCTTGGATTTTCATGCGGTTCCTTGCTTGCACCAGATTTTCTTTGAGTTCTGCAAGTATCTGGTCTCTGTCAGCCATAAGTTGGTTAACTTCCTCTACTGTCGAGGGATTGGATGCACCTTTAAGCAATGGTGGGGGGTCGGTACCATAGAGAGCTTTGAATGGGGTGAGTTTAGTGGCGCTGCTGTAGTTGGTATTGTACCAGAACTCAGCCCAGCTGAGCCACCTGGGCCACTGTTGTGGTTTCGTACCTGTGAGGCACCGTAGGTAAGTTTCTAGGCATCGATTGACCACTTCAGTTTGGCCATCCGACTGTGGATGATAAGCTGAAGTGAATTTGAGTTTGGTGTCCATATTCCTGAAGAGTTCGGTCCAGAAGTGGCTGACAAAAATTCTGTCACGATCCTGTGACTATAGAAGTTGGGATGCCATGTAGTTTGACAATCTCTCGGATGAAGATATCAGCTACGCCTTTAGCGGTGTAGGGATGACAAAGGGCGATGAAATGGGCGTATTTGGTCAATCTGTCAACCATTACTAAGACGGTATCTACACCCTGTGACTTCGGCAGCCCACCAATGAAGTCCATGGAGATGTCTGACCATGTCTGAGTAGGAATAGGGAGAGGTTGTAGCAACCCTGCCGGAGATAGTGCTTGATACTTGTTCCTCTGACAAGTGTCACAAGTAGCGACATAGTGTTGAATATCCCTTTTCATTCCTTCCCAATACATCAGAGCAGAGATGCGCTTGAAGGTGCCGAAAAAACTTGAGTGACCTCCAACAGCCGAGTCATGGAATTCTTTCATGATGAGGGTGATGGTGGGGGAAGATTTGGGCAGAACAAGCCTGCCTTTATACGTCAGTTGGTTACCTTTGAGCTGATATCCCGGGTTGGGAACCTGGTTGCAGTAATACGTCTTGCATGATCTGCCTCAATTTGGGGTCAGTTTGTACTTCATCTGCCAAGTTGTCTAACCCCTTGGAACTGGACAGTGGAAATGGCTGTGTATTGCATTTTCCTGGAGAGAGCATCAGCTGCTTTGTTTTCAGGTCCTGGTTTATATTGAATTTCGAAGTTGAACCCGATCAATTTGGAAATCCACCTGTGTTGGTCTTCTCCCATTAGCTTCTGGTCGGTTAGAAACTTAAGGCTTTTCTGGTTTGTGTGGATGATGAAATGGCGCCCCATCAAGTAATGGCGCCATTTTTGGACAGCAAACACGACAACCATTAACTCTCTTTCGTACACTGACTTGCTCTGAGCCCTTTCTGATAAACCCTGACTTATGTAGGCTACTGGATGTCCTTCTTGCATCAAGACTGCTCCAATGCCAGTACTTGAAGCATCAGTTTCGACTGTGAATGTTTTGGAAAAAATCTGGAGCAGCCAGCATTGGTATATTAGTCATAGCTGTCTTGAGTTGTTCAAAAGCCATCTGAGGCTCCATGCCCCATGAAAAACTATCCTTCTTAAGAAGGTTAGTTAACGGCTTAGCTATGGCGCCATACCCTTGACGAATTTCCTATAGTAACCAGTTAATCCGAGAAAACCTCGAAGGCTTTTGACATCTATAGGAGTAGGCCATGTCTGCATTGCTTCTACTTTTGCAGGATCCGCTGCCACCCCATCTTTAGAAATTAGGTGACCCAAGTATTCCAGCTGGGAGCGTCCGAAGGCACACTTCTTCTTATTGACAAATAGTTGCTGCTTCTGTAATTGTTGCAGCACTAGTTGGAGGTGTTCCAGATGAGCTGTCTTTGATCTGCTATAGATTAGTATATCGTCGAAAAACACCAGGGTAAATTTCCGCAAGTAGGGCTGTAAGACTTCATTCATCAAAAGATTGAAAAGTAGAAGGAGCATTCGGAAAGCCCGAAGGGCATGACTAAGAACTCATAGTGGCCTGAATGAGTTCTGAAAGCTGTCTTTGGAATATCCTCCTTTTTCATTCGGATCTGGTGATAGCCGGATTTCAAATCCAGCTTTGAAAATATTTCTGCCCTCCCTATTTCATCCAGCAGCTCGTCAATGACAGGAATTGGAAATTTATCAGGGGTTGTGATCTTGTTTAGCGCCCTGTAATCTACACAAAAGCTCCATCCACCGTCCTTCTTTCTAACCAAGATGATAGGGCTGGAGTAGGGACTATTGCTGGGTCGGATTATTCCTGCTTCCAACATTTCTGCTACAATTTTCTCTAATTCATTTTTCTGGTAATAGGGATACCTGTAAGGTCTCAGGTTCGAAATGGGAGCTCCTGTCTCCAGATTGATTTCATGATCATGTCTTCTTTCGGGGGGTAGCCCTTGCGGGTTATGGAATAAGACATCAAACTTGGTTAGCAAAGCTTGCAACTCATCCCAAGGTGGGTCGTTTGGTTCCCGTTCCGCGATTACCTCTTTATATTCCACTAGATAGCCTTCTCCTTCGTCTTGTAAGGCTTTGATCATGGCTTTCATGGAAGCTGGTGACTTGCATAGTGAGGGCTCACCCCGGATGATCACCTGCTTCTGTGCCATATCAATTTTCAGTGTGAGCTCTTTGAAATTAGCTCTAATTTCTCCCAAACTCTCTTAACCAGTCCATTCTGAGGACCACATCTGCCCCACCAAGTTCGAACAAATAAAAATCCTGGAGGATTCTGATCCCTTGCATCTGCAACGTTACTCCCTTGCACACCCCCTTGCTTCTCACCTTATGACCATCTCCAATTTCTACTAAGTACTCCGGTGTGTCGGAGATTGGCAGGTTGAGCTCCTTGACAACCTCTTTTGCTATGAAGTTGTTAGAAGCTCCACAGTCCACCAATACTACTACCCTCTTTCCACCTATCTCTCGCCACAGCTTGAGGGATTTCTTTGATGTCATCCCCATTATGCTGTTCATGGATAATTGCAGGGCCTTATCGTCCACATCTATTCCCGACTTCTGCTCTTCCTCTTCTTCCTCCTCGGGAGGATTTTCAATGATTAGCAAATGGAACTGCTTGTTTTTACAGACATGTCCTGAGCTGAACTTCTCATCACACACCAGAAGCAAAGGCCCTTCTTCATTTTCTCCTGATATTCAGCATCCGATAGTCTCCTAGAGCTTCCCCTTTTTACATATCCTGCATTGCTCCCTTGTGAGGCCGTTTTAGAGCTGTCTGAAGTTACTTCGGACATTCCTTTGTTTCCTTCTGCGTGGGACTTCCCTCCAAACTCCACGGTTGTGGTTTTAGTTGAGTGAGCTGGTTTATAGTTCCAGCTTGCCCCCTTTCCTCCTGTTGAATTCCCTTTCCCACAGGCCCAGTTCTTTTCTTCAATGAGCAGTACTAGATCCATCAGATCAATTAAGGACTCCAATCTGTGGAGTTTAAACTCTGCCCGAATTTCCTCCTTCAGACCATTGAGGAAGACTCCTCTCAGCACATCCTCATCTGTATGTCTTAATGGGCCTGCTATTAGTTCAAAATTTTTCCTGAATTCTGTCACCGTGCCTGTCTGTTGTAGGCTTAACAGTAATTCAAATGGATTTCCCGCCATTGCTGGCTGAAATCTTCTGATGGCCGCCTCCCTGAATTTGGCCCATGTGACCTCTGCTGCATGAGCTTCCCACCATTGGAACCAATTAAGGGCTCTTCCGTCTAACGCCAACACCACTGCTTGAACCTTCTCCTGTTCGGATATAGAGTTGAGGATAAAATACCTCTCTACTCTATGGAGCCGTCCATAAGCGTCGTCCCCGAAAAAATGGGTAGTTCCATGCGTCGGGGCCTCTCCTCCAGATATTGGCCTCTGGTCTTTAATATTGCAGTATATGTCTTTAATATTGTGTACTTGTTTTTCGGCTGGGCCTTCTGTTCTCATGATATTGGCTATTAAATTTGGAACGAATATGTTAGACTCTGAATTTTTGTGTTTCATAGTGCATTTTCTGTATATATATCTAGCTCAGCCTGAAAGCATTTCAACTTTTTCTTTGCACAGAGCGCTTGTGTGCAAAAGATGAATAAGTGCAATTGGTCTGCGAGCATATCTACATGGTATAATCCTACACCTTGAGCACTGTAGTTGATGTTGTTGGACATTTATCTGTCTTGACTGAAGCTATACTAACTGATTATTCCGGAAATAACTGCTGGATTCATAGATATAGAATTCTTCCAACTAGGAAGTTCCTAGTTTCATTCTTTAGATGATTAAATTGGATTTGGTGTATTCTTTGTCAGCATTGCTGTGGATAATGTATCATGGAAGGGAATAGATTACAATGAAATCCAGTGTTTTTTACGTGTGCTTATTTCAGATTTGTCTCCCCCCACCCCTCTCCTTTTATGTTTTATTTTGAAATAAGATTGAGTAATGTCCCTGACATGTATAGAATAAAATTTTAAACGTTGGATCTAACGAATTCCATACAAGCGTGGGAAGTTTTTGCGGTATCTCTATTTATGCATAGAGATAATTGACACTTGACACAGGCTACTGCCTGTCTGGTTAGCTTTTGGCTTGGGTAGAACTGAGCTTGAATACTCCAAAAGGGGATTCTTACCAAAGTAGACTTATTTGCCTAGTTTTTGAGAATTGATAGGTTGTAGAAATAATTTTGAGGGGAGTAAATTTTTTTTTTTCACTTTTGAGGTGAATAAAATAAATTTTAGGTGTGGGATTTACAAATTTATAAAAAATCTACTTATAATTTACCGGCATCGCGTTCCACTGCTTGGTAAAGAAATGACCCCTGCTTCCTACGTCAAACACATTTTCTGAATCCATCTCTCCAATTCATCGATTCAAGCATGATAACAAGGTTGGACATGCAATCAAATAAATTATGTAATAATGTTTAACTGAGGCAAACATAACAATTACATGAAATTATTTATCAACATCTGTCACATACTCAATGATAGCTCAAGCCCTTAAAAATGGAACTTGTAGACAAGGCTTCTACCAACAAATGCTGTACGAAGTCTGACTCAAGCACTAGCCTTGAGCACTTTAATATCATGAGCATCTCAAGTTGCACCTCCACTGTGATTAATAGTGGTCCTGGGTAATAAGCTGTAATCACCACTAGTGTTGTTGGCATCTGCTTCCTCCTGTAGTGCTAGAGCACACCTCCACGTCACCTATTGTTGGTCGCTCATTTGGATCATCCTCTAAGCATCTTTCTGTGATATCCACGAATACTTTCCAACACTCTGGTGCAATCTTTCCCCTGAGAATCGCATCAAGAATCTCAGTAGGGAATACATGCAGAAAGTTCAAGCCAAACTCGATTGTTGTTAGCTCGCTAGCCCCAATAATCTCCCGAAAAACTCTGTCATCTAACATGTCCGCCATGTGAATAATTTTTTTTGTGCATACAACTTCTAGTAGAACAACACCAAAGGAGTAAATGTCATATTTATCTGTCAAGGTAATCTTTAGGTAAAACTCAGGAGCCACGTAACCAATTGACCTGTAAGTGAAAGCATTGGTTTACTTAATTGATAAAATTCTTTACAGTAAGCTTATAATATATATATATATATATAAAATTATCTGCGACTTGTTCCACTTGAATTGGTTTCGGCTTTGACTTAGAACGTGGTCCCGATAAAGAAATCCCAAAATCTGAGAGTTTCGGCACCATATTGTGATCCAAAAGAATGTTACTTGGTTTTATGTCACGGTGAAAGATGGTGCGCTTGGCTCCTGCGTGAAGTTAGTGAAGTCCACGTGCTGCTCCTACGCAGATCTCCAGCCTTTTCTTCCATGAGAGTGGTTCCATATCCCCACGATGCAGGTGATCATGGAGAGATCCATTGGCCATGTACTCGTACACAATAATCTTCTCATCTTCGCAGTCACAGAATCCTATAAGAGAGACCAAATTAGGGTGACGAAGCTGGCAGAGCAACGCAATTTCGCTCCTGAACTCAGAGATCCATCCCTTGGTGGGATTCTCTGCTATTCCGCTTCAATGCGATTGTATAATCAGTTGCACCATTATATTTGAGACAACCTTTGTATACTGTACGAAAGGCTTCTTTCCCAATTATTCGGTGTCGATCAAAATTGTTGGTTGATGTTCTAAGATCGGCCAGTGAAAAGTGATGGCATAGCTCTTCTATTACTGATGCTGAGTGTTTCTTAGATGAACTCGTATGCTTTGGACGAAAGAAATGCATTATACAGTTTGAGGAACAATAATTTTGTAGATCATACCGTGACCATCCTAATTTCTTGTGTTCTTGCTTTTAGGTAAGAATGCACGCAATACAGTCGAAAGGTCTTTCACGCGGTTTGGAAAATAATAATGACAAAACAAGCAAAGGGTCGAGAGACCCATGTTGTGTTCAATTATTGGCATTTTGGACACATCTTCTACGAATGATAATGGATGCCTATTGCCGATTCGGTCATTTTTCAAATATCTGTATCTTCTTCGAATTTAACGGTGAGGAACAATAATTCTCCTTTCGCAGATCATACCATCCTAATTTCCGTGTTCTCTCTTTTAAGTAAACATGCACCCAACATAGTCAAAAATTAGTACACGCGGCTTGGAAAATAATAATGGAAAAGCAAAGGAAGAGTCAAGAGACCCATGCTATGTTAAATCATCGACACTTTGGACCCATCAAGGATTCATGATATTGATGATGGGTGCCTAATTTGGTCATTATTGAAGTACCTGTATCTTCTTCGAAACCCACCATATCCAATCCTATCCTAAACAGACATTTAGATTTGTCATATCTGTATAAATGAAACTTCAACTGATCAAAAGAAGTTGTAAATAAAAAAATTAATTAGCATAAATCATTGATAATAATGCTCAATTTAAACTGTCACCCATCTATCTATGCTTCAATTTTTTTCCCCATGTTTAGTATTTTCATAATGTTTGGTGTGAGACTAATTATGTTCAGATAGATATGATAACTGGATTCATTAATTCATTATCCATCCTATCCATACAAGAACAATTTCAGCTATATATAAGCTGCCTTTTCAATATCAGTTTACATTAGTTTTTCGCTTCATGTGTCTCTCTAATATGCTCTAAGTATTGAGACATACTTTTCTTTATAAACAGGAATTTGGAAAATGAAAATTATATATTTTTATTTTATAGAACAATATATATTTGTTAATTGAAAGAAAGAAGGGAAAGTACATTTGAGGGAGAATAAGAATAGAAATTGGAAAGGAAAACAGCGAGCCAAATTAGCTTGAAAATGCTGCAAATTAAATCTGTCCAATATCTTTGCATATCAGTTATAGAAATCCCTTAAAACAACTACATTTTTTATTTATTTCTTGAACAGGACAGTTCTTACTGAAATTTCATGAGCTTTTAAAACTTTGATCAGTCACAAAATCCAAAATCCTAAGCTAGAAGTTTCACTTGGTATAATTAATTGAATCTCCATTCCCTGTATGCAGAGAATTATACTAAAATGAGATCCAAATGGCGGAAGGCCATTTATGCAGTTCTTACATTCTGTAGAGCTCTAGCCTTCTTGTCTACCAAACATAACCATGACTTAAAAATCATTTTAAAGTTATTAATAGAGAGGTGGCCCACCGTTTTCACAATGGACGGGTGGCTTTTAGAGCCACAAATGTCAAAAGAATACAAAACCATCGTGGGTCAAATTGTTCCTCTTGATTACTTTTAATTTAGCGAGACCTTGGGCCTATGTTTGATTTTACATATAGATTTGCTATCTGAAGAATTTTGCAGTAAACATATATACAATGGTGGCCATTAAAATGCATATTTCTTACTAGATATGCCAATTATTGTTATCTACTTTAGCATTTATTAGCATGTCTTTTATCGATTGACTAGCCAAAGATTTGGGGTCCAAAGCTACGTGGTAATGGAATTCCTCATGGTTGGGTGTGATGTTGGATAAGCACACAATGGCTTATAATCCTACACCTTGAGCACTGTAGTTGATGTTGTTGGACATTTATCAGTCTTGACTTAAGGGTTAAACTTTAAGCAGTGAAGCCATATACTAACTGATTATTCTGGAAAATAACTGCGGGATTCATGGATATAGAATTCTTCCAACTAGAAAATTCCTAGTTTCATTCTTATGATTCAATTGGATTCGGCGTATTCTTTTTTAGCATTGCTGTGGATAATAGATTGCAATGAAATCCAGTTTTTTTAAATAAGTTTGAGTAATGTCCCTGACATGTGTGAATAAGTTTGAAACGCTGAATCTAACAAATTCCATTCAAACGTGGGAAGTTACTACGACATTTCTATTTATGCATTGTGACAGTTGACACTTGACACTTGACACAGGTTAGTGCCTGTCTTGTTTAGCTATTGAGTTGGTTAGAAGTAAATTTTCTCTGCTTCTGCGGGGAGAGTGGTTCCATATCCTTGCGATATAAGTAATCAAAGAGAGATCCATTGGCCATGTACTCGTAGGCAACAATTTTCTCATGAATAACCAACAATCTTCTCGATGTGTTGGTTCACAAGGCCTACTCCGAGAACCTACATATTGAGATATGATTAACAATTAAAGGCCCAATATCATAAGTGATCACTATTTGGACTAAACAACAACAATAATATGTTCCAATTATTTGACATCCAATTAATCCAAGTCTTATAGAAAAAAAAAATAGTTATTCTAGTCCAAATAAAATAACCCAACATTTTACACATACACACTATACATTGGTCCACAATAAAGCAGTGTGCAAATTCATTTTCCCATCTATAATTCAGATAGAATGAAGGTTCAGTCACAAATTGCATTATCTCTAAGGTGGTCTTCTAAGATAGTACAGAATTTGTTCATGTGAGTCCTTTCAAGTACTAGCCCAACTTCAATTGCACCTTCTTTGTCCCTACAATCATGAAGGGAGATTGATCTTGTCTTATCGATATGAACTACTTCACTTATGTCAGGCTTTCCCCACCCAAAGTCAGTCTCATACAAACCTAGCTTTGGTGAGCCTGCGACTGTTAACACACGCTGCCGCCAATTGGTTGATCCCCCACCAGTTGGCTTCGATCTTCCAACTCCTTTCAAAGCATCGCGTTGCAGATCTCTAACTTGGCTTCCAATAGCCATCACTGCCTCAAGAACACCATTTTCTCCTACTAACTTGGTCCCCTTGAGTATTGCATGGCGTGAAACCACACAATTTCCAAAGTATGTCAATGGAATTGAAAATTCAGAACGGTAACGACAATCTGCTGGAAAGATCAAAGCGTACAAATCATCATCATTAGGAACAATATCAACTTTGGTCTCTTCTGATTTAACCTTACAAACCCAAATCAAAGAACATGTCACCACGAAGGTTGATATGTGTAATGTCTCTAGACCGTACTTTTCGCACTTAATAGAGACCCATTTCTTTAGTTTCTTGACATGGTCATGGCTAAATACAAATCGACGTCGAACGCTGTCGCTAGGAAAATCACGGACGAGGCTCAGGGATTCCTTGGTTTGCATAAACGAATTCCACAATGCCTCCAAGAAAATGGGCTTAAGCCCCTTTGGGTCTTCAATCATGTCCCTGTTGTGCAATGGCAGAGCAAGAGATCCTTCAAGGGAAGTCAAGTCCCCTCTTGACTTACAAACAGAGGCCCAAAATTTCATGAAATGACTAAATCCGTTGCCCATCTGTAAGTTCATGTCTTAAAGTGACACAGATGCTGAATCCATAATTGGACATAACCGTGACTTGAATGGCCATGGGAGAGAAGCAATTGTGTGCCATCTTCTAAGATACGTGGTGAAGGCAGCACGGGAACAAATGGGTGGAAATCTCTAATATCTCTTGGGGAATCTGATATGAGGTAGGTGAAATCTGCTGTGGACTCCGCAACGATGAAGGAGACAGAGTCACCATTGGAGTAAAGAAAGTGAGGGTTGTGAGGCTTTGGAGGGTACACAAGATTCGCAGCGCAGAGGAAGTAGTGTTGAAGAGTGAGGGAAAGAGAGTGTTTGAGAGTGGGAAGCACAGTTTGCAAGAAGTGGTCGATGGAATAAGGGAACTCATAGAAGAAAATACGCTGCACTGGGTGGCGATGAAACCACATAAGGTCAAAGAAAGAAAGTGGAACATAGGTAGAGGGAACCGAGCCTAACGGGGGACTAATTTGACACTGTTCTATGACCTTCATTGTGTGATGATTGACCTCGGTAGCCATGGAATTTGACGACAGAGACAGTGCATAGCAATGCAAGAACGCATGACTTCTCTAAAAGCGACTTTATAGCTGCAAAAAGGGAATAAAAAAATGTGCCGGTGTAAAATAGTATATGTGAAACTTTTTCTTTTTTTTTCCATTTCTTTGATTGATGCTGTATGTAATGCCCCTCAAACTAGTGTTAAGAAGAATTCTATTTAATTTTAAATTAGAGATTATTTATTTATACTATTATAAAGGAGATTTTCTTCCTTGGTATCTACTTTTTTATTCCTAAAAACTATTAGTAACTAATTACACAAAAATAAAAAAAGGGTAAGAATGTAAAAAACAAACTTTTTTTTTAATAATTATACTATGCAATTATAATTACTTTTAAATACCTTTTATTCTTAGAAGAATTATTTTTTTATATTAACTAATCTCAAATTAACATATTGTACTTCTTTTAACTAATTAATTTATACTTATAATAAATTTATAATTAAAATTAGTTTTATTTGACTAATTAATTTATAATTTTAATAAATTAATAAATAAATAATTATATAAATTGAAATAAAAAATGAGTCTTGACAGGTATACGACAGTATCTCAAAAAGCTTAGTAATTGATAAGGAGTATTATATTTAAATTTTGATAGGAAGGTTAATAACTATGATTAGTTCGGAGGATATAATTTAAATGAGTATATTTAAGGTCCAAGTAGAATAGATATTAACTTTTCTATTTCAAATATCCGATGGACAGAATGAAAAATAGGATATATGAAGATATTGGTTTGGAGCCCCGGGGATAACGTGGAAACTTGGATATATTAAAATGATAGTTTAATTTGGAGTCTCGAGGATAATGGGGAAACTTAGGTGTATTAAAATGATAGTTTAATTTGCAGCCTCGAGGATCACGTGGAAACTAAAGCACATTAAAATGATAGTTCGGAGTCTCCAGACCGTCGTGGATAACATCATGCTTATGAAAATCGGATCGAACCATTAGTCGGATTGATTGAACTGTAAACTGATTCAGCCAGGTTTATAAAATTGAAATACTTTAAAATCAATAATGAACCGTTGAATCAGAATTAAACTGGCCAAACCGTATAAACCGACTACGGTTTGGTTGGTTTCTGTTCAGCTTTTGAAGTCGAATTTTTAAAACTAAAATGACTTGCTGATATTTGAACTTGGATCTTGAGAATGGAGTTTCACGAAGCAAACCATTAGCCAACATAGTCTTTCACTCATATTATTTCTTTTTTTTTATATATTATGAGAAAATAATCAAAATACTTAATATCTTTTGTCAATTCAAACTCTATTTTTCTTGACATTTAGTGTTAGTAGAAGGTGTATGACTTCTTAGTATGACCCTTCGTAAGTAATATATTTATAAAATATATAAAATGTATAAGAGTGTGTGGGTGGAAGGTGCATGATTTCTTAGTATAACCGTTCATGAGTAATATATTTATAAAATATATAAAATGTGTAAGAGTATGTACGCGTGTGTGTGTGTATATATATATATAAATTTCTAATTTATATATATATATATATATATATATATATATATATTAAAATTTTAATATATATAAATCTAAATATATTTAATTATATTACTAGTTCCACCACGGTGAAACTATTGAACCATGAATCAGCTCATTTACTGATTCAATGACCAGTTCAATTTTCAGAACTTTGTTGACGATATACAAATTGAGATTTAGTTGATTTGCTTATTTTACAAGTCTTTTGATAGAATATTATTAAACTTGTGTTGTTTACTTATTTAAGATTCTTATTGTTAGTATAATTAACTATGATGGTAGATTAATATTGTATTGGTGTAAGACTATAAGTTGTGAACTATATGGATTATGTTTATTTTAGTTAATTTGTATGCTATGTAAATTAATGTTGTATTACTTATATGAATGTAATATTTTTTTGCTGTATGGCACTATTTTTTTTATGTTTCAAATAATTTTATTATTGATTTGTATTATATTTCTATAATTTGTATTTATTTTTATTAGTATTATATATATATAAAATATACTTATATTTATATATAAATATAAATATATATTTAATTATATTCCGATTCGACCATGGTTGAACTACGGTTGAGCTATTGAACCTTGAATCAGTACTTCAACCAATTTAGTGACCGGTTCAATTTTCAAAACCTTAGATAACATGCTAACTTTGTTATGTTAAAATAATAGTATTAAGCCTCATGGATTGGTTCAGAAAATGTTAATTATACTTGCTATAAAATAACTCTTCTGTACTATATTATTATGGTATTATAGCTCACATATTTAATGTGATATAAAAATGTTATCTTATTCTATTATATATCCATGACACACCAAGCCATTATTTTAGTACATCCAATTTTGTATTCTATCCACTTGATATTTGTAAGAGGAAAGGTAATATGTATTCTGGTACTTGGATCTTACTGTTTATGGGAACATAAAAAATTTTCCGGGTCCCAGCGTTTTCGGACCTATAAAGTCGTTTCTTTGAAATGTAGTAAGTACCTAATATTTTTTCAAAGAGGATAACATATGTTTTGTACAATGTTTTACTATATGGTTACACGTACAAATATAGTAAATAACAAAATAGGAGCACTATAAAATATTTTGCAATGGCAGCAGAGATGCCACACAAAGACAGGCATCCAATCATTTCTAAATATTTATTTTTAAGAGAATAATGTGCTTCTTTTAGGGTTTTAATTATCTATTTCAAATTTCTTTGCACTATTTTTGCATCTTTAATTCAACACAATGCCTTGCTCTAACTGTTAATCAATATGATTTTACATTTTTTTTTTGTCCTGTTCTTCCCTGCATAGCGAGAGCTTTAGATAGCATCCCTTCCGAGTAAATTTAACAGTGGATTAATAGTGATGTGAGTTTTACTGCGATTATTATGATAGATAACTATATATTGGCTCAATTTTGATGCTCCATTTTATGATTTTTGATTAAATTATTTACATAAAGTTCTTTTATATGTAAGAAAAAATTTACACATATGTAATATGATGGCCTGTACAATGTCATGAATTTAAATTTCATCATGGACTCCGTCAAATTTCTTGTTCTTAAAAAAAAAAAAAAGAATACCCATCTTCCATTATCTGCATTTAACCAACATCTTTCCACGCATCGAACTCATATAACACGTTGGCTACACAAATCAAGTGGTGACAAATTTGGGGAAAAGAGCAGCAAGGGTGGTCAAGTGAAGTGGACTACACAGAGCACTGGTTACACGGACCTGTTGCTCAGGTCGCTTTCTTAATATCAGCCCAATGCACCTGTTATAAGGCTTGCTCCATGCACTGCACGTCCCTATGTTGACTACTTGTGGAGAATTGTCCTTATAAGACAAGAAGAAGGGGCATTGCCGGAGGAGGTATTGAGAATGGTAGAGATTTCTCTGAAATGAGAATGAGAGAGAAAGAGAAGAGTGACCGAGAAAAGGCTAGTCTTTGTGTCTTTGCTTAATGGGGATGCAAGTGATGGATTGACAGTTTGAAACCCTTGAACTGTACATTTTCAATTTCCATCAACTTTTGAGGAGTTTTACAATGTTTTATGCTGTGAAATACTGAAATATATTCATTCATTTGCTATAGACTGAAGAGGGCAATGAGTTCTTTAAAATAGTAGAGATATTAAAGACTAGAATTTCGATTTTAGATATAACTGTCAACAATGCAATTAAACTGAAATGTTGGGGTATGCTTCATTACACATGCCTATTTCTTTTCAATGTTGTATATAATCTTGTCTTATTCAAAGGCTAAAATATTTTAAACTACATACTATCTTATTTTTCAGATGTTTGCATCATATCTCAAACTATTTTTCTTGCCTTGTCTGTTTGATTTGGGCTGTGGGAGGAGTTTTCATCTCTCGCATAAGAATTTTTTCGTAACCTGTTTCTCAAGTCGAAGTAGCTTGAAATTCCACCAGGCACCAGTTGCCACCAGTTGTGTGGAAGCTTGTTTGTCATTTAAGTAATATAACTGTATGCTGGTGGTGATGTAAATAATCTGTAGTCTTAACTCTTAAGCAAGGAAAAGTAGTTCCCCATCTATTCTTCCATTTCAACCTGATTTATTGGAAGGGTGATTCACTGTGATACTCAATGTCAGTTAAGAAATTTTGGCTGCTTAATTGATAATAGATTCTAATTCTTAAGCTCTAAAGTACTAGGTGGCTATGTCCCTACCCTGCATATACGTTGTGATTTCATCCTTTTTCTCAATGAATTCTTTCCCTATAAAAGGGGTGTTAAGCATATATTTTCAGTTTATCATGGATCTGTAAGTGCAGAGGCAGAAACATGTTCATGAACTGGTGGCCATGGCTCTCGCCCGCCCCCGTCTTCCATCCTTTCCCTCGTCCAAACTTTTGCAAATTCAGAAATATACACTTTGATTTCAAGAAAAATATTTGTTATATATAGACTTTGACCTCTTTAAACTTTTCTGTCATCCTTAAAGTTCCTACCAATGTATTGTTGGCCCCTCTAATTTCTTTGTTCTGCCACTGTGATAGGTGTAACAAGTGAACACGTGAATATATTTATCTTTTGTGTTCTTTCCCGATGTAGAAAGTACCGCTGAATTCAATATTTCATGTTTTTGTTGCTTAGCAGTATACTATTACACTATATAACTTCCAGTGCCAGAATGATGTGTTATTAAATTCAGATTTAAATTGGATATGCTCAGCTTGTAAACCGGAGTGATTTAAATTGAAACTAGTTCTATTTGGGAGAGAGGGATTTTTTTAAAGACAATCATATAATAATGTACTTTGTCTTTATTGACATACTGTATAGTGATTTGAATAATGATATTCCACACCACTTTTAACCTTCCTTATGGTAGCTGGTAACTCATCATTTCTCTTGGTAACTCATCATCCCCTATTTATTCAGATATGGATAATTCTAATAATCAGACAAGAGAAAGTAATACTGTTGACCAGCAATCCTCCACAGGTTCTAGTCGTAGAAAAAGTGATCCAGCATGGAAATATGTTAGTTTAGCTCATGAAAATGGGAAGCCAGTGTACACTTGTATGTTTTGTTTGACACGGTATAAAGGAGGAGGAGATTAATAGGATGAAACAGCATCTTGCAGGAAAACAAGGACAAATAAGCTTTGTGCAAAAAGTTTCTCATGATGTTAAGTGCCAAATGTTAGCACATTTGGAACAAGTAAAAAAAAATAAAGATGATAAAGTGAGCTTTGGTGATGATTATGATGAAGCAGAGGAACAAGAAGAACAAGAGATGATTACTCCTTCACCTCCACCAACTAAGATGCAGCATATTGGAGACGAAGACAAGCGAAAAACAAGTGCTTCCCAACCAATTGGTAACTATTTTGCACCAAGGACAACTCTAGGAGCCCAACCAAGTTTAAAAAAGTGTTTTTGCTAGCAAAGAGGTCATACATAAAGCTAAATTGGGAATAGCCAGATGGATGGTTGATGCAGGCATTCCATTTAATGCAATTCAATCACCTTATTTTTCAAGCTGCATTGGATGGTATTGCTGCTATTGGACCTGATTTTAAAAGGTCCATCTTATGATGAAATGAGGGTTCACTTATTTGGGAGATCTTAAAGAATGAGTGTCAGCTACTTGTTGATAGTTATTGGAGTTCATGGAAAGAAACTGGTTGTACACTCATGGTTGATGGTTGGACTAATCAAAGACAACGAACTCTAATTAATTTTTTGGTGTATTGTCCTGCTGGTGTATCATTTCTGAAATCTGTTGATGCTTCAGACATGGTTAAAAATGCCACAACATTATTTAACTTGTTTGTTGATGTTATTGAATGGGTTGGGCCCAGTAATGTTGTGCATGTGGTGACTGACAATGCAGCCAATTATGTGGCAGCTGGGAGACTTATTCATGATAAGTATGAATATATTTTTTGGTCTCCTTGTGCTGCCCATTGCATTAATCTCATTTTGAAAGATATTAGCAACATGCCCCATGTAACTAACCTTGCATCCCGTGCTTCAAAGATAACTATATTTGTTTACAATCATATGGTGTTTTTGTCTTGGCTTAGAAAAAGGTCAGGTTGGAAGGAAGTTGTTCGTCCAGGAGCTACTCGTTTTGCTACTGTTTTTATTACTTTAAAAAGTATTTATGAACACAAGGAAGACTTGCAAGCTTTAGTTGTAGACAAACACTTTACTGGACACAAGTTAGGAAGAAGTGTTAGTGGAGAAAGCTGTTAGTGATATTATCTTGGATAATAAGTTTTGGCATGATTGCTTTACTGCGAGTGAAGATTGTAGGCCCTTTAATTAGATTGTTGAGAAATAGTGGATGCTGATGAAAAACCTTCATTCGGGATATGTATATGAAGGCATGCAAAGGGCAAAAAATGCTATTAAGCATATGTTTAAGAATAGGAAAAACTTGTACAAGCCTTATACAGAAATCATTAAGGCTCGATGGGATAAGCACTTGCATCAGAATCTCCATGCAGCATCTTACTTTTTAAATCCTACTTTCTTTTATGATGAGAAATTCATTGAGAAGCACAGGGTTATACAAGGTTTACTTAACTTGTTTGATATAAAAAGCCTTTGCAATGATCCACTTAAAGCAATGAAGGAGATACAGGTGTATCGGCAGCGCAAGGAAAAGTTTTGATAGGCCTACTGCTTTGACAGCAGCTAAGGAGCTTCAACCGAGTAAGCAATTTTAATTTTATATGCTGATTTGTTTTAATATTTTGAAACTTATAATATATAATCGATAGTTGATGTTGAGAATTATATTTATTTCTATGTAGATGAATGGTGGATATTTTTTGGCACTAGTACTTCCATATTTGAAAAAGATAGCATATCGTATCCTTAGTCAAGCAGCTTCTTCCTCAGGATGCGAACGAAATTAGAGTCTTTTTGAACAAATTCATACTAAAAGGAGGAATAGGCTAGAGCATCAAAGACTTAATGATATTGTGTATGTGACTTACAACTTGCGTCTTAAATCCTAGGTATATTAATAATTTAAGTATTTAACGCTTCTATATTAATGGTGTCATTTATTATGTTTAAAACTTTAGGTTAGTTAACTGAAAAATAATTATAATACTTTGTTTATTTGTTCTAGGTTGCATCGAAAGAAAAGGACTTATGATCCAATTGATTATGAAAGTATTGACAATGTTGACTTTTGGGTGATGGAAGAAGATCCTGAATCAGAATTTGGTTAATGAAGAGATTGAAAATTTAATTTATCAAGACAATGTTTATTCCTTCTTATCATGTTGGTAAATCTTATTCTTATAGTTCTATATAAAAGTATTGATATTATGTATTATAATATTACTATCAACTAACTAAGTCTTTTATTTTCTTAGAAGGCGGGGATATTGATACTGAGTTTGGTATGGCTGAAGCAAGTTAAGCAACAATGCAGCCTTCATTTGATGATGATCATGATGGTGGAGATGAATAAGAAGATCTTTTTAATGAAAATATCAACAACTTAATGCTGATTATGATAATCTTGTATAATTTTATGAATTTTTTTTATGATTATTTTTTATGGAACATTGTTGAACTTATGTTGTTTATATGAATGTAATATTTTTTTACTTTATGACATTTTTTTTGTTGTGTTACTTATATGAATGTAACATTTTTTTGATCTATGACATTATTTTTTTTTTGTTTCAAAATAATTTTATTATTGATTTATATTTGTATTTTTATAATTTTTATTTATTTTAGTACTATATAAATAATTATATATATATATATATATATATATATATATATATAAATATATTTATATTTATATATAAATATAAATATATATTTAATTATACTCCGGTTCGACCATTAAATCTTGAATCAGTACCTCGACCGGTTTAATGACCGGTTCAGTTTTCATAACCTTGATTCAAATAGAATAGAGGTTCAGTTACAAATTGCAATATCTCTAAGGTGGTCTTCCAAGATAGTACTGAATTTGTTCATTTGAGTCCTTTCAAGTACTAGCCCGACTTCAATTGCACCTTCTTTGTCCTTACAATCATAAAGGGAGATTGATCTCGTCTTATCTATATGAACTGCTTCACTTATCTCAGGCTTTCCCCACCCAAAGTCAGTCTCATACAAACCTAGCTTTGGGGAGCCTGTGATCGTTAACACACGTTGCCTCCAATTGGCTGATCCGCTACCAGTTTGCTTCAATCTTTCAGCTCCTTTCAAAGCATCACATTGCAGATCTCTAACTTGGCTTCCAATAGCCATGACTGCCTCAAGAATACCATTTTCTCCCACGAGCATTTTCCCCTTGAGTATCACATGGCGTGAAACCACGCAATTTCCAAAGTATGTCGATGGAATTGAAAATTCAGAACGATGACGACAATCTGCTGGAAAGATCAAGGCGTACAGTTCATCATCATTAGGAACAATATCAACTTTGATCTCCTCAGATTTTAACTTACAAACCCAAATCAAAGAACATGTCACCACAAAGGTTGATATGTGCAAACAAAGAGTCCAACAAGACCAAATTACATATGAAATCTGGGGCTTCTTCAACCCATGTCTTATTTAGGCTGGACAGAGCCAATTGAGCAAGCTCATGTACACTCCATTTTCACTTCTAACATGAGTAACCGCACGCTGAGTTTTATATATGATTTCATAAAATCTAATTACTATTCTTATATCTTTTATTCAAATTCTTTTTTAAAATAGAAACAACTAGTATTACTACAATTTAAATAAAATTATTTTTAATAAAAATATTAAAATTACTTTAAATAATTATTTAAATAATTTAATATAGGTATAAATATGTGTATATAGTACAGCAATGATAACTGTTGTTAAATATGAGGAACTGAATATCACAAATGCAAACTATCTAAACTCATCCGCACTATTCCAATACTTATGGCTTAAATTGGATTACTCTTTTGATAAATAATAACTTATCATATATTATATTTTGATTATTTTTTATTTAAAAACTTTCTCTTAAAACAAAATAAAAATAGAGCTCATTTGAACATGTTTTTTCATAAAAAAGATTTTTTTAAAAAAAATTATTGTTATTATATTTTAATATATTTAAATGAATTTTTAAAAAAAAATTAAAACACTGAAAAAATATATTTTATGATTTTATATTTTTTTTAAAAGTTAAATTTTTGTATTTTTTTTTAAAATTTATAACATAAAAAACTATTTAAATTAATAAAAAAATATTTCTTAAATATTACATACAAATATAAAATGTTTTTTACTTAAAAAAAAAACACAGTGTGACTGTGTTTGAAACCGACAAATAATTTGCTGGAGATCATGTTAAAATCTTTCTTTTACCAAAGAAGAACGAAAAAGGAAATGGTAAGTGGTATCGGGGAGACCATAAACGTTTTGGATATTCAGTGCGAGGCTGGTGCACACGAAGAGGGGCGAAGCATATTGTTCAGGACATTGGCGATCGATGCGATTGAAGCTCCGTCTCCACCATCTCAGACCGGCCAATCCAGGTACTATCGATTCTCCTACTTCATTTTTTTTTTCCTGGCTCTTCTTTTACCTTGTTGAATACTTGAAGCTATTGTAATTTTTCCTTGTCTGTTTTTGTTTTTATAAGCATCTTGAAAACTAAAGGCTTTTTTTTCGTTCGGGGATTTGGCTCAAGTTCTAAATGGTATCTTTTGATTATGTTTTTCCATTTTTAATTTGTTAATACTTGAAGCTATTGTAATTTTTCCTTTTTTTCTGTTTTTGTTTTTATAAGCATCTTGAAAACTAAAAGCTTTTTTTTTGGGGGCGTTGGCTCAAGTTCAAAATGGTATCTTTTCATAATGTTTTTGCATTGTTAATTTGTTAAACTGCGAACTAATTTGATTATCGTTCGAATTCAAAGCATTGCGCATGAGATAGTAGAACGATTATGCAGCAAACGTTGGTTGATCTGCTGCGTTTGGCGGATCGACGTCTATGCTTGCCCATTGTAGTCTGTTGTAGCACCCGTGACGAGCTTGGCTTTGTCTGCTCCACTGTTTCCGGCCTCCACTTCATATTTTCATAAGCTTTTGGTAATTTTCCTAATTTCAGCATTTCTTGCATAGTTAAAGAAATGATGGATGTGAATAGTCCCAGTCTAGTTTTTCCATATCAGGCTATAAAACACTCTGTGTGTGTTTTATACATTTGAAATTTATTCCAATATCAAATTACTACCTTGAAATTTTTTTTATTTCACTAAATCCCATTGAAATGTGGTTTGACTTGAAAATGTTAATTTTGCCGTTAAATTAAACGGAGATCAACTCACGTGCATACAATTTACATCCCTGAAATTCACTTCTGTATCAAATTATCTTCTAAAGTTTTTTTTTAATTTTCTTACTAAAACCCCTAAAGTTTACTCTAACTTGAAATTGAATGTTAACCTCGGATACATTTAATAGAAAAATTAACATTTTCAAGTCACACCAAAGTTCAGAGGGTTTAGTAAGACAAAAAAAACTTCAGGTAATTTGATACAAAAGTAAACTTCTGAGTTGTAAATTATATTTTATCCTTAATTTGAACTATAATCTCACTGATGTTTAGATTTCTTTTTTCATGTTATTGATGATATTTTTATGTTCTTGCTGTTGGGCTTCTGTCCTTGATGTATCCTTGGATTTGTATGTCTTCATATAATTCATTGCATAACCACGTGGCACACTATTTTAATCAAAACCCAGAGTACCAGTGATGCTATCTTCAGGTTTTGAAGGTATTTTGTTTGCTGGGCCTTGTGTTTTTTTAACACTTTCTGATATTTTGACTTGTTGACTAGTTGGATTATGGTCCATCTTTAATTCAAATTCTGAAATTTTGGATCCTTATAATTCTGTTCACTATAGTATTTGCTAATTTGTTGTTATATACTCCATTTGTTTTCCTTGTGTCATTTTCATTACAGTGACCTTGCTGATGCTGAAAGTTCTTTTATTTTAGAGAATTCTGGCAAGTGACGACAAGGTGGGACCAGAATATCCATGCTGGAGCAGGAAATGAGGATGGAAAAGATGAGTACATATCTCATATGATGGTTGTAAGAGATGCTTGCCTTCCTCTGCTTGCTTCTGAGGAGCCTCCCATTTCTGGTCATCTTCTGATTAAGTACGAGTAACCAGCAAAGAAGGTTTGATTCTTTTTTTCTATACTTGATAATTAGTTAATTACCATGACTGCCTGCATTCATTTGTGCTATGCTTACTACCCTGGTGCAAAAGTCCTCTGTAGTATATAGTGGCTTTGCAAACTTATTTTTCCTTCAATTAAAGTAGGTCACATCATATTATTGCCTATTGTGGTGTCACTTGGCCGACTTTGTGTTGCTTGTGCAGAAGATCCTTCTGCAATTAACCATTTTGAATGACTAACTGCCTATACCAAGTAGCATAAAAGTTTTTCAAGAACTAGGAACCAATGATAGTTTTAAGTACTAGATTAATTCATCTAGACCAGATGGGAACCCACAAAGCATCTTAGGCTTCTTTATTCTCGCTATACAAGGTTATTTTTTAGTGCAGTTACTAGTGAGAAGGAAACCTGTTGTCCTGTTCCATTTACATTTTTGAAATTTGATTCTCCTGTTAGATTTTTGTTTCTCAAGAATGGTTCATTTTATTCCTGGCTGCATTTTACCTTGAGCATTGTTGAGGAATGCTGGTTTGTGTCCTGAAAGTTGTGTCTGTGTGTGTCCATATTGTCTCTTAACTCCACTTGCCATGCCAATGGATTCTCTTTCTTTTTTTCTCATCACTTTTGTTTTTCCCACGAGAAACTTGTATGAGGTACATGGCAACTTGTTTAGCAACTGATCCTTTCTCTGGGGGCAAGTTATATAGTTTTGTTAAGTGATAGTTTGGGTTCTCCATTGTTGCTAAGATTCCTCACAGATGTACAATTGGAGTTGTCATCAATATAGTTGTTGGTGGGGAAGTGGTAACTCTCAAGAGTGTTGAAGAAAGCAGCAGTATTGTCATACAAGAGAAGCCCATGCAAGCATGTTTGTTTGATAACTCTCAACAGATAAGTTTGACCATATCAAGATGAGATGGCATCCATCTTACTCTGAATCGGTTGAGGTTTATTCGTCCATATGAATTTCTTTTCAGAGCAAGAAAGTTGGTCCTTTTTATTATTAGATGAAACACCATTTTGGTTTTATTTTAATTAATGTTGGTCTTCCTTTTTTGAGTTACAAACCTCTTTTATTGTTTCTAGTTGGTTTTATGGATAGAAACATTAAATATATTGCAGATTCTTGACATGTTGTGACGATGTTTAGTCTTTGACTCTTTGCCCTTGCCTGAAGATAATAGAGAATATAATCCCTTGCACTCTTATGAATGGTTGAAGACTTGAAACTCTTTTGGTGCTTTGAATTTTCTGTGAGTAGTCGCTACCATAGTTGTCAAATCGTGAATTGTATCGTGAATCGTTTTTTCAATTTTTGAATCGTGAATCGTAACATATTGTACAATTCAGAAACACATTATTAAAATACTTAAATACACATGATTCCATACTAGAACATGAACATAATACTCAAAAGTCTCAAATACATACTTAAATTGTAAGTCATTACTCATTAGTCATAAGTAAGCTTATAAGCCATAATTTCAAATCTTCAATAAACATAAACCATTTCATATTGATGCCAAAAAGATTCTAAATTTCTAATAAGTAATTATTAAATAATCTAATATCTTCTTCTTCAAATATCTTCCAATTCAGGCATATCATCAAAGTTATCATCATGACCAATTGGGTGTCATCATCAACCACAACTGTCCTTTCATCTTCTTCGTCTTCATTTTCACTACCACCATCATCTCCAATGTCTTCAAATTCAGCAACTTGCATGGGTTTTTTTTCCCTTGTCCTTCTTGCCAACTGCATTAAGGTTTCTTGGTCCTAATCATGGAATACAAGTAATGTAATATAAGTTAAGGATTTAATAATTTGGATCATTGGATGTATGAAATTAGGAAGTAGGAAGTTTCGTAACTGAAAGTCAATAATTTACATTACCTCTCTTTCTCTTTTTACTTGGAGCTCCTTCATCAATATTAAAGCACTCTTGGACATCCATCCAACAGTTATCTATTGCTTGCAGCTCCGAATCCATTAGGTAAGCCTCTTCTTTTTCTGTGATCCATTCATCATCAAATTTCATATCCGAAAGGCAAATAGAATCATAAGTCTCTCCCTTGTTCTCTCTTATCTTTTGCCTTGATTGAAGGTTAAGATTGTATTTAACAAATACAAGTGCATTCAATCTTTGTTGCTCTAAGCGATTTCTCTTCTTAGAGTGAATATGTTCAAAAACACTCCAATTCCTTTCACACCCCATAGCACTACAAGTGAGACTTAACACACGAACAGCGAAAGTTTGCAGCTCCTTGCATTCTGCTCCATAACTATTCTACCATATAGCTAACAAAGTGAAAGAATCAAAGAATATACTAAATAAGATTCAGAAGATCAGAATTTAGATATCTTCTATGCTAGCAAACACATAAGGTAACTACAAATAAAATGAATTAGCAAGAAAAGAATACCAGGCTGCATCTTGTCTCTAGTTGCTATTGCCAAGTCATATCCAAACATTCCTTCTGCCTTATCAAACTTATCAAGCTGGGCAATGATTTTCACCCTTGTGTCTATATCTGGAGCTAACTTATCTATCACTTTGTACAAATCAGTCATCACCTCAAGATCAGCATTGAAACTTGTTTCATAATGAAACCTATAAAGTTGTTAATAAGCTTTGATCATTGATATATTTTGATATACTATGAAGGAAAAAAGTAACAGCTTACATACTACATTAAATTATAAACTATAAAAAAAGTTACCTAGGATTAAGATAGTATCCAGCTGCATGAAGAGGCCTATGGAGTTGATAGTCCCAACGTCGATCTATGAGTTCCCACACTTTGTTATATCTACTCTCTACTTTTTTGAAAATTTATAGTTATTTGCTCCTTTGCCCTATCCATGGCTTTATAAATGTAACCCATGGATGGCTTTGAATCACCATCCACAAGTCTAAGTACTTTCACTACCGGTGAGACACAAGTGCAGCAATAAGTTAGAGATTTCCAAAATCTTGAATCTTCCAAAACAATCTCCTTTACTTTTTCACCATCAAATCCAGAAGCATAAGTACTTGTAGCCCATTCTTCTGATACAAATATAGATTGGAGAGCTATCTTTTGATCCAAAATTGACTTCAATGTGAGATAACAGGTAGCAAACCTAGTCATTGCTGGTCTTGTTAATTCCTTACCATTAGAAAAGGTCCTATACAAATTAAGCACCCAAGTATGCCTATAAATGAAGACTGTGATCTTCCTAGCCTTTCCAATGGTATTATAAAATACTGGAATATGTTACCAATATCTTCAAGAATCAAGTCTAGGCAGTGAAGCTGTACAAGGTGTCCAAAAGAGGTGTTTTCTTTTCTCCATTAATTTGTTTCCAGCAGCTACAAGGGCAGATGCACTATCAGTTACTACTTGAATTATGTTTTCTTCTCCAATTTCATCCACCATATTATCAAGTAACTCAACACATTTTTTTCAAGCATCTTTAATGAACTTGCTAGTATCAATGGATTTTATGAATATAGTTCCTCTTAGAGTATTAACCAAAAAATTAATCAAAGACCTACTCTTTCCATCAGTCCACCCATCTGACATCAACGTACAGCCTGTCTTCTTCCATTCATTCCTATAGATATCCAAGTTAGCATGAATTTCATCAACCTTTTTCTTTAAATATGTTACCCTGACCTCATGATAACTTGGAGGCTTCAAACTTCTCCCATATTCAGATATGGACTTCACCATTTGAACAAATAAAGGACTCTTCACCAAGTTGAATAGCAACGCATTGCCATAAATGCATCGACAGATATCTCTGGTCACCATATCTCTATCCTTTACCATCTCATTCAAGGTTGACTGTCTGCTGACCTTAGAGTTACTTCTCCCTTTCTCCTTCATGACAAATGCATCCATAGCTCTTCTACTTTATGAACCATCAATAGGATTATCTATATCTTGGAAGAGGTCAGCAACATCGTCTTCTTTTTTCTCTTTATCCTGCAGCATCTTCAAGAATTGATTCTTAACATCTTCTGGTACTTGGGTACATGCAGCAACTTCTTGACGTGTTCCTGCCAAATGGTGCTTCATCCTAAATGCACCACCCCACATTGTTTGTGGACAGTAATTACATTTAACATGTAATCTGTTATCAAGAACACTGCAATGTTCCCATGTGACATCCTTCTTCCCCTTCTTATTAGCCTTAGGAGCCATCCAAATACTCTCTGTTTTGAACCACCAAAAACAGAGACAAGAAAAAATTCTAACACCTATTCAGCCACTGTGTTTTGAACCACTGAAACAGAGGCACAAAGAAGCTCTGTGAAAACCAAACAAATGCTCTGTTTTGAAGCACTAAAAACAGAGAAACATGAAACCTGCAGAGACACTGGAAGCAGAGAGGCGCTGGACGCAGAGAGCACGCACTGGTCGACGCAGAGAGCACGCACTGGACGCAGAGCACTGAGAGCACACCAGTTCCTCTGTGTCGTGCGTTCTGAGAGCACTGCGCGTCGTGCGTTCTGAGAGAAAAACGAACGGAGCAGAAAAACGAGCTCTGCGAAGAGCGAACGTTTACAAAAGGAGTAGAGAGTTGCAGAGAGTTTGCATGTAAGCTAGATTACGTTATCTTTTCTTTGCCTAAAAATGGAGTGAAGTTTGGTAGGCATGTCAAATTTGTTTTGTCCTTTTCATTTTAGAAATGTAATAGTCAAATTGACCTTTGCTGGTCCTCAAATTTTAGAAACCAAACTAAACCATAGGAATTTGACCATGTCGAATTTGAGTTTCCTTCAGTTTCAGTATAGCTTCTCAAGGGAGTCTTCTCCACCCAAAAATCCACCCTTGAAGAACAGTTTCAAGTCAAGACAGACATCAAGAGAATAAGTGTTCAATAAATTTGACACCAACAAAGATGGCAAGATTTCCCTCGAAGAGTACAAGGCAGCCATAAGGATAATATATAGGGGCATTGAGGACACTGAGGCAGTCAAGGCATTTCAAGTCAAGGACTCTGATGGAGATGGGCTCATTGACTTTAAAGAGTTCATGGAGATGTTCAACGGAGAGGACAGGATAAAAGAAATTGAGATTAAAAGTGCTTTTCAAGTGTTTGATTTGAATGGTGATGGGAAAATCAGTGCAGAGGAATTGTCCCAAGTTCTCAAAAGGCTAGGAGAGAGTTGCAGCCTTTGCCCTTGTAAAAAAATGGTGATGGGGTTAGACGGAAATGGGGATGGTTTTATAGACTTGAATGAACTTATGAGGATGATGATGAGTGGCAAGAAACTCACCTAAGTGATTATACGTTTTGTTGAAGTTTGTATCTTCCTCAAATCTTTTAGTTCCCTTTTCTATTTTGGGCTGCTAAATAGATAATTTATTAGATATATGGAGATTTTTCCTTGTTACTAAGAGAATGTTGTGTTTTGATAAAAATAGGGTGAATATTATTGTCTGATTTTTTCTATCCTGTTTTACTCTCACACATGAACTCCTTCAGTAAAAGCTAGAATACAAAGCTGCTATAGAAAAACCCTAACCAAGATCAGAACTAAAAATAAAAGCAGATGACAGACTTTGTGAGCAGATATAACAGAACTAAAACAACCATGACAGAACCATTGAGGGAGCAAGTAATTAAAATTAGTAAGAAAACTCCTAAGCCAATAAAAAAAACAGTACTTGAGTTACCCGTAACAAGTTGAATTTTCAGTTCTATACCCTGAAGGACTAAATGCACCTCTAGTTTGTCAAACATTTTATTCTTGTTCAATAATTACTGTCAGCCCTGTATATATGATAGCCACCCGTTAGTTAAAAGGGTGTATATGAGGAGAAATCAGAAATAGGAAAGAATAGGAAGTTAGAATAGAGGTAGACAGGTGACTGGAATTGTGAGTCACTAGTTTTGACTTTCAACTTGTATAAATAGAAGAGAGAGAGTCAGAGGGAGGATAGGAAGAGTTTGGACAGGAAAAAAGGGTGAGGAGAGAAGTCTGAACCTCTCGAATTGTTCAGAGCTACTGTAATTGATTCTTTGTCCCTTCACTCTGTTTATTGCAGGGTGGTAAGGAGAAGAAAACTAAAATCTTGCCATTTTCTTTTGTTCTGCTACTGGTCTAGTTCTATTAATTGGTATCAGAGCTCCCATCCAGGGAGCACCACATGGTGAATATAAGAATGGAAGCTAGGCTAGAATCCCTTGAGAAGGCTTTCGAATCTTGGAGGAGGCAGATAGAGGAAGAAAGGGAAATTCAAGAAAACAGGAGAGAATTACAAGAAGCAAGGATGTGGAAGATCGAGACCAATATTGAAGAAATCTTGGGTTTCATACATGGGATTCACCCTGGTTCAGCACAACAAACACCATCCCAGACCCAAGAAAACGATGCAGGAGAAAGGTTTTAAGGGATTTCAAGAAATGGGTCACATGAAAATCGTTGGAGGAAACTGAAAATTCCTTTGTTTTCAGGGGAAGATGCATACGGGTGGGTGAACAGGGTAGAAAGATACTTTCAGGTGAAAGGGGTGTCAGAAGAGGAAAGGCTCCAAGCAGTAATGGTAGCCATGGAGGGTTGTGGGTTGAGTTGGTATCAATGGTGGGAGTCTTGCACTCCCAACGCAACATGGGAGGCTTTTTGCAAGGCAGTCATACGGAGCTTTCAACCCTTCATGATCCAAAGCCCATATGAAATACTACTTGGGTTGAAGCAAGAGGTTCAGTCGAGGACTATCAGGAGGGATTCGAGTTATATGTGGGACCATTGAAGAGCACAGATCCGAAATTTCTGAGAGGAGTGTTCTTGAACTGTCTTAAGGAAGAGGTCAGGGCAAAACTCAAGCTCCATCTGGCTAGTACCCTTTCGGAGACTATGGATCTTGTGTAGTTGATCGACAAAAAAAAAACCAGGTGATGTCCAGGACAGGGACGTATGTGGGCGCAACAGGGAGCACGAGGTCAGGGAGCGTTTCTAGAGGATTTCCTTCCTCTAAGAGCACAACGATGGACCTTGGGCCCAAGCATAATTCAAAACCCAGTGTTGGAAATGGGGAATCAGTGATGGGCTCAAATAATTTTAGGCCCAATACGAATTTTAAGTCTAACAGTGAAGGTAGAGGCTTTGTAGTGGGGGGAATAACAGAAGGGGAAGGTGATTTAAGAGGTTATCAGAGGCTGAGTTGCAAGAGAAAATAAAAAAAGGGTTATGTTTTCGTTGTGATGAAAAATACAATCCAGAACACGTATGTAAATTCAAAAATTATCGAATCATGTCGTTAGGAGAAGAGGTTGTAGACATGGGGGAGAATGAAGGGATGGAAACTTCAGAGGAAATAGAGATGGAAGACAAGGCCTTACAATTATCTATTCACAATATCATGAGTCTCACTTCAAAAAGGTCTTTAAAATTGTGGGGAGAAGTTGAAGGAAGGAGGGTCATTGTGCTAATAGATTGTGGAGCATCTCACAATTTTTTTTTCTACTGAGCTAGTAGAGGAAATGAGACTTCCAGTGGCTGACACACCATCTTATTTTGTGGAAGTGGGAAATGGACACAAGGTTAAGTGCAAGGGAGCTTGCCAAGGAGTAACATTACTACGCCAAGGCATGAACATTCAGCAAGATTTTTTTCTGTTTGGGTTAGGGGGTGCTATGTGGTTTTAGGGATGGATTGGTTGGAGGGGTTAGGGGAGATAAGGGCTAAATTCAAGGACCTTACTATGAAGATGAGAGTTGGAGGAAAGTGGGTAACCATTCGGGGGAGCCATCCTTGTCAAAGTTTGAAGCTTCCTTGAAGTCAATGATCAAGGCTCTGCATGATGAAGGCCAAAGGTTCTACATTGAGTATAAGGCTTTAATAAGCATGTCAGTAGCAGAAGCTCCTATACCTGCAGATATTGATGCTGTACTGCAAGATTTCGAGGATATTTTTCAAGAACCCAAGGGCCAACCCCCTTCTAGAAGGCATGACCACGCCATTCCATTGAAAGAGGGTTCTACAATTCCTAATATTAGGCCATAATGGTACCCGCATTATCAAAAGGCTGAAATTGAACGACTAGTTGATGAAATGCTCATTGCGGGTATTATAAGGCCTAGTGTGAGTCTTTATGCTAGTCCTATCATTTTGGTCAAGAAAAAAGATGGAGTATGGAGGTTTTGTGTAGATTACCGGGCTCTTAACAAGATTACAATTCCGGACAAATTTTCAATACCAGTGATTGATGAATTACTCGATGAGTTAGGGGGGCTGCTATTTTCTCTAAATTGGATCTAAAATTAGGGTGCCATCAGATTCAGATGAAAGATAAGGATATACCCAAGATGGCTTTCCATACCCATGAAGGTCACTATGAATTTTTTGTTATGCCTTTCGAATTGACGAATGCACCGTCTACATTTCAGTCCTTAATGAATGAAATGCTTAAACTGTTTTTGAGGCAGTTTACTTTGGTCTTCTTTGACGATATTTTGGTGTATAGTAAAAATTTAGAATCACATCTTGGTCATCTAAGAATGGTGCTGCAGCTGTTGAGACAGCATCACTTGTTTGTCAACAAGAAAAAATGTAGCTTTGGATAGCCTCAAATAGAGTACTTGGGTCATGTGATTTCAGCAAAAGGGGTGGCAGTCGACCCAAAGAAAATTGAAACAATGTTGCAATGGCTTATCCCTAAAGATGTCAAAAGGTTATGGGGGTTTCTTGGTCTTACCGGGTATTATAGGAGGTTTGTTACAGGGTATGGAAAGATAGCCAAACCTCTTACGTAGCTGTTAAAGAAGGACAACTTCCATTGGGGGCAAGAGGCTCAGGATGCATTTGTTACTTTAAGAACAGCGATGACCACTCTACCAATGTTAGCAGTTCCGGACTTCTCCAAGACTTTTATTCTCGAAACTGATGCCTCAAACAAAGGCCTAGGTGTAGTTTTGTTACAAGAGGGCTGGCCAATTGCATATCTAAGTCAGGGATTGACTGAAAAAGCTCAGTTGAAGTCAGTATATGAAAGATAATTGATGGCAATTGCCATGGCAGTCCAAAAGTGGCAGCACTATCTAATGGGAAGGCACTTTATTATCCATACTGACCAAAGAAGCCTTAAATTCCTTTCGGAACAGCGTTTAAGGGGAGAAGATCAATATAAATGGACATCTAAACTTTTGGGATTGACTTTGATATTCGTTATAAGCCGGGTGTAGATAACAAGGTAGTTGATGCTTTGTCAAGACAAATGACTTATTTAGCCATTTCCACTGTCAATCTTTCTGCTGTTGATTCTTGGATTAAGGAGATGCATGCAGATCCTAAACTCCAGTCCCTCTTACAAGATCTTATTAAAGATCTCGATTTTCATCTGGGTTACCAGCTGCAAAGTAGAACCTTATTCTTCAAAGGCCGATTAGTTATACCAAGTAATTCATCCCGAATACCTTTTCTTTTAGCTGAGTTCCATAACTCTCCTTTGGGTGGTCATTCAGGTTTCTTTCGCACCTACAAGAGAATTGTTAGTTTGGTGTATTGGGAGGGTATGAAGGCTGCCATACAGCAATACGTTGCAGCTTGTGAAGTGTGTCAGAGGAACAAGAATCAAACTCTTTCACCTGCAACGCTCTTACAACCTTTACCCATTCCTACCCAAATATGGTCTGACATCTCTATGGATTTTATTGGAGGCTTGCCTAAGGCTTTTTGGTAGGATACCATTATGGTGGTTGTTGATAGGCTCACTAAATATGCCCATTTTATGGCTCTTTCTCAGCCTTTTACAGCTAAGGATGTGGCTGCTGTATTCATTAATGAAGTGGTTCAGTTACATAGTTTTCCTACTTCTATTGTGTCCGATAGAGATAAGATCTTCCTCAGTCATTTTTGGACAGAATTATTCAAACAAACGGGCACCAAACTGAAGTACAGTTCAGCGTATCACCCACAATCCGATAGCCAAACTGAAGTGGTCAATCGATGTTTAGAGACCTATCTTAGATGTCTTATACGTACTAAGGCAAGCAATGGCCTAGATGGTTGAGTTGGGATGAATTTTGATACAACACCAACTACCGCAGCTCCACAAACTCCACCCTTTTCTGATCCTTATATGGCAGAGATTCCCCACTTTTGTTTAAAGGAACCACTTTTCCTTCAGCAATAAAAGAGGTTAATCAATTAATCATAGAAAGGGACAGTATGCTAAAGGAATTGAAGGATAACTTAGCCAAAGCACAAAACCGAATGGGAGTACAAGCTAATAAGCACAGACAGGAGGTTATTTTTCAGGTGGGAGATTGGGTCTATTTGAAAATGCAACCCTATTGGCTTAAATCTCTAGCTAAGAAAGCTAATGAGAAGTTAAGTCTAAGGTTTTATGGGCCTTATGAAATATTGCAGAAAATTGGGGAGGTGGCTTACAAACTGCAGCTTCTGGATAATTGTAAAATTCATCCGGTTTTCCATGTATCATTACTGAAGAGAGCAGTTGCAACTGCCCAGGAACCACAACCCTTACCTCCTATGCTGTCTGAAGACCTTGAATTGCAGGTGCAACGAGCTGATCTGGTTAGACTGAGGTATAATTCTACAGGAGATGCTGAGGTGCTGGTCAAGTGGGTGGATCTACCCGATTGTGAGAATTTCTGGGAGCTGCTGACCTCCATTCAGGAGCTATTCCCTCATTTTCACCTTGAGGACAAGGTGAAAGCTTTGGGGTGGGGGGGAATATTGATAGCCACCCGTTAGTTAAAAGGGTGTATGTGAGGAGAAATCAGAAATAGGAAAGAATAGGAAGTTAGAATAGAGGTGGACAGGTGACTGGAATTGTGAGTCACTAGTTTTGACTTTCAACTTGTATAAATAGAAGAGAGAGAGTCAAAGGGAGGATAGGAAGAGTTTGGACAGGAAAATAGGGTGAAGAGAGAAGTCTGAACCTCTCGGATTGTTCAGAGCTACTGTAATTGATTCTTTGTCCCTCCACTCTGTTTACTGCAGGGTGGGTAAGGAGAATAAAACTATAATCTTGCCATTTTCTTTTGTTCTACTACTGGTCCAGTTCTATTAATATACTACGAATGCTGAGATTGATATTTTTCTGTTTTCTTTTGTCTTTTCCTTTTCTTAACATATAGTGCCACAGTTATGTTTTGACTGAATTTCTTTAACATGTTTCATGCTGAAAGCATAAATTAGCTTTGAGCATAAATTAGTATTATAATTAAATTGAAAAAAAGGAATTTTTTAAGATGGTTGACAATTAAACATGTTTGGTTTAAATTGATCTCTTTTTTTTTTGGTAGTCAGGGGAGGGGTATTTGGGGGAAGGGGATGCGGGAGGGGTTGTTCGAACCCGGTGCCGTTGCTGAAGGCCTCACGCCTTTGCCATGTCAGCCGCTGGCCTCATGGCGGTTTAAATTGATCTGAATGCTCGTTTGAAGCCACTTTTTTTGAAAGGAGAAATTTTCTTGACGCACGTTCGGGGTGTTGGGAAAGGTACAACAAATGGGCTATAAAATGATCGATCCAGTGGTAAAGAGCCATTGTGTGTACCAAGCATTTTTTTTGACAAAAAACGAGAAACCTATTTGTAGCTGAACCCAAAAAATTAAAAACTTATTTGCAAAGTGGGGTGCAAGCAGTAGTTTCATGATAAAAGCTTTATGCTTTGTTGAAATCCCACTCGAGATCGATTTCGAAAAAGAACCATTTTAGAAAGGAACGAATCCCATCCTTTCCTCCTCTACAAACTCCGAGCCTCCCTCCCCGGACCAAAAAAAAAAAAAACCCATTTGCAGATTGGCAAGTGAACAACCAAACAATGCGAGCTATTTATTGATGTTCTCTGGCATTTGGGGGAGGGCATAAGGTTACAGTTTTTAAGGCATACAACCGTCAAGAGATTAGGGTTTGTCCAACGCTTAATTTTATATTTTTGTTTTTTTATTTGATTTTATTAGTAGGGCGTGCATTCTTAGTCCCAAAAGAAGTTACTACCAACTCAGAAAGAAGGTATTTTTTTTAGTTAACAGTTTTTTTTTTTTTTTACCATAGAAGGTAAAATTAGATATGTTAAACACTAGATTTGAATCTCATCATGGTCACTCTATCACTTTATTGCCACCAATAAATTTCTTGAAATCCCAAACATAAAGCTAGCCCCACCCAAGTTTCAATCGGGGAAAGCAACCATTCTGAACGGCAGGGCCAACATTTGTTAGCAATATACTCAGCTTGAATGAACATAGTCTATTACTATTTTGCTTGAATTTATAACACGTACGTGGTTTTTAATTACATTTATAAAAAATGACATTGGTGTTCTGAACTTCTAAAAAATTGAATCACGGCATGCATCTTATTATCTGTTTACAGCTGCCCGTGTGCGTTTTGAAATCTGAAACCGCATCGCTTATTGTGGCGCTTTATTCTCTCCATGTACAATCCGTGTATACGGAAATAGAAATAAGAGAAGACAGCGCACAGATTCTGCATTTTGGTTAATCTAGTTGATGCATTTTGTGGTTTGCTCCACGCAAATTTAATCCTTCGCAGCTAGAATATTGGGATATTTTCTTTGTAAACTGGAAAGCTTGATTTGTTTACCGAATTTCTTGGATAGAGTAACTAGATAATATAGTGATTCGTTATGATGGCTCCCGCTGCACAGTGTTTGAGGTTTTTATTGACATCCTTAAATAATTATCTTTGAACTTTGACCTTTAATTACTTCACTACTTGTCCAGTTGCTTTATTCAAGTCTTTTCTTCCTTTCCCAGTTTCACAAGTATGGTGCAGAACTGGGAATTAGCCTATGGAACCTAACGCTTGTCCAGCAGAAAATTTCTTGTGTAAATTAATTTAGAATGCATGAGATGTTATTAGTCGTTTTACGTTACAGGATGGAAAGTTAAAATTAGGTGCCATGTGCACTTTAGTGATGGGCAAAATTCTTGTAGCCTTGGTGATGAACGAACGGTATCTATTGGAAGAATTACTGAAAGGAGCATTTAAGTTCAATTTTGGGACAGTTTTCTAATTTCCTTCTGACTAAATGACACTTCAAAAATATTAATTACCATTGCACTATAAAATGTCAAAAACTCAAAATCTCATTAGAGGTGTGCAAAGTAAGAGTGACAATGAAAGGAGTCAAAGTTAACAATGTATTAAATCATGCATAATATGTAAGGAGTTTAAATTGATAATGTTAAAACTTTTTAAATGTAAACAAGAAAACGCCACATACTCTCATTTTCCCCTACTCATGGCATTTTTTAACTCCTTGTTAGGAGGAGATGGAGGGGGAGGGGGCGCTTCTTTTAGTTGCTGGATTGTTTATTGTTTCCCCGTACAAAAAGGTATGCAGTCTTTGACAGGAGTCACAGGACTATTGAACAAAAAAAAAAAGAAAAGAAAAGTTCAAGAATCTATGTTTGTATTTGCAGGATAAAGTTACATATAATTGAACAAGGAAAATGAAAATGCTTGAGAGAAGTAAAATATTGGGCAGCTGCAAGAAAGACATAGCAAAAGATGTCAGCAGTAAGTTTGAAACTATGCCAATAACTAGATTCAGCCCCAGTTTCCTGTGAACTGCAGGTTAATAAACACCACCTCTTGTTGCAGGGATTTAAGGTTGATCTCACAGTAACCGAGATAAGTAAAGGGAAAGAGAAAAGAAAAAGAACGAATAATTGTTGAAGCTAGATTTATCCTCCACAATTCAGGGGGGAGCTTGTGTTTTGTGACTTCTACGAAACTCATTTTGAGCCTAATGTGTGGAACACAAAGGGAGAGACCAGAGAAGGTCCTAGTCTGTGGCATGCAAGTGGTGCAGGCCAAAAGTCATGACAATTAATGAATAGATTCAGGAAGCGAGACTTGGCCTATTTTAACTTATATCTCAGTGGGAAGTACTGGCTGAAAGACAGAAAGAGCCTCTCCACAGCTTGAAGACTTTTGGAAGGTGTGAAAAATGAAAGAGCAAAAGCTCCAAGGTGGATAATTTGTCTCCAAATAAATTACATAGATTTCCGTAAGAGAACTTCTTAGAAGGATCATCAGACATTTGTTTAATATTTACACAATGTCCTCTGAACAGTAACAAATTGTAATTATGCCAATTGAACATTTATGTAACAGACTTACAGTTCCAATTTGCATTCAATTACACTATTTACAATTGCATTCACTGGGGCCGAGCCAGAGTTTCCCCATGGAACTGATTTTATTTTTCTAGAGGGGTAATTGGTTCACTACTGCACCCGAAAGGAAGGAAATCACCCCTCCAAAAGAGAAAGAGAAGACACTATAGGTTATAGCAAAGGAAAAAGTTTTCTGCCTTCCTCAATTTAGTCTCAACTAACGCTGGCAGCCAAATAATAAACATTAGAGAATAAACTAGTTCTTTGTTTCTTCTGATCTGACATTGGAAAATGAGCATACACATTAAATCCAAAAGCTAATAAGAAATTAACTTGGCTTTGGATGGTATCGCAGCCAATAAGATGCAAGTTATTGTTAACAAGATGGGAGACCAAAACCGGGATGCAGCCACTAAGTCCAATTCCAACAGCCTTTTACTCCCCAAGAATTTGCTGATTGTGTTTGACTGGTCCATGTTCGAAGGCTTTCATATGTGGGAATCAACTACGTGTCAAAACCCCATTAGGTTGGCCACTTGAAAAGGGCTCAACCACGTGAGTGACAACCGTGTCCTTTGGCTGCAAGTTCAAAATTTTTTTAGTACCCTGTCACTGTTTAGTCCTTGCCTGCATGTTACCAGGCTTTCTTGGTCCTGGAGTACCTCTAGTTCTAAACTCTGGTCCAAGAGTCCAAACACTACGAACCCCCCCCCCCCCCCAACTATTTATATTCAAAGTACCAGCCATCAATAAGTGCATTGCGTAGGTTAACTGAATTCACAGGTGATTTGCAACTAATTATTAGTAAGAATGCATGATCAAAACAAATTGATTTGTAGAGGCTGCCATTTTTCATGTGAACCAGAGTACTTCGACCAATTTGAATTATTACATAAATTTAATTTTTTTAAATCAAAAGTAATAATAGTATTATGCTCGTGAGATAGTGTGGAGGCTGCTTTTGTTTCCTCACTGTGATTGGCAAAAACAAAAGCTGGGGCACAAAGCCACCCTACTCCCTCCCAAGGAAAATTCACATAATAAAGATACAAACATTTCTATGAGTTGGTGAAGACCAGAGCTGTCTAGCTTAGGAAGTGAAGGGATCTGCGCGAGGCCACGTGATTCCTTCCAGTGTACAACACGAGGCGCGAGTGACTTGGAACAGGGAAACAGATTCAAATGCCTCATTATGGCCAGTTAATGCGAGCACCCCATTTTCGATATGGACAATATGTATGCCTTGAACTTGAACTTAACCACGTTAAGGGCTCCAATTAGCAAATTTATTGATCCATCTTCTCAATTTTTCTTTATCAGTAAATTCAGTGCTAACGTTAAGTGCCTTGTATCACAGTATCACCCTATTCAGGGGTTTTCAAGTTTCAATTCAATTTAATATCTTTTTTTTTCGTTTAAATTATATTTCTTTTATCAAATTCAAAGGCAATCCCGGGTCACGTGGTCGCTTTGATCCGTCAGTATCGCCAGCTCATTCCGTGCCTTGTTAACTTTGGAGTGAAAGCTTGGTCAATTAGCGGAACTGTGCATGCACGCTGGCCCTCTCTGTAAGCTGTAACTCTGCCACTGTGCCCCTGTGTCACTGTGTTGTTGTGAGCCTTTAAACTTAGCTCAAAACATTCAAAGCATTCAACTCTCTATAAACCCAATACCCCATTCCTTTAAATGTCACTGCTGTTGCTTTCTGTGCCACAAATGGCAACTGTTATCAACTTACTTGACCTCCCATTTTTAACACGCACATTTATATTTTGACCATTCAATCTCTATTCTATTCTGCTTTGCCAATGTTAATTACCTGCTTAGTCCATTTGTTTCTTTTACTTATTTTTTGCAGAAAGACTAATTTCCCACCTCTCTGTGTCATGATCTGATATGAAGAGGAGAAGAAACATGTTAAATTCGTTGTTTATGGCTTTTATGCATTGGCCGCCACCAACTCGCCTATAGAGAACCCTAGATATTGGATTATTCACGTTGTTGACAAAAAAAAAAGAGATTAATAAATGTTTTGTTATTATGCATTGGATGTTGAGATGACATAGTTACAAGTGCAAGTTCTTAGAATCTTCCCAAAACTTTGTTTACCATTTAATAAACATGAAACAGAAGGGATTGGCCTAAAAAGGCAAACTTTGCATCAGTTACCCGCGGGGTAAAAGAGAAGATAAAAAAAGAAAAGAAAATAGACTTTCTTGGCAGTTTCTTCGGGTTCACCTGCGTCCAAGGAGAGCAGCAGCGTAACTCAAGAGACGGTACATATCTTGAAGATTGGCCGTCATTGAATGCCAAATTAACATGTCATGACAAAACATCATGTCATGGCATGCCATGCATGAAAAAATAATATTTATTTGTAAAGGAGGGATGAAAAATCCAAATGAAAGATCCCTTCTGTGACAAATATATAAATACAAACATATACTGAGAGTGGCTTGTAACGGTGTGGAGGGAAGGGGGGGGGGGTCCCAAGTAGAATTTATTAGGCCCTTGTTTCAGCTTCTCCCATCCATTTAGTTTTCTTTATAATTTCCCATGTTGTTGTTCTGAAAGCCCATGGCATGCTTAGACATGTACAACTCCGAGCACAAGGGTCATCATCACTGCGCTCCAATGAGCCCCAGAATCTCTTTCTCGAAACGATTTTGTGGATGCCCAGCAAGCCATCAAGCAAGAACCGAAGCTCCAGATCAGATGCGCCGGCGTCCTCAGACTTCGAATTTTCTGTCACAAACTATTCTATGATGAGCGCCGATGAGCTTTTCTTCAAGGGCAGGTTGTTGCCGTTCAAGGATAACTGCAACAACCAGATGCAGAGGGCCACCACCACTCTCAGGGAAGAGCTCCTTGTGGACGACGAATACGAAGGTTTTCAGCAGAGGCCACCAAAGGGGTCGTCCACAAGGTGGAAGGGGTTTCTGGGTCTGAGAAAAAGTCACATTGGCTCAAAGAAGGCTGACAAGAGTGAAGGTTCTTCGGACAGAGGAGTTGAAGCAAGAAGGTCTGGTTTGATCAGTGAGGGAGCTCCACTTAATATGACTTCTCAGGTCAGAAATCAGTCTCTTTTTCAAGTTCAGATTTTTTTTTTTTTTGGTTTTTGTTATCTTTTTCAGATCACTCTATGCTTGTCTCATGTATTTCTTTTTTTTTTTTTGCTTAGTTGATTTATTATTTA
This sequence comes from Castanospermum australe, assembly GCA_019955255.1. NCBI lineage: Eukaryota > Viridiplantae > Streptophyta > Magnoliopsida > Fabales > Fabaceae > Castanospermum > Castanospermum australe. The sequence continues at coordinate 238,645 of NSJW01000870.1, read as the reverse complement.
GTTTTCTGTGTTTTGGGTGTTGCTACAGGAGATTTTGAATGAAGGAGGGACAAGTTGCAGAGATGTGGATATTGGGATATAGAGTTATGGGGTTGAAGAAGGTGCTGAATTTGTAGAGGAATGGGCCATTTTTTTCCTCCTTTTTGTTTTCTTCCCTTTTCAAGGGTGACAAGGTGGGAAGATGAAGGTCATTTTCTTTTCTTTTTTTTCTCCCCGCTTTTTATTTTTTTTTTCCCTTCGGCGGGTTCGGATAAACTAAGGCAGTGGATTTGTGTTAGGTTTTTGCTTGTCAACTTCGATTCTTCTTTTGTTGTCCGCTGATTTCTGTTGATCCCCTAGGAGTTAGGATTTGACTGTTGACTGTACAAACTATTTGCCTTGAAAAGTGAAAAAAGCCCCCAAAAAACAGAGTCTTTACCCTTTTTCCCATTGTATTTTATTTTTAACGTTTTATCTACGTCGCGGAGCGGTGCATCCTCGATGGATTACATCATTCATATTTGTGCCTCCACATTTTGTGGACTGTGCCAATATAGGTGAAGCAATTCTTACAGGATATGCCATGTGCTTTTAATGTTGATTTTAATTTTTTTTTTATAAGGACGGCCCACTCAAGCTAATTAGATTAATTTATTTTGTAATTAAAATAATTTATAATTAAAATTTTATTAAAAGAATTTTTTAAAAAAAATTAAAAAGAAGTAATTTTTTTCTTTAAAAAAGTAATTTTTTCGTAAATTTTTTTTCCCAAACATGGGCTAATTGGTAAACTAAAAACTTATTCAAAATAATAAATTTACTTAAAACTCGAGTTTGACAACCTACTCATAATCACAATTCTCAATGGAGAACAAAAAAAAAAAAAGAAATTAGGACTGACTCAAAATCTTAAGTTAGATTATTTCATCTCGAGTTTAAATTTTAGAGCCAAGCCATACGAACAAAATCTCATGTAGAATCCTGATTCTCCATCAGAAGTGAAAAACTGGGTTCACATCCTCCTTTTTTTAGTTAGCAAATAAAAAAAAATTGACATGCAAGATTGTTTAATTGTTATATATATCCTTTCTGTTTTGAGGAGAAAAAAAGAAAAAGCTAAGCCCAAGTAGGATAAACTCGAACCAGCCATACAAAAATTAATGGCTATGCTAATTGCCACTCATGTTACTGCACATATGCTACACGTTGCAGCAAAGTTGCTGTCTAGTTTTAAGTTTAAATTTAACCACGCGACACGAGCCAATATACACACATTACATTCTCATACATAACAAGGACAGTTTTACCAAGGTGCAGCGACCTCTTTCTGAAACTGGAGCTGATAGCCTTCAGCTTTGCACTTCAAACTCTCAAGATAAGCACCAAAACCATCACAGGCTCCTCTCAATTCTTCGAGCTTTGTTTCAATGTTCTCTATTTCAGCATCTGCTCGACTCTGTTCAGTTCTATAAGCCAAGTATCTTCTGGTTTCTGAGGCACCATCTGTTTGATAGGCAATGCTTACAAGCCTGCGTAATCGGAGTCTTAAAAATTCAACATTCATGCCCATATGCTCAAAGGCAAGCAAAGTTTTATCCCAGTTGACAAAATCAACACGTGAAGTAGATAGCGTGCTAACTTTTATGGCATCAGCAATGTTGACAGTTTCACATATAATTCCAACAATCAGCTTATAGTTCATGCCCTTGATGAGATTGTCATGAAGAAAAGCATGCTGACTGTAGCAGAGCCTGTAGTACTTGTTTCGAACTTCAGTAGAGAGTTCAGCATCTATTGGCATTCCATCCACTATGATGCTGAAATTTTCAAAACTTTTTACATCTTTGAATTCAAGTTTAAAGCCCTCCAGTACTTCTGAGAGAGCTTCCTCACTATCATTTTCGGATTGCTCTGCAGACTGCCTAGCCTTGGGCCCCGGTCTTGGCACGCTGGTCTTCTTTTTCTTTTGGACATCTAGTGGGACAGATTTACCATGTTTTCTCTTTGAGCTATTACATGCTACAGCATCAGTGTCAGCATTATCTTTGTCTGAGAACATCGAGGAGCAAAAAATGAGAATGTTAGCATACTATACCAAGAAAGCATAAATCCTTGATGATTCATGATTGGTACAAGAAACTAAATGCATAGAGAAACAAGTCTTGCCTCCCACTTTTTGTTTTGTATAACTGTCCAGATTCAGAAGGGAAAGGGCCCCATCTAGTTCCCTCAAATCATTAGCTCTTATTATATATACCTAAAAAAACAAGCATAACAATAAGTGGTATAAGTTCCAAGAGAGAGAGAGAGAAAGAGAAAAAAAAATTCATGGCTCGCCCCCCTCTTTATTTTCAAAGAAAAACAAGAGTCGTGGGCATAGTGATGGACTCAGATCATTCTTTACTAGAGGTCCAGAGGATAATGGCCTTAGCCAACGGGGCATGACAGCCAATTTAGCAGTTTCCAATTTTGCTTCATAGCGATTAAGAGCCAGCATTGCCAACATATGACCTCCTAATGTTTACTTTAGATGCAAGTGCTAGCTCCATAGAATCATATGCACAAGACACAGACAGTCACAGAAGCACACAAGTCACTAGAACATGAGAAGTTGCTGTCCTTCAACAAACTCCTCTTTGTTGCGGTCACAAGATGGACAGAATAACAGTCCCAGAGGCATACCAAATCACCACCTTTTCACACTTCCTTTGTGAATCGCTAATCTTTCAAGCAATAAAGGATCCCAAGCATTTGCAGGAGATTAATAAAATATCATGGATCACCACCTACCTAACCTCACATGTCTTGCTTTGGGATAGATAGCTTGTATTTTTCCTCTTTTGACAAAGATCCTCTTCAGAAAAAAATTTCAGTTCTACTCATTGATAACCTCCATCTGCCGTAAGTCCTGAGTGACTTTTACAGTAGAATGGGGTGAAAGAAACTCTTGGATGTACCCCTGAACCATAACTAAAAAAGGGAGAGCATGAGAGAATTCAAACACTCCATATCAGTCAGTGACACTTGAGGGATAGCACTGTGTTTTTGTGTCAAAGCATATATTAAAGGCCCAGTTCATTGTCTTTCGTCATTCTGCATATAATGTTTAGGGCTCACTGGAAATATATTGTCATTGACATTGACCGCCCCCATTTCGGTATTAGGATCCATGAAGACAGATAACATGGAGTTCCCCAAATAATGTGGTCAATTATCACGAATTTCATATTTGTTATTATGATTGGTATATAATACACATTTATGCAACTTACACAGAAAGTAAGCATACAAAAGAAAAGTTAGTGATATACATGTTATCCTTTTTTCTTTGCTACATAGTCCCTTTATTTCCACTGAAATACAGAATCCACATTTGGACCAACATAGAACATTTAAGTAAGGAAACAAAAAATTCCAAACCATTACCTTAAATTTGGTAGGTTCAACTAATTGGAAGACCAAAACATCACCCTCCTGCAATTTGTGCACAACAGAAAACTGTCTCCAACCAGCACTCAATCCTGTCTTATATGCAATGTATTTCAACTTGTATTCTTTACCAGATTCATCTTCCAAAGTGACTGTTGTATCCTTATCCGGTAAGTGTCTTTTACAGAACGTCACAGGCAGTCCCTATAAAAAAAAAATAATCAGAAGACATGGCTTTAAAACATAATTCAATTTAGTTTCTTTGATAAAGTTATTTTTATTTCAGTCTACCAAAAAGCTTACCATCCAAAAACAACTAGAAACATGTGATCTGACTAACGACTTCACAAAACTAGGGAATTCTGGTTCTAAATTTGATTGGACCTCCTCTGCTCTAATCACTGCAGATGACTTGGCCTCACCACAAGAGGATGCTCCATCTATTGCTACCTTAATGGAGCTTCAAACAAAGACCGTGTCCCGATTTTGCCATAAGTAACTAAGTAAAAAAGAGGAGGAATGTAATAATTGAATAAAACTTAAGGTGCTCTTCTAACCTTGCAAACTTCTGTGCCTCACCAGATACGGCCTGTAGAAGCATTTGTTAGAATTTTAAATCAATTATACTTTGATTTACAAGGAATGGTGCCATTTGATTCATATGGGCATTCTTGCAAACATGCACTACAAGTTGGTAACTTAAGAAAACAAGGAAGCACAATCAGAAGATGAGATGAAAGAATTCTAATGGAACGTCAGAACTGTGTAGAGCAAATAGTTAGGGTTGGAACCTTTTAGCACATGGAGAAACAGGGGAAAGGGATGGAGGGTGCCAAGAAAAATATGGCATAGTCGCATAGAGAAGGTTGCGCACTCTGCCATTTAGAATCGAGAAAAAGGCTTGTAAAGTAATGCCAAAATATAGATTTAAAGAGAAGCTAATAGGTTATTTGAACATTAAGAAATTTTAATAAGTTAATTGCCTATGAGATTAGTATATTTAGAGTATTATTTTCTGTTCCCATTTTGAGTTGTTTCCATCACAATAGCCTGTAGACAGAAATAAATCTTCTTCTCTGGTATCCTCCTATGCATCTTACTTGTTATCATCAAACAAAGGAATTTGTGAAACAACTTGAGGCTTGTAGTCTCATCTACGGTGTCTTCTAATACAAACTCACTCACTCCATTATAGGCAACATAAATCATTTTACTTGTGGAAACTCTTTTAGTTTTCCTCGTTTTGCTATCACCAAAAATTATCACGGATAGGAAAATTACACGAATTCATAGATGAAAGATCCTGCGGGTAAACATCAAAACCAACAGGCAAAAAAAAAAAAAAAAAACTTTGAATCTTACTTGCTTTATCGGACTGCTCAAGAGCTTGTATTTATTCTCCACCACCTTATTTTGTTTGTCCTGCAAACAATGCAACATAGCTACAACCAGTCATTATTATCACGGAAAAAAAGAGATCTAAAGAGAAGCCATAACCAAAGGAATCCCATGCCAACTTGGTCATGAAATTATAAAAGACCTAGAAAACAAAAAATTAAAAAATTAATGGGAAAAAAAAAAGATACCCATCAAATCCTTTGATCTTGAACGTTCCAAAAACACAATAGAGGAAAAGAAAAATGCAGAATTTCGCAAAACTCATTTTTAGACTTGAAGGAATATATAGAGAAGAGATCAAACCATGGTTAAAGGAGACTTCTTAGACAACTGCGCGAGAGTAATGTTCTCCTCCAGCTCCTCCGCCTGAAACGCCATAGTCACGGGTTTCTGAAGGTGGTGCTGGTCCGAAGGCGCTTGATCGTTTTGTTGAAGTTCCGCCACCTCCTTCTTAACCACCCGATCCGCCACCAATGCCCGGTTCTTCTCATCCACCACCACCATTTCCACCGAAACAAAGATGAATCCCTGTTTCTGCCTCCTCTCTGCTTGAAGAAACACCGCGTGACTGCTGCACAACAGATCAATTGGCTTCCATTCTCCTGTGTCCTCCACAACCGCAACCCCTCTTCCGCAAGAAAAATCGCAGGCAACTGAATCTACAACGCAATAGAGGAGAGAGAGGAGGACAAAGAGGCCTTCAATGGGTTGCGGGCGTTGGTTTGATCGAAAGAGCTAAATTACATTATGGGGTTGATCTGTTGAGTGACAAAACAGAGGATAGGACAGGGACCAAAATGTCCGTTTAACGTTTCGGTTTGAGGAAAATGGGATCAAGACTATTTTTTTTGTTTCTCGGTTGGTGTCGTAAGTTGGCAATTGCAATTTGCAACGGCGACACCATTCGGAATACGAGGCAGAGCAAGCACGATGGATATTGGAAGTTGGAACAGGGGGCGAAATGGGTGGCAGGCACCTGGTGGACACGTGTTACGTAGACTTTCCTTCCTACGTACGGCTCTGTTCCGTACTCCGTACAAGGACAAGTTTAATCGCTATTCTTTACGACGCCGTCCGAGGTTGAAGAATCAAAGAATAGGATATGACGATGGTGCGAACTGCATGCGCGGGCCTAGCAGAAGCAAGCGCTGTGTCAATTGTAAATTGTAATCTTGGGTCCAAATTATAGAACTGCTATGTGATTGCCAGCTACTACTGTGTAATCTTTAGGTGCTCAACATTGGGATGAACCCTTTTTTTTCTTTTTCTTTCTACTTTTAATTTCAAACACTTGAACTATTCACTTCACCTCCAGGTAGATTCTGTAACAGATTTTAGTGACTAAATTCATTGAGTCACATGGGAATAATGCAAAGTTTAATTCATATAATTCTGCAATGAACTTGAATGATGAAGTGTTTTCTTTGAAGTTGAATTTGGTAATTGATGATAATAAAAGTTTAATTCTTTAATTGATTTATCATAAAAAAAATTTAGATGCTCAAATAATATTTCACTCAAAAAAATTTGACTGTGTCCTCAAATAATGAAAGATTTAAAAAGGGTGATGCCATGTATTTCTCATATCATCATTTACAAAAAGTTAAAGGATTTACTGAGAATTATATATCTTTGTCAATAATCTCACTTTTTAGAATTGTTTTCATATTTTATTAAACATCCCCAATTTTTTTTTACAAGATGTAATTGGATACTGAGATTACTCTTTATCATAAAATATTTTTTAAGAATATTTACATTACAGATAAAGCTTCTATATACCACTTAGTCACACTTTTATTGATAAACATCTTGCCAATTCATTGTTTAATTTTGTGTATGCATAATTGTATATATTTTAATTCTATATTAATAATAATATATTGTGTATCTGGTATGAGAAAAGATATTGAAGAAGAAAAATGATAAAAAGACTAAACAAAGCAAACAACTTTCATAAATTTACTTATATTTTAACAAGTTTTTTTAAAAATAAACACCTTAAGAAAATATTTTAAAGAATTATAGGGCGTGTCTTTAACCCATTTATACATTTAAAAAGTGTCCAACAAATTATACTCCAACATTTTTCTTTTCCTGTAAAATAATGCAATATAAATTTATTATGTTTCAACAAATAATATTTTCTTTTATTTTAAGGGAAAAGTGTAGAAACTTGAAAGTGGGAAAGGTGAAGGGGACGGACAATCATGACATCAAGATTAATTATGATAAAGATCATAATCAATACATATATGAGCTATTAACTCACTGGCTCAACAAATAAATGTTATTTACGTAAGAATCAAATTTAATATTTATATTAATTTTACTTATTCTTATCGCAAGGCATGTCCAAGTGGTTGTAAAACTTGCTAAAAAAAATTAGTGGTTCTAACACATTTTTGTTCTATTTGTCAGTGTCCTTAACCTCTTACTGTATTCAAGAGTTAGACCGAGTTGCTATCAAGGATAGAGATTGTGATGTAACCCTCTTCCTATATTACTGAACGCGTGTTACTTTAATTATGCAATTTTTCACATAATTAACGTTATACAAGAGATAGTACGTATAAGAGTAGAACTAGAAATGAATTGAATTGAATTGAGTTAATGTTCAATTTGACTTGATTGAATAAAAATAGTTAAGTTTAAAACTTGGTTTAAATTCGATAATAATCATTTTTTATAATTTGAATTAATTCCAATCAAGTTCACTTGTCAGCTCAAATTACAAGAACCAAACCAAGCTAAATTGCAAACCTGGTTCATTAGCTTGGTTCATAATCCATATCAACTAATCAATTCACATAAATGCCATAAGTCAACAAGCCACTATAACTCATGTAGCTCTCAAAGATTATTGCACACTTTAAAGTTAGTCAATTTATGAAACAAATAAATCAAACAGTACTTGACTCAAGGCCAGCTTACTTATTTAATGAGACTAATTTTGAATTTAAATTCAGCTCATTTAATTTATAAACAAAGTTTATCAAACTAATTAATAAGTCCAGTTTCAAATTACTCAAGAGCTGATTCGATTTATTATCAATCTTATATAAAAGCATTGTCTCATACTAAAAAAAATCAAAATTGTATACTCTAAAAATAATATTTTTAATAGTTTAATTAAATTTTATTATATAATATTATAAATTTAATATCATATCACATATATATTTTTATATCATGTGCTATTTTTCGCTAAATTGGTGTACGCACTAGTCTCATACTAGATAATTAGAATTTTTCTTACTAAAAATATGACATTCTTGATTATTGACGACTCAGCTGAGTCACTATTTAATTTGATTTATTCTTTTTTTTTTGGTACATAATTTGATTTATTCTGTACTTGTTGCTTGTCAACCCATCTTTTGAACAGAAAAGGAAGAAAACAAAACTAAAAGAAATGCTCACAATAATATCTCCTTGCCTGATAAACTCATGAAGTATGCATATGGGCAGTGCTTCCGAAACTTGAGCCAACAAACATGCCACAGCATATTGAAATTCTCTCATTACAAAGTAGCAATTGAGCTTTACTTTCATAAAAAGTATAAATTCACCATTATATTATATATTAAAATTAACTTTGTTATAGATTTACAGCATGTTTAGTTTAGAATTCTTTTCTACTGCAAATAACATTTTACACAAATTTTAAGACAACCAAGAAAAAATCTCAAACAAACACAGCATTAAATGTGACAAAATTCAAGTTCTTTTTTTTTGTATAAATTAGAAGTATTCTTATATGGTTCGGTCAATTTAAATCGCCCCATAAACCTAATTTTATTGGGTCAGGTAAAGCTCTTTTCATGATACGAGACTCATAGGAATTGATAAGATTAAAGTTCTAATTTACTTGAAGAACATTAAATTACTTGATTATTTAACTTTTTTAAATAAAAAAATAATGTTTTTGCTGATTTTTGAATTGTAAGCAATTATTCCTAAAAAAATTAAATAATTGAATATTATTATTTTGTGAGAGAAAAGCATTGTTAATGAAACTCAAATAATTTTAATCTGAATATGATGTAGTTTGTCACAAAATAATTGGGGTAGTAAGATATTCTTTCCCAATTCATCCTGCAGATCTTTTATGTTCTAATACAATTAATTAATTCGTGTCAGAAGCTATTAATAGTATATCATCATCGGCAATGCCAACTAAAATCGATGGAGGTGTTCCTTTACCTCTATAATAACATGCACCTCTGTCTTCTTTTTAAGTTAGTTTTTATGTCAATTAAAATTAAACTTGTTTTTGAACCATTTTAAGAATACACTATCTACATTAATTTAATACCTTTAGAAAAATTAATTATTCTAAATTTTGACTCAAAGTTTAAATTTAAATAATCAAAGCAAAAAATAAAAAAAATACTATATTTATGGCATTTTTTAGTGCATTTGGTATAACTTTTGAAATCTGAATTTTTAAATGCCCATTCATATTTTCTTTTTCTTTTTTGGTATAAACTAGAAGTATCATCATAAAATTCGATCTATTTGAACTGCTTTATAAACTTAATTTTCTTAGACTGAGAGTGATAATGATATGATCATTTTCATAAAATGCGACTACCAAAAATTAAATCGTAATTTTCATATCTAAAGATATAATTTACTTCTACTACTACATAGTAACTCTTGAGTCATATATCTTTTTTCTTTCCTCTCAACTCTTAGCCCCTTTCTTTCTTTTTTTTTAATATATTTATTTACTCTTACCCTTGTTGGTCCCTTCCCTCTTTATCTATGCTATCAAAAAGAGATGGGACAAAAAAAAAATCTCACTTTTGTAGTTAGGGTAGATATGCAGTGATATTTATAACAAAATATATGCTCCAAATCCGGTTACCCAAAGATTGAAGACGACTTCACATGTGCTAGCAGAGGCGTGTGGTAGTGACCCTTCTGACCTGCTCTGGCGTGTGCTATCCGCCTCCTCATGAGAATGATGCTGCTGCTTTTGTTAGAAAAAAACATATAAATAGATGCCTTATTGTAATTGTTTTTATTTCAACATTTCTTTAAAAATTGAGCAACCTTTTTTTATATAAATAATTATAATTAAAAAGTTTGATTTTTATATTGAAAATTATAATTATTTTGTTAAAAAATTCATGTAATATAAATATAAATAGAACAATTATATTCTTTATCATGATTATTATATTTTAAATAATAATTTTTTAAAAAAATACAATTTGAGGTCATATTATTTAATTTTGTAAAAAAAAAAAGATTTCATTTTTCTTATTGTGTTTTCTTTTTTTTTTTTACAGTAACTGAATTTTCATATCAAATGAGTTTGAGAGCAGATCATTTTAATTATTAGGTCAATCTCTTATCATGTTTTGTAATGATAAGCAATATGAGTTGACCTCTTCTAAAATAAAAAAAAGTCCGAAGGGGCTAATACGAATATAACCCAACTCAACTATGATAATGAAAACGATCCATGTTGACCCATCGATTGCTACTAATGGTGGTGCTCAATCTTGGCAATCTAGGTTTCTCTATTCTTTCTTGCACTTCATTTATGCAAAGCAAGTGCTTAATTGAAAACCCAAAAGAAAAAAAAAGAAAGCCAAACAAAAGCAGATCTTTTTGAGTTTGTCTGTGCAAAGCAGGGCCAAAACTGAAAGGGCGGACCATTTGTCAGTTGTCGCCATCCCAACTCAAGGTTCATAACATCCCCAAGATTCTCAGTAAGAGTAACAACGGGGACGAAAGAAACTGAATTGCACCTTCAAATTTGAGATTTGTGGGTCAACCTTTGAACCAATTGAAGTGTCTTCTAGAAAGCGTAGTGGCGCCATCATCGACATCATCGTATATAAAATGAGAAAGAAAGAAGGGAACCCAGAGCTCGAGCCAGCTAACCCATATCATCAAACCAGCAATGGCAACCAGCTGTTAAATTAGGTATTTTAATATTACTATTCATTTAGTTTGGCATTATATGATTCCATTTGACCGTCTCAACCTCGCCCTTGCGTATAAAGCTAAGATAATGATAATAATAGTTATAAACCTTATAATCTAATAATAAACTATGCAGGCGTTACAGGAGTTGTATAATAATATATAACAAAAGGTACCGTATATATAAAGTTAAATAGACCTCTATAAAAAGTATAAAATATTATTTGTATACTTTAATTTAATATTTACTCGTACACTTACTTTAAATAATAATAAAAAAAATAATTTTTTTTATTTTATTATAAAAAATAAGTATATAATAAAAGATATAAGACTTAAGTGTACAAATAATATAATTATAAAAATTAATTTTTTATAAAAAAAATAATAAAAAAATAATAATATTATTATTTTTTACACTTTAATATTATATTTTTTACTTTGTATATATATTTATCTTAAATAATAATAATAAAATAAATAAATTTACTTTTTTTATTTTTTCTTTTTTTAAAATATAAAATTAGAATGTAAAAATAACATAATTAAAAAAATAACGTTACATGCTAAGATTTTAAGAAATATATTGATTAGGGTGTTTTGGATATTGTGGCACTGAAACGAAAAGGGCACAATGCTCCACAGGAAAAGCTGCAAAGATGCATGTTTGCTGGGGCGCAAGCACAAGGCAGTTTGGGTTTTCTTTTTCGTCTCTTGGGAGTAAAGGGATGGAGGGCTGGTCAATGAAGCAAATACGCTTTTTATATTATTATACATAATATATAATTCCGTTTTCATTCTGGCAGCCTCTCCCTTGTTCTTCTTTTTTTATGCCAATGTTACTTTTTGGTTCCCAACATCCTGATGATTGATTTTGGTAGAGTTTCGGTTTTCTTTATCTTCTGTTGTCACCTTCTTGCAGCGCACGCCTCCTCCTCCTCTATGTCTCTATCCCAGGGACCAGGAAGGACACGTATTTCACTCATTTCCTCTCTTTTCTTCTCACTTGCCTATTGATTTTCTTCGTTTGTGTTCAAAGCTTCATTCAAATTTCAGTCACAACTTCTCGGTGCTGTTAACGTCTTCATGATCCTTTAGCATGGCTTTTCCTGGCTCCATGGAAGATTGGATGAAGGCTTCTTATGTGGTCTTTGCATTCTGCTCTGCTTTCTGCTTCGGTGCCATAAAAGGTTCCCTTTTCTTTTACCCTTTTTTCATTCTTTGCAGTTTATGATTCATTCAGTATTTCTTATTGAATCTTAACTACTAAAGATTTCATCTTTTTTATTTTTAATTCTTTTTAAACTCTAAAGTGAATTCGGACGTTGGGTTCTTGAAATTTTCATTAAATTCTGCAGGCTTAATCGTGGGTCCTATTGCTGGTCTGATACTGATTATAGGCAACGCTGGGGTGATTCTGGGGCTGTTTCCTGCGCATGTCGCTTGGACGGTTTACACCCTTTTAAAGTAATACTTCTACACCTTCCCTTTCTCCCTCTCCAGAATTTCAGTCAGCATTTCTACCTGATACGAGGATGGTTTGCGTTTGCAGGATTCAATTTTTTGATGCAGCTATGAAAGTTGCGATTTTGTTTGCTTTGCCTGCCTTGTTTGGTTTGTGGTTGGGTCTAGGCATAGCTGGAAGCGTTCTTGTTGGGGTCGGCTATGGCTTTTTCACCCCATGGGTTTCAACTTTTGAGGCCTTCAGACAGGATAACGAGTCCAAGAAATTTTTGCACTCTGTTGTGGTGAGTTTCTAAGATTTTCTCGTCATAACAGCAACGCTTCTCTGCTTGATTTATTATTAGCACATCATTTGCTTCTAGTAAAAAATATCAGTTTATTTTACATGATCTCACTGGACTCAGGACGGAACCTGGGGAACTATCAAAGGCAGTTGCACCGTAGTTAGGGATTTTGCAGATATATGTTACTATTCATACCCGAGTTATTTGAAGGAACTACGCGAATCACCTAGCTCACATGAGTGTCGGAGGCTAAGGTACTGGTCATCAGGTCATGTAATTGTTTTTGTGACCCACGTTTCATTTCCCTTTTTAACAAGAAAGACAGAAAAACAGTAATCATGTGCTTTAATAGATTGTTGAGCAATGTTGCAAATTATTGCAGTGATTTTGAAATTTGGAAATTTCAGTTCTTTGGACACCAGAGGTTGGTGGTGATTGGCGAGTCGGAATCCTGAACTAAAGTAAACATGACATTTTTTTGTGTTTCTTTTGAGCTTTCTTGAGCCCAAATTATCAACTTATTCAAGTTCATGTAGTCTGGAAGACATGATTGATCTCTTCAATTTCTTAAATGTTTTTGTGGCAACAATATTGGCCGCATGTTTTGAATTTCCATTTATATATGCAAATAATTATTGAATGGCTGAGTGGCCCTTATTTGTTGGCATTTGTTCCTGCATCCTCTCCTTCAAACTTGTTTTGTAGGTTAATTCATGTTCCTGGATGTATCATTGTTGGGATAATGGGGCTAATTGTCGAGATTCCTCTTTACACTGCAATTGCTATAGTAAAGAGCCCGTACCTGTTGTTCAAGGGCTGGTTCCGACTTATGCATGACTTAATTAGCAGAGAAGGTCCATTCCTTGAAACAGCTTGTGTCCCCATTGCTGGCTTGACAATATTCGTGTGGCCACTTGTTGTCATTGCAAGCGTTTTGTTGGCTGTTTTCTCAAGCATTTTTGTTGGACTTTATGCATCTGTTATAGTATATCAGGTTTGATCAATCGTTTTGTCCCTTTATTTCTAACGCCAGGCAATGTTACCATGACTGAATCATTGATCTCACTTTTTAACCTTTTTGTGAGTGAAGGAAAGATCTTTCCGTAGAGGTTTAGCCTATGTGGTTGCAATGGTTGCTGAGTTTGATGAATACACAAATGACTGGCTCTATCTTCGAGAAGGGACAATCTTTCCAAAGTACACATTTTCCCAATTAGTTTCCTCTTCTATTTCCAGTGCCCTGCTATTTGTTTCATTAACATCAGCATTCAACTTGCTTGCAGCCAGGCCCCAGTATCGAAAGAAAATGGTTTCTCAATCATCAGATTTTTCTGTTAGAGGAAATAGTGTTGCTGGAAGCAAATTAGATACTCATATGGAGCCACCTGCAATGTTAATGCCAAGTTTAGCTCCTTCAAGATCGGTAAGAGAGACCATTCAAGAAGTGAAAATGGTACAGGTATGATGTTTTTCAACTAATTAATGTTGATCAAGTTCTTTGTACTTCTTTCCTTGCTTTGCAGCTTCAAGCACCAATGGTACTTTTTGTCTAGGCAACAAGGTTAGTTTAAAGTCCATAGGAAAATAGTCTTCCCAATCATACCACTATTAATAGACTTCATTCGAAGAGCTCTGCACATGTCAAATTACAACCTTTGAGGACTTTCCAAAACCAGTAACATCAAGAGCGGGAAAATGCGATTGCGGCCCTCTAATGAATACCAGAAGCTGAACCTGCAGGCTGCAAATTACTGTTATTTTCCCATTTTCAGACTTAAAATAGTTCTATGATCAAAATGTTATACTTTAGATTACACTAGTTGCCTGCAGGCATGCAATATATGCCAAGTCAAACCATGAAATAGACTCTTTGGTAGATTATAGGCGTAACCCAAGATGAAGAAATGAAAAAAAAAAAAAGTATTAAATATTATCTTGGCAAGTAATTGCTTCAAGAATTCAAGTGCAAGTCTATCTTGGCAAAATCAGAGGTCACAGAATGTACTCAAGGCTTTTCTATTCTGCTTTAATCACAGAATTGGTTAGGTCTATATCTTCTGTCTTAATGGCCAAAAAGAAAAATCCGTTTCAAAGATTTTGATGTCTGACTTCAATTAAAAGGACTTTGCAGAACAGCTAACCAATGAAATTGTTAAAAATGTGCATATTCTTATTTGAGGCGTCAGATATCTAAAGAAAAGAAATTCACCCAAAGTTTGAACATGAGCAGATGAGCTTTGCTAATTTCTTTCATTGCGCAACATCATATATGTGAGATCTTATCAGGACCTTGAACACGTCTTTCTGATCTTATTTTGATGCTGTTGTGCTCTTGTAAGTTTATTTGAAAACCTCTCATTTACTTAAAATATAATGTGACAGATATGGGGAAGTATGCTGAGATACTGTGAGATGACAGGCAAGGAATTGTTGGATGCTAATGTACTAACAGCTGCTGACCTTTATGAGTGGTTGAAGGGAAAGAATAGTAATGAAGTTGCCATCATTGGTGTTGGTTTGCCTTGTTATTCACTTCTACAAACTCTTCTCTTCTCCATCAAAGCCAACTCAAGTGGCGTATTGATACCAGATGATTTTGAGATAACCTATTTAAACAGACCAAAGGACAAATTGTTGGATTGGTTCTTCAATCCTGTAATGGTTCTAAAGGAACAGATTAGGGTCATTAAATTGGTGGAGGGAGAAGTGAGATACTTGGAGAAAGTAGTTCTCTTTGGAAACAATACACAACGCTTGGAGGCTTGGGATAATGGTGGTTTA
The DNA here is from genome assembly GCA_019955255.1 of Castanospermum australe. Taxonomy (NCBI): domain Eukaryota; kingdom Viridiplantae; phylum Streptophyta; class Magnoliopsida; order Fabales; family Fabaceae; genus Castanospermum; species Castanospermum australe. The sequence goes on along the minus strand of NSJW01000870.1, from coordinate 223,367 downwards.
GTGCTTCTGGATGCTGTTAGAGCTGCTCAAATCGAGGGAATTTGCAGAAGGTAAGTGACTTTTATCTGCATTCTGACTCAATAAATTAGAGAAGCAAACTACTAAAATGTTCAGTAACTTTACTGGAGTTGCTATAGTTTTTACTAAGGTGCCTGTACTTCTTATGTATTATCTTGCTTGCTAATTCCCATAATAAATATTTGAAATTTGTTAAATATAATCACTAATTAAAAATTGGTAATACTAAATCATTATAAACAATTAGCCTAATAATCATTCTAGTATTTAATAAAAAAAATAAATTGAAAGGTAGAAGTATTTAATATTTGTAATCAAAAATGTATTTGATGTGTGTTTGGATTAGCTGTGAAAAAAAATTATTTTAATAATTGATTATATGTATAATTGATTTTTTAAAATCAATTATGATAAAAATTAGTTTTAGGTTTGGATATGTTAATAAAAAAGCCATTTTAAGATAATATATTTTGTTTGGATTGTATAAAAAAATCACTTTTATATAATAAATTACTAAAAAGGGTATTATATTGGTTCCAATAAAAAATTGATATGGTTAGATCTGAGGTGATATTGGTAAAATTGTTGTTATCTCCCAAAATAATCAATTAGATTATAATCAAAATGCTGAAAATTCAGCTTAAAAGAATAAGCAATTTTTCATGTATAAAAAATAGTCTTAGATTATAATCCATTTCAAATAATCAATACCAAACAAGATTTAAAAAAAAAGGAAAACAGCTTTTATTATATAAAAAGCTGTTTTTTAGGGGGAAAAAAAATCATTTCCAAACAAGCTCCTACTCTCTCCATCTACTTTTATCTGTCGTTTATGATTTTTGCATAAGGATTAAAAAAGCTAATAAATAGTCTTAATAGTAAAAAAAATATAGTTCAATACGACTAAATTGTCTTTTTCTTTCACTTCATTAATTTTTTTCTCTTCCTTAATTTCATTTACTTTACTAATTCTCTCTCCATTAAAAGATATGAGTAAAGTTAAAAAAAATTAATTAATACTTCTTTAATATTTTCAAATTATAGATATTTTTAGACAAAAAAAATTCTCTTGATAGATAAAAGTATTCATTTAGCAATTATGATTATTATTAAACATTATTTTTGATAATTTAAAATTTTTTTAAATGGTTTAATATACTAGTGCAGTTTTAACTTTACATTTGTGAGGGTGTGTGCATACTCTAGAATATCAATAAACGATATATGGGACTTGTGTGTTTTCTCACTTCCTAGTACTTAATGTATTAGAGAATTTGACTGATGTATATGCAATGACGAATACATTGTTAGGATGGTTGGAATGATTAGAAGCGTATCAAAGCTTCCAACTTACAGAAGGAAGTTTCGCCAGGTCGTGAAGGCTTTACTTACTCATTCTGTGGAGAAGGACATTTCTGGAATATCCACTAGGTCTATGACATTGGTTGCCTCGGATGACAATGTTTAGGGTAAGTTAAATTAGTATCTTCTCTATCATTGTCAATGAATCCTTGTAAATTCCTTTAGGTTGTTGACTGAGCTCTGTAATAGAGCATGTTGAGGCTCATTACAGATTCAAGACGTTCTCTCCTTTTTGCTGGTGCTTTTTTTATTTTTTATTTTTATCTCTCTCTTGTCCTTTTTTGTTTTGAGAACCAATTTGGCTTCAAAAAGTACAGCAAGTTGTTTAAATTGCATGATTCGTCACTAGTCAGACCCAAAACAGAGTGGGAAAAGGGAAGAGTTGTTGGCGGTTTTACCATTCGTGCTCAATCCCTAGCTAAGGTCGTTGTGAGTAAATCAAATGAATGAAACTTATTAAGGTTGAAGTTTTGAAATCATTACTGAACAAAATTAGTTTGGTGCAACGAAGGGAAAGTAAAGTAATTAGTATGGTATTCTTTCTATCACTTTCCAAACATTGGGGAGTTGTTTAATTTTATTTTTTTCAACATTGGAGTGGAGAGTGCCTGTTACGACTCAAGATCTCAATCAAAATCTCCACTCAACATATCACCTGAGGCAATTGCATTGAAGCTACAAAAGCACCTTCGTATCACCTAGTGACAACAAAAGGATTTAAAGGAACGATAATGGCGACAACTGCAGTGCTAAACCAATTAGAAATGCCGAAAGCAAAAGTGAAAAGTGCAATTTATTTATGTACTCTTATGAAGGTAATGCCCCCCACCCAAAGTGTTTTCCATCTCGGGCATTGGTCTGCTTCATTTTGCGGAAAGGAAGACTCGGAAAGGGAAGTGCAATCTTTGTTATGGGGCTGGACAGCGAAACTCAAAGGCAGGTTTTTGGTGGACCATTTGAGCACAAGCCCATTATGACCATAAAGATTAAAGGAAGTAAAAAAAGTTACTCTTTAACGATGGGATTCAATTATGGGGTGGCAAAATTTTTAAATAATTAATTTTGACATTACATAATCTACCCACTTTATGATTAACCCATTAATTTATTTTTTATTGTATAATATTATTGCTCCAATTTTCCGAACCAGGACACGATGTGCCTCTCATAAAATTTCATTAACTATATTCAAAGATATATAACACCAACAAATTAAAAAATAGTTTAAACAATCAAGTACTAAAAGGCTTAACTTATACAATTTGAACCCGGCTTTCATTTGAAAAAATACTATTAAACCTACCCATAAGTTGTTAGTATAGTAAAATAAATTATATCTCTAAACATGAGAATTGCAGTTTATTCTTGTACTTATGAGATGGTTTAAATAAATTGAACCTTGTAAAAATACTCTTAGTTCATATTAATACTATTAAACCTAGAAATATTTTAACATTTTATTTTTATTTTTCTTTTCAGCAAATATACTAAAACGTACAGCTTCTTAAAATTTCCCTCAAAAGGCTTAAACACCAACACCCGTCTGATAACTATTTCAAACCTTTTCCAACGTTCTTTGTATTTGTCTAATTTTCTAGCAATGGGTAATGGAAGAGCATCATCCACCAAATATATATGCTCAAATATTCTGTCGTTCAATTTGTGATTTTTTTTTGGGTCGTTTAGTTTTAAATTTGTTATGCCTCTGGATTCTATTTGTGTAACGGTTATATATATTTTAGTATTCGGAATTGAGATATTAATATTGTTACAGTATGCTTTAACAAACCATTACTTTCTTTTCCGTTGATGTGAACCATAGGACTAATATTTAGATTTCATATCAAGGTATTGTATTCCTCAAAGTTGCAAACAGATTATTTCATGTCAATTTATTTAATAACTCATCACAAACGGAGTCACTTCTTGTATTTGTTATTATCTGTGGTACGGTACACATATACAAAACATGTTTGTTAAACGGGATCGTATATAATGGCACCCATTTAATAAATAGGTGCGGTTTATAATTGAGCGATTTGACATTAATATATTAATAAGAAAGGTCAGTGTCAATTGCATTACCTCACAACCTATACTAATTAAACACGTATGTTTAATGGGATACACAATTGTGGTCATTTTAGACTTGGAGACACGTGGTGTTCAAAGGAATGCTTTGCAAATTTATGTGAAGAGATATATTAGGCATAGTTTGTTAGGCATACTTTATGTAATAAGAGAGGATGAATTTCAGTAAAGGTTATAAATCTATAATCTTATACTTCTAATTTATATATATACATATATATTGTAAAAAAATTAAACTGAGAAGAATGCTTGTTCTAACCAGTTCAAGATAATAAACATGTCTTCATACTCATTAAACATAATCAATTCAGAATCAGAATATACCTTTAAATTTATTGGACATGATGAAGTATGAACAAAAGAACGATCAGGTGAGATAACCTCGTTAGATAATCTTATATATTTTATTAATTTATTAAATAAACAAAAACAAAATAGATTTTCTTATTTTTTTAAAAAAGTAAAAATCTAAAAGAGTGCCCATATTTTATTTAAAAATAATAGAGATAAATGGGTTGACCGGTAACAGTTAGTCCATTTAACATTTTGACTATTTCATAATTTAACATTAAAACGACCATTTCACTTAAGAAATTACTACAAAATTTTCAGAATTGGGCATGGGAACAGCACTTGTCTCCTCCAAAGTAGAAGGGTAAAAAACTTAGGTCAAAATTCCAAGTGGATAATGAGGGGATCAAAAGAGGCACAAAATCAAACAAGAACAGTGAGTGACGCCATTCTGTAATCTGCATTACAGATGTTTGCACCCATTTCGCAGCGCAAGTATTAGGTCGTTCTCTCCCATTTTACCGATTCAATTATTCTTTTTTTCTGGAGGGTTGACAATTTCAAGATTTCACAGGCTGTTCTGTTGTACCTTTGACCTTCGCTTTTAGCAACGTATTACCATTTCAAACCATACTTCCATTTTGTGTCTCGGTTCGTATTCTCTCCATCGATATCTCTTTTATGCAGCCCGTGCTCGCTGCACAACATATATATTTATCATTATCTCTCTCTTAATAAAGGTTTTAAATAAAGGTTGTATTTTGATTCAACTCAAACGTAATGTTAGCCCATCTGGGATTGTCCCCTATATGATCCTATGAAGCCTATTTTTTTTTTCCATTAATAATAAAATATCACTGTCTCTCAGTCTCACTCCCTGCTTACAATGTGTTATGCCCACTTCTCACCAAGAATTAGTATATCATCACACATTCCCTACACTTAGCCACAAAAAGAAAATAATTAAAGAGCGAGTCTTCAAGAAGAAAGTTACTAATTTTTTGTACATGGTGCTGTTAATTATCTGAAAACACGGATGAAAGCAGAAGGACAAATTAAACAAGGTGTTAAGTTTGTGTGGATATATTATATATATGCAAAGCAATATTTTACATGTTAAACACTATCAAAATTAATTATCGGCTTAATACTATTCTCTCTGAAATTTTGCATCATTCACTTGTCATGTGTGCCACATATAATGTTGGTTTTAATCCAGATTCCTAGCTATGCTAAAAATTATTTATAGTTTCTTATTGTAAGTTGTATTGTTATTGGAATGTGTTTATTTTTTATTAAAAACTAAAAGTAAAGCAAATTTTTGTAAATTATAAATATTTGTATTAAAAAATTATTTTGGTTATGAGAATGTGTATGAGATAAATGTTTGTGAGAGAGGCTGTGGAGTTTTCATATGAATTTTGATAATGGATTTATTCTCACCATGTTAAATATTATGTGTAATATTATTTTTTAATAAGTATTTATAAAAAAATGGGTGAACGGAGAATTTTTTTTCTCGACATATAGAAGAATATCCAGGGCGGGGCAATTGGTTCCTGTTTTTCCCTTCTTTTTTTCTTACTTTTTCCTTATTTTTTACATTGATTTCGGTTTACAAAAATATATGATATGGAAATTATGTTCTGATAAAAGACTCAGCATGCAATAAGCACGCACAACTTTTTTTTTTTACCAAACAAAATGTGAAAACAAATAAAATAGACTTATATAGGTTATACAAGTCTAGAATAAATTCCAGTCAACAATAAAGAAAAATACTAAAATAAATTATTAATCTCAAAGATTACATATAGCTTATTAATAGCATGTTTAGTTTGACTTTTAAAAGCGTCGAACCATGATTTGAATAAAAGTTTCTCCCTTTGTTACTTTTATCCAAAGTATAATTTTAAAATTTTAAAAGTTAATTCAAACATGTTATAACTGATATTTCTGAATTCAAAAGTTATGCAATTGTCATGACAACAAGTAAGTTAGCCCTCGTTAACGACTTAATATTTAATAATCACTAATGTTCATAGATACCTTATAGCTTCATTTACGCTTAAGGTAGATATTCTTTTCATATGCTTGGTTAAAGAGAAAATGAAGAGAAAACGAAAAATCAGCATTGAAGCAAAAGATGTGGGTCCCACACCATTTTGAAGCAAGCTGTTCTCTTGCTATTTTCTTTGCATAAAGAAGATAGTTTTTTGGTGGTTTCATGTCCAAAATTTTTTCTTTCCTGTTTTCTTTGCACATCCAAGCAAGAAAAAAACTCATTTTTTTATCCATTTTCTCTTCACTCTCATTTCTCTCTTCTCATTTTCCCTCGTTCTAAGCAAAGCGTTAATTAGATGAAAATGTTGCCTTTTTGTCTTGTTTCTTTGTTTTCAGGGGCAGAGGCGAGAAACCCATATTCATGGAAACAAAGTGGTCCAAAAAAGCATATAATTTGAAAGCAGATAAATCTAGAGGAGCCGTTGGAGAGTGGGGGCAAGTACCTGATCAGGGATGAGGGTGGGAAAGGTCCCTGACATCGAAATGATTTTAACAATAAGGATCCATCCCTCCTAATCCTGGCGATGGATGGATATCTGATATCTCACCCGAATCATCATAACCCCCTGCGTTTCGCAATGCAATGATTATAGCATAACGGAACGCATCAGTTGCTCAGGCACATTGCTTGCAGCAAAAGTGCCCCTTCGTCTCTCCCCCTCCCACCAACCCACACGACCCAGACACACATCATGAAATTCACGCGCAGCAGGGGAATCTCACACCATGTGCTGCACTAGCCCAGTGGCTTCATCATATGCCGGCTAGCTAATACGTGACAAACACGTTCCTCCCGCCGTACAGGGCAAAACCATTAAAAAATTACAAACCAAAACAAAGGCCCAATAAGGTAACTCGTCACTAGTCACCCTTTCTCTTATACGTCCCAATCTGGCTATGCTATTGATATGGTGCAGGAGCAGAGAAGGCCCACCACTCTTCTCCTCCACCCTCTCATTCTGATCATCCCCTATTCCCACCTCCTCTTCCTCCTCCTTTCTTTTTCTATAAATGCATCAATCCCTTAATTTCTAGCGATGAAACAAATCAAAGCAACCGAAGAATAATCATTACTTACTTGGATTTCAAAGAAAATATAAACAGTTACCAGAATTTGAAATTTTCCCAACGCCAAGTACTCTTTCTCTGTTGTACGTACTTGTTTATTTATTGGAAAAGAAGAAGCCCGAAGGAGGCAAGTTTGGAAATAACAATATTCTAGTTTTACTCAGTACCCATTTTGTTGTACTTGTGAAAGTGGAATGAATTTGGTTCCAAGACTGGAAGACGCTTCTCACATGGGGGATAAATTACACCAGCTTTCAGTTTTCTCACCCTCCTCAAGCATGTGTCCGTAACTCACACGGCAGGATGCGTGTACCTGCCCCTCCCACACCCCACAATTAAACAAAACCATCACCTCCTCCCCCTCTCTCTTCCCACTATCTAGCTACCTCCTTCACTACCTCATATTCACTTTCATTGTGCCGCTTAATCAAAAAGACCTTGCAATCCACATATATCGATCCAAGTTATCGCAAAAAGGTTCAGGAGAAAAGGTAAAGTTTATCCACAGTTACTATAAGGAAAAGACAATTCAGGGGAAAAAACAAGAAAGATAAAGAAGGGAAATTAACGGCATGGAAAAGAAAAAGATAGAAAGAAGATGCAGTCACTGACTTTGCTGTACCTCGCCGGTTTGAATAGAGAGTACTGCAAAGCTAAAACAGGGAAACACACACGAATTTTCGGGGGAGCTTAAGAGAAAATAAGACTAGAATTTTGTTATTGCAATCCGTTTGTTCTTCCACCAAAGGGAATTTACAGAATTCTGCACAGGCTAGCTTCTCTGTATAACCCGTACAAATAACAAAACGGAGCTGAATTCTCCTAATAAAGCTGTACGTCAAACAAAGGAGTCCTAGAATGAAAGATGGGATTGAAATCAAATACCTAAAGTAAACGTAAGAATAATGTCAGCAAGTGGAATGTTTAATTCGATCATGACTCTCTTCTTTCTTCAAGGTTTGGCTTGGCTGGCTAGCTGCTGGCGAGAGTACCCAAGAGGGGCACGTTTATGGCTTCAATTGAACCCACTCGTAGCGTCCTTCCAAGGGCACGTCCTTCACAATATCATAATTATACCTGCAACCAGGAATATGCAGACACCATGTCATCCACCGTTTGGTTGCTGAGAAAATGATGAGAAAAAAATAGAAGAATCACGGTTGATTAACTAACTTGTCTGAAAACCGCTCTTGGATGTCTTTCTCGGCGGCAGCAAAGAATTCTTGAAGCTCCAACTCCGTCGGCATCTTGTGCGGCGTTGATATAATACCACGGCGAGAATTGGCCTCCGTCTGCTTCTCCACCGATTCCAGGTCTTGCGAATTTGTTCGATGCTCGCTCGAAAGGCTCATCTCTCTCCTGCGCGACACAATGTTATGGCTCAGAAAGAAAAGAATGTGCATGTATATATATATATATATATATATATACACGAGAGAGAGTTAAGAGTTTGTATGCACCTGAATGAGTTAGAACTTAGAATTTGGAGCGGAAGAAATTATGACTTTATTATGAGACCGTTTATTTCATGCTTTTTCGAATTCAAATATTGAATTCTGAAAATTTGAAAAGACAATTATATGAATTTGAATCACTTTTTTTTTTCAAATTTAAATAATTCAATTCAAAACCTTTCGTCATCACCGCATTTGCACGTCGACGACGTTTCAACTTGCGCGCGCTCTCTACCTGCAAAAACGTTCAGTGCGGTACATTAAATTTAGGGAAAAAAATGAATGAACGGAAGACAATGGCAAGCAATTGAGGAGAGTAACAAAACGCAAGTTCAATAAAATCTACGCCAAGCATTAATTGTTCGGAGAATTAGAAACGAAAGAACTCTATCTCTTACCTCTAGATCTAAGAATTTGATCCTCTCTTCATCGAGCCCGATGGATCCGTTGCTCGAACAACAAGACGCCGGGAATTCATCGGAGGTAGGGCTAGAGCAGCGTTCTGCCGTCTCCGGTATAACGACTACGGCATCACTACTCCTACTCTTAAGCTGAACGAATGACGATGCTGAGAACTTGAGCTCTTGGTTACTGTCGTAGATCTTCCTCCTCTTGGCTGCTCGTGCAGCTGAATTAGCAGCTCCCATGGCCAACGCTGCTCGAGCTCTTGCCTTCACTCCCACTCGAGCCATCTCCATTACCGCAATCTCAATCTCTGTAAGTACGTGCTCCTGCAATTCCTTACCTCACCCTCTCTTTCTCAGGTGTTGTGCTAGCTCTGTGCGTTCTTTTTTTTTTTATTTTGTTAATGCGTGAGAGAGAGGGAAGTATGGTGTGTGCGTAAAAGGACGAAACAGTGATAATGAGGAAAGGGTTCAACGTTTGGGATTGGGTAATAGGTTTCGGTGGTGGCGGCGGCGGCGGCGGCGGTGGTGGTGGTGGTGGTGGTGGTCCAGGCTCCGTTAAACAGTGACCCGGGGGGGGAAGTGGGGTTTTGTTGAGCTGCGCCGAAGAATGGGCAAATGAAGGAGTGCCGCGTCGCGAAAAGGGGCGGTGGAGTGTATCGGAGGGAACCCAAAACGGACAATGATGTTGGGTTTCGGGGGAGGGGGGGGGTGACCTTGCAGAGTGCGAAGGGATTGTGATTTATGCCGCAAGTAACGCGGATGAGCAGTGGAAACAAGAATCGTGCGGTTACGAAAGAATCATATATTTGGGTTGGGATGGGGGATTCCGTTTGGTGGGTGGAGAACTGGTCTCAAGCAAAATAATTGTGTTCAATGCGGAGTTACAGTTATGTCCTTCCTCTCAACATTCAAGCCCCAAATTGCCATTCTCTGCCCTTGCTACAAGGCTACTTTTTTCTTTTTTCTTTTTTTGACTTGATTGTTAGAGTGCTACTTGCTTGCCACCCGTAACTGTAAAACTCGTACCCGGGTCGATTTGGGCTTTTAGAAACTAATGGGAGTGTATAGTCTCAGTTTATTTATCTCCAGAGTTAAATTTTAAATTATTTATTTAAACGGATTAAATTTACAATCGTGTCCTTATTCTATATGAAATTTTTATAAAAAAAATTAAATTTTTGCAATTTCAAAAGTCCTTAATCCCAATCAACTTTTGTAGGGGCGGTTTTTTTTTAAAAAAAAAAACTTCACAGACTTTTGAAGTCGTTAATCCCAATCTTTTTCCGTTCACAACTTTTAAATATGAGAAATGTTTTTTATACATTATTTTTTTCACACCATTTCTTACATCTTTTTATTTAAAAAAATAAATAAATAAAAAGAGATTAGAATGTGTGTTTTTTAATTTTATTTTTTAAAAATAGATGATAAGGATAGTATAATAAAAATAATGTATAAATAATATTGTTGTTTAAGTATATGTTTGGTATGAAAGTAAAATGAGAAATAAGTTTTTGTGAATGAGTTTTTCTATACAAATTTGTATAAAAAAACTAATTCATAAAAATTTATCCCTCATTTTACCTAATCAAACTAACCCTAAATATTAAATAAATAGTTTGAGAATTAACTTGAGAGGAAAATAATGTAAGGATTTCCATCCCAGGTGAGAAACCTCAACTTGGTCATGGGATTGATTTTCCATATTGTTGATGAAATTTCGGTCCAGTCAAAAATTAATCATACAATAAAAACTAAAAATCACAAAATCGAACGGATTTTTTGTTCTGATATAAAATTGATTCGGATAATTATCTTCTTTTACATACAATATCACTCTGGTACTGAGTTTATAATATTTTTTAAATTATAAAATTAAAACAAATTATTTAAAGATTTAATTTTAATCTATTATAAATAAATTTTTTTTATATTATGATTTAATCATATACTGTCATATCACTAAAATTATTTATTTTTTGAGTAATTTTATCATATTCAAATATATTAAATAATTTATTAATACATAATTAAATAAAAGTACAAAACTTTTTACATTAACAATAAAAATTAAATTTAAACTAAAATGATCCACAAATCATATTAAAAGTGACATAATTTACAAATCTTCTAAGACAACAATAAATTTTTTTCATAGATGAATTCAATTTTAAATAAAATCTTTTAATTATGGAACGAACACAAAAATTAGTGATTTTTGTTTTTTTCCTGGGGTGTGGGGGATAGGGGGGGTTGGTTGTTCTTTTCTAGACAGCTCATTCCACTCTTTAATTGAAGACAAGAATTTTTGGTGCAATGATGAACCGGAATGTGAGTGGCAGGCGAGGGGGCCGCGGGGAGGGGACACGGCACACTTGGTCATTTAATTTAGGGCCATGACGGCTTAACTGTGATGTATGTGTAGAAATTAAATGTTAGAATAAGATCGTAATAGATACTACTACTACGCACTTGAAATACGCATGTCGCACCCGCGGAATTATGCACGCGTGGCTCCGATTGGATAGCTGTGCAGACAACATGGACCACTGCCATAAAAGTCTAGGTTGTTTCTCAATCCACTTATGATCCTCCCTCGATATGCCTACTACGTACTTTCCCTACATCTTCCATGCAAATCATTGTTCATCCTAATTTATATTTGCAAAATGCTAGTAATTAACAACGCAAATTATTTCTCACTCAAATCAAATCTCATAAACTTGTTATTCCACTTCTTCTTTCTCAGATATTGTTACTCTCATGTATTTAAAGCTCACATTGGAGGGAGACTAATAAAGCCTATATTACTTGTCTTAATTTTTAAAATATGATTTATATATTTGTTAAATAATTTTATTTAATATTAATTAATTTTAAATTAAAAGTTAATATGAAATCAGAGTTAATCTGTGTCACTTGTTCTAATAAACATATGTGAAGGGAGGGTGTTAACCTGCCTCAATCTCAGAATTTAAATTTATCATCAAACATACAAATTCTTTCGTGTTAAGTAGCATTCTTTTCTTATATTTTATTTACACTTCCATATATGCTCATCCCCAAGGTTCTATTTTTCACCCCACAGCTGTTGTATTTGCAGTTTTGCACTGTCTCTGTTCTCTTCATCACGTGCTTCAATTTCTCTTTTATATATATAAATAGATGCATACATATGCAAATGTAATGTAGATTTTAGTAATTTTTTATATATTAAACAACAAATTTTCTGAACTCTGCCAAATGCTCTTCATGAAAACCTGTCGGCAAACGGGGATGGGTGTTAAAGTTGAACCAACAGCGCAAATCCAAGGGGAGGAAAAGGAACCTATCCTTTGTTATCGCATTTTCCACGCAAAATATCAAATTGAGAGAGACATTTCTCTTTTATTTGTTTAAAAATTTGTCCTTTATTTTATTTTTTATTTTGTGAATTTCTTTGTCCCTCTTTAATTTCGCTTGAACCTCATTGTGACATATATATACATATATATATATAATATTATTTACAGACCATTTTTATTATATCATTTTTATATTTTTTTAAAATAATAAAATAAAAAAATATACATTCTAATATTTTTTTTCAAACGAGAAACTATAAGGGAATGGTGTAACAAAATTGTGTGTAATAAACATTTTCCATACATATTTTTGGAAGGCTCTCCAGTTTTCGGGGGGTCCATTCCATGCATTCTCTCATGTGTGTATAGACACAAAGTACCACGATATACAATGCAGGATCTGCAGCAAAGTATAAGGCGACAAATTCATCATAAAGAAATAAAATAAAAGAAAGTAAGAAATTGACAAAAAGGAAGGCGAGAAGTCCAAAAACTAGTTACTGCTCTGAGTAGAGTTAATGTGAACAAGAAGATCGCTACAAGGGGTAGCCAATCTAAGAAAGTACGGGTGCTTCTTGTATGGCTTTAAAACAAGACACAAAAGATCAAATTATTAAGTTATTTTCAACTTTTTCGAGTTAAAAACAAAATCGATTGATGAAGAGAATCCACATACAAAACAAACTTATTTACTCCAGCTGCAGGTGAATTTTTTCTTTTTCTTTTTTCCTTTTGTAAACTCCAAAAGTACAAGTTTGGTTGAGCAGTTTAATTAAAACACGGAGACTCCCCCAAATTTTACTTTATTTTTGGCTCATTATTAATTGCACAAAATTGAAATCATAACTACTTGATATTCTACTCCCCCACCTGGAGGATGGCGCAGAGTACCTAGGACACGAGGTGCTAATAGATGCCATAATAGAAATAAAGAATTTTAGATTCAATGCATTGTACAAAAATATAGGCACAGGGAAATTTTCAAAATATTATCCAAATAGGAATCAATGAATTATATTGTACAGAAAAAAGTGATATCAATCACTTTGATTAGTTCCGAAGTAACAGACAAATAATTTGCTTAATTTTGCAACTTTGGTTGAATGTTTGTACGTCTTGGTTCAAATTAAAGGTTACCTAACGTTAGAACTCCTTTAAATCAAAGGCGAGGGAACCATAAAGTAAGATTCCCGTGAGGATTAATAAAAGTAATTAAATGGACCAAGTGTACATGGTTTTTAATATTAAAAAAAAAGTTTAAGTAAGTATTATTTATTTTAAATATTTTATTTAATAATTAATTTATAAAAAATTTAATGAATTGCATTATAAATATATATTATTTTTAAAAAATTAATAATATATATTAATTATTTAATAATATATTTAAAATAAGTAATATTTATTAAGAATTTTTCTTAATTTTAGTCTGAGCGGGCACAGAAAACTAGAACAGAGCTTGGGTTTGCGTGGCACTCATTGCCCACGCATTATGGCTGGGATTGAACTTTAACAGTCTGAAAGTGCTTTTTTCGGACACTTTAATTGCACCTGTATGCCCATAATTTCAAAAGGTAATTGAATCATTAGAGGCCAGCCGTGGCCCAACCGAATTTGACATTGTCACTGGAAGCCATAATTTCTATCTTCATTTCCTGCAAGAGAAATTCCATTTCCAGGTCCTGCTGCTTCTTTTTGCTTCCCTCGTGGCTTTTGCATTTTTTTATATATAGTACTTTTTTTCTCTCAAATTTCACACCCTTTTGTTTTTCTACTTTTTACTTTATTCTCTTGTTACTTATTCCCAAAGAGAGTAAGTACTGATGCAATCATACAAGCGAAGCAGCAGCAAAAGAGGAGTTTCTGTGCATCTGACTCAGTTTTAGGCCCTGTTAAGAAACACGAGAGGGGTGGAGTTATTGAGAAAGAAATGAAAATTAAATATATGCGTAATATTATATTGGTAGAAAGTAAAAACAATTTCATTAATTTCTTCAAAAAAAAAAAAAGATTACAGGATGAGTGTGTAGTGTTTTTAAATTATTGATATCATAAAAATATCACTTCAATCAAAGACTAATTATGTATTTGTTATTAATCTTTCATTGTTCCTAGACACTAAAATTACATTATCTTTACTTCTATTTTTCCTTCTATTACACCCAGCCAATAAGATTTAAGACCAAATGCTAACAGTACATTCTTACTTCGATATATACTTTAATCGTCTTATTTTATTTTTCTCACCTCATTTTTTGTCAAATACACTCTTAATTTAAATAGAAAAAAAGTGCCCATATATTTGAGTATAAAAAATAGTATTTATTGTTTAAAATTGAAAAATGTAACAAAATTAAAAAAATGGAAGATTATAAAGAAAAACAGAGAGAATGCAGGTACAATTTTTATTTAATTTTAATTATAAAATTACATATGTAATTTTATGTCTTTTATTGATATGTTTACAAATACACAAACAAATTAAAATAAGGACATTTTAAAACTTGTATGACAAAAAAAGCTGATTTTAAAAACAAAATATTGTTCTCGAGATATTTCACATCACTTGGGTTTTTCTTTGGTGGCCAGTTGCTGTAACATGATTAGAGGAATGGTAATTTTTAGAAGTTAAGCAAGTATCAACTAACGAATTATTGGTGGCTCTCGATTTTAGGTCAAACTTCCAACCACAGGCAGGTGGTAGTGGATCCAACGCCAGAAAAAGAAATTTCACCCCAAAGAGAGAGAAACAATGGAAAAAAATGAGCACATAATTGATAGACTTTATATACCATGGTCGCAATCCAAAAGGACCGCAGAACTTTAAGTTCTGCCATCTCTTGGTGATGCTAGCTAGATAGTAGAAAGATGCAACTAGTTGAAATGCTAAAAAGAGAGAGAGAGTGAATGAGTGAGGGAATAGATGAACAAGGAAAGTGGGGAACAAAAGCAAAATGAAGAATCTCAAGGCTGTTTGGTATGATAGAAAGATAATGAATGAAATGAAAATAGGAATAAGACATGTCATTCCCTTATTTAATAGAAAAATCACATAAGAAATAGTAAATCACTAAAAAAATGATATTTCTTTTATTTTTAAAATATTTATTATATTTTCTTTCTCATTCATTTACATTTCATTATCTTTCTTTTTATGATACTAAACGTGCACTCAATATGTAATGCACGAGTTGAGTAAAGAGGTAGGCTGTGAAGACTTAAGGGGAAGGATTCCTTTCATGTCCAAGACATGTGTGATCCCTGTTAGTGCTCCAATGGTCCTCTCATTGTCTAAAAGCATCTATATTACTTTCTAATAGAGTCAGGATTGTTGTTTTCTCAAGGACCCCCTCTCTGTTATCACTTTTTAAAGTGTGTCAGTTTTTTGCGGCTTAGGGCCTTTTCCTTCTTTTTTAAAGGTATGTACTACAATTGTGATTGCATGGACAAATCACAAATCAGCTGTGTGGCTGGCCTCTGCCTTGTATCGTTCCTGCAAATGGGTTTGTCAGTTTGAACTTGAAAGTTGAAACCCTATTCATCTTAACTTATCGAGTTTTTTTTTCTTCTACGGGAAAAAAAGATACTTAAATTCTCATAATTTGAAGGATGAAAAAAAATGCATGTAGCCTTTGAATTTTTGTTACCGCATTCTCAATTATATTCTATATGCATATTTTACAATGTCAACTTTATCTCTCAGCATAAGGATGGTTTCATATTATTTATTTTTTCAGAGGTGAAACAATGACATATATACTTATTAAGAAAAAAAATGCTTTCATTATAATTAAATTAATGATTAAAAAATAATTAAAATGGATAAAAAGTTAAATACAAAATTACAGGTTCAAGTGTAATAATAAGAACATTCACATAATCAAATAAAAAGTTTCTCTATCTTATTAAATTGTTAAGGCAAAGCCATCGTTACTGCCGAATTGAGGTTGAATTATTTGTCACATTTTCACTTCGCCATTAATATATTTGAATATTGAACTCAAGATTCAAGATAGAAGTGGATCAAAGATGTTATATTATCTGAATTGAGAACACCAATCAATTTCTATTCATGCAGATTTTAATTGAAAGCCAATAAATGCAAGTTCAATTTTTAAAGTAAAATCTATTTTTAATTTTTAAACAATATATTATTTATCAATTTTATTTTTTAAAAATTAATTTTATCGATTTAATCACTCAAAAATTTTAATTCACAACAATTTCGTCTTTTGAAAAATTAATTTGATAAAATTAAAAAGAATAAAATGATAAAATTTGTTATTGATTAGAAACATAATGAATTCAATCGATAAACTTAATCTTTAAGAGATAAAATTGATAAATGATGTATAATTTAGGGATTAAAAATTTTTATTCTTATTTTTATAAAATTCCTAGCAATTTAACTTAACATTAATTTCTTTTCTTTTTTTTTGTACACATTCCTCTATGCCGTAATGCCTTATAGTGATTGGATATTGTAGCAAATCTGTCAATTTACCAAGTTCGAAGGTATGGCTTTGGAGTATCCTAACAAGAAATTGTCATTTGTGTCCCTAATATTTTTTCGACTAAGAATATGTAAAAATTAAAATGTCATAATAGTAGCGAAAGATAAAGACAATGTTATCAAGGAAGCAAATTAAGTAACCATGATTTAATCATTTGTTGTTTTGATGAATTGGAGGAAAGTTTTTTTCCATTATTTGTCACTCTCTTCTTTCCTTTACGTCTTTATTGACAGAATAATTATAATTACTTTTAAATATTACAGAATAATTGGTCACTTTTGTCTATTATCAACAATCATAGGATCAATTTAAGCTAATATGAATAGGTTTAAATTTGAGTAATTTTGCATAGTATTATATGAATTCAATATTGTTATTTTTTTTATTCATGAAAATGATCATATAAGTAACAATCAGTGAAGGAGAACTGTGTAAACTTATTAGATTGGTTATTAATTAATTCAAAGGATTATGGAAGTAATACAAATTTTGAATTAAATATATACATTTAGTTAGTGTTTGGTGTAAAAATTGTATTTACACCATTCAATTTAATTCGACGGTTAAATTGTACTTTTTTCCTTGTCTATTGTTAAATTGTACTTAATTATTGTGTTTATAACAAAATTTTATAAAATTTAGCCTATTACAAATGTGTGATCAAGCGAAGCATAAAAATGGAGTTCAGAATGACTTCCCGTTACTACACCCAGTTTTGGAAAGAAAGCAAGGTAAATTGTTCAACCCTTAATTCACACCATGATTCTTTTTTTTTTTTTTGGGTACTCCCCTCACCTTGATTCTTGAACCACGTAACGTAATGCGCTTTTGTAGCAGAAGAGAAAGATGTGGCAGCGCCAATATTTCACCAAAACGATGGCATAGCATGTTCAATATCATATCCTCTTCGACCAAAAAAAAAAACCAGACCTTTATCATATCCTCCAATGTTGTTAGAGCACTTGCAGTTACACTTATAATCACCAGCACATGCCGATACAGCGCGACATAGCCACGACGGGCTTTTCACGGAGTGGTCCAAGGGATCAAACAAAAACTGCGAAAAGAAAATTGGAAATACATACAAAGAGAAAAGGCCAAAGCAGTCCTATACTATATATTAACTTCATAAATGAAAAGAAACGATCCAAGTGGGACAAAAAAGGCAACATTTAAAGAAGGTCGATAGTTGAAAGCTGAAACTCCTAGCTAGGACCATCTGCATTCTGCCCCTCCCTGCGCGGAAGGGCTTAAATCTTTACACACTTGTCATTTTCTTGGTTTATTTGAGTGGGGGACATCATTTGCCATCGTCCCAAGTCCCAGCACAAACTAACACGTACATTCTTTCGGCTTTCTTTGTTATTTTTTCCAAACCCACCAAACTGCACGTTGGAATCAATTAGAGATGTGCATTTCCATGTTCAACGAATCAGAAGAAAAGGAAAAGGATGTAAAGGGGCAGTGCATGTATTGGACGACCCCATTTATAGATATTTATTTATTTTTTAAATATTGAACTCATTTTATATATAAATATTCTTATAAATTGTATATTAATTTTTTTATGACGTCATTTATTTTAATTAACTAATTTAAAGGGTCGAATGACTGACGAACTTGTCTAGTCAATTCTTGATCGGATGTTTCATGTATATTGGATTGGTTTAGTTCATGGGCGTCATCTGAGGACCGCAATTTGCAGAACGTATGCGGGATCACTCACTCGGGTCAGGACCAGGTCGATGGGGTGCATGGACTTTTGTGCACTCGCAGCCAAAAACTTTTGTTCATTAGTCATTACCACGCACCCGGTCGCTAGCCATGCACGCTGCGGAAAGAAGGTTCCAAGGACAAAACACGCAATCCAAGTCCAAGACCCCGCTTGTGGAGTCGCTGACTCGATTAATGGCTTTGGGTCCTAGCCTCTTCCCTTTCTCTCTGATTTCTTTTCTTCTTTCTCTTCTCTTTTCCACACTGTTCTTCATATTTCTTTTTCATGGAGTGATTACTTTCTAATAGAGAGAAAAAGAAGGAGGAGAAGGAGCGAAGACTAAAGACATTCTAACGTGCTCCCAGATGGAGTGTCGCCGTCAAAGCGGAGGTACACGTAAGCACTGACTGCAAATTGTGCTACACCTTCAGCTTCCAACACGTGGTGTGGACCTTCTTTTCCATATGCAACTGAAACCTACGCAAAAAATGAAATATCTATTCTTTTATTTTCTAAAACCAACTATTAAAAAATGAAGAGGCATGTAAAGGATGAGAGATGCGAGTGAATTGGCTCAATGTAGACAAAATGTACTGGCTATCCACAGCTCAAAAAAATACTTGAGTGGGTCCACGAGATGAGCGACGCAGGAAAAAAAAAAACCAGAGTGTCAGTGTGTGTAACTGACGCAAAGTATCAAAAGTGGCCTCGGATTCTGAAATTTGTCGCCACCTAAAGAAATGAAAGGGAAGCAATCGGGAAAACGACCAGTCGTCGTGGCATGGCCCTCGGCCACATTTCGTGGGGGCCGGCGCAGGACCCTTAACAGTAAATTAGAAAAATCCCACGGCGCGAGCGCAAATCACGAAAGCTACAATTTGTATTGATTTATTTTATTCGAGGAAATTTTATTTATTACGGTGAGTGTAATATTAAATAAAGTAATACATATTTATATTAATTTATTTTATATTAAAATATATCATTCAAAAACTTTTTTTAAAATATTTTGATCATATGTTTTTTAAAAATATAAACTAATTTAAATACTTATAAATGTTATTTAAATAAATATTTCAAAAAGTATTTATATAAGAATACACAGAGCTTTTTAATATGTTAGAATGAAAATTAGATTTCATACTCATTTTATTTTTTTTATATTTATTAGTAAAAATAAATATATAATAATAATTTTATTCTATATTTTATTTTATAAAATTATGAATAATTTTTTTAATATATTCTCATCAATTTTTTTTAAATAATAATTATTATTCTTATTAAATTTAACCTACTTAAATTTTATGAACATAGGGTGTTATCACTAAAAATTTGAAGAGTAAAACATATTTTTAATTTTTAAAAGATACATTATTTATTAATTTCATCCCTTAGACATTAATTTTATTGATTCAATTTTTTAAGTTTTTTTTTGGTGCCCCCAAATTATCCCACTAAAAAAATGAAGGACTAATTCCTCAGCTTTCATTCATATTTTTTGTGGAGAGGCTTACTAATAGTACATATTCTATTCACATTCACAATCTTTCAAGTTTTAAGTCACTTATAAATTTTATCATTTTATTTTTTTTAATTTTATCAATTTCATCCCTAAAAAAATCAAATTATTATAAATTTAAAATTTAAAAAATTAAATTGATAAAATTAATTTTTAAGAGACTAAATTAATAAATGATATATTTTTTAAGAATTAAAATAAGTTTTACACAAATTTTAAATAAGGCACAAAATAATTAAAATTTTAATGATTGTATTATATATTAATTTAAAATGACAATATACATACTTTAATTTCGTTCATTTGATAAAATAATATTTGTTATTTTTTTCTTAAGTGACAACATTTATTATTATTTTATTTATTTATAAATATTGTTAAAAAAATAAATTTTTTTATTTATATTATTTAAATTAATTTTAATTCTATTTCTTATTAATTCTACACTACAAGTCAGTTTTTAAATAAGAGAGATATAGGTGTTTAGGGCTAGAACGTCCACATGCCTAGTTCCCGCCTTGATATTAATGAATAGTGCTGAGGTCTCGATCAGGATTGATAAGCCAGATCTAGGCACACCTTATATGTGTTAATTTGAAGGGGTCATGGTCCTCCAAGCTAACAAATATGTCAAACTATTTTCTTTAAGTTTTAATATTATAATTTTTTGAAATACAAAATCATATTTTGGTCTCTTCATTAATTTGTCCTTTTTAATTTTATTAATTATACATCAAATTTTGTAATTTAGGATTACAAAATACCACATCTTAATAAAAAATCTTAAAGCATTAGAATTATAGATATTTTCACTTATATAATCATTACTTAATTCATTTTTATATTCCATGTGAGATTTTTGCTCACACTTAAATACTCACAATAAATGATTAAAGGATTGTTTGGTTATACTAAAAAAAATTGATAATATTAAACTTTTGACAACAAAAAATCATTTAGCATTTATAAAAAAAAAAGAGTAAAACTTATTTTTAATTTTTAAAAAATACATAATTTATTAATTTTATCTCTCAGAATTTAATTTTATCGATTTAATATCTTAAATTTTAAATTCACAATAATTTAGTTATTTTGAGAAATTAAATTGATAAAATCAAAAGAAATAAAATGATGAAATTTATGAAAGACTTGAAACTTGAGAAATTAAATAAATTGATAAAATTAATTTTTAAAGGATATAATTAATAAATGATGTATACTTTTTTCTTTTAAGAACTAAAAATAGATTTTGTTCAAAAATAAAATTACCTTACAAATAATATAATTATATATTTTTTTAATGTAAGAACGGGATATAAATAATATATTTTTATATGTAAACATAAATGTTTAAAAGTTTTTTTTCTAGTGTATATATATTTTCCTAGCTCTTATTCTAACTACTTAAAATTTCTAGATCGGTCACTATAGATGAAGTTGTTTTGAATTATTTCGAAGACTTGTTTTTATAAAGTTAATTCATAACATTTTCAATAAGTCCAATATACACACACACACACACACACACACACACACACACACACACACACATATATATATATATATATATATATATATATATATATATATATATATATATATATTAAAAGTTAATTTAAAATAATAAGATAAGTTAAATAATTGTAAACGGACTTAACGGCCAGCATCTCTGGAAAATTGTCGCTTAGCGTTGGCGTTTGACATGATTTGACGAGGGGAAGTGGGTTCTGAGAAAAAGAAATTACACCCTCTCGTTTTCTTCGGGAATTTGTCTTTTGCCAAGAAACTACAAAGGCTGTGTGATTTGGTATCTACCACACACTCTCCGTTAATTCCGCGGTTGAATCCCATTTGTCTTTCTTGTCTACCTTCTTTTCATTATTTCTTTCTTTTGGGTCTATTTTTTCTTTTTTCCTGAGAGTGAAAAGCCACACAAACTCAAACTGTATAATATTTGGAGGTAAATTTCTAGGGTGATTATTAATGATATGGGCAACAACTAAGTCTAAATATATTCCTCTAATGAGATTGAGATATATCCACGTATTCAATGAAATATTTTATACACCAAAGTGCAGGACAAACAAAAAACAGAGTTAATTTCTTGTGTGTATTCACACGCACCTCCAAGGTTTTCGCATGCATAACTTACAATCATTAATATTTTAACATTTCGATGCAGATAAGAATATTCATTAGCATGTTTTGACATCGAACAGCAAGGAAAGATGGAAACATGTCTCACTGTGTTCTATAATTCCGAAAATTGAATTATATTTTATAATAAAATGGTACTTTCAAATTTATTGCATTTAAAGACGGATAAGTAAGAAGACAAAAAAGAAAAAGACGGATAAGGAAGAAGACAAAAAGAAAAAGACGAAGAAAAAAAAAATGTCTTATAGTTGCTGCATAAATGTTTTTTCCTAGGAAAAAACCAGTAAAAAAGCAAATGATATCAATTTTATTCCTTTCTCTTTGTCATTGCTTCTCAACAATAACTGCAATGGAATTGAGCTCCAAATTAAAACTATCTTAGCAAGTTTGTTTTTAGTTTAGTTTTAATTGTCTTGATGAATTTTTCAATGGAATGATAGCTTGAAAAATCACATAAGTAATTAGAAAGAAGTGAATCAAAATTAAAGTATTGATGAAGCGCACTTTAAATGAAACAAGCTAGCTTTTTATGATAATAGATATCAATTATGAAGAATACTTACCAAAAGAAGAGACACTACTAGAGAAAAGAGGCATAAGGAGGCAGGGATCTTGGAGTAGTGTTTAAGGAGAAATTTTCGTATCTAGACTAAGTCAATAAACACAAGTACATTGAATAATTACATGAGTTTTTATATCTGATAATTATTTTACACTGAAAATAATGATATGTCAAATATTTAGTAACTTAATTTACATAAGTTGTGTGACATCTAATCAACAATTTATTGTTTAAGACTTTAAGAAGGGATGAGAGGTTAGATAAAGGACCCTCCCAATGAGCATCTCTTTTAGTGCTTTTAGTGTTTGAATTTTAGTCTTTTTTTCTAACAATGCAACTTGTTCATCATCATGTTCAACACTTGTGTGTTTGTTTCCTTTTGAGTCCCATGACTTCACCTTTGTCAACCATTTTTTTTTTTAAAGTTTATTTTGATTCACCATCCTACATTATAATTCAATGATTCATTATCATATTATATATTTTTTGATTTTTAAAGTAGCCGCTATCCCTTATTTCAACTAAAGTATTTTAATGACATATCAATACATAAATACATGATTGAATGTCAATGAATTAAAATTACATTCTTTTTCAATTTCAATCGCCAACTTTATTTCTAATACAAACATATTTGTTGGACTTCCCACAGATAATAAGTTTGTTTTGTTTTTTTTTTGGTCTACAGATGATAATTTTGTTTATAAGGTTTCTGCTTTCCAGTTCACTTTAATGGGTCAGGCTCTGTTTTTTGGACATTAATGGGTCAGGCTCCAAACAGTGTCTTTTGACTGGGTTGCAAATTCGGGCCACTCATTCGGCCTATGAGGGTTTAGGGCCGGGCCCGATCTGTTTGTTTTCGGATCTGATACAAGAAAATTGGGAAAACAGAGAAAATTGGAAAGGGCGCCGGCGCAAGGACAAAATGAGAATGAGAACGAGAACGAGGCAACAACGGATAACAAGGAGGAGCAATAGTGGTAGAAGGAGAAGAGAAAGAGAGCGATAATGGTAGGTGCTGCGTCTCTGCAACTGCAACCGAGGTTCATCTCTTCTTTCGTCGGAGGTCGCTTCCTACGCTCAAGGCAGCACCCACTTCCTCAACTCTTCCGTTACAATCCAGGTTCTTCTTTTTCCTATGAAGCTCAGTCTTGTGCTGTAGTGGACTCCCTAGGAACCCTGAGTTTTAGTTTTTTTTTTTTTTGGGTGAAATTCTGTAGCAGAGACTATCGGAATTTAGGCATTCACTTACCATTTATTTTATTTTTTATTTTTTTGGCGATGACAGGAAGCAAGCATGTTTCAATGCAGTTATCGAGGACACTTTCTGGTTTGACGAATTTCTTGTTTAATAGAAGGTATGCTACGCGATATTCTGTATGTGTTCAGCTCTATATCTTTGTGTGAAAGAATGCATGAAACAAATAATGTTTCTGCTGAAAAATAGTTTTTACTGTCAAGGGAATTTATTGATGCAGCCATCATGCTATGTTGTCATTGTTGTGCATGCTGTGCCGCTAATCTCACTTGGCCTTGGTATTGTATGAATAGGCCCTCACTTTAGAGGAGCCAAATCCGTACAAATATTATTTGTGAAAGCAAAATTTGATTTCCTTTTTTTTTTTTTGGGTTACTATGTAGCAGCAGTCGTATTGCCTTACTTTAGCTTTATGGGAATGGGTTGAAGCTCTGCATCTGTATTGTTCAGTTCAGCCAATTGGCAATTGTAATAAAAAAGGAAAAGTTTGTTGGTCGCTATACTTAATGCAGACAATCTGTGCAAAAGGAATCAGCGTTCTGATAACATGTTGGTTATCTCGAAAGCTTAGAGCACTACCTTCATTTTTTCAATTATTATTATTATTAGTTGTTGCAGACTTTAAACAATACCATTCACCAGCTAATGCTAGTCAATTAAGATTAAACACTTAATTGGATTTTGTATCCTTTAGACTTTTACAAGCAATTAGCTAGCACAATGCATGCAAATCTTTTTAGTAAACTTTTAGATGATGGCTTTGCAGAAATCTAGATGAATTGCCAAACAGCAAGCGTAAACGTCTGAGGCCTGGAAAAGTTTCTCCGCCTCGACCAGTGCCAAAGAACATTCCAAGGCCTACATACGTCAAATCTAAGATGCTGCCTGGACTTGTGAGTGGACCTGAAGTGCATGATGAGCAGGGGATAGAATGCATGAGAGCTTCTGGAAGGCTTGCAGCACAGGTTCTTCAACATGCTGGCACCTTAATCAAGGTGAGTTCTTTTCATCCCTTTTGCTTGTCAGTCACTCATTCTCTCATTGTATGTCTCCTACATGCCTAGCTTAGCGTTTTGCTCAGATTCTGAGGATTGTAAGTCCAAAGTAGCTAAGAAACACCCTAGGTTTTTATTGTTGGCTAGTGCTAGACATGCCAGCCATTATTATTATTATTATTTTTTGAAGAGTAGTATTTGAATAATTTTATATGGAATGTTAATGAACTTATATGACTACACAGATTGGTATGTTGTTTTATGATTTTATTTAAAAAGAAAAAAGTTGTTTTATGTTTCTTTTAACTTCCGATGGCAGCCAGGCATAACGACAGATGAAATTGACCAAGTAGTTCACCAAATGATTATTGATAATGGTGCATACCCTTCTCCTCTTGGCTATGGTGGTTTTCCAAAGAGTGTCTGCACATCTGTGAATGAATGCATTTGCCATGGAATACCAGATTCCCGTGTGCTTGAGGTCCTCCTATACAAGTTCTTTTTATAAATTAGTCATTCTGTGTGAAAAAATTGCTGACACATTCTTTAATTTGCAGGATGGTGATATAATCAACATTGATGTTACTGTTTATCTAAATGTAAGATTTTTCACTTGTTTACTTTTGTGGAGATTGGGAGTAGGAGCCATGGAGTTGTTGTTTACCATGAGCTTTGCATGCATTACTAAAAATTTTGTTTACACCATCCTGAATTCCTGATGATATAATCAACATTGGCTTTCTGATTACAATGTCGCTGTCCTCTGCTATCATTTTGGGTGGGAGTGGAGGCTAGATATTATTTACGAAGAAGTCAAGAACGCATAGTTCTGTT
Source organism: Castanospermum australe (assembly GCA_019955255.1). NCBI lineage: Eukaryota > Viridiplantae > Streptophyta > Magnoliopsida > Fabales > Fabaceae > Castanospermum > Castanospermum australe. The sequence goes on along the minus strand of NSJW01000870.1, from coordinate 197,712 downwards.
TCGAAAAATTTTTGTTTACTTGGTCCTGTATCAGTTTTTGTCTGAATTTTTATTCATCCAGCATCTTATTACTTGACTGTATTGCATTAAGATAATTTATTTCCCCCATTTTTATTTGTTTTGAAATTGCATCTTTCAAGATTTGTAAAATTGTAAACTTTAGTTTGGTGACTAAATATATGGATATATGTTGTAGGGATATCATGGTGACACTTCAGCAACTTTCTTTTGTGGAGATGTTGATGATGAGGCCAGAAACCTAGTTAAGGTGCCAATTGGAACATTAGTATCTGCAGATATCCATTTGTTCCCTGCTGTCTACCCTGAAAAGTTTGGTCAGGATTTAATGGAGGATGATCTTTGTACTTCAGAACCATTTAATTACATTTTTATTGGCATCGATGATATAATTGATAAAATTTAACTAAACTACCAAGGGAAAAGCACTTACAGTTAAGAAGATTCCATAGGAACCAACAAAGGACACAGGAAAAAAAATATTGTTTTTTAATAATAATGTAGACTGTATACTGATGAGTGAAGGTGGTCCTTATCAGATGTAGGGGCCTATATCAGGGAGTTATGGTTATTATTTGAGGTCCATTGATGCATATGACTTAATGATTATGGTTATTATCAAAATCACTTGACTCAATGGAACATTTATATCCATAAATTATATCCCATATAACACTTTGATATTTATAGGTCCTTCAACACTGTGTGCTTTGTCCCTGTTATATGATTTTTGTCATAAATCTATACAAATCTATAAATCTAAATTATTGTGTAACATAATTCAAAAATCATATGTTGCCTGACGAAGATTTTACATAACAGGCTGAAGCTAGTATGCTTCAACTATAGTTATGCTGGTTAGCAAATGAATTTCAATTCTGGATTTTGGTTTACTTGGTCCAGAAAGCTTATTGTTGCCTGCATTGACATTCATTCCAAAAAGAAAGGACTGACAATGAAGCACTCTTAAATCCTTAGGCTTTGATAACTGATGAAATGATGTTATTAAAGACAGTGATATGGAGTCTATCACTTGATTGATTATGTAAGGTATTGTTTTTGATTTTTAGAAGCTGTGCTAAGAAAGGGGATGTTCTTATATTTCACTATAGAAGTGAAATGAAAAGCTGAAAAAGCCCTGCTGGCTATAGCACTTAAGTATTATTTTAGGTTTTTATTTCTAGAATTCTGAAATATCAGCCACAGAAAGAAAGCAAATTTGATAGATTAGATGGCATTGAGAAGGTTTTGTAGTGTAGCAAAACAGTAACTGCAGGTATCAGCATGTAAAGCAGCTATCCTTGACTCCTTTCCTCATTGTTATATTTCAAATTTTGTGTGTTATTCAGGATGCACAAGGAAGAATATCCCATGGTATTCGTATATGATCTTTTATCATCTGGTCACCTGGAGATGTATCACTTATTCCCATAAGTGGTATATCCCGTAAAATTCATTATATATAACCTTTTGTAATCAATAATTAATTTTTATTTATTTTTGCTTTTACCACTTATTTGCATCATGCTTCCAGTTGATAGTGTTCTAGAAGTCTCTTATGTGGCTTGGTTATGATAAGTGGTTGTTTGTTGAGATACTCTTCTCTTCATCCGTTTTATGCTTATAGGGTGGGTTGCTTGGTATTAACACAGGTAACTAAAGAATGCCTGGATAAAGCAATATCAATATGTGCACCTGGAGTGGAGTTCAAGAAAATTGGCAAAACAATTCAGTAAGAAAATTCTATTCTTTGTTCTTATCTTGTTTACCCCTTTTCTATGTACTGTGGAGACTCTCTGGAGTATAATCTCTCTCTCTCTCTATATATATATATATATTTTAACTGACTATGATCACTTTTAAGGTATGTTTGGATGGAAGAGTTTGGAGGGAAAGAAAAGGGGAGGGTAAATTTTCAATTTTGATTAAAATTCTCTTTATTTGAGAATGTTTTAAATTAAAAGAATAAAATGAGATATTATCAAATAATCTTCCTATACTCCCATTTTCATTTTTATAAACATTTTATAGTACTCTCAATTTAGAAATGAAAAATGAACCCTTTCTTTTCTTTTTGTCCAAACTCCTCCATCCAAACATACCCGTAGGCTCCAAAATAGCCATTTTTTGTTTTTAACATATTATGTTTGGAGGTCCCTTTTGAGATGTTATACAACTATTCTAGCTTGATGTTTAGGCTGTGTTTGGTAGGACAGAGAAAAATGTCACCAGATTGAAATGAAAGACACTAGATGTTAATTCTTATGATTCAACTCTATGTTCATTTCCTCGTCCCCATCTTCCTATCTTCTTTCTTACAAAGTAGTATCTGAGAAATTACCTCACCCTTGTATTAATACTAATTAGTAGTTTAAGACTTTAATTTGAATGAATTTTGGTTATTGATTGTATACTGATGCATAATTAATGTCTTTTTCTCTTTCTTAAAAGCAATCATGCAGATAAATATCGTTATGGTGTTGTTCAACAGTTTGTTGGCCATGGAGTGGGACGTGTTTTTCATGCTGATCCAGTTATTCTTCACTACAGTAATTATCCTGAACTTTTGTGCTTCTGTCAATATTTACTTCACAATACTTTACTAGCAACAAACCCATGCATTACTGAGTTTAGGCAATACTTTTACTAATTTTAAAAATGATAATCATTATATATTTTAGAAATTACGTTTAAATTTAGGATTTTATTTTTAAATAATATTTTTGTGTTGACGAATGTATTGACAATATATTAAATAAGGTGAAAATATACTTAATGTACATATAAGATCTATATATAAAATTAAACAATATATTCATTTTAAAAAGTACCATAGTTTAAGAAACCCAACTGTTTGGTGCGTTTCAAGTGAGTTTCAATCCATTTGTTCACATTTTGATATGTTTTCAGGGAATTTATTCAATGTTTGAAACGTGAAATTGTTTTTTAAACGTTTTCTAGAGTTTTCGAACAAGTTGAAACACGTTTCTGAACTCCAAAATATGATTTGAAAGTTTCAAAATGAGCAAACCCCATTTTGAACTGGTTGGGTATTGACCTGTGTCAGCAAATAATTTTTTTTAACCAAAAGAAAAAAAACAAAAAGGATTCAGGGGCAGTAGTAAGGTACGCATATACAGGTAAGATAATATTTGATTTGGGTACGCTTCTATTTCTGAAGTACCGGTGCTTCATATTTAGTTCTATTAACGAAGCTGTTATTTTTCTTTTCTTTTTCATTTAGAAACATACTATATTTGTTAATTTTAATTAAAATACACCTTAGTTGTCATTGTGTAAAGTAATATTGTAAAGAGACAGAGAGGTGAAGGAGGAGAAATGTGGAGTTTATTTTCATCTGTACTTAAGTAGGATTTTTCTTTCATTAACAAAATGCACATACTGATGAGTCTGTATGTTGTTGGGAAAGGGAATTATACATGATATGTACATACCTATTTATACAACATAAAAAATAAATAAATTATTATTTTTTACACCATAAAAAAGAAATAAATATTATTTTGCAATAGGTAAAATAATATATAGAACTAAAAACAGTTAAAGCAAATAAGCAATAAACTGGTAATGGAAACCTTGAATAGAAAATATAGATTTTGAAATTATGCTTTTTTAGGTAACTTTGTTTCTTTGACTCAAGAAAAAATCAATAAAAATTAACCAATATTCTTATATTCTGTTCACGTATCTTCCATTTCTGAAACAATATGTGAAAATGGGATGACAGAAGAAGGTCCATGTTAACTTTCAGCTTGAGAGTAGGCCTCTTTGATAGGAAAAGCCACAGTGAACTGAGGAAAATGAGGAAAAGTTTGATAAAACATTTGAAGTTCTGTTAACTAGGATGAGAAGAAGTGAGGGTAAATAAGTATTTTCTCATTGCCACATGTCAGTCCAAGCAGATTTTTCTATGAACAGAACAGTGTCTCACAATTCTGCTTTAATGTGGTTATTTATAGATTTTGGTTCATTATCTTGGGATCAAAGACTATTCATTTTAACTATGCATACTTCAAGGTGTATAAATTTTTCATAATATTTATATACAGATATTCCTCTAGCGAGAAGTTTAACTGCTTAAAATTTAGCACATTTGTAATCAGACCCTGAATAAGTACTTTCTAGATTTAGATGTCGAATTTCAAGGTACTTGTTTGGGCATGGGACCATTAGAGTTTCCAAGGTTTTATATTGCCACCCTTGTTTTTATATTAAGAAGTTTTCATATTCCTTGCAAACATCTTCCCCAAACCCCAAAATGCTTTCTCTATTACCTGTCATATATGATTTCTTTTCTATCAATATTTAATCACTACTGTGTTAGTAACATTTATTATTATCTTCAGGAAACAATGACAGTGGACGGATGATGCTAAATCAAACCTTCACAATTGGTAATTTCAGTTAGTACAATACAAGTTGTTTCCTGAACTCTCGAGCTTATGATTTCTAGTATGTGAACTGGAACTTGTGCCTGCAGTTGCCCTTGATTCTAACTGGGTTTATATTTTAACTTACTAATTTAGCTCAGCAAACCAAAATCTCACAGGTGGGGAAGGGAGCATATGAGATTTATATCAAGTTTCAATTGGTAATAATTTTTCAGTGTTGCTAACTTTTGGCCATGCCTTGTAGAGAAGGTGGATATTGAGAAAGTGGAAGTATACTAGAGGGGAGTGGAAATGGAGTGAGATGGAAAATGGAAAGGACTGAAAATAATTTACTTCTTTCTTGGTATGAGTGAAAAGTAGGGAATATAGATAATATAATGAGCAAAACATAGTTAAAGCAATCTCCCCCTCCCCCCCCCCCCCCCCTTACAATTTTCAGCTTATTTTCACGCTATAGAAGGAGTGGCCAGAAATTGTGGTCCCAAAGTGAAATTGAGTTGCATTTTCACTTTCAACCATCTAACATGTTTTTAGCAAGCACAAAGTGATTTAATCCCAAAATTTCCACTACCTTCTCATTTTCAACCCAACCAAGCATACCCTTACTGTTATCTTGTCAAAAGTTGCAAAAATACTCCGAGGTATTGGGGCTTTTTTAAATGGATATCCTACTTGAATCTTTTGACAACCTGCCCTAGGCTTATATAAATTTTTAGGAGGAAGTGCTGCATGTGCGTGTTGTTTTTGTTTCAAGAAAAAGCTCATGTCACAGGACACACCATTAAGGTATGTTCCATTACAAGATTTGTAAGAAAAAGCTGTGATTGATAAAGATTTTCAAATAATTCAGATTCATAAATTAACTTTTAAGTCATTTACATTTTGAGGTGCTATATATAGATTAACTGTAAAATTTTATGTCCATACAATTAGCTAAGATGATGACATAAGTAGCCTTGCAAACAGTGGAAATAAATGTTGTTGAAATTATAGAGTTTAGGTAGGGAGAAAGAAGAAAGGAGAATAAATATTAAACAATAGTATTAAGTTAATATGAAAGAGATGTGATGATGTGATTACAAAAGACAAAGCATTAACTTCTATTTATATTCTAGTAACTCTAATCAAATAAGGAAATAAATCAAGAAATATAATAAAATTATGATATGACTCCTAAATTGCTTCATCAATTAAAGCACTAATTGATTCCACAATATATTCTAAAATCTTCTAAAGATATTTTAAATATATTTTAACACTCTCCCTCAAGTTAAAGCTTACTAAGCTTTAAGCTTGTTACAAATAAATACTTTAATTAAATAACATAAATATAAAGTGGACTCCATGGCTGAAAACACAACTCAGGATGCTGGGGATGCCGAAAAGATAACTCAGTAAGAAAATGATCGTCAACTTACGTGAGAAGAAAGGATTCTAGGGTTCTGCTTGACCAGATGGCAGACCCAAAAGACTTGAGGATTCTAGGATTTTGCTTGACTAGACAGCAGACCTAAACGACTTGAGAGATTTTAAGGATTTGCTTGACTAGATGGCAGATCCAGACAACTTGAGTAGAAATACTAGTAGTATGATTTATCAGTGGGAAAGAAGTTACCATCGAAATGATCGTCGATGGGAAGAGAATAACATGACAAATATTAGTATTAAAGAGATGTCACCACTGATATGACTCATTAGTGAGAAAGAAGTCACTATCGGAATGATCATCGATGGGAAGCGAATAACGTGACAAACATTAGTATTGAAGAGATATCACCTCTGGTATGACTCATCAGTAGGAAAGAAGTCACTATCGGAATGATTGTAGATAGGAAGAGAACAGCATCACGAACACTAGTATTGAAAAGTCACCACTGATATGACTCATCAATGGGAAAAAAATCATCATCAGAATAATCGTCGATGGGAAGAGAATAACATGACAAACACTAGTATTGAAGAGATGTCACCACTGGTATGATTCATCAGTGGAAAAGAAATCACTATTGAAATGATCGTCGATGGGAAGATAACATCACAAATACTAGTATTGAAAAGTCACCACTATCATTATCACTCCCCCTCAATGCTATGCTAGCATTAGAAAAGAGTCAAATAGTAAAAAAGTAGATAAAATAGATGAGAGAATGGGTTAAGAAAAACAATAAATGAGAATTTACAAAGGAGTTCTATAGAACTCGACATAGCGAAAAGCATGAACACCTTCAAGGCGGATGGTACCGCTTTGATACCATGTTGAAATTATAGGGTTTAGATAGGGAGAAAGAAGAAAGGAGAAAAAAGATTAAACAATAGTATTAAGTTAATATGAAAGAGATATGATTGATGTGATTACAAAAGATAAAGCATTAACTTTTATTTATATTCTAGTAACTCTAATCAAATAAGGAAATAAATCAAGAAATATAATAAAATTATGATATGATTCCTAAATTGCTTCATCAATTAAAGCACTAATTGATTTCACAATATATTTTAAAAATCTTCTAAAGACATTCTAAATATATTATAACAAATGTCATAATATAGGAACACCATAAAGATTGATACATGACATTTGTCATGAGACAGTCATGATGTTGTCATGCATGTAAGAACTTCCCTTTGAAGTCACTTTGGTGTAAATAATCTGCTAAGACAGGCTTGGTTATATAATTGATGATATTAACTTCCATGTACCTGGTTTATTTTACAGAACCAATGCTGACTATAGGCAGCATCAATCCTGTTATGTGGAATGACAATTGGACAGTTGTAACGGAAGATGGAAGTCTTTCAGCGCAGTTTGAACACACCATCCTAATAACCCCCGATGGGGCTGAGATTATGACTCAATGCTGACAGATGCAACAGTTAATATTTGCAGATACCCGCTTGATGAACCTTTATTATTGAAATGCAAATGATTCAATGACTTCCAGATCGAAAAGTTCATGCTGGAAATCCACAAAAGGAAAAAAGTTCATGCTGGAAATCACCAAAAGAAAAAAGTTCATGCTGAAAGTGGAACTCTTTCATTTTTATTGATATTTTTTGGATTAGTTTACAATGCCACAAATTACATGCATGTCACAAGTTGTTGCCATATTTTTAAAATAAAAATATGTATTTAATAGTTATTTTGACTTGTTTTAATGGTGGTAATGGCATGTATGCAACTTGCGGCATTGTTGAATAATCCTTTTTTTTTGTAGTAAATTACTTCAATATCTCTTTTATTTATCTGTATTTTCAACAAAATCCTTCTATTTTCAAAATCTAAGGGGGTATATATAGATTTTTTAAAATATTTAAGGGAATATATGTAGGTTTTGGAAATAAAGAAGAGTTTGTGAAAAATTAAGTAAATAGAAGGAAGGTTGGAGTAATTTATTCAAATTTTTTTTTATTGAATAGAATGATTTCATTTGTTATTTTGTATGCCTGTTGTATTGTTTCTGCAGGTTAGTTCGTTTATACTGTCAAATTTGAAACACATTCTTTCTCTTCTTTTTCATTTAATAGATTTTGTTTGTTATCTGTTTTTTTTTTTTTGGGTCTACTTAGATTTTGTCTGTTTGTAGTGTAAACCTATCGCTCATCAGAGTATTGCTGCTAAACGCTTTCAAATCATTTATTACAAGCCCCTTATGCAGTAGCAGTACCTCTTGTACTTGTATAGCGGATAATATGACGCGGGATGGCATTGACGAAAGCCGTGGTAAGGTGCAGTGCACTTCCTGTGTATGCTACCTGTTTGCCACAACTTTCAGTTTTGGCGCCAGGGCATTGTAATGTGGGCTTTTAGCCTCAAAGACTATTATTGCACGGATATGCCATTCTGGATTAGAGTCCAGGCGTTTCCAAATTTGAATGTGTGATTATTTCATTAAATATGGGTTAGTCAAAAAATATTAACATAATAAACCATTTTTCAAACATGATGGTTACATTTTTTTTAGTGGTTATTATATTATATTTAGTAATTACTTGAATAAAAAATTATGTTAAAAATTATAATAAAAGAAAATGTTAAATTATGCTCTTTGTCATGCCTGATTTCACACCAAAAAAATGATTATTCCTAAAGCGTCTGTCTTCATTGCATATTTGTACAGTTAGTGTCATTTATCATTTTCCCATCATTTACTCACTTTAGAAACCCAATATTAGTTTATCATTCTAACTTCGACTAAATTCTTTTAGCTTGTAATTTAATTACGCTTTCAATCTAGTTGAACAATTTTGATTTTGTCAATGTTTTTGGTAGTCATATATGTTTCTTCATTTGTTATATATAAATACAAGTTCTAGTATAGTTCTTTTACTAATCATCAAGTTATCTTAAAAGTGTCCAGTCAAAAGAAAAAGTTATCTTAATAGTGTATATTTGTTGATCTACATATTAAGTGATCTTATTTGGGTATATCTTTTATTGTGATTATTTGGGTTTGAATCTTAATAAAAAATTAATTACTTTAAATGCTAGGTAGATGTAGAAGTAGAAGATGCACTCTCAACATTATGAATTTTCACTGACTTTGCCAAGGAAAGTTACTTATAATTGTGTTACAATTTTATGGGATACTAGTTGTGCTTTTGTTAAGAGTCTCTGCAGTGATGGCAGAGAGATCTCGATTCTCTTTGACTTTTTCTAAGATTTATAATTGTTACTATTGTATTCAGAATTTCAGATGCTAGTTATATCAATGGTCATCGTAGTTTTTCTTGATTCGAATATTATAACTGTTACTATTATTTGTGCTTGTGGTTCTACCCTTTGATCATTATGCTATAAAATCATTCGTTGATGATCAAGAGGAATTCCTAACCAAAGTTTACAACTTTCAGTTTCCGGTTCATAGAACCGAACTTGACGCTGCGCTTCAGTCATTAATGAGGCTATGGCTGCGCTCACACAGAGCAATCTCATCTCTATCCACAAATACAGTGAGCAGCAAAGCCCTCTCGTCCCCTTTCGAGCTCAACCATCTGTTGCAAGCTTGCTCTGCTTCAAAAGCTCTCAATCAAGGGAAGCAGGTTCACCAGCAGATAATTCTCAGTGGCTTACAAAACACCCCCTTCTTTGGAACCAAGTTAATCCAAATGTACGCTGATTGCGATGATCTAGATTCTGCCCAGTTACTGCTCCATAAATTGTCGCAGCCCAACGTGTTCGCATTGACTTCCATCCTTGGATTTTATTCGAGGCATGGATTCACAGACCAGTGCATCACAGCTTATGCGGAATTCAGGTTGAAGGGTGTTGTGCCCGATGCGTTTGTGTTCCCCAAGGTGCTCAGGGCCTGTGCTCAATCAGCGTGCTTGGGAATGGGTGTTCTCGTGCACAAAGACGTCATCGTGTTGGGGTCTGAGCTCAACGTGCAAGTTTGCAATTCCGTGTTAGATATGTATTCAAAATGCGGGGATGTTCGGAGTGCGACACAGGTATTTGATGAAATGGCGGAAAGAGATCTTTTTTCCTGGAATTCGATGATCTCAGGGTATGTGTGTAATGGGTTGCTTGAGCGGGCTGTGGAGCTGCTGGGAATTATGAGAATGGATGGCTGTGAACCTGATATTGTCACTTGGAACACTGTGATGGATGCTTATTGTCGGATGGGACTCTGCAGTGAGGCCTCAAGAATTTTTAGACAAATTAAAGATCCTAATGTCATCTCATGGACAACCTTAATCTCAGGTTACTCAAACATTGGGAAGCATGAGATTTCGTTGGAAATTTTCAGGGATATGGTAAATGCTGGAATGGTTTTCCCTGACGTAGATTCTCTTTCCAGTATCCTTGTATCCTGCCGATATTTGGGGGCTCTGGCAAGTGGGAAAGAAATCCATGCTTATGGAGTCAAAATCATATCAGGGGATACATTTTACAAGTCTGCTGGTGCTGCCTTGTTGACATTGTATGCCAGTTGCCGTAGACTTCATGATGCTGAAAATGTATTTCATAGAATGGATAAATCTGATATTGTTACGTGGAATGCCATGATTTTTGGTTTAATTGATCTGGGGTTAGGACACTTGGCACTTGAATGTTTCAGAGAAATGCAAGGAAGAGGAGTAAAGAATGATCACACAACTATATCAACTATATTGCCTGTTTGTGATTTGAGATCTGGAAAACAGGTACACGCGTATGTCAGGAAAAGCAGTTTCAAATGTATAATTCCAGTTTGTAATGCACTAATTCATATGTACTCGATCCGAGGATGCATTGCATATGCATATTCTGTGTTTTCCACCATGGTTGCAAGGGACTTGGTGTCATGGAACACGATTATTGGAGGATTTGGAACGCACGGGCTTGGCCAGACTGCTCTGAAGCTCTTGCGAGAAATGAGTGATTCAGGCATTAGACCCGATTCAGTGACTTTTTCTTCTGCACTTTCAGCTTGCAGTCATTCAGGACTTGTGGATGAAGGGATTGAACTCTTCTACAGAATGACAAAAGATTTTGGCTTGACCCTTGTAAAGGAACACTTTTCTTGTGTTGTTGACATGCTAGCTCGTGCCGGTAGGCTTGAAGATGCTTTTCATTTCATCAACCAAATGCCCCTGGAACCAGATAAACATATTTGGGGAGCTTTACTGGCTGCATGCCTAGAGCACCAAAATGTTAGTGGAGGTAAGCTTGCTGCAGAAAAATTGATCCATTTGGAACCTCATGAAGCTGGTAATTACGTGACACTGTCAAATATATACGCGAGAGCTGGAAGATGGGATGACGCTGCAAGAATAAGGAAGCTGATGGAAGACCGAGGATCATTGAAGCCATCAGGGCATAGTTTGGTTGATACTGGAAGTTAGATTAGAGGCGAAGACAATATACTCAAATCAACATTTTGAAAGCATTACCGTACGCTGTCAATTTTGGGCCAAGGTGTAAAGGTGTCCAACTATTCTTGAGTTGCCTTGGGATGATGTTCACTGAAAGCTGACTATAGCATTTATTAAATCAATTATGTTATTTTTATATTTTAATTATATATTTCTAAACACTTAACTTTTATAGTAAAAAAAGAGAGAAAAAAGAAAAATAAAAAAATTGAGTTTTTTTTTTTAATTACTGTTCAGGATAAGTGTGTGGAGAAAAGTATAAAATTGAATTATAAGAATAATATTTTTGGTTAGGAGAATGAGCATTTGTAGTTCGTATAATTGATTACTTACTATGATTACTCACTAATACCGAAAAGGACTTGAGACAAGTAGACAGGAACCAAAACGTATACAAGGGCGTTAGATTTCTCGTTCTTTTTGTTTGGTCGTGTGGTTCTTATGACTTGCAGTTGGAGTTTTGGAATACTTGTTTCCAAGCCCTTTAATTCCAACCCCACAAAGCTCTTGGAATCCAATTGCTTGGTACAATAATAACTTTTGGAGTTACCGACAATTTAGATTAGTTTATTTTACTTTAAAAACTTTTGGGTAAAAAACTTTTTTTTAGTATAAAATAAATTAATCTAAATATATACTTAGTTAGCTATTTGCTTCAAATTAGAGATAAAAAATTTATGAATAAAACTTTCATATAAATTTTATCTCTGAATTTTTTACTCTAATTTTTAAAGGTATATTAAAATGACCCTTTTAGAGTAAATTATTTTTTCCTTCCTTATATTTTGTGTTTATTACATAAATGATTTTTTATTTTGAAGATTTACATAAAAAAACTCTTATATTTAAAAAAAATATTAAAATTAACTCTAAAATATTATTAAACCTAATATTCTTGTTAAGTGAGCCAATATCTTCGGGATGTTTTGCATTTAAATATTATTCATACTCTTATTCAATCTTATACATGGCAAAAAGAGAAAGAACATATTTTTTTTTTATTGTCGCTTAATTGAATGTTCAAATGATTGGCTAGCAAAATGAACATTCAATTTAATTTCACCAAATTAACACTTTCTTTATATTGTTTTCTAACATATAAAAGTTGAACAAGAGTATGAATGGCATTTGATTACAAAATATTCATGATATTTCTTTTAAATAAATACAATTTAGTTTTATATAATTTTTTTAAATAAAAAAATAAATTGTGTAGTAAATACAAAATACAGCGAAGAGTGATTTTCTTTAATAACTTAATTTTCATGTTTCAGGAGTGATTAGAATTTATGAAGCGGAGTACTCGACAATAAAGTTTGAGGTGTAGAGAGGTGTAAAAATTTTGCTAGAGAGTAGCAAATTAGGGGAAAAAACACTTTAATCATTTACATTTCTATTAGATATCATTCTGGTTATTAACTTTTACTTTGTATCTTTAAAATAAATTTCTGTGAATCATCAACATAATGATATCATTAAACTAAAATGAATATCCCATATAATTTTTACACATATGACAAGTTAAAGAATTCTAACTTTCACGAGATTATTTGTAATTTTTTAAATCTTAAGATCTAATTTATATATTGGCCAAAATTAAAGAGTTTAAATTATAATTTATTAAAAAAATTAGACTAAACTACTATTTTAATCTTTTAAATATTCATTTGATAATTTTATCTTTAAAATATACGTAACGTTAAATTAAATATTTAAAAATTTAAAATAATATTAAAATAATCATTTAAAGATATGGTATCAAATTAGTACTTTAAAAATTTAAAATGTTTAAAAAATTAATTTGATATTATATATTTTTAAAGAATTAAATTAATGTTAAATTTTTTAAAAAAAAATTAAAACAGTAATTTAGTTAAAAAAAAATTATTATGTGGCATTGGTCATGCATCCCAGACTAACAAGTCATTTATGTAGAATGATGTAATTGGAATGTAACAAGAAATGAATAAAATTATATTTAAATTAATTTATTTTATAATTAAAATTTTTATTAAAAAATTTTTAAAAAAAGGACAGTGAATTTTTTTAAAAATAGATTATTCCAAAACAGTTTTAAACAGACACGTGGCAGGTGGCAGGTGGCAGCTATATAATCTCTAATCCATATATTAACCTCACAACGCCGCCTTTGAGGGAAAAAGGGAATCCTCTTCTTCCAATTCCAACTCTTCAACGTGGAAACAAAATCCCCTTCAAACAGGGAAACACTCAGATTTTAGAATCTCTCTCTCTCAAGTCTCAACTCTCAAATCTCAATCCCAGAAAAATTTTCTCGAGAAAATAATGGAATCGACACCTGTGAACTGGGAAGCACTCGACGCTCTCGTCATCGATTTCGCCAAATCGGAAAACTTGATCGAACACTCGCCTGCGTCCTCTCCACCTCCATCCCCTTCCTCCTCCTCCTCTTATCATTCGAGGCTCATCATCCGCCAGATCAGGCGCTCCTTGGAGTCTGGCGCCATTGACGCCGTCGTCGATCTCCTTCATCTCCATGCTCCCTCCATTCTCCACGATCACAGGATTCTCTTCCGCTTGCACAAACAGGTCCCTCCTCTCCTCTCTCCCGCCTCTGCTTCCTCGCTAATGCATCCGTTTCAAATGATCTTATCTTTTTTAAAAAAAAAAATTATTTTGTAGAAATTTATTGAGCTGCTTCGGAAGGGGACGACAGAAGATCGTGACTCTGCTATTGATTGTCTGAGGACAGCTCTTGCTCCTTGTGCACTCGACGCCTATCCGGTATCTGAATTTTCAAATTGAATGCACTTTCTTTGATTTTGTTGTTCCAACGTTCGGTTCTGACGGTTGTCTTTGTATTCAAGGAAGCATATGAGGAATTCAAGCATATTCTGCTCGCCTTTATATATGACAAAGATGATCAGAGTTCTCCGGTGGCAAATGAGGTAGGTGTAAGTTCCACTTTTGTAAAGAAGATAGCTATGAACCGTGATATTTTTGAGGGAGGAACTAGAGGAAGAAATATCGTCAAGAAGATCCATTGCTTTTAACATCTCTTATAACTTGTCCTTTTAATCACTGCCGGACAAGATGGTGAGGGTGGGAATCTGTTATGGCTTTTGCAAGTAAATTTAAAATTTGGAAAGGTTTTCTGGGAAAGCTTCTTCTAGTAAGTACGCAAAAGTTTCTTTCAGTAGTGGAGTAGCACCTGGAAATGATGTAGGCTAGTAATATGAAAGTGTAGTACCTGGAATTATTTATCTGTTCTGTGTGAATGTAATAGTTGTACTAGATGTCCACCTGGTAATGTATGATACATCCTTATGTTACTGTTACAGATAGAAAACACTGGTTGGCTGGTTTTTATATCATTTTTAGTACATAAATATAATTATGGGTGTCAGAGGCATGTTTTCGTTAACCACCCTTTTCTTAGGTAGACTGTGCCAACACTCTCCTTTTATCTTTACCTGACAGCATCTTGCCTACAGTTCTAAGGATGTGGGCCCCCAAAGTTCTGTAGGTCGTGAGTATTTCCTATGTATTGGCATGTTTACCATTAGGGGAGAGGGACATTGTGCGGTCAATTATGAGAATATGACTGTGTGGCTAGTTGTTGGCGGGAAGTGTCCATGCTGTTGCAGAAACTTATCTCTTTCTGGGGACAAGCATATTTTGGAGGACAGAACATGCTATTTCCTGTCAGTTTCTAACTTTTTAAGGTGTATTCAGACAAACTCGTTTAAAACTTTAATTTCATTTATAATAATGAAAATTGTATAGACCTTCCTTTTAGTGAGGTTTGTGTTTGATCTTATGCTCAGATGTATAGTTTTCTGTCAAGAGTGCATTTGTTAAGCACATGATCATGCTTGCTTTATCTTATGCAGTGGTCTGAAAGGAGGAGGTTTGACTTAGCTGGCTTTATGTCCTCTGTGTTAAGAGCTCATTTACATGCGTATGATCCAATTTTTTCTATGGCGCTAAGATATTTGATAAGGTTATCTATCAACTTCTTCTCGTTCAGTTTGTAGTATTTGATCAAACTATGCTGTTTTTGTCGCCATGCAATTATATTTATTTTTCCGTTACCACATTTGACATTTTGTTTTTCTTTTGGATTTTCTTTCTTTTTTTGCAGCATACACAGGGCATACTGCTTACGTCAAGGTATTACATCACCCATCTCAGATCTGACTGAAAGATTGCTCCTTGAGGAGCGTGACCCTCCTGCAACACCACAGGACACTTTATATGAAGTACCACCATTTGATGAGGTGAGATATCTAATGTCATTTATTGATTCTAAAATTTACTGGGAAGTCAAGTGTAAGTTACTGTGGATGTTATCATTTTGTGAAAACACATTGATGGATCTCCTTCCACGTGATTGTATAGTGACATATCTAGCACCTATTTTTTTATATGTAATAATGCATGCGTCATTTGTCAACTGAAGCTATGTTTGATTCTGGAATCCAGGTTGACATACAGGCTCTTGCACATGCTGTAGAGCTTACCAGACAAGGGGCAATTGATAGCTTGAGATTCGCTAAGGGTGATCTATTTCTGGCATTTAAGGTTACATATAATCTTACTAGTTCATCTGGTCTTGGCTTCATTTTAAATATTAGCCTGTGAATTATTACTTTCACTTCTACGTTACTTCCAGGACTAAAATTGTTTTTTGATATGGCCGAGTATAGATGATTTTTTTTTTTTATTTTTGATAAAAAGATTATTTATAATGTTAACTTCTAGCTTATCATCATTTAATTCTGCATTGCAGTTCCAGTCCTCCTTTCTTTTGGTTAATAAAAATTTTCTTGCACCATCTACCGAAGGAATAGATATCCAATGGATTATTGAGTTACCATCATCATTGATTCTGGAAAATTCATTTCAATAAAATTAATTTTTCTTTCAGAAGTTATCTGGACCAAAAAATATTACGAGGAGGTTTTGAATTTGGCAACTTGGTTAAGTGGTATATATTTGTATGCTACATGAATGGGGGATTCGGTACTTGTTTTCCAGTATGAAGATCAATATTCTCTTAGATCTTAATTTCTTTTTCCACTTTCAGCCCTAAGGAATAATCTCATCACCGTGTCAGACATAAGGGATTAAGGGAATTGGAACATAAATGAAGAAGAAAGAGCAACTCTTTTAATAATTTAATTTTAATTTTTGGCTGTGTTGGTCATTTATTTAATTTTATGTGGATCTTGCCTTCATGTCTTCATTATTGTATTTTTTTTGTCGCAGAATGAATTATGTCGGATGAGATTGGATGTTCCACTTCTTGATCAACTTGTTCGTGAGTATTGTGTTTACAGAGGCTTTGTTGACTCTGGTATAGCATCTCCTCTGTTGAACCTTGCACTCTATCTCTCTATGGATGTGTGTGTGTGTGTGTGTGTGTGTGTGTAGCAGTACTTAATTACAACTAGCTTCTTTTACTTGCGTATTTTTCATGGCAGTTGCTCATCATTAATATTTCATTGGATTTCAAGTCTCGCTTACTCAAATTTTGCAATTAAATAAAGTTTTAAGTTGGTTATTTCGTCTCTGCGTTATAATCATATAATGGGTTTTCTAGAATGTTGAATCCTAGTCTAAGTTACTGTATATCTTCATATCTTATTTTTGATAACTTTGATTGTTTCTTAATTTATGATGAACTTAGCATTTGGGAAGCAACCTATTCCAGAACCTGTAAAATTCAATCAACAAGAACCTGGATATTGCTCATCAAGGGATTGTTCTCTCGAGCTAGATTGTAATGCTGGCAAGCATTCTGATGGTGAAACTTCTGTTACCGATGCTCACATGGATGGTTCACCAGAAAATAATGCTGATGTGACTAGCATGCAAGGAATTGATATTGAAGTACGATATGTTTCTGAACCCCCAAGCAGTAATGAAGACTGTAGCACCAGTGGATCGCAGCAACTTGAAAATTCAAGTGTTTTGCAGCGAAGCAGATTGCCTGGAAATGGAGAAAGGAGCAAACGCAAGCGGTGGAGAGGACGATATGATGACAATAGTTACATACCTGATACTTCTTTGGAAGAGAACAGCAAGCAAGAGCATAGCATAAGTACCGTTGTTTCAACCTTATCAAAGGAGAAACAGGTATCTGTTTGATAATTTTGATGTTATGCTGTCTGGTAGATCAATTATTGACAGAATATTGTTTTGCAGGGCTCTGAAAAGCTTTCTGTGCTAGATATTAGTAATATGGAAGATAAATTTGAGATTCTGTTGGGAATGAAGGAATTAGCTAGCAGAGGAATGGCTGCAGAAGCAGTTGAAGAAGTCAATGCTATGGATCCCAATTTCTTTGTGCAGAACTCTGTTTTGCTCTTCCAACTCAAGCAAGTAAGTGGCTTCTATATTGTTATTGATTTCAATTGATAAATTCCTTGTCCTTTTCTTTCTTCTTTTTATGGGAGAGGGGGTGTTGTTGGGCTGTGCTTAGTTGCATCAAGACTGTGATCTTTAAATGGGATTGCTGGCTATAGGTTGAATTCCTCAAGCTGGTCAGCTCTGGTGATTATAATGCTGCATTAAGGGTGGCTTGCTCCCATTTGGGTCCTTTAGCCGCTAGTGATCCTGCTTTATTGAAGCCTTTGAAGGAAACTCTTTTGGCTTTACTTCGACCTAATGAAGATTCTCTTGGAAGTGCCTTGCCTTTACATGCTCTGGCTGCTTCTCTCCAGGTGTTGTGATTTTGCTAATCTAATATGTTATTGTATATTGTCATTGTTATATAAATATTTTTTTCTATATTTGCATTTTAATCGATAGAGTTTTCTTGCTCATGATGCTTGCAATTTGGATATTATCATATTCATGCTTGTTGTCCGGTAAAGTTATGATAAAATTGTAGCGAAGTCTATTCCTGCTTTCTTAGGTATCATATGTGAATAGGACTACTAATGGAAAAATTTGGGAAAGAATTACTTATAAGATAGTTGATGAGTGTTAATTATTGATACATGTTGAATGCTTATAAAATTGTCATAGTTCAACTTTAGTATTGATAGGTTAGTAATCTTAAATAATGTTGACTTCCATGTAATTTAAATGGTATGATGGAAAGGCAAAGGCATCTTATCACTGCCTTCTTCACAGTATGATCTTTCCTATGACTTTATGTTATGTTATGTACATGAAAGCATGGTTTCAAATTGTAATTGCGGTTACAGTTGCGGTTGCGGTTGCATTGATGTTGCTGCAATTGTGGGTGTTGTGGCTGTTGTGATGTGGGTTGCAGCCACAACCATTCGCGAAATTTTTTCACAAATAATAAACTAAATATCTTTGGAAAAAATTTTTAAATAAAAGCTGCAACGTTGCAGTGATTGCAGTTGCGTTGTGGCTTTTTTATGTGAATGGAAATCACTTGCAATTGTGGGGTGATTTTTGCAACCGCAATATTGTGGCCGCATTACATGATATAGTCCGCATTTTAAATTCATGCATGAAAGCTTTCCCATCAGTATGTATGGTGAAGGATTTTGCTCTAATACATTCTAATTACTTTTGGGTTCTTACCGGGTGTAACTTTGCTCGGAGTATTGAGGCTACCCCTCTCTACAAAGTATTTTCCAGAAGGATTTGAACACTCTAATTACTTCTAATACAATGTGAATGTTATTACTCTGTTATGCTACTTTTAAATGAAATGCTTCTTTCATATTGGATAGGTTGCAGTTGGTAGGAGGCTTGGTGTTGAAGAACCTCAGCTCATGAAAATCATGCGTGCAACTCTTTATACGCATAACGAGTGGTTTAAACTCCAAATGTGCAAAGATCGTTTTGAAGGTCTTTTGAGGATCGATTCCTTGAAGGAAGTTAATACTCCCTTCCTTGCTGCAGTATCTACGTCCAAGTCATATGCTGATAGCTGCACAAATGGATCTTCCCATGCTACAATATCTTCAGGCACCAGAATCTCAGAAGATGGTAGCAGTCCAAACCAAGTATCTTCTAGGGATATCATCTGTGACGAAGGTGCAATACTCAAAGTGATGGTAGGTTATGGATTCTTGCCATTAGTCTCCTATTATTTTTTTATTTATTGCCTGGCAAAAATAAAAAATTGTGTTTAGATGCCCTTAAGCCTTTGGTGGGTTACATATCTCCCAATCATGTTTTTCATTGCAACTTTGAATAGAAATTTTTCATTAAATATATTTATATGAAAAATGTTAGTTTTTACTGGCAGTTTTTGTATGTAATTTGCAGTTGTCAAAGCAATACTTTGGCAATGTCATTTTGTAACAGCTAAGGCATACTGTCATAATATAAGTTCATTGTTCATATAGGTAGTGCAACATTAATATTCAATAGTTATTCAATGATTCCAGGGAGAAAAATTCTTAGGTACATCCTGTGTAAGATAACTCTCTTATGATGTACCTTTAAGTGTGTACCACATTAACTATGTAGGTTATCATTGTCTCTCCCTATGGGAGACAAGGATGGTCACATAGCTAATGTGGCATGTGATTAACATGGCATGTGACGAATGGCATAGTGTAAGAGTGTTATCTTACAATGAGTGTACTTAAGAATATTTCTTCCATAAAAGGTTTATCTCTAAACAGTTGTTTAGAAATTGCAACAGTTCCAATTGGGTCCCTAAGAAGAAAATGTACTACCATCGGCTCAGTGTGTTTCTTGACAGATTGTTTTTCTTTCTTTCTTTCTTTCTGTTAG
Organism: Castanospermum australe; assembly: GCA_019955255.1. Classification (NCBI taxonomy): domain Eukaryota; kingdom Viridiplantae; phylum Streptophyta; class Magnoliopsida; order Fabales; family Fabaceae; genus Castanospermum; species Castanospermum australe. The sequence continues at coordinate 177,715 of NSJW01000870.1, read as the reverse complement.
TTGTGTCCCATTTTACTTCATTTTGTTTGATCCCATTCATGGCTACGCCATCAATATTATTTCTTCGTTTATCATGTGAATAAAAAAAATCCGTAGTTATGCATTTTTTTATGATTTCTAACCTCATGGCCCCATGTCTTTTGTATTTTTGTTTAAACCCTTCTGATTTTCCTGGAAGTTAACTTGAGTGGCTACTTTGTGCGCATTGCAGGATCTCTTTTTCCTGGTTGTGAACCGTATCAATTCTATGATAATTAATTTCTCTCTTATGAGTAAAGCAAAATAAAACCCATGTCATAAATATTATTCGATGTTTTCCCATGTCATAAATCTCATTTGATGTTGTTTTCGTTGCGCATATTATCTTGATTCTTACTCAGCAGTTTTAGATGTGAAATCCATTTTACCCTCCCCCACTTATTCCTCTTTTTTGGTATTGGTCTCCTGCCTTTCTCTTCACTTTGAAGTAGGCTTGGTCCAACCAAATTATAGTTGCATACACGATTTTTTGATATTTGGGTTTATGGATGACTGCAGGAGTTTTTGGCTTTGCCTAGGGCGGATGCTATCCATCTGCTTGCACAATACAATGGAAATGCGGAGACAGTCATTCAGCAGATATTTGCCTAGTCTTGTATAGGAAATCCGAGTTTACAATATTGAAGACAGGCCAAATTATTGTTTTTCAATATTATTTGATTCAATTTGTATTTTTTTTATGACACGTGTACAGATAGCTGCGAACAGAGAGTCTATGTAACGTCTAAAATCTGAATTGACATCAACTTCTTTCTGTACAGAATCTCTTATTTTGTATCCTCTCAGTTTTTATATGAGAAGTTGTAATCAAAAAAATGACTTTTAGCATGATTCAAGTGGGTTAAGGATACTTTTCTTTTTTTGACTTGGAATCAGAAATATCATTTAGAAGGACTTAGAATGTCCTAGTACACCAGATTACAAATTTGTTCAGGGGCTTCTTCAATTGATACACGATTTCGATTAGAAAGAGCAAGCCTAGCTAATTCATGGGCCATTCCTTCTTACATGAGAGACTTCAAAACTTCTAAAAGCCGTGGAAATGGAGAATATAGTCCTCCAAAATTGAGTCGAAATGCATGTCATACTGCTTTCCTTGAGCGAGGGTTAATAACCTCAAGGTAATCCCCCTCTAAAATCAGATTGAGAAAGCTAAACTCTTGGGCCAGGTTTAAAGCCGAACGTGCAGCACTGGCCTCAGCTAGTATTGGGCTTAGTCCAGAGGGGAGAGCCTATGTTCCTGCTGCCAGGACGAAGCCTTCAGAGTGTCTGACCACAGCTGACCAAAAAAAAAAAAGAGGCTCTAACCACAGCTCCTGCTCCGCACTCTCCATTCTCCTTTGTTGTCGCATCAAAGTTCAGTTTGAAGTGTCCCAATCTTGGTGGGCGCCAGCGGCGGTAGTCAGAGGTATCTGGAGAATGGAGGTGAGAATGGTAAGGATACTTGCACAGTTGCACTGCTGATGTTTAGTTATTTACACATTCTTCACATCCACAAGCTTATGTTTAGAGTAAGTATTCATGTTGGTCTTATATGTCTGCTTTTTTAATATGGTCCTTTTCAGATTAATTTTTTTAATTGAGAATTTACAAGTTTAAAATATTATCACTGTTTGACTTTCTATCTAATAGTCATTAACAATGTTAAACGAGATGTTAACTTGTTCAATTTTTTGTTAACGAGGTGTTGGTTAGGTGTTTATTATCTTTACATAAAAGTACTTTTTGATAAAAATGATGGAATGGATAAGTTATTTCAAGGTTGCCAATCAGATTTCTAAAGATTTAATTTTCTCTATTTGGGAAGAGATAACTAATCAAATAAGACTATATTAGTAGAAGGAAAAATTTGAACTCTTGGAGATGGAAAATGTAAAGGCTTATATGAATTCTTTAACCAATTGAAGTAACCAAATGGCTCATGTGCAAATACGTATATATTCTTCACATACACACTTATATTCATATAATTTTCATATCTTTCTGAGGAGAAGAGGAGGATAAGTGACCTTGCCGAAAGATTAAAATTTTAATATTATCATACTCCTATCTTAAAACCTTGAATAGTGTCAATTGAGTTATAGGTTCATTGAGAATTTTTATTAAATTTTTGTTAATTGTTTAAATTATGTACACATCTTGCACTTTATACAATCAAAGGACTTGGTTCACCAATCCTGGTACCTGAGGCCCTTAACATTAGGCTTTGAGGAAGATCATTGTCACTCCCGGGAGTTGCGGAAACCTTTAAAACCTATGAATCTTGTTTACTACAAATTATGTGTTCTTCTAGTTTTAACTGTTTGCTTTTTGTGTGTGCATTAAAGGAATGAATATTAAAATTACTACAAATAAAAAAATTAATTAAATTAATTATCACAACATGGTAGTCGTTTATTTATTAATCATGTAAAATAAATTTATATTAACTGTAAATTATGATTAAAAAAATAATAAAGTCTAAGAAATGTAAAGAGAGTTGATTGATGGAGCTGGAGCAACAACATCATGTCTTTTTAGCTGGATAAACAAATATTAGTCTCTGTTAGGTGCAACAGCCAGAGCCTATTGTGCTTAATTAGAGATTATTGTCGCCTATAGGTTTTGTTTGAGATATAGTATAAGACTTAATAATATAAATTTATATTATATAGTTATTTTTATTACGTATTTAGTGTGACATCTAATAAGATAAAGTTATTTAATTTACTTATTTTTATTTAGTGATTATAGGATAAACTAAAGGTGGCTTGATAAGACTTAATATTATTATTTTGCATCAAAGTAGATAAAAAAAATACAATATTCTAATTTTAAATCAATCATAATCCTCATTATCGTATTCTTCTCTTACAATCGAGTCATATACTATTAAATCATATAATGTGTTTTGTTATATCCTCTTAAAACTTTTTTTTAATAATCCTCTTAATACTTAAAATAAGTATTAAATAAAAAAGTAAAGTATTTAATTTTTTAAAAATATAAAAAACATCCAAAACTTACTTCATTTATTAATTAGATAGTACTAAATCAACTATAGTCCTCATTTTACGTACTTTTCTATTACAGTCAAGCTATATACTATTAGGCCTTATACTATTTTATAATGAGTTTTGTTATATCCTCCTAAAACTTCTTCTTAATAATAATCCTAATACTTAATAAAATAAGTATTAAATGAAAAAGTAAAGTATTTAATATTTTAAAAACATTAAAAGTATTCAAAATTTACTTCATTTATTAATTAGGAAGATTATTAAGAAGATGAGTTGTGAATATATAGAATTATTCGTCAAGTTTAACATCATTTTTATATACTTATTTTGTATTCACTTACATAGAATAAGAAAAAAGAATATTATTTTAGAGTATACAAGAATTTCTCTTGTAACCCAAACGTGGTTAGCGCAATAGAAATAGACTGCGTCTTAGGTAAATCTTACCTATAATGTCAATTGGTTGCACAAATTTTTCTTAAAAAAATTATTAAAAAAAAAATTTCTCTTGCAATGACTCTGCATTAATGGCCAGCAACAAAATAAATTATCATTTTTAATTATAAATTTGCAAAAGACAAATGGGCCACCTTAGTTTGTAGGCTCAACCATGTCTGTACAATGATCGCCAAACGGGTTTGTGTTCGAATCACCCTTGGCCAGTTGGCCTCGGATGTGAATTTGGATGCCATTCCATTCCAAACAAAAAGTAGCTTTAGTTATTTACATCAATTTGAACGAAATAGAACAAGGAGTTTGACGGAGAAAGAGGGAATGATCATGTCACACTATGAAGGAGGAGTGTGTTCATACTTCATAATTTATTCAACTAATGGTAGAACTAGCTGACGTTATAAATAAACTTAAAGTAAATTATATATACTTATATATAATTATATATACATATTTGTATATAAATTATTAACAAATCAAAAATTAAAAATAAAACAAACAGAAAGAATAAACAACCGGCATTCATATTTTTTTTAATTTTTCTTCAATTTTTAAAATATCATTTTATAATTTTACAACATGTATTAAAATTAGTATGAGACATAAAAGAGAAAAAATTAACACAATATATTTTCTGAAAACCAAATTAAATTCAAATTTTAATTTTATAAAGATTTTTTTTTAAATGTCTGGTTCTCCAATTTTGGATAATTAAATTGATTTTTATCGATTTTGAATTTTAGAATTGTCAAAACGATTTTTAAAGTTCCATCCTAAACGACATAGAATTTGAAATCAATTTTTAAAACATCGTTTAGAATTAGAATTTGGCTGTTTTTGGCATTTAACCCGTCATTGTAGATCACAATACGAGTGAATTAAGCTAAATGATATTTTTGAGATAAAAAACCACGCATACGCTTACTCTTTGGTATAAAAATAAAATATTCAATTTACATAAGAAAGCTTAAAACGACGCTAGATAAATATTCAATCTTCTGATTATTTTATAATGAGATTAGTTTGTTGGAAAGAAAATTAAAAAGAAAAAACATAAATGCATGTGCTTCAATTCTTTGTTTTTTTCCTAGAAAAAGAACATGTGCAACGATAAAGTAGAAATATGATGATCATACGCATAATGAAGTGGGTCAGGCCGGATCTTTTCTGGAAAAAGCGGGTTCTTCTTTATCATTGATGTTAATTACGAACTCACGTCTTCCGTGTAATTCCTGAAATTTGCAACTTCCCTTCTAGTTTACACAAGACCAAAAAAATCAAAATTTAATATTATGTCTACTTAAGCCCACTTATAAATTTTTTTATTATACTAATGTTAGGTTTTTACACCACTTGATAATAAATATTTTTCTAAACGTTTTAAAAGGTGCTTTGTTTTTAAAGATTTAGTATATTTAAGAGAATTAATTTTTATATATTCTTACCCAAATTTTGAATAATTAAGGTAAAAAATACATCTCTTTAATCATTAAGAGTATATTTAGAAAAGATTATTTCTAAAAAAATAATCATTTTTTTAATTCTTTTAGTAAGATTTTGATTATAAGTTGTTTTGAAAACAAAATAAGCTAATCTAAATATACACTAAGCTAAATACTTGAATTTATCAGTTATAGTTAATGCTCACCCTAATTTGTATCATTATCAAATCAAATTAAATATTATTTTGAGTTTTATTTTTTTGGTATAATGAGAATATAGACGTTTGAATTCATGAGTTCTTACTAACTACTTAAATTTTTTATCATTAATTCACTTTCAGTGTGTGTTTAAATTAATTTATTATATGGTTAAAATAATTTATAATTAAAATTTTATGAAAAAAACTTTTTAAAAAAGTAATTTTTTTTGTAAAAATTATATATTTCTAAACATGCACTAAATATTGGTTATTAGATTGATTAAATTGCGTAAGAACGATTAACATGTAAACTACGGTCCTCCATAGTTTTAACCAATATATAAAAATTGCCAAGTGCGAACTTATCAACAAAGCAAACACAAAACAAGTATATAAAGAAAATGCATACCGGTCCCATCTGTTTTGAGTGGTCTGTTGGTTCGTGATTCTATGGGAGTTTCTACTCCCAGGCTCTCTCATTTGTAGTTTGTTTGTTTTTTTCTTTTTTGGGCCACCAACAAAAAAATGCATTCTCTTTGCATATAGTTCCAAAAACGTTTTCTTTTTTATGGAAAAAGTATTTTTAGTAAGTTTTTAGATCAATTAAGACTGAGTTTTTAGTTTGATGATTTTAAGGACACATCTTTTACATTAATTTGGTGCACTTAAGAGAATTAATTCTTTTGTGTAAACCTAATGTTTTAAACTCAAATAGTCAACATATTTCCTTAACCATTAAACCAACTGCTGGGTTAAAAAAAAATCTTATGTTTTAAGTAAAGATCAAGTTATTAAATTGAATTTATGAAAATTTTAGTGGTTAAATTTAATAGGCTTTTTGTATTTTCAAATAAATTTTTATTTACCGCGTTACTCTTAGTCGCAGTTTCGCTCGCTAATATATGCCTTGAGCTTAGGAAATGTGCAAGTAAAACTCTTTTTGAATCATTGAACAACAGCATAGTTGGTCACGGCTCCTTGTCGAATGCTAGATAGAGATTTCTATTTGGCATGTTATTCTCTCTCAATTTTTTTTTTCGTATAGATTAAAGTGACAAACATTTAGATAGAAGACGATAATAAGTTGTCAAAGTTACGAAGGATCAAACCTCTACTATTTGAAGATTTTTTCATATTCTCTTTATTAAATGAATATTGATATTGTTACTGATGTGACATAATATTATTAATAAAAAATATTAATAAATATATATAATTTATTAGATAAATAAATAAATCAGTTATAATTAAAAAATAAATTATAAACAAATTTATTAGATTATAACACATAAAAAGGGCATCAATACTTTATAAAAAAGAAAGGGTACCCCAATCTTAAAATCTAAAATCAGGATAAATTTGTTAACTATTCTCTGTCCCTTACAATTTTATCCTTCTCTTCCAAGCACTGCCCCATGGGATTAATTAGGGTTTCATGTTCACATCTGAGTTCCTTTTACTTGATATATCTAACATGTTTCTGTCACGAGCCAATATATATATAGTTTGGCTCAGCTCATCCAGTCCTCCATTTCTTAGAATATTAGAACCACAATTTTATTTCGCTTGACTTTGTATTTAGGAAATGCTCCATCTTTTTCAAATTCTTAATTATCATCGTGCTTCGAAAGAGAGAATGAAAATTTTGTCTAAAGAGATGAAGTCAAATTGTAGACCAAGTCATTTTGAATATGACACCTACCACATCTCTTGACAATTGGCATTGGAGTGATGTAATCAGTTTATAAAATAATTAATGTATGTAAAAAAAAAAACTAAAGAAAAACTATTGGCTAATTACTTAGTCAAGAAAATGATTCTTATTAGTGTAAGAAAATGGAAATGCAGTCACAATAGATTTTCAGCTTTAAGAAATTACCAATGCATAAGGTATAAGCTTTTTTCTTTTTTTTTAAAGGGAAATTATTGCATCACCTAAATATATAATATGGTAATTTTAGTTACATCTCACATAGTAATTTATAATCAGAAATTGTTTTTCGAAACTTTAAATTGTTTTATGATCATAGAGTATTAATATAAAATTTAATTTTGATACAATATAGAGTTTTTAAACACTGCCATTTATTGATATGTTGTCATATTATAAAAAAAGCTTAAATAAGATAATAATTATATAAAAAGTTAAATTTATTTAATAATATAGTAACATATGATTAAATGATTGTATAAAAAATTTTACACTGATGATCGATTAAAATTAAATCCATTAATATAACCTCATTAATTGCACATTATCTAATATCCAAGAAAAAATTACAAGAAATTACTTGTTTCAACTTTTAATCATTCTAAATATTTGTATTTTCAAATATTTATTTATTTAGTAAATAGAGACAAATATATAATGTGTGGTGTTAGATGCACAATAATTTCTAATTTTAAAGATTATTGGGATTAAATACTAAAAAAATTATCAAAGAGTCCCATAGTTTTATATAAATAACTTATCTTAAATTAAATAAAAATATAAAGTTCTCAAAGTTTGCGTAAATTAATTTAAATGCCATTTAGCCATAATAAAAAAATTAAACTTATCTCGAATATCAAGCGCTTAGCTTGACCGGCAAACCACCAAAAAAAAGTCTCAATCTCATTAGTCCAAAAGAAAAAAAAAAGTACAACAGAAATTAAAAAAAAAGAGAATTATTGCAATGTGTTATTTTATATATTTAAATTTGAGTTAATGCTCATTCTATTTTTGTATTAGTTTAAATAATATTTTTATAATTCATTCTGTTTTTGGGATTGATTATTGTAAAAAACTGATATCAAATTAAAATATACTATTTTTTTTGGTAAAAGCAGTCTTACAAAAAATTTGATATCACTTCAATCATTATGCTAAATATTAAATTAGATGCTAAAGACATCCTTTTTAAGAATCAAGCCTTATTTTTAATATTTTACAAAATTTAAACCATTCAATTTATTAATTTTTTCAATTAAGATAATTAAATATTTTTCATGTTCCAAAAATATTAACTACTTTTTTATTTAATATCTACAAAATTATTTTTTTTAGTTTCAAATTTTTCATTTTAAAAAAATACTACTAATTAATTAAACATAAATAAAAAAATAAATTTATAAAAATAAATATTTTTTTAATAATTACATCTTACAATTTCAATAACTTTAAATTTTTTTCTTACATTAATTACACTATTATAACTTTCTTTAAATATATTTTATTCTTTCATAACATTAATTTTATCTAAATAATTAACTTATAATTATAATAAAATTATAATTAATTAATCTATAAAATAATTATATAAATAAAAATAAAAATAAAGAAACTAAATTAAGAGGCACCACAAGACGCTAATTAATTTTATGATGATTATTAAATTGTTTAATTAAAAAAAGTCATTGTCATCAAAGATAAAAGTGATAAAACCAAAGTCAAAGTCCTTATAGAAGTTGCTTGATTTTCTCACGCCCCCGTCACATTTCACACGCCGCGGGTCTTGACTTTTCTTTTTGCTTTTATGGGTCTCTACCATGAACAAAGAGCGGCACCTGCCACCGCTGTATTATTGAGATTTGCAGTCTACGGAAAATAGAAAAAAAGAATGAGAAATGTTAAATTTTGTTAAAAATTCAGCTTAACAATTATTCTAATTACATGAAAACAAATTAAAAAGACAAATTTTGATGTTTCAACAAGCGTCAAATACACATATTTTTACATTTGTATTAATATTAATATTAATATTAATATTAATTATATGAAATTTCGAATCATTATCAAAATTAAAAAAAATTAAAAATTAATCTAATTTTCATTTTATTATAATCTAAATAAAAATTTTATTTAAAAATTAAATTAATTTTAATTTTATGATTTTATGAATAAATAAATTATTTTATAAATCAAATAAAATTTTAAATTTTGTGTGATTGCAAATAATGATTTGACTAAAATATAAGACGTATTATTTATTAATTTTATTTATTAAAAATTTTATTAATTAAGTTTTTTAAATTTTAAATTTTAAATAATTTAATTTTTTTAAAAAAATAAATTAAAAAAATAAAATTTATAAATAATTTAAAATTTAAAAAATTAAATTAATAAAATTAATTTTTTTAAAAAATAAAAATAAATTTTACTCCAATAATTTTGTTTTAATAGAAGAAGAGACCAAGAAGGGAAGAGCACCTCGTTTGGCAGGACTGGCTTGGCTTTAGGGTGCCTTCAATGGCATCTGGGTTCCTCGAGGCACACTAGGTCCAAAGCTGTTCCCTGCTTTCTGCCTCTTTCTCTCAGCTCAGCTAGACAGCTTCTCCTCCTTTCTTCTGCTATCTTTTTTTTGAACAGCATAGCAATGGTAGAAGACATGTGTTTCTTCAACAAGGTGCTTCTATGTGGTCCTTACTACTACTCAAATCAGCTGTCCCTTTTGCTGCGAGAAACAATGTGCTTCTTCTTTTACTTCCCTTTTCTTGGCAACTATTCTAAGAAACCATCATTGCTCTTTTTTTTTTTTTTTTACTTTGAAACGTTTCAAGCATTCAAGCTTTGTTTTTTGGTGTTGGGGGGGGGGGGTCTTCTCTCTTTTTATATTTTTCTCCTTTAATTTTGAGAGTTCATCCTCAAATCTGGTGCTTTCGCTATGTGAAACATTGAAGCGCGTTTAAAGAAGCATGCTTTGAGTTTGTGGGAAGAATTTGTGATATGGTTTTAAAGACGAATGCTTTGTGCTCCTCTGCATGTTTCGATCTGGATTGTCTCCTGAATTTTGGGCTCATTATTCTTCATAAATGTATCAATTTTTTTGGGGGGCTTGCGTAACTGGAATTAACGCTTCTAAAGTTTTTACCTTTTATCCTTGTCTGCACCAAATTGCTAATAATCTCCTCTTCTTTTTTCTTTTTTTCCATTGTTCTTCTGGGTTTTGGGGGAAAGGGGGACTTCCTTCCTATCAATGAATATTCCGTTGTTTTTGTTCTTCTCCAACTTTTTCCCCATTGGGTCGCAGGATATTCTCGTTATAAAGGCTCCAAAGAAATCGCCGGTGTTATTAAGGATGACAGTCTTAGTATTTTCAATGGTGTGCGGCGTTTTTATCTGCTTGGTATGTCTAAAACAGATAAGCACCCAGGCAAGGTCTAAATTTCTGGAGTTGCATGTCATTGAGAAGCCTTCTCGGAGTAGAGTGATGCTAACGGATATTCCTCACCCACATTATCCCAGACCTGTATCTTTTAGCAGGTAATGGGGAGTTTCTGTAAATCATTGTCGGTTGGCTTTGATTAGCACTTATTGATTGCCTTGTTCATTGCCAGGAATGAGTGTGCTCGTAATCCTGTACAATTCTTTGCCATTTTGTCAAATCAGAGATCAGGTAGTGGGTGGTTTGAGACCCTTTTGAATAGCCATATTAATGTAAGCTCAAATGGGGAGATATTTTCTGTTAGAGAAAGACGGAAAAATGCTTCTTCAATTGTACAGACTTTAGATAAAGTTTACAATTTGGACTGGCTCAGTAGTGCTTCCAAGAATGAGTGCTCTGCTGCAATTGGCTTAAAGTGGATGCTTAATCAGGTAAAAGTGCTCTTTGTTACCTCTTCTGCAAAGTGTTGTAAAATAAATTATGTATATCAGGTTCTCTTAAGCTTATATTTGTGTTATAGATGTTTCAAGAAGAAGAAAAAAGTATGGTTTATGTTATATATTTTAGCAGGCATAGTTGCCCTATGTACTAGGCTTAGGTTGCAATGTAATTTAACACCCCCCTAACCCCTCATTATATTCTGATCTGGAGGATCTAGGTGAAACTTAGCCCACTCTGTGCTTAACTTCAAAACAAGTTTTCTCACTCAGACTCTGGAACCAGTCATTGTTCTCATTTTCTGACTGTCAGTCATGATCATTTGCTAGAATAGGGCTACCTTGTTACACATTAATATAATATAAGCTGTGAAATTTGCAGTGTAAGTATTATGTCTGATAGGAGTAGTGACGAGTTTTAGCCATAGGGGATGAGATGGATTCAAGCATAATCCTATTAGTAAATCACAACATGATGAGGGAACAAGATTATTTAAATTTTCTAAAAACATGGATGTATAAGCCTTATCAATCTTCTAAAAGTACTAATGTAAACACTTACAAAAAGAATAGGGGTCGCAACATCTTGTTCTTAAAATTGCCTGAATGACATCCAATGTTAAAATGATTTTACAATCTCTCTCTCATAATGAACAAACTTTACTTTAAAATATGGATTTTTATGTGCATGATTTTGTTGAAGGAGTGTCATACAAGTGACTTGTCCACTAATGTGTTACGAGAAGTTGCCACTCTTGAAGTGTCTCTTCTAGTTATTACTTGGGATATTTCATATGGAAATTATGCCATCTTTGTGCTCCTTCAGTGTTACCCATTTCATCCTCTTCTTACTGTGTTTCTCCTGAGAACTTTTGTAATGTCAGTGTTAAGAATATTTGGTTGTGTGAGTTGTAGTTTTCTTTTTTCAGTTTAATTTACTAGAGAAGTGTGTTATTAGTGCTAAAATTCAAGGATGCCAGTCTGCCAGATCGGTACTGCTTTACCTTGTGTTCAAAATGCATTTCTACAATTACTTCAGGAAACATAAACATGCAAACAAACGCTAAATGCTTCTGGATTGAAATTTTGTTGTAGCTATAAGAATTAGTGGAATTTGGTGTATGCTGTATACCTGATCTCTGCCTGCCCTTTCTCCTCTCTATCTCCTTCTTTGTTCACTTCCATCAAAACTATGTTGATGTTAGATCTGAAACAGTATTCACTAATTTGGACTTTGATGATATTGGCACATTATGGCCTCATGAAAAAATTATTCAGTCAATTATCTGACTTGTACTTACGTTGTTACAAGTATTTAATTGGCTTTACACTTTTGGTCCTCCTAGTTTGAGTAAAGTTTGAATTTGGTCTGTCTCATTTCAATTGGTATGATGTTATCCTCATAGCTTTTAAATTGATACAATTAACTTCCTCTTTCAGTTTGATGTTAACATGGCAATGCCTGTTTGTTGACATTTGAAATTGGATGATGTTTCACTCTGTTTTTTTTTTTTATTACTTTGCTTATGTGGAAATGACATGGCTCAATGCCAGATCAGTGAGAGTGCCATTGTCAACATGAACCTAATAGTGAGCTTAGTTGCAGTAATTTGCAAACTATGGGGCTAACATTGTAGCAATTAAAACTAGGAGGACCAAAATCAAATTTGAGTGAAACTAAAAGGGAGCAAAAGTATAATTAAGATGATTTTATCCACGAAGCTATTTTGTTCTCTGTCAGCCCATGAGAGGTCAAATGTCAGTTATCTTGAACTTCTGTATTTGGTGAGTGCACGAATCCGTATTTGGTGAAGGCATTCATGCCAAAGACATGCTTTGTTTGTTCATTGTTTTGCTGTTTTTGTTTGGCCCTAGGGCTGAGGCTCTGCATTCTGTTTTATGGGTTTATTAATAGAAGAATCAAGACATCTTCTGGTTTCATGCAGGGATTAATGGAGCACCCTAAGGAAATAGCTGACTACTTCAACCGTAGAAGTGTTTCTGTCATATTTCTTTTCCGGAGAAACTTATTACGGAGAATGGTATCAATGCTTGCCAATTCCTATGATCGTTATGCAAAGCTATTGAATGGAACTCATAAGTCTCATGTACATTCTGAAGAAGAGGTCTCTCTATCCTGCTTTCCTTTGATTTCTGTTATACATGAAATGAAACTCATATTCGGTTTCTTTTAGGCTGATACTCTTTCAAAGTACAAGCCTACCATAAATTCTACATCATTGCTGGCTGACTTGAAGGAAATGGAGATCAGAACATCAAAGGCTTTAGAATACTTCAACATCACTCGGCATATGATCTTGTATTATGAGGATCTTATGAGAAATCGCACTGTAAGGACTAAGAAACTCGTAAAAAATTCCTAAATCTTTTACTAAAAGCTGCAACAAATTACCTTTCCAGGTTACAAGTAGTAGCTGCTATATGATTCACCAATAGTGGATTTGAATTTAGCTACATAGCTGTCCCAGAATATGATAATCTAGGAAGAAATTTCAATTTTATAGCACAATTTTTACCAAGTTCCCCCCTCTCCCCCATTCTCCCATCTATAATGTTTTTTTTGAAGCACAGCTATACTAACTTTCAAACAAAGTATATTTGAAATCATGAAGCCGCATGTGGGCAACATAGCAAACTTTTCTTGAAAATGAATATAACTAAACCTCCAATGTGAGATCTTTGATTTCTTCTTAGTTTTCAATACATTGAAATTTTTTACAAAATATACGTGATTCACTGTTTCTGTTTTTTGCAGAAGCTAAAAGATGTGCAAGACTTTTTAGGATTGCCACAGATGGAGTTAACAAGCCGTCAGGTTAAGATACATAGAGGGCCATTGTCAGACCATGTTGGGAACTGGAATGACGTTAACAAGACCCTGAAGGGAACTGCTTACGAGAGTTTCCTCCAAGCTGATTATTAGTCTTAACCTCTTCTAACTCTTGGAAAGGTGTACATATCAACTTCACTGATTTTATTTGTTCCAGGAAAGCCCGAGAGTTCGAAAGTTTTGGTGCCGGCAGGAACAGTGTCTTGGTGTTTTAATGCTTCTTTTCACTGCCTCCCAATCAACACTCCGTTGGGGAGATGCATGCCTCTGCTTAGTTTGTAGTCCTTTTTTTTTCCCACTCCTGAGTGACCATGTATATGCCAGCTAATGTCCCAGTAAAAATGAGCATTTTTTATTCAAACAACTTTTCTGTGCTTTGTTCTGTCTTTCTTTTTCCCTTCAATGTAATTGAATATTGTATAATTTGGAAGGAAGCCAAGTGATTGTTTCAATACCCAAAATTGCTTTCTAGTCATGTGATGGATGGTCGTGTATAAAATGGCTTCAATACCCAAGACTTCTGCTGCTCTCGGGTCATGTGATTTTCTGTAGCCATACAAAGAGAAAAGTGCAAAACCACTAGTTAGTTTGCAGGTCTCATGCAAATTAACTATTAATGACAGAGCATATGGAAAAGGGCTATAAATTGCGAAGGCATAGGCGCACTTCTTCGAAGAGAGAGAGAATCAAAAGCCAAATTATTTCCTACTACTTGGACTCACGACTTTGGAGACGACACACAGAGGGCTTGCACGCACATGTTCCTTGAGCTCTATAAAAGGCCCCTACATGGGATTGTGTCTATGCAATACAATTGCATGCTTCTTACTTGATATCTAGGCATCCCTCTTGCTTGGTTAGAAAATTTAAGTTCAAGAGATATACTCTTTGGTCGTTGCTTGTTAATTTGCTCACTTCCATAACCCGACCCAACCAAACACTACTATTCCCAAAAACTTAATTTGTCTCCACATATATGGCACAAACATGTCCATTTTCTCTTTGATTTTCCTTGCACTCATCATCTTCTGCCAGGGATTCCAGTCCATTGAGGGACGATATCTAAAGTCTGACGAAGGCAACCAAAACCTCGTCAACCATAATGATTCGGAAGAAGTGTATGGTGGCATTGCAACTGCAAATTCTTCCACACTTACCAACGTTTCTCCACCATCTCCACCAAGCGAGGTGGTTGGTGCAACTGGGGCGCTGCCAGCTCCGGCTCGTGACGTTGATGATTTCAGACCAACGGCCTCCAGTCACAACTAGGGCAGGAGCTTCAATACGTATGGTGTCATCAGTTATGGTCCATTGTTGCTGTATGTTTTGATTTCATGTGTCTTATTCGAAGAAAAGGAAAAAGAAGAAGAAGAAGAAGAAAAAGACAGTCATGATCTATATCCCTACTGTGGTAATAGTGCGTGTGGAATTGAATTAGAGATTATAATCTGTGTAGCATCTACATTTGATTCTCATGAAGTTTGTAAATATGTGCATGCCATTATGCATATAATAAAAACAGTTTCGTTTCAGTGTTTGCACTTGCAGCTGTTTTATGCTAGTCTAAATTTGTCACTTTATGGTGCCCGCCCAAAAAAAGTCTACCAAAATTTCATGCTTTTTACGTGGAATAAAGTCAATTAAGTAAGAGTTCCAAATTGCTGTAAGTGGTAATTAATTATAAAATGAGCAATGAACCCGATTTCAAGTTCGATTTTCCTATGACTTCCAGGGTGTATTCCGTGGTATGTGCTCGATGTTTGTGTTTTCAAATATGGGATAATTCTTTTGGGTTTGCTCGTAGTTGTAGCTGTGTAAATAAGAGTATTGAAACATCAGACACAAAACATGACAACAACGAATGAGGATTGATATTCATGATTACTCCAACACATTGCTAATTTGATTTCCTATTATCTTTTTTAATTTATTGAATGCAGATTTAAAGACATTAATTTTGAGAAGCACGTTGGATAATAATTCCTTGAGCAATTGTTGTAGGAAAGAAAATCCTTGAAACAATTTCAATATCATAACAATGATGTTATACTTTATATAGCACACATGAAACTCATTTCTAAAGTATATGCTTACATAAAATTATTGTCTCTCTGTATATTTGGCAATGACAATTATCATATATATATATATATGTATGTATGTATATATATATATATATACATATATACTGCAATCAATCTTAAACTAAAATCTGATTTTCAGCTTCCAATTTTGTTTTGATAAACAAAAATTAGAGAGAGAGAGGGAATAAAGTTACAATGACATGCACTTGAAAATTAATTCAATTCAATTGTAATCTCTATAATCAAGATTCTTAGTTGGTTGGATTTGAAGTATCTTTAGATTAATTGAATAATAGGTTGGGTTGACGTGGGTTAAGAGGAAAAAAATTTCAACCCAAACTAATCCTAATGTAAGATGGATTGGATTGAATTGTCAATTGAACAATCTTTTTGAAAAAGAAGTGATAATAGTAATTTTTTGTTGTTTGGTGCATTGATTTGAAAGCAAAAGAAAGCAATAATAATAATAATAATAATAATAATAATAATAATAATAAAACTATAAACGGACAAACTGCACTCTTAGAGCATCTACAAGCACCAGCGTAAATAGTCCAGTTGGCAGAGAGCTCCAAATAATGAACTCATCCTGATTATTAGCACCCATTTTTGCAAGGATGCCGGTTCAATAGTTAATTTCATGTTAAGCATGTCAAATCTTTACCATATCTATTGACAACTGAGAATAGTATGAATGTCCTCAACCAACGCAAGATAGGTATGATATTTCAAGGGAGAGTTATGAACGTAATGGCACGTTTAAGTTTTAACAATTGTTTTTTTGTTCATTGTGTCAATTATGACTATTTTCAAAAAAAATTTTATCATAAGTAAAATAAGATAGTCCTATGACGCTTTTTAAATTATTATTGTAACGAGAAATGATGTCTCGACAACAATAAAAAAGAAAAAGGAAATGGCATTAGTCTATTTATTATTGTTTTTTACAAAAAGTTAACGTAAAAAATCATTTCATCAAAAAAAAAAACAAATAAAGGACAAAAAGTGAAATGAGTGGATTCTTGCGTGAATTGAGAGAACTTGAGAACTTTCTTAACCTCTGTGGGCTAGATAGGCTTAGACCCATTGCAATCCAGAAAATTGACGGCTGATTTGTGAATCGTATTTACACGTACTTTTTTTTTACTTGCAAATAGATATAAGATGACATAATTTTTGTATATTTATCTTATATTCACGTGTACGAAATAATATATATATATATATTAAAGAATTTCTCGCCTAGAGGCTACTTTCCTATTGCACGTGCCAACAGTAAAAAGCTGCACTAACAAACAAAGCAACTGCAATTGTTTCAGACAAGCGACTAGAGTGCAAACTATTTAGCAGTTTAAAGAGGAACCGAGGAAGACACTTGCCTCCAATTAAATTATAAGCACACTATTGCCCTCCACATACCTATGTTTCATCAAAATAATAGCTGTTTCAACTTGCCATTTGATTAATGGAAAGCCTTTTTGGTAAGAAAGCGGATACCGTACCTACACCCTCCATGTTGTAACGCTTAAAGTACATTTTTCCAGCTGTGGCCCCCCTGTACAGTAATGATCTCAACTTTGAACAACTTATAACCCGTTTGGATTAGATTTTGACGAAAGTAAACGTCTTTTTTGCATGATTTTCAATGCATTTAAATTTTTTTTTTTAAGAAGTATTTTCTCCTTTCAGCAAGCGTTCGTTTGCAGTGAAGTCAAAATGTTAAACAAATAGACGGTTGGATGGCCGGAAAATTAATTCAATTCAATTACAGTCTCTGCAATTAAGATTTTTAGCGGGTTGGATTTGAAGTATCTTAAGATTCATTGAATATTAGGTTGGGTTGATATGGGCTAGGAGGAAACAAATTTCGATCCAAACTAACCTAATCTGTAATGTAAGATAGAGAGGGCTGAGTTATCAATTAAACAATTTTTTTGAAAGAGAAGTGATAATGGCACATCTTTATTATTTTTTTTTTTTGGTGCATTGGAAAGAAAGCAAAAGAAAACTACAAACAGACAAATTACACTCTTAAGGCATCGGTTAGCAATAGTGTTGAAAGTCTAGTCGGCGAAGAGTTTCAGATAATGAAATTATTTTTGCAAGGAAGTGAGCACAATAGTTAGCTTCACAATAGACATGTGAAATCTTTACCATCCACTGACAACTAAGAATAGCATGGATGCCCTCAATCACCGCAAGATAGGTATGATATTTCGAGAGGGTGTTAGGTTTCTTCACACAAAGAGTATACCATAAGACTTAATGAGAACTTGCACAATTTATAACTTATATATTGCCTACTATTAGTAGTAATTAAATTCAAAACCTTTAAGTCGATGTAATTCAATCTTATCAATTAAATTAACTTTCATTAGTGCTTTCAAGTTAATATTTCTTTTTGAAAATCTCAATAACGAGATTTATTATGTCTAGGTTGTGTGATATATAATCTTTTTTGCCTATTTAGAAAAACATGTCATGATAAAATCACCTACCTTTGTTGTCAATGATAAATAAATTAATGTGATTTTCAATAATTAATTTATATTAAAAACATAATTTTATTTAATGTACAAATATTGAAGTTCAAAAAAATGATGTATAAAATTTATTATAGAAAAAATTATACTTTTCGTTTGTCAATTTTATTTTATGTTTTATTTTTATCCTATAATTATATTGTTATAATTTTGTCTCAAATTTTTCATAAACCTATTCAATTTGTCACAACCACTAATAAAAAAAATTATAATTTGATGTGCCAATTGTGCATCTTTATAGTTATGCCACACTTATGTCATGTTAGCAAGTTTCATTTATATTTTTAGTGATTGAGAACTTGGGACCAATTTGATGAATTTTGAAAATATTTATAATGAAAATAAAATAAATAATTGTGAAATGAAAATAAAATTTAAAGCAAATTAAGTTAATGGATGAAAATGTATATTTTTACCTAGTAACATGATTAATGATAGTTTCACTTTCACTTCCACGTATATTTTGCTCATATACTTCTGTCATATTCTTTTATAAGCTACTAATCAAATACTACTTTAGTTTTATTGTAACTTTTTCAATATTGTAACTTTTTCAAATAATTTATATTCTACACATACTTTCGTGTTTTAGGGTTTAAGGTTTAGTATATATATATATATATATATATATATATATATATATTAAAATGCATGTATATAATTTTCCATGTAAGGTACATGCTTATAATTAGCTGATCTAAATTAATTGGTTTTATTAATCAAAGTGTCAAACATGTTAGTGAGTCAAACACTCACAGCAACTTGAAGACTACGTAAAGAAGGATAAAGTCAAATCATTTACAAATTTGAAGAACTAAGTTATAACGCTGAGACATTAAAAAGAATTTTACTAAAAAATTGAGTATTAAGTGTATGTTTGGGATAATGAAAATGAAAGGAATGGAATGGGAATAGAGCTAGAAATGAGAATAAAGAATGGAACGAGTATTCTAGAAATGAAAGGAATGACATTCTTTAAAGATTAAGCATTTACTATTTAATTTTTCTATTAAACAAGAAAATAGGAATATCTTACTTTCATTCTCATTCTATTCTTTTTTTTTAATCATACTAAATGAGTCCTAAAAGCATACTTTAACAATTAAAAATGATAATTAGTATTTTATGAATGTAGTCAATAGCTAGGGTGCTTCGCTCTTTTTTTTTATTATATTCTTTAAATAAGAGCATTCAATATTTTTTAAAACAAAATAAAAGACTGATACAATATGTTACTATACTTAATTATCAGGTGCAATGCATCATTAAATGAATTGGGTTGTTTAAAGAAACTAAGCATTATGCACTATTTACCTATTTAAGAGTTAACAAATAATATCAAATTAATTTGTTAAAAATTCTAATAAATTTTTTTTAATTTTTCTAGTTTTTTCCTAGAGGAATAATGCTAAAGCATCTCCAATAATTCTTAATGAACAAGGAGTATAATTGTTTTTTGAGTAAATTCCTTTTATTTTTGCTCTTCCATTTCATTTTGTTCCTTCATTCTTGGCTTGTTTAATTTGATGGAATCTTGACTGCAAAAATTTGGAGCACGTGCATCTCCTTTTCAGGGGCTATAAAATGGGAAATTGATACTCTCCTATAATAAGATAATCTTGTTAGAGAAATATCGACATAATTTTTTTTATATAGAGACCCGTTATAATAGATTATAAAATTTATTATTTATATTAAGTACAAAATATATTTTTCTATTTCTAACAGGACCTCTCTTATAAGAGAAAAGTATCCTAATCCTAATACCATTGAGGTGTTGGCCTTTCATATATCAATCTTCCTTCAATTCCTTGCCAAACAGCAAACACCGTGCTGTTCCACCCCTCCCACCTTTAACCCTTAAACTCTGCTTCTTTCGCCCTCGTTCTTTACTTTCTCATCCTCACATTTTAACCTTTGACCTGACTATGGCACATTTCACTCTCGCTTGCTTGCTCTTTGTAATCTTGTTTTCATTCCCTTAACAATTAATCAATTAGTAACATACAAATGCAGCAGTAGTGATCTATATCCGTGTGGGTGTGCGTGGATTTGATTTTGAGACTATAATCTGCTTGGTATGGTTCTACATTTGATTCTCATGCAGTTTGTAAATACATGCAACTATATGCATATAATAAAAACAGTATCATTGTCACCACTCAATTTTGTCCGCATCATATTTAATTTTTTTTATAAAAAAAACTGAAAAATGTGTTGATAGTTTAATATGAAGTAAAAATAAATAAAAATAAAACCTTTTTAAGTCTTTATTTAATTATTAAAAAAAAACCTGTTTGTATGGAACTGGACTGCCTCTTTATATCGCCTTTTGTCTGGGCAAATTTGTGTGGCCTCAACACCCGCGGCAACTAACACTCCTCCAAGGCAATGTCACAATCAAATTTTAATGGATTTTGTCTGAGACACCACAAAAGCACTACTTACTCTCCTGCGTCGTGTGTATATGCATTGGAGAGCAGAATGCTTGTGGCATGTTTTATTGCTCCCCACGCGATTTTTTTTCCATCTTGACCAGAACTTAACAATAAAAGGAGAGGACGAGCGTTGAAAGGTTGGGAGGGGGGTGAACAGAGTGAACGAGACAGGAAAGAGAAGAGAAATAGAGCAGAGAGGGCGAGAAGAGAAGAGCAAGGGTCCAAAGGGGGAACAAAAACAGAGAGTGGGAATAGAGAGATATGAGAGAATGGGGTGATTTGAAGAGGAGAAAAAGTTGATAAAAAGAGTGAAAGCGGGTAGAGGAAACAGAGGGAGCACGAACAGAGTAGAAGGAAGCACCAGGAGAAGAGAATTAGTAGATTTTCTGCCGTATGCTTTTTGATGAAATTTTGAAATGGGAATGTGCTCTTCGCTTGGAGAGCCTATTTGCTGCAACACAACCGTAAATCATACTCTTCCCTTCACAGCTCGCAAAACACTGATGTAAATTCGCACGTTGCGCAGTTAATTTAATCATTGTTTTTTATTTTTTTATCAAAAATAAACTTTAATTTATATAAATGTTATATTATTAAATTAACGACATGAATATTTTTTAATGTATTATATATGATAATGTTTTATTGAACATAGAATATTATAAAAAATACAGTTGAATATATATAATATGTTTACTTATTAGTAGAGAAAAGTTGGGTATTGATATACTGAAGAAGATTATATTTAACCTATGCTCTGTTGGAAAGTTGCAATTTTTCTAAACCATTTTGATAAATGTTATTGTTCTTAAAAAAAAATTACATTTTTTTCTAAAACCATTCACTTATGTGGTACATCTTCAAACTACTATATACAAATACAATATGCGAATATACTTGTACAACCTAGATATAAGTCAATCTGAAAAAAATCTATTAAGACACAAAGAGATGTTATATTCCATTTACCAAAAGATATATTATATTTCCCACATAATACCAACAATTGTGATTCAGTTAATATTGACACTGTTCACTAAATGAATAATATAGACATGTATAGTATTATATATTTTTAAAAAAAAAACACAGGTAAAATAAAAGATGCTTATTCCCTTCTCTATGATACAAATATTGCTGCCCCAACCTATTGACGGACCAGTTGTGTATGTGTTAATTTTAATGAAATCCTACTTTGCAAATGAAGATACTTTTTTGGTACATGCAAAATAGATGCACCATGCTTAGACAGATTACTCCCTCAACCCAGCCCTTTGAGCTCTTGTAGCTGTCCTTCTCGCCAATCTCTTTGGGTTTCTAAATTTCTTCCACCATAGCACAATTGTTTGAAAAAGTTTTTAAAGCCATTGTTATAGAAAGTAATTCACACATACATAGATGAACCCAAATTAAAATTTGTTTTTGAGGAGAAATATGATCACAAAGTAAAAAAAAGCTGTATATGAATTATTAATAAGATTAAAGAAATGTAGTATAATATAATACTACAAAGAACACTTGCTATAACAGCCTAGCTACAAGAATACATGTAAGCGGCTGATTCACTTGCTGAACTTTGCCAAGCATGCGCCTCCTGAATTGGGTATTCAGAGCATGGAATGCCAAAAGCCATCACCTACTCACATAGATTGGATGAACATAGCTTATTTCTATCCCACATAATACTAAAAAAAAAAAGAAAAAAAAAAGAAAACAGAATCTATACCTTGCAGAGAGTTTTTTCTGTGGTGAGGCAAAAATGGCGACCCACAAAGACATTGTAATGTGACTCTCTTGTGGCCTTAGGATCACCAAATTGGTCATATGCAAAAATCAATTTGCAAACTTAAAAAACCAAGAAAAAAGGAAAAAAAAAAAGAAGAAAAGAAATGGAAGCAGAAAAGGGTGAGAGAAAAGTAATACAAAGACTGAACGGCGAACCCGAAAGAGCCACGGCTCTGCCGAACTCAAGTACCTAACCTTTCAGTTCCTTCAAGAATGGTAAACACCTTTGCCTCAATACCAAATCATGAAAATCAAGTTCGTCTACCTTCAAGTTTCGATACCTAGCCGTCACCAGTTTCATTCTCTCTATGCCTTCAAGTTCCTTTGCTGCTTCTCCAAGCGCTTCCTCCTAGCTTCCACTTTTCTAAAGTCTATGACCATGAAAATTGAATCTTGTATTCAAAGATGATAATTGTTATATGGAGAAGAAGGATGAAAAGAAGAATATTAACGGATGTTCATTTGAGATATTAGTGGACAATGTATTTTTGCTCATTCAATTGAAACATTGTAACTGAACATGAGAATATGAACAGTTGAAGAGACAAAACTGAACAATGGGAGAAAAAGGATGGAAAGAAGAATATTAACGAATGTGCTCATTCATTTGAGATACTCAGTGGACAATGCATTATTGCTAATTCAATTAAAAAATTGTAACTGAACATAGGAAAAAAATAACTGAACAGGTAAAATTGAGAGATGGTGAAAAACAACTAAGACACATGGTTGAAGGAAAATGTTGGATTTAAGCTGTGTCAACCTAAGAAAACTTAAAATTGCTGACATGTCAATTCTATAGCTTATGCATCTGGCTTTATATATTATAAATAGATTTCTTTCTCTTTTTTTTTTTAATTTTTCTTCACTTATTTAATTTATTATTTACCGTTCCTATTCCTTCCTTTTGTTTTGGTTTAATGCATTGCTTAAGTTTAGTACCCGCTATCATCTTTCTGTTTCTTTTTTCCCACTCATATGCTTTTATTTCTTTTGCTTACTTAATATATTACTTTTTTTGTTTGGATAATATCCCTCGTATCAGATAACTTTCCTATTTCTTTTAATTTGTTTTATTATTTACTTAACAATCCATTGTTTGCTTTCTTGTTTTTTTTTTGTTTTATTACAGGTTTTGTTTCCTTTGATATTGGATTGAATTCTGGTTCATCTTTGTTTTATCTAATTCATTCTTTTAGCTTATTTGAGTTTTGACTAGAGTTATTCATTTGGATTAAGAAGTTAATAAAGATTAAAATAAATCATTATTTCGTTAGCAGTCCTTTGGAGTTACTTACTTTCTTGGTTATTTTGCTAAAGTTTTATAGTCTTGTGTCATGTTCAATATCACTTTGGAGACATTATCATATTTCTCTCCTTTTTTCATATTTCTTTAAACTAGTTTATCTAAGCTTTATAAAATAGCTTTTATGTCTATTTTTCTCGACTTGGATTTTTTTTTTGTTTTTGGTCTGCGAGTACAAAGCGGGAAGGAGCACGGCTCACGCAGGCAAGAAAAGACATAAACAAGCCGAACGACAACTCACGATAAAGTGGATCCTTTCCTTGCTTGCCCTTGACAAGCTGATTTGTCAGGTGCCCTTTTTGCTTGGGTCGCTGTGATGTAGTTTTGTTTCTTTTCCTTTTGGGCTTCTAGCCCGTGTACCCACAAAAAAGCAATGGGAACTAAATTTCTTCATGCCAGTTCGAAGTTTGAAATTGAAATGAGTTTCAACTTCCTTGGACTAGATCAATCCAGTCGAAAAAAAAAAAAAACCAGTGATCAACTCATCAACCCACAAAAAGCATCCAAGGAATTTTTTTGGTCCACTCTCAGTTTTGTTAGACCTGGCTATTATACTAGCTAAACTTGGTGCTAGACACCAAAATTTAAAAAAATTAGTTCTTAGCTACTTTATTTTTAAGCTAAAATTAATTTAAAATAAAATAAATGTAAAGTTGGTTTTATTGTGTTCAATTTTTTGTTAATAGCTCTCATTTTGTCACTTAAATTTTTGTTTTCTTTTTCTGCATTTTCTTTTTATTTTCTTTTAATATTTACATTAAAATTTTCATTTTCATGTTTTGTTTTCCTCTCATATTTAAATTTTAAATTTTGTTTATGATTCAAATTTGATATTAGAACTAATTAAAGACAAATTTTAACTAAATTAAGAATATATTAAAACTAATTACAAAATAACATTTTAGATAACTAATTTATTTTAAATAGTTTTAAATAAGTTTTGATGATTGTCAAATTGCCCCTTAACCTTTTAAAAATGCCTTTTTAGTTAAGTATGTCACACTTAGACCTTTAAAAATATTTATTTATTTATTTATTTTACATATATAATTAACAAATATAAAAATTTATATAATTTATTATTATATATTTATATACTTTATTAATTTTATACATAATTTAACAAATTTAATTAAATACTTGAGTCTACTTGAGACATTGAAAGTGTAGGCTTATTAACTCATTTGAAATTTTTTATTTAATATAAATTTTTAAATAAATTTACAGATAAAGTCAAACTTTGTGTTTTTAAAAAAAGGTTAGGCCGAAACTAAAAAAAATAAAAAAAAAAGGCTTATGTCATGCAATAAGTCAAGTTTAAATTTAGTATTTTAGAAAACATACCAAATTTATTTAAGAAAAACTATCATATTTTCATCCCTACTTATGAGTTGATAATATTCAATTTATGTCTCATTTACTTTATCACTAATTGGATCTATAAATTAATTTTTTTTTTCTTTCTTTTGATCAGTATTTTCTTGAGTTTAAGGTGAGCCCATTTTATAATTTCTCCATAAGAAAATATCAATTAAATTGAGAAGCAACCAAATTGTAGTCCTCATTGTTAAGAAATATGCTTGCAAATAAGTTGCATTAATTTATTGTAACTACAATTCTTTTTTTTTTTTCCCTGTATAGAAGCATTGCTTGAGTATATCTGCTTATGCAGGATCAGCTTTTCCATTTATCACGTATTGGTTGGGCTCACGATTACAATGTATTTATACTTTGGATGGATTGTCTTACATTCAACTATAAAATTTGCCATAATTAGTATCTTATTATAAGTTCTGAACTTAGTTGGAGCCAGATGAAATATCTTTCTATACTGCTGCTGTATAAATGTATAATAGACTTAACAGGGAATTTTCCATCTGTTCTTATTTGCAGACTCTTATTAAATTATTTGCTTGATGTCAATTTTTCTTCTACGAGTTAGAACATTGAAAAATAACTCGATTGTATTTA
Organism: Castanospermum australe; assembly: GCA_019955255.1. Lineage (NCBI taxonomy): Eukaryota > Viridiplantae > Streptophyta > Magnoliopsida > Fabales > Fabaceae > Castanospermum > Castanospermum australe. The sequence goes on along the minus strand of NSJW01000870.1, from coordinate 152,023 downwards.
GGGTATTATTTTTCATTCGCAATAACATTTTCTATCTTACTAAGATATATATATATATATATATATATATATATATATATATTATATATATATATTATATAAAATTATGTGATTTTTTTAAATATATATAACCTTTAAATAAGATTAAATTTTAATTATTCATATATAATTTAATGATTAAAATTTACTTATTTTATTTCTCATAATAAAAATACTCTCACTTAATACATTCCCTCCTTATAAAGAGAGAGAATAAAATTACAATGACACTTGAAAATTATAAATCAATTCAATTGTAGTTTCTACAATTAAGATTCTTAGAGGGTTGAATTTGAAGTATCTTTAGATTTATTGAATATAAAGTTGGGTTGATATGGGTTACGAGGAAACAAATTTCAACCGAAACTAACCCAACCGGTAATGTAAGAAGCATTGGATTGAGTTGCCAATTGAATAACTTTTTTGAAAGAGAAATGATAACGGCATATTTTTGTTTTTTTGTGCATTGGAAAGAAAGCAAAGAAAGTAGAAAAGAAAATTACAAACAGAGGAAATGCACTCTTAATTAGAGTATCTGCGAGTAACAGCATGAAAAGTCCAGTTGGCAAAGAGCTCCAAATAGTAAAATCATTCTAATTATTAGCACCCATTTTTTAAGAAAGTCAGCGCAATATTTAGCTTCACGATAGGCATGTGAAATCTTTACCATCCATTGACGATTGAGAATAATATAGATGTCTTCAATCATCACAAGATAGGTATGATATTTCAAGAGAGAGTTATGAGTGATAATTGCATGTTTAAGTTTTACCAATTATTGTAGTTCAAAGAAAAAAAGGCTTTTACTATTGTTCTTTTAGTCATTGTGTCAATTACGACTTTTATTTTAAAAAATGTTTGTCATAAGTAAAATAACCATTGTCCTATGACACTTTAAATTATTATTATTATAAGACCTTTTTGTTTGATTGCTGATAATATAATATAATTAAAATTATTTATTTTTATATAATATTTACGTAAAATATTAAATAACATAATATTCGATCAAAATAATTTTATTTAATTTTAATTCTATAACTGATATAAATCAAATTATTTTATTTTATACAGTTATAAATATTTTATTTTATTTAAATTAGTAAAATAAAAAAATAAAAAATAAGATAAAATAAAAAAAATGAAATAAATTACTAAATTTACAAAAATAAAATAAAATAAATGCATAAAAAAATTTCATTGGCTCATTTTAAAAATTTAGACATTAAATTAATTAATTTTCATATGTTATTCTTACGGCAACATGAATGTAGTCCAAATTTATTAACTCACCACTCAAGTTGATTACAACCCAACAACCATTACCCCCATCTGCCCAAATCCAAGACCCATGTGACCCAATCCCAACATGAATCTTAGGGCAACGCTTCAGTCGATTACAACCCAACAACCATTACCCCCATGTGCCCAAACCCAAGACCAGGGAGAGAGAGAACTGGAAAAATTTCTAGAAAAATTGAGAGAATTCTGAAGAATGGTGGGCCTTTGGAGTGTCCTTGAAGTGGGAAGACGGTTGCGAGCAGTAGAGCTTGGTCTACTATTTCGGTTTGCTTCAGTTTGGAACGACGAGGAGAGGAAGCTGCTGGTAACTCATAATATTTTCTTCTTTTGCCTCTGATTTTGGATCTGGATTAAAGGTTTTTTGTTACCTTGTCTATTACTGACCGTGTGTAACTTTGTTGTGTGTCCCCTGTTTGATGGAAGTCCTAAGTTAGAAACTCAGTTTCCAGTGCATACTAATGTAGTGAGTGAGTGACTAACAATATTTCCCTTGTATTGGTGGTTGCTAACAGTGTATTTGCTCGTTGGATGTTGGTGCATATGGTTTTCTAATATTTTGCTCAATAAGAAGCTTGCTGTCTTGCTTAGATGTTTTACATGACTGAGATGCCAACATTAGAATGATATTAATGAACCAAAATGCTTGTTGTCTTCTTGTTGCTTCAGATTTTGGGTGTGAACTTGCTTGTCTCACTCCATTTTATTTGGCTTCTCATGATAGTCTTACTGAATGAATGGTTTCGGTGTGTTGGAGCATGTTCTGTTCTGGTATTTGGCATTGGTGCGATAAATTTACATATCATGATTTAGTGCTTGGTCGGAGAAGGTTAATGTTGACCTGCAGTCATGGCTTTTTTATGGGGTTTCAGCAACGGTTACCTTGTTTATAGGTAAGAAAATGCCTGTGAAAGTGATTATAAGATGGGTATACATATCTGCTGTGGGTTTTAGAAGATACTGCCGTTGTACCTTTTGACAGTAGGGACAATATTTTCATAAAATGGTGGTTCTCTCCTTAAAAGTTGCTCTATCTGATCTTTTTGTATCAATAGGCAGAGGTGTTCTTGTGATTTTCTTTTATCAATATGACTGCTGAAAGTTGTCTCATGCATAAGAAATTTTGAACAAAAGGCAGGAGCTTCTCTTTTTCTTATTTTACAGTTGAGCCAGTGCTCACACGATTTTTAGCAGTGTTTCTGTGTATAATGTAATGTCATATTTGAAGTGATTGGATTACATATTTTGTGGCAAAAAGGGGTAACTCTTGTTTCGTTGCCCAATGGAAGAAGGTCGAGGGAGTACTGGGTTATAAAGGTTCTGTCCATAGGCGATCAAAGCAGGAAAGCTGTCTGTTTGAGTAACTTTGGTAGGCTTGAGGGAGTGATATCACTGTGGAGCTCTTGGTAGGGATAGTGGAACTAAATTGTCAGTCCATTCACTTCCCCGGACGTTGATACACAAAATGATAATTTTTTGAAATTGAAATAAAATAAAAATAAAATAGAACAAAATGTTCATTTTTAATTCATAATTTGATAACTTTAAGAATAAAATGTCTTTCCAAAACATTTCACAATTTGGTATATATAATTATTACGAAATGAAATCAAAATTGATATAAATGACATTAATATCCTTATAAAAAAAATTTTAAACATTAACAATAGTGTTTAATTTTATTTTTTTATAATTTAATTAGAATAAATATTGTCATCTTTTAAAATAATAACTGTTATTATGTCAAGTAAATATTTTATATTTATTTTTATATATAAATAAGTTTTTAAATTAAAGAAAGATCAAATATGTCAAGGCTAAAATTTATATTGATAAATTAAAATACAATCAATGTTAATAAGTAATCAAATACATAAAATTTGATTATAAAAAAATTATATCATAAATTGAAATGTAAAAAGAATAATATTTTATTATCAAAAAAAATATAAGAATGATAATAGGTATAATTTTATAAAATTTTTAAGAATATATTAAAAATAAATAATTTTAATTCTATGTTATGGAACATGAAATTTTAATTTTACTTCTTTAGAAGGAAATGAATTTCTTGTTTCATTCTTAGTTTTATAGAATGAAATATAAAATAAAATTATTATTTCATAATTTTTTTATAAATAAATATAAAAATATTTTATTCTATAAAACGAGTATAGAATGAAATTATTATTTTTACGTATCAAATATTACGTTAATATGTGATGGGGAGGTCACCTCTTCCGCAGTGCTGAATGCCAAGGCTCCTTTGTATTCCTGTTTTTTTCTTGGGCTTGGCTAGGAAGTGATTAATTGTGGCCTTTGTTCAGTTTTATCCTCTTATTTCTTTTTCTTTTCTTTCCATAAAACAGCAGGAGGCCGAAAAGGATAAGTAGGGGTAACACCTATTGGGTTGTACGGGGGCATTTGGATCCACATTAGAGAAGAAGAATAGTCATAGAGGTGTTGGGATCTTTCTCACTTGTAAGTCATAAGCCTAACTATCTACATCTGTGTCGTGGACTATAGAATGGGCATCTGGGGATCTTACGTGCTGAACATCTTGTTGCTTTTATCTAGTATCAGGACTTGTATCATGATATGTTGCAGACTTGGTTTGGGTCCTTCCGTTTTGCTTCATGACTTGACTTGAAATATTTTCACAATGCTTAAAAGATGCTTTCATGAAAAGTGGTTCAGTACATTGTTTTATTTTATTTTATTTTTTTAATTTCTCCCCAAAAATAATGTATATCAGTGCCAAGGCGCAGTTTAACTAATGCACTTGTTATGAAGTTTTTGGTGGCTATTGAATTGATTTCCCATCTATGTATCTTACTTTGGTATCCCGTTAACTATACGATTTCTTTTCATCATATATATATATATATATATATATATATATATATATATATAATTAAAAAATTCTTTTATTTGTTTACCATATTAACGTTATGTTCCGTATGCTGTTGTATTGATGGTTGGCATTTTCTTTTATTCATTTTATTTTATTTGCTTTACGTAAATTTTTATGTTAGTAGTCCTTTTTTTTGGCTTTGCGGATCTCGATTATTTTAGGGTTGTTTCACAATCTAGTGCTCCATCTGATCGTGCTTAGGATTTATTATTGTTTTTACTCACTTAAATAAATAAAATTATTTTTCAAATAAAATAAATATTTTTTACAATTTTGTTTAGTGGCTCTGCAGAATAATGTACTCTCTTAGTTATTTTAGGAATTATTTTACAGCTTAATATCATGGTCGATCCTCCTTAGAGTCCGTTTAGTGTGTTTACTCATTTTAATAAATTAAATATATTCTCTCAACTATTTTAAAAATTGTTTGGGGCCTAGTAACATATTCGATGATTTAATAGTCTACTTTCTCATTATGTCAAATAATTTTTATTTATTTTAAATTATCCAACTAAAACAATACATTTTTTTATATGCTTAACAAAATCTCTAATTAAAATAAACCTTTATACATATATATATATATATATATATATATATATATATATATATTATATATATATATATTATTTATTTCGTTTAATGGCCCAGTGAAGTAACTTTCTCTCTTGGATTAATTTAGTAGGAATTGTTTTATAGTCTAATGTCATGTTTAATCTTACTTAAAGTTTATTAGTGTGTTTACTCATTAAAATAAATAAATTATTTTTTTAAAATCCAATAAACACTTTTTACAAATTCAAATAATTTTATTTAACGGTCCTGTAGAGTCACGTACTCTCTTAATTATGGAATTGTTTTATGACCTTGTGTCTAGTTCAATTTCGCTTAAAGTTTAGTAGTTTGTTAATTTAATTAAATTAACTATTTTTTTTAACTTTTATTAAAATTCTTAATCAAAATTCATCAACTCACAATTATATTTTATAAGAATTACGTGGTTCTAACTTTTTATTGTAAGTGGGGATATATAAATACATAAGGCAAGTTAAAATTATAAATATTATCATTTGATTTTATTAGTTATTTTTGTTATTGTTAAAATCATTTTTCTTTTTAAAAGGGGTAAATTAAATATTTTTAAGCAATTAATATTTTATACAATTAAGTTAAGATAACCGCCTTAATACAAATGTAATAGGGGTGCAACGGAATTAAGTTCTTACCATTTTTTATGCATAAATAGATTTTTGAATTCAACTTAATTTTCAGATCATTTATTTCATTTTCTTTTTAATAAAAAAGATTTTTGTAATAATTTTTTTATTAAATGATTATTGGTGACGGTTTTATTTTTATAATAATTTTTCTCACCATTTTATCGTGGTAGTCTTTTGAGATGGTCATGATAATAATTTTATATAGTTAAAACTGAATAAAATAATTTTATTGTTTAAATATAAATAATATAAATTATATTTTATTATTTATCTTTTATATAATGTATTAAATGAAATCAGTAAAATGATGTCACGACAAGAAGAAAAAAGAAAAAGGAAATGATATTATTCTATTTATTATTTTTTTTTTATGAAAAAAACTTAACGTAACAACATAATTTCATCAAAAAATAAAAATAGAAGGAAAAAAAGTGAAATGAGTGGATTCTTCTGTGAATTGAGAGTGTACAACTTAAGAACTTACACAGCCTCTGTGGGTCTGATAGGCCCAAACCCATTCCAATCCATAAAATTGAGTCACTTGCTGATTTGTGAATTGTATTTACTCGTTTGTGGGTTGTATTGTGTCAGTTTCGTGAGTGAATATATCTAGCCACCGAACGCCTCTGTCTACAACGGGGAATCTTTAATTCTTCGAGAATACGTAATTTTTTAAACTTTATATAAATAAATATAAGATAAATAAATACATAATATTAAATATTTTTTATAAAATTTAAATTATTAACATAAAAAATTTTATTCAATCATTTAATCATATCTTATTAAATTATTAAAAAAATTAATTAAAATAATAATTATCTAAATTATCAAAATCTTTTAATGTGTTAGAGATTTGTAATTAAATAATAATATAAAAAAAATTAATAATATATCAAATTTAAATATATTTTTATATCTTCATTTTACATATACTTAAATGAAATAAAAAATACTTAAATACTATATAAGAATTTCTCCAGGAGAACCCTATGTAAGGCTACTTTCCTATTGCACGTGCTAACAGTAAAAAGCTGCATTTACACACAAAGCAACTGCAATTGTTACAGAAAAGCAACTAGAGTGCAAAATCTATTTAAGTGGAACCAAGGAAGATTCTCACCTCAACTTAAATAATAAGCACACTATTGCCTTTCACAATCCTCTGTTTCATCAAAATAGTAGCTCTTTCAACTTGCCATTTGATTAATAGGAAAGCCTTTTTTGGTAAGAAAGCTGACACCGTGCCTACACCCTCCAAGTTGTAATGCTTAAAGTACATTTTCCCAGATGTGGCCCCCCTATTAAGTAATGATCTCAACTTTGAACAACTTGGATGGTCATAAAATGGCTTCGATACCCAAGGCTTGCTTTCTGGTCATGTGATTTTCTGTAGCCATACAAAGAGAACTGTGCAAAACCACTGGTTAGTTTGCATGTCTCATGCAAATTAACTATGAATGATGACAGAGTATATGGAGGGCTACATATTGCGAAGGTATAGGCGCACTTCTTTGGTTGAGAGAGAGAATCAAAAGCCAAAAGATTTCCCACTACTTATTGACTTATAACTTTGGAGACGACACGTATATATAGGGCCCGCACGCACATGTTCCTTGAGCTCTATAAAAGGCCCCTACATGGTATTGTGTCTATGCAGTCCAATTGCATGCTTCTTGGTTGATATCTAGGCATCCCTCTTGCTTGGTTAGAAAATTTAAGTTCAAGAGATATACTTTTGTCGTTGCTTGTTAATTTGCTCACTTCCATTAACCCGACCCAACCAAACACTAATATTCCCAAAAACTTAATTTGTCTCCACGTATATGGCACAAAACATGTCCATTTTCTCTTTGATTTTTTTTGCACTCATTCATTTTCGCCAGGGGCGGATATCTAAAAGTCTACGAAGGCAACCAAAACCTCGTGGAACCATAATGATTCGGAAGAAGTGCATGGTGGCATTGCAACTACAAATGCTGCCACACTTACCGACGTTTCTCCACCATCTCCACCAAGCGAGGTGGTTGGTGCAACTGGGGCGCCGCCGGCTCCGGGTCGTGACGTTGTTGATTTCAGACCCACGGCCCCCGGTCACAGCCCTGGTGTTGGACACTCCACTCACAACTAGGGCAGGAGCTTCAATGCGTACGGTGTCATCAGTTATGGTCCATTGTTGGTTTATGTTTTCATTTTATGTGTCTTATTCGAAGAGAAGGGAAAAAAATAAAAGAAGAAGAAACTGACAGTAATAATCTATATCCGTACTGTAGTAATAGTGTGTGTGGATTTGAATTAGAGATTATAATCTGCGTAGCATCTACATTTGATTCTCTTAAAGTTTGTAAAAATGTGCAATCATGCATATAATAAAGACAGCTTCATTTCAATGTTTGCAGCTGTTTTATGATATTGTAAAATGTGCAATAAATCCGATGTCCAGTTCCATTTTCCTATGACTTCCGGGATGTATTCCGTGGTTTGTGCTCAATGTTTTGTGTTTTTCAAATATGGGAGAACTGTTTCGAGTTTGCTCGTAGGTCAAGGTGCTTTATTTCTTTGCTTCTCAATGCACGTTGGCAAAGGTAAGTGGGAGGAAGTTTTGTTGCCAATATGCTTTGGGTAGTAGTATATTGATAGCCGTGTAAATACTACTCTCAGAAACAGAACATGAAAACAAATCAAGATTAATATTCATGATTACTCCAATACATTGCTAATTTAATTTCATATTATTTTTTATTAAATGCAGATTTAAAGATATTAATTCTGAGAGAAGCACGTTCGACAATAATCCCTTGAGCAATTGTTGTAGGAAGGAAAATCCTTGAAACAATTTCCATATCATAACAACGCAGTTATATATAGTACACATGAAACTCACTTGTAAATTGTAATGTATATGCTTGCATAAAAATATTATCTTTCTGTATATCTATGACAATTAAAATCATATATATAATGTGCGTATGCCTGTATGGTAACGGCTGCAATCAATCCTAAACAAAATAAAATTAAAAGATAAAATCTGATTTTTAACGAGACTGTTATCTTATTTTAAGGTCAAAGTATATTATAAGGCGTGATAATTTACAATGGTACTTATACATTACATACTAATTAGGAATCACAAGTGAGAATGGAATCCAAAACCTTTAACTATAAACACAACTCGATCTTGCCAATTAAATCAACTCTTATTGTTGCTTCCAAATTGATATTATTTTTGAACATCTCAATAACGAGATTCATTATGGCTAGGTTTGTGATATATAATTTTTTTTTACCTTTTTTGAGAAAAACATGACATGACAAAATCATTTACCTATGTTGTTAATGAGAAATAAATTAATTCAATTTTCAATAATCAATTTATATAATAGTATAATTTCATTTAATATAAAAATATATATTTTTTAAAAAAATAATGTATAAAATTAATTATAAGAAAAATTTTACTTTTCATCGATTAACTTTTTATTTTGTATTTCATTTTTGTCTCACAATTATATATATTATTTTGTTAATATCTCAAAGCTTTCATAAATTTATCAAATTTATCCCAACCACTAATTCAACAAAAAAAAAATTAGTTTAACGTGTCGATTGTGCACTTATGCCCACATATGATGCCATATATGTTATAAATTTTGTTAACATTATTTATAACAATGTTACTAATTGAGAATTGGGGATGAATTTGATAAATTTTAAAAAGATTTATGATGAAAATTAAATAAACTATTATTATTTGACAAAAATAAAAGTTAGAATAAATTAAGTTAATGGATGAAAAAGTATTTTTTTTTACCGAATAACATATGATTAATGATAGTTGTCTTTCACTTTCACATATGTTTTGCTCATATACTCCTCTCGTATTATTTTCTGAGCTACTAAATAATACTTTAGTCTTCTTGTAAAATTTTCAAATAATTTATACTACACATACTTTCGTATTATATGTAAATATATATAATTTTCGACAAGGTACATATATGCTTATAATTAGCTGATTTATCTAAATTGGTTTTATTACTCAAAGTGTCAAACATGTTAGTGAGTAATCACATACTTATAGCAACTTGAATACCATGTAAAGAAGGATAAAGTCAAATCCTTTACAAATTTGAAGCACTAAATTATAACAGTGAGACACTAAAAAAAGTTTTTATTAAAAGAGTAAATGGTTATTTTCGTTCTCTAATTTAAGATATACGCGACATTATATTAGTCCTATATTTATAAATACATTAAATTGATCATTCAATGTTAATTTATGCCATCAAATTATTAGTTAAAGTGACATTAAATTAATCTTAATTAAAAAAGATAAAAATAATAACATTAATTGTCATTAAAATACTAAGTTTATGTCTTATATAAATAAATAATCAATATGATATCACGTATATATTTAGACAGACTAAAATAAATATTTATTTTTATTAAAAAATGTGAGCACTAAAAGCATAATTTAACAATTAAAAATAATAATTAATATTTTATGAATGTAGTCAAAGGCTATTTAAAGATGCTTCATTCTTTTTTTTTAATTATATTCTTTAAATAAGAGCATTCAATATATTTTAAAACAAAATGAAAGGCTGTTAGGCTAAGTTACTATTTAATTATCAGGCTCAATGCATCATTAGAGGAATAATGCTCAAGCATCTCCAACAATGCATTCCGCTTAAACTATTCCTAAAACTTGACTTCTAGATCCTGCTGTTGACCGTTATTTTATCAATTTATTGATTCTCATGCCTTTGCATTACTTTGGGAATCATGCGTATCCGTCTAAATAACAATATTATTTCAATGCATGTTCGGTTTGTTATCATTCAAAATTAAATTTACACGTAAAAAAATTCAAAATTGAATTTAAAAAGTGCAGAATGCGCTCTAATGATGCATTAATTTAGAAGGTTAAAATGATGATAAAATGACAAAGCCAAATGTATAACTATAATGCGTGATGGGTAGGTCACTAAAATTGAATGAGTAGTAAAGAGTTTAAATAATTTATAAGAAATCATAAATTTAAATTTTCATACCTTTATTGTATAATATATATATATATATATATATATTGATAGATTAATCGTTCAGAATGTGCTGATGCGATTTGATTGATGAAACTGTGATCGGAGCTTCTGAGATTGAGAAGGTCAGGGTATTTATAGAGCAACACATCTATTTCTTACAAAAACTTTTTTAACTAAAGTTTTAACGAAATAGCGTGGCAGAAATTACGCTGTTATTAATTTAAAATCTATTAAATAAATATTCAATAAAAATAGGATTATTCATTCCGTGTAACTTTTTAATCTTTCATAAATTTTCTATGAAAACTTTGTAATAACAATTATTTTCCTTTGTAGAAACAGTATGAATTGGACTTCAGAGAGATGGAATCTTTTTACTTATGGGTAGAGGCCCCTATATATAAGAGTGTTACAGGTTATAGCTGGTTACGGAGCAATCTTATAATTGATGAGATGTTCTTTCTTAAGGGGCCGCAGATAATGGACTTAACTTGATGTATTTGGACCCAAAGAGACATATCTAGTGCAAGTACTTTAAAATAACATTACTTATGCATAAAATGACATCTATTGTTATTCATGGTAGATTTGAAAAGTTTGAGTCAATCCAATTGGTTTAATTGACAAGATTAAGTTGCATTAATTTAAACGTTCTGAGTGTTAATTATTTATGATAATTTTTTATTGACAAATGATTTATAAGTAGCACTTTAAAATGGAATAAACAAATCTCATTAATAAAAATTTACCTTCTCATTTTTTTCCTCATATCAAATATAGTATGAAATATAAATTGTCACCCTCCAATTAATCTTTGCAAACGTTTCAGAAAATGTTGAAAGTATCAATTTGTTAGTTCCTCCATTCTCTACTCTTACGGGAAAGACACTTTATTAAATGTCAACATTAATATATTACCAATCATAAAAGAATATAAAAATTACCAAAAATGAAAAGTTATTTATATTACAAAAAATAATAAGGTTCATGAATATTTGTTTTTATAAAATTTAATAAAATGATAATTATCATTTTATAAAAATAATTAAAATAATTAAAAAATTAAATATAATTTTATGAAGTATAAAATCAAGATTTATATTCTCTTCGATAAGAAATGATTATTCCTGATTGCGTAAAACTAAGCTTATGATAAAATCACAATTCCATATTGCTTTAACGAATGTAATATAACTTATTTACTGTTTGTTTTGATGTGTTTTTTCAATAAAAATATAATTTTTTTAAAAAGTATTTTTTTAATCTTTTAATATATTTAAATAAATTAAAAAAACTGATTTTTTTAAGAGTTAGATTTTTATACTTCTATAAAAGAAATTTATACTATAAAAAAATTATTTAAACTTAAAAAAATACATTTCAAATATTATGTATAAATATAAAATAACTTTTTCGTTCATTAAAAAATTATCTTTTTTCAAAAGCTATCCAAATGAGTCCTTAATGCTTGTGATGCACAGCTCATATTGTCCTGAATTCTCTCATGAAATGTGATGGTACGAGTTTGAAATTCCTTTCTCCAAATCTCAGCTAAAAAATTCAAACTTAAATTAGTTTATTTTATAATTTAAATAGTTTATAATTAAAATTTTTGTTAATAACATTTTATAAAAAAAAATACATACGTACGTACGTGTGTGTGTGTGTGTATATATATATATATATGTATATAACTTATTTAACAAATATTACACTGATTCAAAACAAATTTTTATAAATATTAAACAAAAAAGAAGTCTTATATATTATATAAGAAAAATAATGGGTAGTACTGTTGGGATTCGATGAAAGGGACCCGAAAGATTCTGTCTTTTCGTCAAAGTCGAAGGCAAAGATCACAAGATCACAGTTCACAGACGCCCGTGCTGCTCAAATTTTACATATTCATGATTAGTTATAATAATTTAATAAAATGACAACAATTAAACAAACACCGCCCGTGCACTACAGCCTGGCTAGTGGCCACCACCACCACCACACACAACCACCCTAACCTGAATACCTAATGCACTTTGCCGTTTCTGATTTTTCAAATGAAAAAGAATACCAAAAGTAGAAAAATTCATAGTAATAATCTCATTCGTTTGTCATCATTTGTTTCTGTCATATTAACTGTCCGTACTCTTATGAATTGATTAGTGGAGAAGGTGGGGGTGACCCATCAGAAGTGAGGGGTTCCCCAATCCCGGGAGGAGCCAACCTTTTGGAAGATACTTCATTTCCACTTCCACCCCAGCTGGAGAGTGGGACTAGTGCTGATTGCTGTAGCTTTTATTAATTGGCACCACATGACTCTGCCACTTAGACTTTGTTATATATCTGTGTTTTGTTTTTGCTCTTCCATTTCGTTTCTTCATTCATTCTTGACTTGTTTGATGGAATCTTGATGAAATGACATGACAAATTCAAGTGGTGGGGACTGTGCCGCCATGCTGCTTTTGACTTGACTTTTGTTTGCCCCTCTTCGACACTATTTCATTGATTATTATGACATTCTTTGTCTTTGGACCTCTAGCTAGTGGAACGTATGATTTAATAATTAAATCTTAAAAAACCTAAAAAGTTGGTCTAGGAAATGAGAATGTGTTTTATATCTTGACTGAACTTAAATACGAAGAAAAATTAATTTTTTTAAATGTATCATTTTAATATAAAATTTGTGCTTTTAATATTATTTAGAGAAGAATATTATGCAAAAGTTAAATTGATAATATTTTTATTATATAATTACAAAAATTAATATCTCTCTTCACATATAAAGATTGATACTTACACATATTAAATCTTATAAAAATAAAAGTTTATAAAATCATGACATAGTAATATTAGTTTTTTTAATATATAAAATAAAAATGCCTATGAGCTAGGCGGAGTAGCTTTTAATTAAGAATAGACTCTAAATATTCACGGTAAGTTTTGAGCTTAGGTTATGACAACTCCCTAACATTTATTATAGGGGAGTATATTGAGCTCAGCTCAGCTATTCTTTACTAACAACAATGTCACAGCAATTATTTACCAAGAATGGAATGATTCTTTTTTCTTTTTAATTCTTGATTCGAATCCAAATAATTAGATTATGCCTCTCTCTCTCTCTCTCTCGCTCTGATGCAATGCTATTACAATACGAGTTCAATGATATTAACTAGTAAAATATACGTTTGATAATTTTTTTTAATAACAGGAGCAGTTTGATAATTTTTTATAACTTCATTAACTTACTGATCTTAGATGCAAGATATTTCATTGTGAATCTCTTAATCCCAATCGAGGTGAAATTAAGCCTACCCAACATATATCATCTAACCTTAATAATAAAATAGGCTTAACTAAGTTTATAGTTGTTATATTTTTACTAAGGGTTCATTGTAATCTATACTTTTTAGTTTCTCAATTTAATAACAATTAGTTTGTACTTATACTGAACTTTTATATATCCAAATTATTTTGTTGAAATTAAACATAACTTGTTAGCCCATCAGAGTTTGGGTTCGATTTTTTCTAACGACACTTCATTGGGGGACATCCACTAATTACAATGCTTCTTGTCTTGATTTAAAGTAACTTATCTATCTTCTAATTAAACTTTTACTTTACCGAAAAGAAATTGTGACTTGTTATGTTTACAATTTTTATTACTTAACACACCACATCAATAATTGTTTAATATGTCATTATTTAACAAAATAATTTGAATAAAAAAAATTAGGAAAAAGAGTATACAAATTTTTTAAACTTTGAGTTATTTGCAAATAACTCATGAATTTTAAAATTGTTCTAATTAATACTTAAATTATAATAATTACTCAAATTAACCATTCCATTCATCTTCTATTCATTTTAAATCATCTTTTTATTCAATTTGGAAGGAATGAAAGGTGGATGGAAGGGTTAATTAATATAATTATTATAGTTTAGGTATTATTAGAATGATTTTAAAATTCATGAGTTATTTGTAAATGACTCAAAGTTTAGAGAGTCTGTATATTCTTTTCCTTAATTTTTTTTATTCAAATTATTTTGTTAAATAATGACATATTAAACAATTATTGATGTGGTGTGTTAAGTATAAAAATTGTAAACATAACAAGTCACAATTTCTTTTAGGTAAAGTAAAAGCTTAATTAGAAAATAGATAAGTTACTTTAAATCAAGACAAGAAGCACCGTAATTGGAAGGAATAAAAGGTGGATGAAAGGGTTAATTAGTGTAATTATTATAGTTTAGTTATTAATTAAGATAATTTTAACGTTTAGATATTTATTTACAAATGAACCAAAGTTTAAGAAATTTGTATATTCTTTTTTAAAAAAATTACTGCAAAGGATAATTTGATGGACTAAAATGAACTATTTAAAAAAGTAATGAGTAAAATGAAAATATAGTATAAATAATAAGGAAAGGAAAACTTAAATTTAATAAAAAAATAAACAAAATTTAAATAAACAGTATTTAAATAATGGATTGAGGCGATATTAGTCTTATACCCTCCCTTTTTTTTTAGTATTGATATCTAAAATGATTCAACAAATATTTATTGGTTATTATTTTTAAGATAAAAATAATAACCAATAAATATTTGATAAATCTAAGTATTGATATCTTAGAAAAAAAAAATCAAGGTACTATAAAACACCCCGAAAGATTTTTAGCGTTGACCTATAATCTCGTGGATTCGTGGTTGATACCTTGGCTGAAAAGAATGTGAATCATGTGGCTACACGAACACACTGAACCAAAGGACCAGACAAGGGCCAAACTCTAGGGAATGGTTCACAACCTACCTATATACATATTGTTCTTTCTTCAAAATCTCAAAATTCCACGTCTGATATGATGGGTCAAAATATTGCATATTCAAAATGGAAAAAAATATCTCTACACCTAATTTCTACATCAAATTCTTACATCTTCTTTATTTAAAAAAAACACATTTTCCAATACTTAAATATACGTTTCAATACTTATTATTTTCTCTTTTTTTTTCAATAAAAAAAGTGTAGGATATTTGGTGTAAAAGTTAAGTCTAAGAATAACCAAACTCCTTCAAAATTCGAAAAGGAGGGATGTATCTCCCTCCCGCATCATCAGTACCCATAATGACTAAAAACTCGGTCAAATCTTGGCTCTCATATGAACCATCCTTTTTGTAATCATTAATCTATATGTTTTTTCCTGGTACACGTATGCATATTGCGCTTTGACATGAACATTTAATAAAGTCTTTTACAATTACAATTACATTACAATTTACCATCACCGATATTACTTTAGCAATCAGCAAAAACAACAGAATGAAAGGTTGAGAAATTTGATTAAAATTTTTAGACAAGATGTAATACTTTCATAAATTTAAAACTAAACTAACAAGTGTACTCGTGTGGTCTGTAGCTCATGATCCTATAATTACTCCTTGATCACCAGCTATTTTATATATAATCATATATACGAAATAGGTTTTGTAATTTTGTTTGACGGTGGTGGCAGCAAAAGAGGTACATATCTCAACCACCAAATTTGTGATTCGGTCATAACAGAAGGCAGCTCAGTGACTGATGCCAAATCTTGGTTTCTCCTATACCCAATCAAATAGACCATAAATGCACTAGTACCAAATCTTGATGCAAGTCAGACAAAAATACGAGAAGGCCTAGGAATCTTTCTCTTTCTCTTGCTTTGAGCCTGCGGCAGCGCAATCATGCAACCCATTTGAAACTTAGCACCCCATAAACAAAGATATATATATTTGATACTACAGAGAATCCCATGGAGACAGATGTGTTTCACTTGAACTTGTCGACGAAAGTAAAAGGGTTTCTGAGATTGAACAGAGGCCATTCACTTATAGTGTAATTAATTTAATACTATACCTCTCCAAGTGGAGAGAAGGTACAGGAGACATTTTGATGGCGAGTCGACCAACTATTCTTTATTGGTTTATCATAACTCTTCAATTCGTAACTGTTTATCAAAGCAGAGAAAAAAAATCTCTAGGGTTTTGCTGCCCCCGTAACCTCTAAATTATCAGAGCATTATATATATATATAGCGCTTGGACACCATGAAAGGTCACTATATAATCAAGGACGATTAAGCTTCAACTCAAGCTTCCACGTTCAAGTCCTTCAATATATATATGTATAATACTACTGAGCAAATCTTAGCGTACTTGTGACTATTCTGATTAAGATCACATATATAGATATCAAATCATACAAGAAGATATGCAACAGAAGAAGAGGTGAATATCAAAAGAGACATATATCAAACGATACACAAATAATTGAGAAAATTAAGATTTCGAGCCGATTTAACTATTTGACATATAAACGGTCCACATTTGAAGTGCATGCACTCCACATATTTAGTCAATGACGTATTCAATTAGAAGTTAAATTGACTCTCGAGAGAATTCAGACTTAAGAGGCAAGTCACATGCTCAACAACATTATAAATACCTGAGGATCCCAGAACTTGTCATACCATCTCCCTTCCCATTTGCCTCTCATCATTCCTATAGCTCACTCTCTCTGCTTATACAAAAAGCCTTACAGTTACCTCTTGCTTCTCTCTCTAGTCATGGGTGAATTTCAGGCCATGCGCAAATATTTTGCTGTTTTCCTTGCACTAGTTGCCTGCCATGGTTCCCTTTTAACTCATGGAAGGCAGATAAAGCCATCGAACCAACCTACCCTCCCACCACTTAAAACTGGAGTTAATGTTCCTACTCCTTCTGCTGAGAAGAAAGTTGACTCACCCGTAGTACCGAAGTATGAAGTTGCTAATTTTGAGGATTCAGGTGCAGACTACAAAGATGCTTTTCGACCCACAACACCGGGAAGCAGTCCTGGTGTTGGTCATCGAAAATTCGCAGGAGAAGATAATGATGTGAAAGCAATGGTGGTAGTTCAGAGTCCAGATGCCAAAGTTTCTGTGACTGAAGCATTTAAAAATGATTTCGGACCTACAACCCCAGGTCACAGCCCTGGTGTTGGCCATGTTCATCAAGACAAAAGTGGACAGCCAAATTAGTCATGTAACTAAGCATTTCCTTAGGTCCCAAGTTAAAACTGCATTAGTCCAGCTGCATGTGTAAGTATAATAATGTCCTCAGTTTCGTTCTGCACACGAGACTCTGGACTCTTGCATGCCAAACCATGCATGCATGTCCAAGATGTGACGTGGGCTTGGCTTTAATTAGTGCTTGGTTGGCGTGAGTAGGAGTAAAAGTCATAAATTTAAGTCGTGTTGTGTGTGAAAAAAAAAAGGTCGTGTTATATGTGCTCTTCAATGTATCATTCAAAAGAGGAATATTTTATAGTCAGAAATAATATTCATGACTCAATAAATATGTCAAATTATTTTATCAAAAATTTTAACAAAAAAATTTTAGCTATATAATATTTTCCATTCAAAATGTTAGACATTCTCTCTTTAGAATTGCTGGGTTTATATGTGTTGCAAATTGCAAAATAAAAAGGATGATGTTTTTTATACAAATGATCTCTCCTACTTTTTTATTTTATTTTCTTTATTTGGTGATGGATAAAGAATCTCTTATATGCAAAATAGAAAGCGAAATGTTTTTTATACTTAGAAAGGAAATCATTTGTAGAAAGATTTTATTTTACCGAAAAAGGTAAGTTTGTTTTTTATGTGTTGAGTAGCGGCTTATAATTCAAATTTTTTTCTTGCATTAAAAGATTATTATAATTTGAACCTAATTATAACTTACACCTGAGTGTCCACTCACCTTAATTATACGCCTACTCTTATGTTCTAAATTAAGTACAACTACTTTGTAAAAATGTTACGTCTTTTTTGGTGTATGAGACAAATAAGTAGTAAGTAAAATGTGTACGTCTATATACGCATCATTGTGCACATATGATACGAACCTATTGATATGAATTGTACAACATGTTAGTTTGTTAGTTAACTATTGGTTAATTAATCCATAGTTAATTAGTTGGTTAACTAGTATTTTAAGTTAAATAGAGTTAGATAGGTTAATTGAAAGATTAAATAAGTGATTTAAATGAAAAGGATATCTTAAGAGTTATTTTTTACTCGAATTAAGATTGTGAACTTATTCTCCTTGATTCAAAAAGAGAGAATTTGTACATATCAGCGTAAAAATATGTGTTTAATCTAGGGAACAATTAACATATTTAGGGCAACAGAATTAGATATTATACGTTTTGTGGTTAAAGTGAGAGAGAAGATGGACGAGTCAAATTAAAAGCACGGCCAATTGCTACTTTATTGATTTATTTATTTTTTCTCTTGAAGGCATATATATAATATAAGCATAAAGGGTAGACCATTAAGGCTTTTCAAGCTGCAGCAGAAACTTTGGAGAAGGTATAAATCTTTCTATTTTGGGTCGAAGAACGATGGCCTTTTTGTCACTATCATAAGCTCTCTAAGCTATTCATTAGTAAAAAAATATTGTGAAGAAAAGAGACCGAACAGAGTTTTTTCCTTTCACTAATTAATTTCGTTTTGGTAAGAAAGTTCTTTTTCTTTTGATTGAAAACGTAAAAGGGTCTCTTATATATATATAACCGTAATCATATAAAGCATACGGTTGGCCAAACATAAAATAAAATACAGCACCAAAAAGAGCCAATCAAGCATTTTCCTGCATAAAATAACCCTCACGTGGACTCCCACAAGCAACTAAAGCACATGCAAGCCAACACCCGAAAAAGGTGAGAAAGAAAGAGGAGCCAATAGCTGTTAGTCCTTTTTTAATAATTATATTTAGAATGGAATTTGCAGTTTACATTCAAATTTTTTACTATCTTATATTGTTTAAGTTAAATATCAAATTGTTAAGCAGAAATCAACAAGTATTGGATGTAGTGGTAAGTAAAGTACACTCTTAGACATTGAATTGACTTATTTAACCCATTTACTTTTGTTTACCAAAGTTTTTATTTTTATTTTTATTTTTTTGTGATTTATATTAAAAATTCATTCTTTAATTTTTTATTGTTATTTTTAGAGTTTAATTTTGATTTATATTATTATCTAATTAATCACGAGTTGTTAATTTATTAAAAAAAATTTAATTAAAATAATAATTACTTAAAAAGTCAAATACTAAATAAGATAATTGAATGATAGTATAAAAAAAACTTTACACTAATAATAGATTTAAATTAAATTTTATTTTTAAGGGTATATCAAACTAGGATAAATTACTAGTTTTGGCTATGAGTTGCTATCTAATTTGACCGCTCTACAGCTAACAATCATGTTAAAGTGAAGGTGCGTAATTAGTATAAACATTTCAATGAGTGGCTACATATAAAAGCAAGAAATGAGTAAATAGTCCCATAATTGACTATGGCGAATGAACAGGTTAATTGCATGGTACTAGACTTCTCAAGAAATTGAATTTTTCACCATAAAAATGCATATTAGGATTCACACCTTGATTTTTTATTGAACAATTTAACTAATAAAATCAATTGAAAAATCAGTTCTACAAAATGAGAGCTCAACTTCTTCACATAAAACTGCACATCTCAAAATTTGTGACAAAATTCTTGTCTCAAATATTGTGATAGTCCAAGTTAGCATTGTCCAGTTGTTTATTAAAATTTAAAAATTTAATTATATTAATTCAGAGGAAAAGTATTTATTATTTAATTCTATTTATAATTAAATTTTATTTTATTTCTTGGCGTCAACTGTCTCTTTTAAAATATAGTTAATTAATATTTAATTTAACTAAAATTTAATTAATTAAAAATAATTTAAAATTTTCTTATTAAAAGTAAAAATCAATAAATTAGAGTACATATATAGCATACACTAGCTAATAGATAAATTTGGTTATTGTGGTAATTTCGACCAACCGCAATTCTGAGACTGAATAGTCTATGATCCTATGGAGTTCCCTACGGTGTAAGCTAGATTCCTTATTGATGGGCTTAAATATTTACTCTGATCGCTCATTCCATTGGCAAGCTCTTGAGAGCTGCATCTATAGCTTTAAAAAAAAGCGTTATGTGGAAGGACAAAAGGAATCAAAAGAACGACAATTTGCAGGAGATGACAAGAGCAAATCCCCCACCATGTGCAGCTCTGGTCTTTAGTCAGCTTTTGCAAATATATTTGCGGTTGAGACACCATGCAAGTTGCCCAACAAAACTTACTTTGCGTCTGCACATTTAACTACGGAGATTCTTATTAAGAACGATGCTGTCCATTGTCGTTAATTTTTAAAAGTTTTAACTGAATCGAGGCCCTATGATCGAAATTACTAAATTAATAATCGATCTAACGTGCTTAATTTGCTTTCTCAATTTTGTAATTAAAAATTTAGTATGGGGTTAGATTAATTTATTTTATAATTAAAATAATTTATAATTAAAATTTTATTGTAAATTTTTTTAAAAAAATTATTTTTTAAAAAATTATTATTAAACTTGAGCTGTATTCTTAAAACTTAAAAGTATCAGTTGTGAGATACACACTCATTAATCAATAGTGTGGGAGAAACACATTCTTGTTAATTAATAAATTTTTATTTATGACATAAAATGCATTTGTCTGCTTCCATTTACTAATGCCGTCTTTGGCTTAGATTCACTTCAACGCAAAAGCCGAAATGCACAGTTTTCTATGTACCCCCACAACCTTTTATCAAAAGGAGTTCTGGACTCTTTCTTTTTCTCAACGTATAAATGCAATGTAAAATATAAATATTATTTGAGTTTGGTTAATATGTGTGTTTTTAATACATAAGTTAATAAATTAAAAATAAAAATTATTAAATAAAAATAAAAATATTTAATATGTAAAATTTTAAAATATATTTAATATTTATTTTTTAAAATAATTAAAATATTTTAATAAAAATAAAACACACATTAACAAAATTTATATTATTTTTATAACACTTTTTTTTTATTTTTCTCGTACACTTATTTATTATAGAAAAATGTAAGAGAGATAAAAAAAAATAAAAGTTTTTTTTTTTTATAATAAGAATGTGTAAAAAAGAGATGTAGATAAAGTAGTATAGGAATAACATTTCCCGATGTAAAATTTTGCTATCTGAATGTTTTGAATCTTACGTACTGTTATGAAGCTTTTTTTCTGTTTATCATAAGAATAGGAATTTGATTCATTCATCTATCATTCATCAAATTTATTTATATTTAAATTTAATTTAATTTATTTAATTATAATAATTAATTTAATATATTAAATTAACTGAATTAATTTTAATTAATAAATAATTAATTGATCAATTAAAATATTTATTAAATATCCATATAAAATTTAAAGAATAAAATATATTTAGATATAGAAAATATTTAAATATATTTAATTAAAAAAATATAAAGATAGAAAATAAAATGTATTTTGATAAAGAGAAGTTTAGATGTATTTATTTTATAAACCTTTAATTAATTTATAAGAGAGAAAAATAATTTTTTAATTAAATAAAATATGATTCTATTTTATAGTTTGTGTGAAATACAGTAGAGTAAACAAAGTTACACTGGTCCAATATTGACAACCAAAAGCGTGAAGATAAACAATCCCAAAGAATAAATCCAAAAGAAGTAGATAAGAGAAAATTATGGAGAAAAGACTCGTGAATTTGATCCGAATTTTTCAATCTTGAACAAGGTACATATTTATAGGCTCTATTGCATAGTTGTTGACTTGACACAATTAAGCTAACCTTGAAACTAATGAAAAATAAATTCCAGGTAGCACATTGGAACTACAAGGATACAAATTAACGAAAGTATAGTAGATATATGAATCATGAACCTAGAAGAAAAAAAATGAACCTTGAAAAATTAAATAAATTTTGAGTAAGGGGGGTGTTTGTTTGTTTTTTATTTTCATTTTTAGTTGATTTGTTTTTATTAATAATTGCAAAAATACTCTATTATTTTTATTTTATTTCCTATTTTTAAAATTTTGTAAAAAAATAATGAAAATAAGTATATTTTCTATTTTCATAATTTTTTTTATAAAATTTTTAAATTAGAAAATAAAATAAAAATAACGCAACATTTTTATAATTATTAATAAAAAATAGTTATTAAAAATAAAAATAAAAAATAAACCAAACACCCTTCAACTCTGTCATTTTCAACAGTAAGCACAGCTGATGGTTATGGATGCAGGTTCTTTTTATATGCAAATGTCTACTTTCAGTCACATATTCTTGATCTTCAAAGTTCCAAACACAATCCCTCACCACTTCTCCACGGCATCAGAGAAGGAAAATAGGAAAAAGAGAAAGTATCTGAAGGACCCGCTTTCTGTGCTCTCCCGTAGAATAAATTTATTTTTTGTACTTTAAAGATATAAATGTCATTACGTTAAACTTTTAAATAATTTTGTCATTAATTTAGTCTTTAAATTTAAAATGAAACAATAAAATCGTCTTTATGTCTATAGATAAAGACTAAAAATTAACATAATTTCAATAATTGATGAACTAAATTGGGATTAATTTCTTTAAAGGACTAAAATGATACTACTTTTTAAATTCAAAGACTAAATTAATGATAAAATTTTTTAGAGGATTGAAGTGATGACACCTATATATTTAAAATATAAAAAAAGAGGTTTGCTCTTATAATTATAAAGTTGCATGTGTGGACAAACTCGTGGCTCATCATTAAGAGTGGAAATAGGTTAGGTTAGACTTTATTTAAATAGGCTTGGCTTTTTTATAAAATACTGAATTTGAATTTAGCCTATTACCTGATATAAATTTTTTTTTTTAAGCTCGCCTTACTTTTTTATGAAAATATAAAAAGTCTGCCTTAACTTACAAACCTATTTAAATGTTCACATTACATAAAAACTTTCAATTGAGCTAACAAGTCTAAACTTTTAAAATCTTAAATAAACTCAAGTTTTTAATTAAAATTATTAAATCATGTATAAAATTAATAAATTATATAAATATATAATAAATTATATAAATATTATAATTTGTTTAACTATATATATAAATATTTTTAAATAAATTAAGTTAAATAAATATTTTTAAAGATCTTAATCTGATCTATTTAATTAAATAAGTTTTTTTTAAAAACTTATATAATATATAATTCAAACTTAATAAAATTAAAAGTAAACTAGGCCGTAAGCCCGATAAACCACTTGTGGTTATCCCACTCACCTATTCCGATCCCTACTCATCATAACCCCCCCTTCCGTCACCCAACCCCAAGGTCACTTTTTTGGCTTTGGTTCTTACTTTCCCGCAAGCGTATATACGTATTTGAAGTGGGGAATCTTCCCTTGATGCATGCGTGGCTCTTCATTCTTTTATTTTTTTCTCCCCTTTTTTCTAGCTTTCCCTCAGAGTTTGGAGCACATGCACCCCCTTCTCATGGTCTATAAATACCATTGAGGTGGTGGCCTTTCAAATACCAATCTTCCACCAATTCCTTCGCCAAACACCGAGCTGTTCCACCCAATTCCCACCTTTAACCCTTAAACCCTGCTTCTTTCGCCCTCGTTCTTTACTTTCTCATCCTCATACTTTAACCTTTGACCATGGCACATTTCACTCGCACTTGCTTGCTCTTTGTGCTGTTGCTTTTGTCTCATGAACTACTCTGTACAGAAGGAAGGAATTTGAAACAAAGCATTCAGCCACCGAACTCTGCCTCTGCCAAGACAATGAGCATTGCAACTGGCACAACAAAAAGTGCTGTTGCCAGCCCAAGCCAGGTGTACCGTAGCATTAAGGGAGATGTTGAAGCTTTTCGACCCACAACTCCCGGTCACAGCCCTGGAGTTGGCCATTCCGTTAACAATTAATCAATCAGTAACATGCCAATGCAACAGACTACGCTTGCTGCTCATCCAAAGAGATGTCATATTATCATGTACCCGTAATAGTTATATGGTGTGTGGTCCTAATTAATGCTATGTCATTTCACTGTTAGGTAAGTTGTGTTCGCAGCAATCGGTATCTATATTTTCTTTTCTTAGTTTAGGTTCTTATTATGCATGCATGCATTAGTGCAGTTTGTACTAAGCTTTCTACTTGTACTATGATTGTTAAATAGCATATGTTTCTTACATTCTACAAAAATCTCATCTATCTCTCTGGCTCACTCACTATCTCTTGCCCAGACTCTAGTTTCAGTTCATCCTGTTAGTATAAATAAACTTTATTTGAAAGAAAAAGGTAAGATGTTACCGTAGGTAATCCACAGACAGCCAGTCTCGAGTACGAGTTCATCATATACGTCTGTGTGTATGCCCATGGTAAGCACAGCTTCTGCGCAATATATATATATATATATATATATCGTTTTTACGAAATATATTTTATGTGAATTAATTATTTGAGAAATATATTAACCACAAGTTAAGTACAATGTTTTTACTTAAAAATCCAAAGTCATTTTTATGTGGTACGGATTAATTTGAAAGAATATATATATATATATATATATATATATATATATATATATATATATATATATATATATGTATGTATGTATATCGTTAGTACGAAATATATTTTATGTGGATTGATTATTTGAGAAATATATTAACCACACGTTAAGTACGATATTTTTACTTAAAAATCCAAAGTCAGTTTTATGTAGTACGGATTAGTTTAAAAAAAAAATGAATAGCTTGAAACTGAAGAAATGTGAGTTTGAATGAATATTCGTTATTGATCAACTCAGAAAGCTGAGTATAAATACAATGAGTTGGTTACAGAATGTTCCTAGAATATTCTCTAATATGAGTTTAACTAACTGAAAACTAATCAAAAGAGTAATTCCTAATTACATTGTTACTATTCTGATCTACCTATCAGAAACACCTAAAAAATGAAAGTAAAAATAGTTGGAACCTTACATTTTCCCGTCCTCTCTTCGAGCTAGACTAGCCACACCATTTTTTTTCGACGAAAAATAACCGCTAAATTTACTGTGTTTTGGGAAGAGAAAAATATAGAAATAATGGAAGTGGAAGAAGTGAAAATTGATATGTAGACAAGATATATGGTTTTCATCCGTTTTCACTCTTGCCATGCAAAACAGTGAGTTTTTGAAATAGCAGATCTATAGGCTGGAAAAATAAGCAAAAACAACTTCAATGCAAAGTGCAAACCCGAACAATCTCACATGTACGTGTGCCTATGCATGGCAAGGCTGGATTTCTATATATATTTTGCACGGACTGAAATAATTAAATTTTACTAATCACTGGCTAGCTAGCTATTTATATATTTCTAAAGTAAATGTTTTGCTTGCAATATAATTGGATGCACAAATATTAAGACCTCTAAAGAAAACAACGAAATGTTCTAATTAATGTAGAAAGAGAATTGAATCAATGCCACAAATCCAATTGGAGAAGCATATTACTCTTTACATGCTCATTCACAAAGTTTCTTCTAGCTAGAATGCAAACCATTTCATCAAGGTACAGAAAAGTTTGCAAGGATATAGTATGTTTGCTAATTCGATATGCTCTTTTTGAAGTTTAATTAATAGGATTCCAGGGTTGAGCACCTTTATTTTTGTTTAACCCAAATTCCAAATGATACAAGGAGAGAGAAAAAAAATTGTACGGGACAAGATTCAGTACTTCAGATTTTTTTTTTCGAAAAAAGGCATTCAAAAACTTTGCATTATTATCTGCAGGTTTGCTGGCAATTATCAACACCCCCTCTACCTTCTATTTAACGTACGTATATACTTTATGTTTAATTTCTTACCGAAATACATATGGTGCAGCCACAAACTACCCATTCAGACCCCGCACAATATCTACTGCCATCAGTGCCATGTAATTAATCTGGTACAAGGATTTCGGTTTCATTTGCCGGTGTGTATGCCATTTTTCAGTAGGAAGTTACAGGGTCTAATGAAGAAAGCGAAAATGCTTGTAAATAGTAATATATGTCTGTTGCATATATAATTTATAACAAACAAATCATAGGTTACTTACTATCTTGTTAGATGAGATTCTTTCTAAACCTTTTGTACGTGTATATATACTGTGCAGCTTCATTTATGACGTATACAAAATACTTTCCACAAAGCTTCTATAATATATATGGTCAATGCATTAGGTTTAAATAGCGCAGTGTCTGTTTCTTATGATGGATTGTTACTCGTAAAGTCGTAATAGTCTAAAACATCAAGAAGCAGCGTAGCTATAAAGCATTGGATGTACTTCATGATTCATTTTAAGCACTTCGACAAGGAAATGGAAATATGTGCGTAATTAATTAATCAGTGATTTATACATCTCTCGTCAACCCAGCATGTTCATTCTAGTTTACAGAGATACATGCATGTAAAAACACTAGCTAGCTAGTACTGACTGCAGAAATACAAGAACTAGGGTAGCAATCAAATTTATGATTCTAAAGCGTACTTCCATTTAATTATGCATGCGAGTTGAGACCCAATGATTACCCAAAAACTAAGGGGAACCACTTTTTGTTTCTGTAGTTATTTATTTATTGATTGAAGGAGTGAGGGAATCTTTGAGTTTTCTTTTGTTAATTTCTTCTTGTTTATTCCTTTCGGTACTTCATTTGGATCTTGGTTGCAAGGTTAGGTTTGCCAGCGGTGACGGCACGGTTTTCAGAAGTAAACCAAAATAAATGGTAGGTCACGCAAGTAATAGTACTTAGTTTATGTATGCATTAATTCCAAAAAATAATAATAAGTATTAAGCTAGGGGAGCATACAGCGAATCCCACACATGAAACGGCCTAATAAATGGCTTTGCCAGTGTGGAATGCTTAGTGGAAAGGTGCGTCCGTGCAGGTGGACTGAACAGTGACAAAAGTACACTCCCTCTTTCAAAATTTAGTGTTCAGAAGCAGCCATTGAGTTGTATGAAGGGAAAATTAAAAGACACTTTTGAAGCCCATAACCAACCCCTCTGCTACTTAAAGATATAATTATAATAGATTAATTTCAAACTTTGTAGTAAGTTAGTAGAGAAATTTTTATATACTTATGAAGTAAGTTTTTCTTCCTTATTCTATAAAAGTGGATATTAGATGAGTACATGATTTCATATTTAATATTATTTTTATATACTTGTTTAGCATCTAATATCATAAAATAAGAAAAAAATACTTATTTCAATAACATACAAAAAAATTTTGTGTTACTGAATACATAACTACCCCCTAGGTTTTGGAAATTGAGAAAGGATGAAGAGAGAGAAGTGGCATATTGTTAACAATTATATTATTTTTATAGTTTATTTTTACATTTTTTTTCATATATTTATCTTTTATGATAAAAAAGAAAAAAAAAGTTTCTTTTTTTTTACCATAAGTGTATTAAAGAAAGTGTAAAAGGTATAAGAATAATATTTTCGTATTGTTAATTTGCATGATGGGCCGAGAGAGAGATAAGAAGAACAATACAACTAGACAAAGCAAACAAGATACCGGCTCTTTTTCTCGAGAGGTTGGGCTTAAACAGTCAATACACGCCATCCGCTATAGTTCACTGGATGTCTTCGGGGAATCTTTTCCCAGCGATGAGGAGTGAAGACATCACATGCTGTGGTCCAAACCTTAGTAATTAAATTAGATTCACTTTTTAGTTTTTAACACTCATATAAATACCATCTAGGTGGAGGAGAGCTTTCTGTATAGGTAGCTATCTTCCCTCTTCCAATCTCTAGGAAGCTAGCACACCCTTCTCCGTTTCTCTCCAAACATATATATCATCCTCGTTACAAACATATCAACATGAAAATCACTAGGCTCCAAATTGCTTTTGTTCTCTTCCTGTTTTTTATTTTACAACAGCAAGTTGTCTACGTCCAAGGTAGGCATTTGAGGTCTCGGTGGTGCAGAGAGTGCTCGAAACCTCGTGAAAACACCATGAGCGTAGCTGCTCATGGTGGTGATGATCGTGGAAGCAGTACGACTGATCATGATGTGCACCGAGAAAGAGCAAGACGAGTAGAATACGAAGTCGACGACTTTAGGCCCACTTCCCCAGGTCATAGCCCAGGTGCTGGTCACTCCGTCAACAATTAACTGGCTAGGCTTCTTAAACACATGACAGTCATATTCCATGACATTGTTTTTGAAAAATGTTATTTCCACACCACTTTTTTCCTGCACCATTCTTAGTGTATGGACGTACCAGCTCAGTCTCTTCACGCATGAAGTTTCGACTAGTATTTTTGTCAGTCTTAGTCGTCCTCACTCCTCTTAGAAAACAAAAATAGAAAGAGAGAAAAAACAGTAGTTGTATCTCGCACTTGATTTTTTTGTTTTTCGTTGTATATAGTTGGTCTTTTTCTCCTAATATCTCGACCTCTGTGTGTGTTTGTGTGAGTGGGCTTTCTTCGATACAAATTCAATCAGCGCCGGTTGGCTTTCTACTAAATGGTTATGGTATGCCTTTTTAATTTTTTCTAAGTTAAAGGTCAAATATAAAGAATAAATGCCATTTCCTTCCTTGAATGGAATCACGCAATTGAAAGTGGCGAACATCCCAGCGACCAAAAGAGAAAAAAGAAAGTAAAAAGTAAGAAAACCCTGCATACGCTGTTTTTGATGTTTATCAGGGACAAAAGTAACCGAAAGTAACCGAGTGGCATTAGATATTCTGTGTATTGAGATGAGCATTAACCGTCAAAAACTCAAAATCAACAATTCTATCCGATAGTGTTAAATTCTGGATCAAGTGTATAACCCTGAGCCGTAATTCCATCAGAATCTTGGGTTATATGCTTCCCTACTCGATCGTGAGATGGCTACGTTCGTATATATACACCAGCAGCTCAGATTGGAATAAAGTAATGAAGATTTATTTTTTCTTTTTTTTCTTTGGACATATATTCCTGTACCACTTTCTATTACATCACTTTCATACACTTATATTTTGTGAGTAATGTTCCGAAGGAAGAAAAAATAGTTAGAATTTTTTTGATAAAATTTAGTTAAATTTAAGGGTAGTTATTAAATATAATAAAATGATAAAGATTAGTTATTTATCATAGTTAAGAAGTATGTCAAATTATTCTATAAATGATTTTAGTCAATTCTAATTGCATACCATTATTTATTATAATTAATTGTAATAACTTTCGCTTATTTTTCTAATGACTTGTCATTTATTGATTTTTTTTTTCTCATCGAAATTTGGAAGTTAGATTACTAACTCATTATAGAAGTTATCAGAATACCAAGTTTTTTTTTTCTAAACTAGAAGTATCCCCATAAAATTCAGTTCATTTAAACTGCCCTATAAGTTTAATTTCTTTAGACTCGGAATAATAATAGTACCATTCTCCCCTTGAAATATGACTCATATGAATTGAATTGTAATTTTCATGCTTTGAGATGTAACTCACTTCCACTACATCAACACTTTATGGGTGAATACCAAATTATTAACTATATATGTAAGCACAAATTATTAATTATCATTGGAATATGCAAAAGTATTGCGAGAATATTATTAATTATTTATTTATTTAATTACAAGGACGATTCAAATACTCAGTAAAAGAATAAGAAATAACACTTGCACATTCATTTCCCCTCACATGTGGGTATGGGCATAATCTCATATTTTCTAAAAAGAAGTTCAAATGGGGTTACTGTCACAAAGTGTTATCCACTAAATTGCAAAGAAATATGTGAAGAGTATTTAATATGTGTGAATTATAACATTATTCGCATTAAGAGAATATGTGTGCAAAGTAAGGTAAGTGTAATTTTTGAGATTCAAGAAGGATTGAACACAGATGGAGGACTTCCTAGAAAACTAGATGTTACAAAATTACTGACTATTGATGTATCATGAATAATGACTTTTTACCAAGAAGTAGCCAATTACTATATCATAAACGATTATGACATTTGTACATCACACTTTTTAGTTACTTTCACATCACTTCAGTTTCTGCATGTATATGATTTGATTCTATTCTTACACAGGAACCTTGCCGCTGCAAAAGAACCAAATCTATGTGCAAAAAATTTTGATATAAAAAATTATGTAAATTCATACCAAAAATATGTAAATGGAAAACTTAAGTGATGTAAAAGAATTATTTTTCTATCATTTATTTTTTTAGAATGAAGGGTAACTCCTTGATATTGTCAATTAATGTACGTACACGATGCATCGCGATCAAGTATTATCAAGTTGATACTCACAATTTGCGATCTTGCTTTGAATTATGTATTGTCCAAACTCCAATCCCTTGCGTCATAAAAGTGGCTTACAAGTGCGGAGTTTAAATAGTTTGCAGTGATAAATTCAACCTTCTATGACATTATTAAAAAAAAAAAATCCAATCCCTTAAGGTAAAGAGAATCTTTCCACATTTTAAGATTAGGATAAACTAACAATTTCAGTAAGGATTTGCAGTTAAATTACAAATGGCGAACTAACGAAAGATTCTTAAATTCAAACTCAAATAATGCAATTGTCATAAATGAAAGGTTGATTAGGTAAACTAACCCTTGTTGATAAATATTATAGTAATTAACTCCACATATGGGAGTGGATAGTAATTCCAATAAAACTATCCAAATTGTACATTTACTTACAACGAATTTGGAGGTTTTTTTTTTCTTTCTCTAGCGCTTCAATAATCTTATTAATTAACTAGCTAATCTATGTGTCATTCAGAATTTAAATTTTTTTTTCATATGGATTCATTTTCTTCCAAAATAACTTTATTAGAAAGAAATCAACCAAGTGCATCTTAAATAGAAATAAATTAGGCCCGATGAACATGAGAGGCAAATGCTAGTGATGAATCCACTAGAAGTAGAAGACGAGACACGAGAGGCCACAACGTAGTACAACTTTGTGCTAGATACCTTTCCTCCAAGTGCATATAAGACCTAATGGCCGTTATGTTACTTTAAGTTGAAGCCAAACACCTGTAGAATCCCACCCCACTTGTGTTCGTACTTTTTAACAATGAACCAATATGAATTACATTCACTAATTCAAATCGAAAGAAAAGGCTGTCCAAAGTGAAATGCTGTTTTTTTTAGAGGTTGCGTTTCCATTTTTAGGATTGGTCGTACACGGGGACAAACACTCGTGGCTTCAACTTACAAAATTTGCCGGTTGCAGCATGCGCTGTGACAGTCTTAAAGTTTGGTTAAATATACTCTTAAAAAGGACAATAGATTTATAATGTTTTTGGCTTTTTAAGAATAAAACTGATTGTTTGTCAGTTTTTTATGCTTTTATGGAGTTCTTAGTACTTTATCTACCAATATCTTAAGCAACTCTCCATCACAGTACCAATCTGAATATAACTGACCACTTTGCAAGATTCCTGAACCATTGGGAATATGTCGAAGGGACTCCACGACCTGTATTTTTTTTTTTTTCATTTCATTGTAAGAAAGATACAGTTTTATTTTTTTTATGAATAATTTAAAAAAGACAAGAGGTAGGAATGGGACAAAAGTGTTCATAATCATAATTGATAGAATATATTTAGAATATCTTAAAAATAAATTATGAAATTAATTAGTACTCTAATTGATAAAATAATTTAAAAAATTGTATCCTAATTTTATTATGTTTTTTGATTTATTTTCTTATTATAATTCTAACAATAACTAAAGAATAGACTTTAAACCAAATCTTAACAAATTCTAGCACTGCCTGAATAATATTAACTACATCTCAGTTAGCTAGAATTTTATTTATTAATCATCTTTCTAGTCTCCTACATGGTGGATAAAGAATCAAAACATGTAATACGCATTGTTAATTTTCATTTTTTTAGATTTTTTTAAAACATAATATCGAAGAATATATGCATAATTTTTGGAGCGTGTTCAAACTAGCTAGCTATATTCTGTAGCCTTGGAAAAAAAAAAACAACGAAAAAAATAACATAGTTGCTTATGAAAACATATTACATAAGCATTGATTGGTAGTGACGGATAAAACTGAATCAAGAATATCAACCTATATTAAGTTAATTGCCAGAGCATCTCACCGAACTATGCCATATGTCCATATCAGTCAGGCCTAAATTTAACCAAACACTCTAGTTCTAGATGTTAGGGACTTGCTTTGATGTGACCTTTTGGACCATTTTGATAATGCTGAAACCGATCATTACCCTTAATCCCAAGCCAAGATATTAATCCACGAGCTAGAACTAGAAACCTATAATCACTTGAGTCGATACAAAGCGAGACAATTTGAGCTTCGTGGTGGCATCTATTTGTTTACATGGAGACACTTTTTCTTCCTGAATAAGATAGGAAAGGTAAGGTCCTGATTTGTTATTACCCAAGAAAAGGAAGAACGTGAAGGTTTAGCTGATTAACACTTAACAGTGCGGGCCTAATGCTTTAATCATATATGGGCTTGCAAGATTGTTGGACTCTTTATCCATGTGTAGATCATGTACGGTTTACATGGATCTTTTGCTTCAGCTTCTCACAACGGCTCAATAATAAGGCCCATTTTAAAGGGTTGCTCTGTGTTTACATGAAAGATTGAGCCCATTCCATCTCTGTGGAGAAGCTTGTTCTGTGCAATCATTTTGCCTTTGGTTTTAAAATTAAGTTCGGCTGAGCCCATTATTATCATCATTTTGTTTTTGGTATATTTAAATTTACAAGTTCTTACAAATTATTCAAATCTTTTGCATTAGACCATTCTACTTCATCATCTTATTTTTGGCATACAATCAAAATGTTATTTATTCCATCTACCCAACATAACAGAGAGAAAAATAATATGATTGTAGATTTGTCGCAAAGAAAATGAATTGAAAAAATTTACCAAAGGTTGGAGGACGTGAGTATAAGTGAGCAATATTATAAGAAAGAGAATGTACGAACCTTGGAATAAGGATTTGTTAGAAAGGCATGTTGGTCAAAGACCAATTACAGCCGTTAGGGATAAGAATAAGCCAGGTAACCTGTTAAGAACCTATTACTTGATCTCTGAGAAGGAAAATATACAAACCTTAGAATAAGCCTTTATTTGGAAAGTATCTTAGTCAAAGACCAGTCATAACTGTTAGATGTAAGAATAGGCCAAGTAACCTGTCAAGAGCCTATGACTTGGCTCATTTATTAAATAAGTTACGCTAAGATTTTTTTAAAAGTTCATTTGATTAAAAAGATCAAGTTTCTAGATTTAAAAATAGTCTTTTAGGTCTGATGGGTCCACCTATATATATATATATATATATATATATATATATATATTACAAATCATAATATTTATATAATTATTATTAATTTTATAACAATATAAATATAGTATTGTGCTAAATTAGTATTATATTGACTTGAAATTATAAATTTGTTGGCCTATTTAAAAGTCTAGGCTTGTTGGAATATTTAAAAGTAAAGTTGTTAGTGTATTTAAAGATTTTATTGTAAAGCAAGCTTTTAAATATGCTTTAAGCCTAAGATAAAAAAAAACTATGTCAGATAAAAGGCCAGGCTCCTGCTTTGTGTTTAGAAAATAGGCTAAACTCATTTAAGGCAAAGTCTGTCTTAGCCTAACCTGTTTCCATGCTTAACAACCGTACTCGAAAAATTAATCTCACAACAATATTTGTGGGGATACATCGGTCAAACAAAAAATAAAGATGGATTGAAAAAAATACAATGCTTGGCTTGTAATCTGTATCTCGTTCAATATCAACCAAAAGTAAATTTTTGTGTGTAAGCACTAAAAACATTTAGTATATGAAGCCATTGTAGGGCACTATCAAATCTTTGCGTGCCTTGATTCCCTTCTAACTCATGGAAGACAGATAAAGCAACTGAATCAACATTCCTCGCTAAACACAGACACGGTAGGGCAGGAGAATACATGAAATAAATGAGTTTATAACATTATTATTCGTCATGTGGAAGACTAAACAACTAAACAAACACCCCTCGTGCACTATATATGTATAGCAGTACAGCCTAGCCAGTAGGCACCATAACCGCCCTAACCAAATGCACTTTGCTTCTTCTGATTTTCCAAATAAAATAGAATACCAAAAGTAGAGAATTTATTTATAGTAATAATCTCATTAGTTTACGTTATCATTTGTTTCTGTCATATTAATAATCCGTACTCCTGCGCATTGATTAATTAAGCAGGTGGGGGGTGAGTGGGTGGGTGACCCAGCAGAAGTGAGGGTTCCTCAATCCCAGGAGCCAACCTTTTGGAAGACACTCCATTTCCATTTCCACCCCAGAACTAGTGCTGATTGCTGAAGCTTTTTTTAATTGGCACCATTATGACTCTGCCACTTTGACTTTTTTATATTATTGATATATGTTTTGTTCTTGCTCTTCCATTTCGTTTTCTTCATTCATTCTTGACTTGTTAAATGGAATCTCGATTACAAAAATGACATGACCGGCTATGTGACAAATTCAAGTGGTAGGGATTGTGCCCTTTTGAATTGACTTTTGTTTGCCTCTCTTCAACTTGATTTCTTTGATTATTATTACTTTCTTTCTTGTCATTGTTGCAATGCTCTGGACCTCTGGTGCAATATGTTTGATTTAATAATTACATTTTAAAAAATTTAAAGAGTTAGTTTAATGATTAAGGATATGCATTTATTATCTTAATTACTTAGATTCAAATTTTGAGTCAGTACTTAAGAGAAGTAATTATCTCAAATCTATCAAGCTAACATGGAAGGTGAGTCCTTAAGATTAAATGAGGAGGAACTTAATCTTGATTAACATAAAAGCTAACACAAGAATATTCTTATTGTACAATAAAACATTTAGAAAAAAAAAATCTCTCGCTTCACACATAAAGATTGATACTTACACATCTTAAATCTTATAAAAATAAAAGTTTATAAAATCATGACATAGTAATATTAGTTTATTTTTCAATATATAAAATAAAAATGCCTATAAGCTAACTAGGAGGAGTAACTTTTAATTAAGAATAGACTCTACATATTCATGGTAAGTTTTGAGCTTAGGTTATGACAACTCTCTCTCTCTCTCTCTCTCTCTCTCTCTCTCTCTCTCTCTCTCTCAATGCTACTAAAATATAAGTTCAATGATATCAAATAGTAAAATGTTTGATAGTTTTTTTTAAGAGGAGTTGGTTTAATTAGTGGTGGAAAAGAGTATATGATGTAAGATCATTAGACACATTGTTACATATTCTAATTTTAAATTTATTAATTTATTAATGATTTTAAATTAAAGATATTTCATTGCGAATCTCCTAATCCCAATCGAGGCATCATCTAACCTTAATAATAAAATAGTCTTAACTGGGTTTTTAGTCCTTGAATTTTTTTTACGAGTTCATTTTAATCCCTACCTTTTAATTTGTGCATTTTAATTTTTAAATTTACTAATTACCTCTATTGTTGCACTTTTATACTGAACTTCTATATTATTGTTAGCCAATGAGAGTTTGGATTTGATTTTTATTAATAATTCTTTATTGATAGGCATTCACCAATTACAGTACGTCTTGTCTTGATTGTAGAATAACTTATTTAGTTACCTGCTAAATTTTAACTTTACCAAAAAGAAATTGTGACTCGTCATGTTTAAAGTTTTTACTTCTAAGACACCACATTAATAATTGTTTGGTATATCTTTATAATTATTACAAGGACAATAATAAATCGATGGACTAAAATGAACTAATTTAAAAAGTAATCACTAAAATGAACACATAATATAAATATAAGGAATAAAATCTTAATTCAATAAAAAATAAAAATAAACAGTATGCAAATAATGGACGAAGGTGATAATAGGCGGGTCAAGCGAAGTTTTTTTGCGTTGAACTATAGTGTCATGAATTCGTGGTTGGTGCCTTGGAATAAAAGAATGTCAATCATATTGCCACACAAGCACACTGAGAAAAACCAAAGGACCAAATATTTGCATATTCAAAACTGACAAGCGTACTCTTGTGGCTGGCGCTGACCATAAAATATCTCCTTGATCACCAGCTATTTTATATAGAGAGAGAGAGGGAGGAATGGGTTTTGTTTTCGTTTTGGACGGTGGTGGAAATCATGGTCTCTCTCATATACGCAATCAAATAGGCCAACAATGCAGTGCAGTGCTAATTAAATCTTAATGCAAGTCAAACATAAATACGAGAAGCAAGGAATCTTTCTCTTTCTCGCTTTGAGCTTGCAGCAGCTGCACAATCTTGCAACCCATTTGAAACTTAGCACCCCATAAACAAAGTATATATATATATATATATATATATATATATATATATATATTTGATACTACAGAGAATCCCACAGAGACAGATTTGTTTCATTTGAACTTGTCGACGAAAGTAAAAAGGTTTCTGAGATTGAACAGAGGCCATTCACTTATAGTATATTAATACTATCTGCACCTTTGGTTTTGATTACGAGAGGCAACTGCCAGCTTTTACTGGTCCGAAGATACTTCAGCACACTTTCTTTTAAAGGAATAAATTAACTTTCTTCCAGCAAACGCCCATTTCGAATGAACACCCGCGTATATCACGTTCAAGTGCTTCCATATATATATCCCCTATAAAAAGAAGATGCATGTGCTCGAAACAGCATAAAATTTCATTTGTCACCGTCAAATCATTTTAAATTTTTTATTTGGTTTTGTTTTGTGAATAATTGAACTCAACGGACACATGTATGCTTGACAGCTATTTGGTTTTTTACTATGTTAAATTAAATTATTATTAATTTTCTTATATAAAATAATAATACAAAAAAAAAATTAATTACTAATTTTAACCTCAAATATTTATATTTTTAAAACCTTTCAAACTAAATATATATGCTGTTTAATTATAGTAATTTAAATAAATAAATAATAAGTTTGCAATAATATAAGACTAAAATATAAAATTATGACTTGATATATATAAATAAAATTTATTAAAAAAGATAAGATGTACTTATAAAATTGTGACTCAGCAGTAATTAAGTTTGAGTTCCAATAAAATGTATTTTATTTGTAATGTTAAGAATTTAAATTTTACAAAAAAATATTTTGTAGGAAAAGACAGTTTTCAATATTCTAAATAAGGTATACTTTATAATAATAATAATAATAATAATAATAATAATAATAATAATAATAATAATAAAAAAGATGTTACCTTGCATAAGTAATTCCACACACAGGAGTTTCAGGTACGTGGGTCTTCACATACTTCTGTTATCACGAAAAGGTATTTTTGTAGACTGATTCTTCGAAAAATATGAATATATTAACCACAAGTTATTAACTACGACGTTTTACTTTAAAAAAAAATCAAATTCAGTTTTTCCGATACAGATTAGTTTAAAAGAAAATGAATGGCTCCGTACGACACTACAAATGAAAAAAAAAAACTGAAATAAAAAAAAATTAAAACCTTACGATCTACCGTCCTCTCTTCGTGAGGTTAGCCACTTTTTTTTGGGAAGAAAAGTAACAGCTAATTTTAGGGTGAGAAGAGTGAAATATGGAAAATGATGAAATGGGAAAAGTAAAAACACAAGGGGGTGTTTGGTTTGTGTTTTATTTTTATTTTTAGTTAATATATTTTTAATTTTAATTATAAAAATGTTACATTATTTTAAATTTATTTTTTATTTTTAAAATTTTATGAAGAAAATGATGAAAATAAGTGAAAACAGGAAATTCTGATTTTCACTATTTATTTCACAAAATTTTAAAAATAAAAATTAAATTAAAAATAATGTGTCATTTGTGTAATTAAAACTAAAAGCATATTAACTGAAAATGAAAAATAAAACAAACCAAACACCCCCTAACTATCTTTCCTCTTCCAATCTGTTAGGAAGCTAGCACACACCCTTCTCCATTTCTCTCCAAATTAAAATATATCATCCTTGTTTGCAAATACATTAGCATGGTAAACACTATTATGAACAACTAGCGTGTTTAATAAAAAAAAATAACAAGGAAAATAAAAACAACAAACAGCAATTTAGTATGGTTCGAAAGAGGAAAGATTACAATGCTTAATCTTTCAACCAAGAATCCTTGTAACTCTCCTCAGTCCTCACAAGATACAAATTCAGATTGTATATTTTACTTTGTATATTTTAATTTCTGAATTTACTGATTACCTCCATTGTTGTACTTACACTGAACTTCTATATTATTGTTAGCCAATGAGAGATTGGATTCGATTTACGAACTTCTTTATTTACTAACTTCTTCTCTATTTATTAATTTCTTTTGTAATTAATCTGTAACTAATTTATGCCTTGTCCACTTTTATTATCTTAGTTAAAAAAATTAGTAGCTAATTAGTAATTAATTAACTAAAGATTAATTGCAGAAAAAATCCAGAAAAATTCCATAACAAATTCCACATTTTATTGCATTGTACTTAGTTTATGTATGCATTAATTCTAAAAAAATAATAATAATAATGTAGGGGAGCATACAGCTTTTCCGCAACTAAATTATACGTTTTTCTTGTAGTGTACTTAGTTTATGTATGCATTAATTCCAAAAAATAATAATATTAAGCTAGGGGAGCATACAGCGAATCCCACACATGAAACCGCCTAATAAAATGGCTTTGCAAGTGGAATGCTTAGTGGAATCCCACACATCAAACTATGATAAACAAGTTTGGCTATGAGTTGCAATCTAATTTAACGGTACTACAGCTAACAATCATGTTAAAAGTGAAGGTGCGTAATTAGTATAAACATTTCGACGAGTGGCTATATATAAAAGCAAGAAATGAGTAAATAGTCCCACAATTGACTATGGCAAACATGACTAGGTCGTTAATTGCATGGTACTGGACTTTTCAAGAAATTGAATTTTTCACCATAAAATGCACATTGGGATTCACCACTTGATTTTTTATTCAACAATTCAACTTTTAAAATCCATTGAAAAATCAGTTCTACAAAATGAGAGCTCAACTTTTTCACGTAAAACTAGACAAATAAAGAGTAATACCAAATATCTCAAAATTTGTGACAAAATTCTTGTCTCAAATATAATATTTTGGTAGTCCAAGTTAGCATTGAAAGGGTTGATATGGTTATTTTGGTAATTTCGACCAGTGCAAATCTGAGACAGAATAGTCTAGGATCCTATGTAGTACCCTACGGTATAAGCTAGATTCCTTATGGATGGGTTTAAATATTTGCACTGATCACTCATTCTATTGGCAGCTGCATCTTAGAAAAAGGTTATGTGGAAGGACAAAAGGAATCAAAAGAACGACAATGTGCAGGAGAAGACAAGAGTCAAATCCCCCACCATATGCAGCTCTGGTTAGTCAGTTTTTGCAAATATAGTTGCGGTTGAGACACCATGCAAGTTGCACAACAAACCTTCTTTTGCGTTTGCGTTTGCACATTTAACTGCGAAGATTCTTATTAAGAACGATGCTGTCCATTGTAGTTAATAAGTTAACTGAATCGAGGCCCTACGAACGAAAGATCACCTTCTCCGTGCAGTGGCAGAGAGGACATCGGTTGGTTCGTTAATTATACATTAATTAAAACAAATTTATTTCATGTAATTCATTACATCTAGTATTATAATTGAATAGATTAAATTAAATTTAAATATAAATTAATTAGATAGATAAAAGATTAATAGATTCAATTGCCGTCTCTAATTAAAATAAAGTCACACTAGTCCAAGATTGAGCCAAAAAGTGTGAAGATAAACAATCCCAAAGAACAATTTTTAAAAGATGTAAACAAGAGGAAACGATGGAGAAAATACTTGTGAATTTGATCTCAAGTTTTCACTTACTTGACTTGATCATGAACAACAACAAGGTACACATATATAGGCTCTTTATATAGTTCCAGACTTGACTCAATAATTAAGCTAACCTTGAAACTAACTGAAAGATAAATTCTAGGTGTCTTATTGAAACTACAAAGATACAATTAACTTAGTAGATATATATGAATCATGAACTTAGAAGAGAACAAATGAACCTTAAAAAAACTAAATTAATTGTGAGCACTTATTTTTCCAAAAAATCAACTTTGTCATTTCCAACATTTAGCACAGGTGATGGTTAATTAGGGATGTTGGTTCTTTTAAAAATTAAATGTCTACTTTCAGTCACATATTTTTGGCCTTCTAACACAATCCCTCACCACTTCCTCATGGCAGCAGAGAAAGAAAATACGAAGATGAGAAAGTATCTGAAGGACCACTTTCTGATCTCTCCCGTGCATCGTCCATGGTGTATTTACATTTTACTCTTAACTATATGGTTTAAAAGTTGTAATTATGAAGTTGCATGTGCGGACAAACTCGTGGCTCACCATAACCCCCCTACGCTTCACCCAACCCCCAAGGCCGTTCACTTTTTTTGGTTTGGATCTAACTTTAGCGTATATTTGCAGTGTCGAATCTTCCCTTGATGCTTGGCTCTTCATTCTTTACTCTTTTTTTTTTCCAGCTTTCCCTCAGTTTGGAGCACATGCACCCCCTTTTCATGGTCTTTAAATACCATTGAGTGGTCTCCTCTCAAATACCAATCTTCCTTCAATTCCTTAGCCAAACACCCAGCTGTTCCACCCTTCCCACCTTTAACACCCTGCTTCTTTCTCCCTCGTTGTTCACTTTCTCATCCTCAGATTTTAACCTTTGACCATGGCACATTTCACCCTCACTTGCGTGCTCTTGGTAATCTTGTTCTTTTCTCGTAAACTACTCCGTACAGAAGGAAAGAATTGGAGTCAAAGCAATCAGTCACCGAACTCTGCTTCTGCAACTGGCACAACAGAAAGTGCTGTTGCCAGTCCAAGCCAGGTATACCGCAGCATTAGAAGGATGGAAGGAGATGTTGAAGCTTTTCGACCCACAACTCCCGGCCACAGCCCTGAAGATGGCCATTCCATTAACAATTAATCAATCAGCAACATGTAAATGCAACAGACTACTTTATGTGCTGTTGATCCAAAATAATCATGTACGCCGTACCCGTAATAGTGTGTTACTCTCGGCTAGGTAGGTTGCATGTGTTCGCTGCAATATCGGTATCTATATATTCTTAGTTTTGTATCTTATTATGCATGCATGCATTACTAGTTTGTAGTAAGCTTTCAGCAGTACTATGTTTGTCATATTCTACAAAATTTTCATCTCTCTAGCTCACTTACTATCTCTTGCCCAGACTCTAGCTTCAGTTCATTCTGTTAGGATATAAATAAACTTCATAGAAAAATGTAAGATGTTAATTACGACAGAAAAGTTCTTGCATATATAGTTAATCCAAACAGCCATAGAATGGGTCTCAAGTACGTGGGTCTGTACATTCTGTGTGTATGCCAGCTTTGGCAGGCACACTAGTTTCTGCGCAAGAATTATCTCGTTATCACGACAAGTATTTTATGTAGATTGATTCTTTGAGAAACCACAAGTACGACGTTTTGCTTTTAAAAAATAATAATAAAATGCCGTTTTCTGGTAAAGATTAGTCTAAGAGAAAGTGAATGGCCCGATACAACTGAAAAAAAATGAAAGATAAAATAGTTGGAGGCTTGCTCTAGACTAGCCACGAATAACATAATTTTTTGGGATGAAAAATAACAGCTAATTTTAGGGTGGGAAGAGTGAAAAATGGAGATAATGAAAGCGGGAGATGTGAAAATATAGCTATCTTCCCTCTTCTAATCTCTTAGCTAGCACAACCTTCTCCATTTCTCTCCAAATTAAACATATCGACCTCGTTTACAGAACACATTAATGTGGCAAACACTAGGCTCCAAATTGCCTGTGTTCTCCTCCGGTTTTTAATTTTACACCTGCTAGTTCTTTGTCCAAGGTAGGCATTTAAGGTATCGGTTGTAAAGAGAGTGCTCGATGCCCCGAAGCCTTGTGAAAATACCATGAATATAACGTAGCAGCTCTTGGTGGCGATGATCATGGAAGCAGTACCACTGATCATGATGTGCACCGAAAAAGAGCAAGACGAGTAGAATACGAAGTCGACGATTTTAGGCCCACGTCTCCAGGTCATAGCCCTGGTGTTGGTCACTCCATCAACAACTAATTAGCTGGGCTTCTTAAGCACATAAACACACTGTCATATTCTACTAACATTCTACCAGCTCAGTTGGAGAGAAAAAAAAAACCGCTGGACACTGCATGCATGACAGAAGAAACAGCATTTGTCTCAGTCTCTGTCAGAAGAAAGAAAGAAGCTCGCACTTTGATTTTTTTTTTCACTTGGCCTTTTGCAGGGCAACCTTACAAATACTGAACAGAAATTTTGGAATAAACATGTGTCTATATAAATATTCAAATTAACTTTTAACTTGTTTGTACTTTTTATTTTTAAAGACATGTATTTATAACATAATTTATAAAATTTTATATACTAAATATTGATTTAAGTGTCTAGATAAATATATGCTTACTCAAAAAATTTTCATACTAACAAATAAAAATTAACAAAATACACAAAAAAAAAAAAGATAGTGCAGTTCTTCGGCAATTTGCCTACTCCACCAAACAACTTTTATTGATTGAATCAATAAAATAATCAGAACTCAGTCAAATAAACCCAAAACTCAGCCAATGCTCAAATTAACAACTTTCTCTACCACTCACTCGAACTTCCACGCGTACACACTCGCTTTTTCACTCTGCCGAATATCACAAGGTCACACCTTAACTATATCACACACAGCCACCTGAAAGCTAGAATTTAAGGCTAGATAGAAACAATTAAAATCACCTTCACACTCCACAAAATTCCGTTACAATCAAAATAGGATCTTCCACAAAAACTTCCAACTTTAACTCCCTTTTTTTAAAAAAATTTCAAATATTATCTTAAGTCAAAGAATCCTAACCCGGCTTTTTCTATTTTTAAGGCTTCGTTGCACACAGGGACAAGACACTCGTGCCTTCAACATATAAAGTTTGCCAGTTGCAGCATGCGCTGTGTACGACTTATGATTTTTGGAGCATGTTCAAACTAGCTAGCTATATCCTGTGCAACTCTGAGAAAAATAAAATAAAATGAAAGAAATAAAATAGTTACTTATGAACACATGCATATGATATTACATAAGCAAAGATTGTAAGCGACGGATAAAACTGAATCAATAATATCAACCTAAGTTTAGTTAATCGCAAGAGCATCTCACCTACCATTGTCATATCATTCAGGCCTAAATTTAACTCAACATTCTAGTTCTAGATGCTAGGGAATTGCTGTGATGTGACCTTTTGGACCATTTTGATGATGCTGAAACCGATGATTACCCTTAAACCAAATTTAATGCCAAGAGATTTTATCCAAGACCTAGAACTAGAAGCCTAGAATCACTTGAATCGAGATAAAGCAAGACAATTTAAGCTTTGTGGTGGCATCTACTTTGTTTACATGGAGACACTTTTTCTCCCTAAATAAGAAAAGGTTAGGCCCTGATTTATTACCCAGGGAAAGGAAGATCGTGAAGGTTCAGCTGATTAACACTTGAGAGTATGGGCATGATGCATTTAACAGAGAAGAGTGCCAGAATGTTGTGCAGCGCAAGTGGGGCTTAGAGGGATCTTTTGCCTTCAGCGTCTTGCTACAACAGTTCATTTATAAGACCCCTTTTTTTTTTGGACCACGTCATAAGACCCATTTTAAAATGTTACACTGTTTACGTGACAGAAAGAGCCCATTTCATCCTTGTGGAGAAGCTTGTTGTATGAACTTTTTTTCTGGCCCAGTGTTAAAGAAGTAAGTTCAGTTGAGCCCATCATTACCTGGCCAGTGTTTGGTGAGGGTGGGATGGGCCTTGAGCTTAATTCATCCTCCATCCAAAAGGAAAAAGAAACAAAGCAAAAAAAAAACCTAGTGACATTTCAAATTAATATATTTTGCTTGGAATAATTCATAATCCATATGAATGCAAAGTCATAATATTTGACAGAGTGAGATGGTCCAAAAAAAAATTTTTTATGAAAAAATGTTTAGGATAAAAGTACCTTGTGTCATTACAAAGCCAGTGCATATCACATGTCTCAATAGATTTTGTAGTTTAAGATCTTTACATTGACATAATAGAATCTTATTATTTGAATCAACTCATTAAACACTGCTTATATTATAAAATTAACTAATATGATATTAGTAATCAAAAAATATTTTTAATAAGTGTCCACTCTAAGATTTATATTTTAATTCTTTTTTGAGAAGTACGGCTTACTTATTATTGTACCCAACTTTGTTAGTAATTTTGTTTTTAATATAAATGAGATACTTAATTGACTTGCCCAAGTCTACCAGAAATAAAATTAATTAAGTAAAATAAAA
The DNA here is from genome assembly GCA_019955255.1 of Castanospermum australe. Lineage (NCBI taxonomy): Eukaryota > Viridiplantae > Streptophyta > Magnoliopsida > Fabales > Fabaceae > Castanospermum > Castanospermum australe. The sequence goes on along the minus strand of NSJW01000870.1, from coordinate 107,197 downwards.
TTCTACCTAAACATAGACAATAAAACTAAATCCAATAATAATATCTAATTATCAAATTGAAAACAGTTCATCACTTCATCGTAATCCTTTTCCTTTTGAATTGAACATAAACACTTATCTTCATATATGGATGACCCACAATTGATGCATAATCACATGTCAGAATCTAAGACTCACTTATATAAAATGGTGAGTAATGCTACATAGTAAAAAATAAAATAAACAGAATTTTTAACAAAAATTAACAAAAATTAAGAAAATTATTAAATAAAATTAAATAATAAAGATCACTTATTTATTTACGAGTTATCAAACATATCAAATTATTTTATAAAACATTTTAATAAAAAAAAATTAACTATATAATATTTTTCTAAACAAATAGCTTGAATGTTAGTGATAACGACCGGAATCTAACAATTTGAAAGTGAGAATCTTATTAACAACTAACATTAACCAACATAAAAAGAAAAAGACAGTGTTATCTTTTGTAATACTGCAAGTTGTATTTCAATACTTCAATTCATTATTTATTATTATTATGGTGACGTCATTCTAATGTGATAGAAGTGGCAAAAAAAAATGAACGCATAATGTTACGTGTTTTACTTTGTATTCCCCATCAGAATATAAATAGACATATTAATATTTAAAAAAAATTATAAAAGAGAAAAAATATCTCATTTGAAAATTAAGATATGCCACGAGTAGGTACGTTGAGTCAATTTTCGTTGGCACTAAATATATAGTTAGATATAGACTCACTGAGCGTGTAAATAAAAAACTTGTTTTTGATTTCATTTAGTTAGAGAAAATATTTTGACTTTTATTTATTATCTATCAACGATAGTATAAAGGGAGTTTTCTTCTTTAATTTTAAAATTTTAATTTCTTAAAAAAATATTAATAATTAATTAAACACAAATAAAAAAATTAAACTGTAATCATAATTTTTTTAAAGATAATTGTACTTTATATATCTTTTATTTTACATGCATTATTATAATTAATTTTAAATATATTTTATTTTTCATAAAAATATTTTTATTTAACTATTTGATTTATAATTATAACAAAAATTATAATTAATTAATTTATAAAATACTTATACAAGCAAAAATAAAAAAATACGAATTGAGAGACATGACAATGCTCTTTCAATATGTTAGTATATTATATTATTAAAAGAATAAAATAAGCAATTATATATGTATTTAATATAAGAATGATGTAATAAATATTTTTTCAATAAAATATATAATCAATTTTAATACATATAATGCACTAAACATGTTTCTCATATAGTTTAAAATAATTACTTTGTCAATACTATGAAAAAAATAACTGTATTGGTAATTATATAGACTCTTTGATAACAAATATCAATCCTACAGATAATTAATTAGAAAGAACTTGTGTGAAAATTAAAAGTTGATATAAAGGACTTTTCATGTTGGCTCATGTGCAGACAAACAATTGATAGTGGATTTCATCAAATGGCAGAAATAGTATCAAATTAAACAATATTTACTATATGCTTGATTTTCATAATAGTTGTTCATTCTCAATGAGTACCTCATTAATATCATATTGTCATTAAAAATTTCAAAGATATCCACAACTTGCAAATCTCAATGATTTGCCAATTATAGTTTAAGAGTTATAGCCTTGTGGACTGTAGTCCAAAAACAATAGCCCTGAAGAATATTAACAATTATGGAGAAATGAAGAGCCGCATGAATAGAGGGGGATAAATAGGTAAGAATGGAAAGCAAGAGGGAGAATACTGCCGAAAGGATGTGGCGAGTGAAATTGAATGGTTGATTTGAGAATATTCAAAAGTTACTCAACCACCAACTCAAAAAGAAAGAAAATAAGGTGATATAGCTTGAAATGAGAGATGAAAAATAAGCTGACGTGACAACTCTATGTCGTGTTAATAGTAAGAAATTGCATATTATATTTAACTAGATAAAATAACTGAGTTCATATCATTATTCATCATGTGTAGAAGACTAAACAAGTCAAATCGAGATAAACATGGGGTTAAAGAACATAATGATAAGTTTGGTGCAAAAAAAAAAATTTCATGAAATAAGAATAAAGAATAATAATGAGAATTAATAAAGTAGAATGAGAATTCTATTCTTATTTTATAATTTGGTACAATAGGATATAATATGAGATTCTACAAAAGTATGAAATCTCAGTCTTATTTTTTTTTTCAAAAATTAAATTTCATAAATTTGTATAATAAAATTCAAAAAAGAAATATCATTCTATTATTTTCATTAATAAATATAAGAATGCTCTTCAGAATTGAATGTGGAATGACATTCTTTCTTTTATACCAAACACAACATAAATAAAATATTTTTATTTTTATTTATGATCAAATTGTTGTTAAATAAAGTGAATGAAATATTAAGTTTTCTTTTCTTTGGTAATGAAATATTAAGTTTTCAAACTCAACTTATAAAGCTAAACGAAATTGACATAATATTTTAATTCATTTATTTAATACATAAATTGAGTGAAGTCAACTTCACATAATGAACAAAGAATCCGGCTGGCTCATGATAAGTTTGAATTTATATGAGCGTGATCTTTTGTGTCTATATAACTTTTTTAAATTATATGTAAACATGTCAAAATAAATAAAAAAAATGAATTTTATAAACTGAAAAAAAAAGAAATGCGTGAAGAAAACTACTTGATAAAGATTGAAGAATAGATAGAGAATTGTTTGGTTTGCTTAACTATTAAGAGTGGAGCAGTTGGGAAACTTGTTTGCAAACTGTTGACGAATGCATTACGAACATGATTAATTAGTATTTTTGAATAATAATTGAAGTGGTGACTCAACTCAAGACTCAAAAAAGGCAGGAGCAAGAGAGGTGACGGTGAAAATGGGCGACCAGGATGAATCATATCAACCACCAAAATGGACCTACCACATGCAGACAGAGTCACCACCCCAAAGCAAACGCAGCGGTAACATCATGCACAAAAATGGCCACGCGTACGATTATTACTCGATTTAAAATAAGAATATTCGGAATCTCATTTTATAAAAAGGCGTTTACTGTTATTACGTCTAAAAAGATTAAGTGTACGTAAGATGATTTAATTGAATTAAATTTTATAAGAGTATGTCTGATTTTATATAAAAAAGATTAAGAAAGATGAGATATTAATTATAAAACTTCTTACTAAATTATTCTTATTTAATTTATAATAATTAATTACTTCACACTACTATTTCACACTTATATTATATTTAATGTTATTAGTGTGTTAATTTTGAACGAAGTTAATTTTATAAATTTAGTTTTAATTAAAAGTATATTTTAATAAAATATATTTTAATAAAGTATATTTAAAAAAATTATATTCAAATAGTCATTTTAAATTATATTTAATAAATAATGTAAATATTAAAATAAATAAAATAAAAATAAACAACAGAGTATTTAAACCTTCAAAATCTCATTTGGACAGTGCAAAATGCACACTCACACAAAGACACACTTAATCGTGCATGGATCAAGAATTCAAGATTACTGCACCACCCCCGTGAAATGGATCAAATTATCTTGAAATATATGTTTTGGTAATAATTTGATATATAACTAAATTCATAGCTTTGTTTTTATTCTGTAATTGAATTATAATTTAAAAACAAGGCAGAACTAAAAGGCAAAATATAACTAAACTAAAAGTGAATTTTTAATTTAATTGTGTATAAAAATAATCAAAATATATGTTTAAAATAATTTAGTTAGTTAATTACAAGCAACATTTCTTTGATGCCTTATGCTCTGCCATGCTTCGTTTTGGTTCTTTTTTCACTCTCACTCCTTCCTCTCTTACAATTTGATTGATTTATATCATCTTAAAACTTTTTTTTTTTTATAATGATGCCTTACATGAAATGGTATAAATAAAGAGTAATACAGGTAAAGTTCTCTTAAAATAAAAATTTTAATATTTGAATATTTAATATTATAAATAAAGTTTATCCAGACACAATTCACTTTTATTATGTTAAGTGAATAAGTTCACTTATGTAGTTTGCTTATATTTTTTATAATAATATTTGGGAGTGAAAAGGAGAAAGAATAAAAAAGAAAATAATAGAAAAAAGAAGAGATCAAATAATAAGTTTTATATTCTTTATTAAATATTTAAAATCCTTTACAATTTTCAAATAAAACTTTAAAATGTTTGAATAAGGCAAATTTTTGTATGATTATGATTACATAATAATATCAAATTTTTTCCTATATTTTTAAAATGCTCAACCTAGAAAAATAGATATTCAAAATCTTCCCTTTTATCTAAGAGTCGTAATTTAAGTGTCACTAAATTTTTTTCAAAACCTTTTAAACGTGAGAACCGATATTGAATTCCACTCATGTCTCCACTTTCTTTTTCCCCACACTAAGTCTTTAACCTTCTTTGTAACCAAAAAAAAAAAAATCTCTCATTGCTTTAATGCATAATCTATTATATATATTACAATAAACATTTCTAAAACATTTTAGTCCTATTTAGATAAACTTATGAAATCAAGTTTTGAGATTCTTATAAGCTATTTTAAATTTATTTTTATAAGTTAGAAATAAAAATTTATAAAAATAAATCTTTACGAAAAAAAGCTCAGATAGTAGTTATTTTTATAATTAATTTTTACTAAATAAACTTTAATAAATTAAAAATATTTTATTTTATTATCAAGTACTTGACTTTTAAGAATAAATTATATTTCAATTAAATTTTTTTAATAATTTTTTAATTTATAATTAGAGAGTAATGTAAAATTTTTATATTAATAATATGTCAAAATTAAATTATAATATCGTCTGAATAAATATTAAATTAAAAACACGTATAAACTATAAAAATATGTTTTAACGTTGGTATTATCATTATTTTCCTCGCCGTTCCTTTTTACTTGTTTGCATTTTGGTGTTTTTGTGAGCGGCCATTCATTCCTCCGCTGCTGTGAGGCTGCAAGCGCAGTAAGAACACACTCCCAACCCCAAATATTCGGTCTAACGTCGCATGGGTTGCTCTCTTTCTCTCCCATGGAGCTCCAAACCCTAATCATCACACCTTCAAACCTTCTCTCTATCTTCCGCCGCTGGTATCTTTTTCCACTCTTCTTCATTTCTACTTTCTTTTTCTTTTTGTCTGCATAATTCTCTTTCCACTTCTCTCTCCCTTGTCTTCATCGCTGCCTTCTTTATTGCTTTCTGTATTCTATAAATTTCGCAACTTTTGCCAGTTTTTGAAGTTGGGGACTTTTTTTTTTTTGAATTTTTTTTGTTTGGTTTGGGTTTTCAGTCCTTGTGACTATTTTTATTACTAGTTATTGCTTCTTGTAATATGCTTTGAATGATTTTTTTTATTCATTTTCCGTTTTCGTTTTGAGAGGGTGGACTGTGATTGTTTTCAGTTGAGCGTGTGTTGTGGGTGATATGGATTTGGGTTGATGATTCTGGGTCGCTAGAATAGATTGCTCTGTTTAAGGAAGCGATGACCTTTTTGATTTTTTTTTTCGTTGACCAAGTGCTTTTGGTCTTATAGATGATTGGTTCCAGTGTGTGGTACTGGTATGGTAATTATTTGAACTTTTCACAATAACGGCGCGGATAAGGATTCATATCCTTTCTGTTTCTAGCATGCAAAGTTGAATTCTGAATTATTGCTTTCATATCTTTTGTACGTTTTTGTATTTTCTGTTCGATGTTAATCTAACGTAGAACACTTGAAGTTCGTGTAGAGAATGGAACTAGTTGTTCTGTAATCAATCCTGCAAGCTGTTACTGCATTTGGTTAAATTTTGGTCGCATAACCATTTCGAACATGCTCTTCCTTCAAGCTGTGTACTGTTTATTTATAATTAATAAATGGTACAGTTTGTTAAATGATAGTATGATCAACATCTCCTTTCATTGCCACTTGAGTAATGGCTCAGGTAGTAACCTGACTCTCCACAATAGGTGGGAAACCAGGTTCAAATTCCCCCTCCCTTAGTTGGCAAATTCTAACTCCTTAAAGACAAAAGAAAAGTGTCCTTTTATCTCTTTTGACAGAAGACATTGTATTTTTTTTGGCTACTTTACTGAAATGAAACCAAAGGAAGTGATGACTAGAAAACATTTGGCTGCTGCATATTTTGCAAATAAATTTTTCTGGCAATGAAAGCATTATGTGCTGTATTTGTTTTGCATATTAATTTAAGTGTGAAGTGATCAAAGTTCTTACTTGTGTTTCTGGTTCAAATAGGGGATTATTACACCCAGCCAAAACATTCAATTGTTTTGTGGTTCTGTCATGCACCTTCTTTTGCCTCGCTGCTGCTTATGGATTGTGCTCTATGAATGGGATGCAAAATCCATCAGGATATGATGCTTGTGCGTCTTTTGGGCAAAGTTACAATTTGGGTTTTTCAGACAACATTGTTAGTGACACTAGTTCAGGCTATGGATCTTCAACTACTCACAAAAGTTTTGAAAGTGTGTGTCCAAATACTCATTCATTCTGCTTCCCTTCAACATTATCTGGATTTTATCATAAAGAGAAAAGTCTGAAAGCAGGTTCTCTAGGAGATTCTGGCAGTCAGTATGATGGTCCATTTTGTGCAGAGTCAGCTCAAGATAGCAGGCAGGCTAGTAACAAAAGCAGGTCATCTGACTATGGTATGTTTAAGTTACTTAATGGTGGGGTTGTTTCTTGTTCTTTGAACTCCAGAGAAGGAGTTAATGACGTACCATCTCTTCAAACTGAGGGTGGCTGTAAAGACGATATTTCTTTCTGTGGAGGCTCTTTACTTACGCAGAAGACAACACGTTTTTGGTCAAAGAACTCTGAGATGTCCAAATCAAGTTCCTTTGATGGTTCCTTCACACCCAATGTGAGGATTGGCCCTACTGTGCTGGACTGGGGACAAAAATATTTGTATTCTCCTTCAGTTGCTTTCTTAACTGTGGCAAATACATGCAATGATAGCAAATTACACCTCTATGAGCCATTCAGCTTCGACTTACAGTTCTACCCTTGTAACTTTAGTGAGGTTTCACTAGGACCTGGTGAATCAGCTTTAATTTGTTTTGTTTTCTTCCCTAGATATCTGGGCTTGTCATCGGCTCACCTGATTTTGCAGACAAGTTCTGGTGGATTCATAGTAGAGGCTAAAGGATATGCTAGCGAATCTCCATTTGGAATTCAGCCCTTATTAGGTACGGAAATTTCTCCTGGTGGAAGGTTGAACAAGAATTTTTCATTGTTCAATCCCTTTGACGAAACCCTTTATGTGGAGGAAATAACTGCTTGGATATCAGTTTCTTTGGGGCATAATTCTGTTGAAACTGAAGCAATTTGTAGTATAAATAATTTTCAGGTTTTTGATGATCTTCTCTTCCCAACTATTAAGGATCGGTTGGTTGTGAAGAGTAGCCAAATTGGTTCACCAGTAGTATCAGTCAGGGCCCGTAGGAACTGGGAGATTAGTCCACATAGCTCTGAAACTCTCATGGACATAGATATTACAGTTGGATTTGAGGAGAAAATTTTCGGTGCATTTTGTTTGCATTTATTGAGGTCCTCACAAGACAAGTCTGATACTATTATGGTTCCTATTGAAGCTGAAGTGGATAGTCATTCTGGCTATGACACTGTTGGTATATCTGTTTCAGCAACTCTAGAGGTTCTAGCAGCATGTGATGGTGGAGAAACTCTTATTACTATCTCTCTAAGAAATGATGCCCCTTATGTTTTAAGTTTTGTTAGAGTCATAGAAGTTGCTGACATTGAGCTTTTCCATATCAAGTACATGGATGGCTTACTGCTTTTTCCCAGTACTGTTACGCAAGTTGGCATTATTTATTGTAGTCACCTGCGCATTGATCTACATGACTTACCACCTAAAGTGTCCAACTTGCAAGAGAACTGCAAACTGGTTATTCTTACAAATGATTCAACTAGTTCCCATATTGACATTCCATGTGAAGACATACTATATATTTGCTTTGAACATCGAAGGCTTTCATCTGTTGGAGTAGACGACAAGCCTAAACTCATCAAATCTGGCAATATGAAGGCACGGTATGTGGGCAGAAGTATGCACTTCTCACCAAATGTCAAGGTATGCAGATCTAGCTCCCCTGTCCATGTTTTATTTTAACACAATTGTTGATGAATTGTTTTCAATTTTGTAATTCAAAATTTAGTGTACTGAGTTTCATGAATACTTTTCTTTTTTTTTTTTTAAATAATAGGCTGTTTCCACTGAATCTAGTAGTATATTTTGTAAGTGCCTTGGAAGTTGGAAGTATGTTCCTATGATGCATGAAATGTATAGTTGGTCCATTGGGATATTTTTGCATTGAATATTAAACTTGACAATTATTGTCAGCTCTTGCTTACCGTTTATTTATTGTTGCACATGAATTATGTGTCAGCAGCATACAATTGAATGTCAGCTATGTTTAAATTCTGCTTTAACACAATAACTCTCTAAGTTATTGATTTGAAGAATCCTAAGTCTGATTGTTTTCAAGATCTATGGACCCAATCCTTGAGAGCTGAGAGTTTGACAGGTTTGAGACAATAAACAGCTTGGGTGCTCTAGGACAAAGGTGTTAAGCAATTTCAATAGAATCATTTACTTTTCAGGCAAGGAAAACAAGTGATAAAATGAACAGGCTGGAAGCTTGGATAAACTAGTAGAATATGCAGCAATTGTTCTATGGAACCATGTCTGGATCTACTCCCATATGGGTATGCATAGTGCTTTCTGTAACATCGTCTGAATTTTTTTCTAACCCCCTGCTTCTTTGCTCCTCTTTTTTTCTTTCTTGCTCTCATTTTCTTCTGTATAACAGTTCCCTTGCTACTCCTACTGCCCAGTCCTACAAGTATTATATGATTTTTTATAGAGGGTAGGAATCCTTATTTTGCAATTATTTTAAACAACAGGGAACTTCCATGATAATAATCTTTCCTTCATTGGTCATTTGTCTTTCTGCAAATTGTTGATGTGTGTAACATGGTCATTATGCATAGCAAAGGAATTCACTTAATATAATATTGGCAAAAAATTTACTTCTTTTGCCTTAAATTATTTATATTATTATTTATCCTTGTATTTCTGATAATCATTTCAACCAAAAGTTTCTGCTACTTGTATGTGCAGGTTATGGAGACAGCAGGTGTAGATGAATTAGTTCTTGGAAACTGGGTGTCTCAAGGAACCACTGGTGGCATGTCTGTGCTTGAAGACCGTGAGGTGCTATTCCCGATGATTCAAGTTGGAAGTTATGTTTCTAGGTGGATCACTGTAAAGAATCCTAGCCAACATCCAGTTATGATGCAGCTTATCTTAAACTCAGGAGAAATAATTGATGAATGCAGGGGTCCAAATGATTTATTTGACCCCTCTTCATATGGTAATTTGGTTCTAGATGAAGCTACTACTCCAACAAAGTACGGTTTTTCTCAGTACCAGAGAGTGCAGTGACAGAGGCTTATGTGAACCCTTTTGATTATGTAACTTTAGGGCCAATAATTTTTTATCCATCCAATCGATGTGGGTGGAGTGGTTCAGCATTGATAAGAAACAATCTTTCAGGTGTTGAATGGATACCTTTAAGGGGATTTGGAGGGTTGCTTTCCCTAGTTCTGCTTGAGAGGTATGAGCATGTTCAAACTGTAGAATTTGATCTTAAAATGTCCAAGCCCCACAATTTCTCTCTTCCATATGCCTTACTTCACATGAAAGAGACGACTTCTGCCTGTTCACAGCCTTTAGTGAAAGAACTATATGCCAAGAACACAGGAGACTTGCCATTGGAGGTGACAAGAATCAGAGTTTCTGGGAGAGAATGTGGGTCGGGTGGTTTTAAGATTCATACTTGTAGAGGTTTTGCACTTGAACCTGGGGAGTCAACTAAGCTTCTGATATCTTACCAAACAGATTTTTCTGCTGCTGTGGTGCACGGAGATCTTGAGCTTGCTTTGGCTACTGGTATTTTTCTTATACCCATGAAGGCAAGTTTCCCTTATGATGTGCTAAGTAACTGTATGAAATCCATGTTTTGGATGCGAGTGAAAAATCCTTTCTTGGATTCCTTCTTGTTGCATCCTTAATTTTCCTGGTATTTTGTTTCATATTTCCTCAAACCATTGCATTGGGCTCCATGGATTACCCGTGCAAGAGTGATGGTAACTCCATCCACACAACCATAAAAAGTGCTGGGAAAACCTCTCTACTACCTCATAACCTGAGAAAGAGTAAGTTATCTATGTCTGGTAAGATGAAGCATCTGTTTTGCTCTGTTGGTAAAGACACACAACCTCAACAATGCAGGCCTCTTGTGGCAGATATTGTTATGGTCAAGGCGAACCCTCTGAACAGGGAATATCTCAACATTTGATGCAGACTTCAGAAAACCATAAACGGATTAGTCACTTGCCGGATACTCCAAATGAAAAAAAATTGTCATCCACAGCAGTTCAGAGCTCTGATACAATGAAAGCATCCCAACTGGGTAATCTCATGGTCAAAACTGGAAAAGAAAGGGGGAGAAGAAGGAAGAGGAAGAGTCTTGGTGCAAAATTAACAACATTGTCTGAAGTTTCAAGTAGTCAAAGTGGAAATTCTACACCCTCATCTCCCTTATCCCCGGTTGCCTCTGCAACACCTAAATCTAACCGGCCATTGTCTCCTGATGTGGAGCAACCCCTTCAGGCTCATGGTTTAATTACTCAGGTGGCTGCCCAATATTCTGACAACTGCCAAGCTTCTGCCTCTGCTGCTAAGGCAAATGTATTGGAGCCTGGGGTTCCTGTGGAGTACTCCAGTTATGATCTGTCTTCTCCTCGAGTGCCACATTCAGCTTCAAGAAGTGCTGCTAGTATACCTGTCAGGATTCCTTCTGTTACTTCTCCCTTGCATGGCGGACCTTCTCCTTCCACCTTGGTGTCAACATCTACTGTTACCTTACATGCTCGTGCTCCTGGATCAAAACTTCAGAACCAAAAAGCTGCTCAAACACAGAAGGCCGGACTTGCAGATGAGTATAAATATGATATTTGGGGGGCCCATTTTTCTGGATTTCATCTATTAGTTCCAAAAAATGTTACTTCCATGAAGTCCAGTCCTGCAGAAAAGAATTTTGACAGTTTCTTTGTAAGGGGCCCACTAACCCTAATGACAAATTCTCAAGAAGGCTAATAAGTTAAAAAACCAAAATTCCGTATCGTTTTTCTTGCGACCACTGAGCCTCTATTAGCTTGCTGAAAAAAGAAAAGAAAAGTAAAAAAAGAAAAATATAGGTCTCTATAGAGTCCGCACTGCCACACTCAATCATTATCAGCGAGTTTAATTTTGATCCTCGGGCAGAGTAAAGAATTTTTATCTGAATGTTTGGACAGAATTAGCTAGAGATATAGAAATGTTATAATTTTGGGCAGAAAAGGAAAAGAAATAGCAAAAAACCAACAAGGTGGTGTGTTTGGGTTAGACTGCGTGTTCAGCTCATCTTGAGTATATTAAGGTCCTTGGGTTAGACTGCGTGTTCAGCTCATCTTGAGTATATTAAGGTCCTTGTCATATTAGCTCACTCAGGCTCAGGAGCTTAATGACCCCAAAAAACAAGACTCAGGAGGTTAGTTTGTGTAAAAGTTTAGGTATCAGTAATTTAAGTTATCTATACATACACACACACTGGCAGACCATAGACGTGAGAGAAGTCCCGTGTTAATTTTAATGCTAGTAATTCATATTTGTATACAAATGACTCCGGCTCTTTGTTGCAGATGTATATAATACCCTCGGATTCGTACAGCTTGTAGGCCTTTCAACTCTTTGGATTCGATTAGTGTGATGACAGTGGGTTTGGTCTCATATGGACCCATTGAGGGTACGGTATTTTTTGGCTTGCCACTGACGCTCTCAATCGGTCTACGGGGTTGGAAAGAATTTAAACCAAACGGATCCATAGGCGTTTTCTTTTCGTTTTAGTCGAGGTGCTGGGTAGGGCTTGTATAGCTCGTTGCTGGGCCTTTCTGTTTTGCGAGTCTTCTTTTGCATTACACTTTTTCCTCATTTGATTTCTTATCTTATCTATAGACCAATGGGGAAAGTTGACCCCCCCAAAAAAAAGCATAGGGGAAATAGTTAAAAAAATTTGCCTTCTTATGTTATCAAAGACCTCCCAAAAATGTTCTATTCTTATTGCTGACCCAAAAAGAGGGTGGTTATCTTAAAGGTAATATTCTGAGAGGGGACCTAAGAAACTTTCACTACTAAATTTCATGTTAATGGTGTTCTGCACTCCCATTGTCCTTTTTGCAGGCTAATGAGGCCTGCTTTGGGTAGGAGCTAGCTTATAGGGGGGAAAAAAGGTTTAGTAAAAGAAGACATTATTATTTGCCAATACACGTTGGCTGTGAATTTTTTTTTTTTTAGGAAAGCTATAAATAATTAAATAGATTAATTTTTTTGGTAAAAAAAATAAGAAAAAGTTTTTATTTCTTTTAGACCACGAGTGTAACAATAAAAGTCTTCTTCTCAAGTGATCACTCCAAAATTTAAACTTAATCTGTGTTTTTAAAATCGCCATGCATGACCAACCACTTGTGGGTTGAATACATTAAAATTCAAATGCTGTAACTTCTGACAATAATACATTGGCTGGCTTAGGAGTTAGGACTCTGCAAGCAATAACTCTCTCGTTAAACATGAACAAGTGGAGGACAGATGAAGATAGAGACTGTCAAAGCATGCAGGTTGATGGAGACGCCAGAGGAACGAGCATACACTCAAGTTCACGGTGAGCCGACAGGAGCGGAAAGCCATAGCCAGACAATCTCTCGTGACCCAAACTTCGTAAATTTTGGGACCATTTTCCCTTCACAATTGGCAGCGTCTAAGTTGTCATGCATGGCCCTCATGCAGAAGGGAGACGTTGACCCTGCCAGCAGCCAAACAGCTATGTCCAAAGTTCGCAATCTTGTACTCTTGTATTCACAGGTTAACGTCTTTGTTGTTGGTAAGCACAGACACTAGTAACTTCCATCTCAGATGCAAACTTCTATATGGCTAAGGATGTAACTGTATCACTAGTTTTATTAGACTTTTAGTTTAACGGCTAAAGCATTGCATAGTTGGCTGTCTAGACAAGAAGAAAGTTGCCACTCGGTTAGTCTATTCAGTTGGTCCTGGCAGCAGTTGGATCACTTTACCTAGATGTGGTCCAAATTCCCTGTTAATCTTTCACAGTCACAGCATACAAAGACTACGACCGGTGCTTTCATTAATGGACTAATAACAATCGATATTCAGTCATATAATTCTAACACAATTCTTAGGTTTATAACAAAAAGTTTAATTTTGATTTATTATTATTATAAAAGTTTTACAGTAAATCAAAATTAAATTCTTACAAGTATATATGCACTTAGAATTTTACTAGTGTCTTTATTTGAGTTCATGTGACCCCTATAATTTTCTCTCTTTTTTGTATTGTTTTATTTTCCCCTCTTTTAAAACATTTAAGCTCTTCTAAAATGAAGCTTTGATAGTTAACTTGGCCCCTCATTTACTAAACAAGATTATAGGTTGAATTCGGGCTCAGAATTCACTCCATAAAAGTGAAAAGCTAACTTTGGGTAAAGTTATTGAGCAGAGCTGTGGCCAATGCCGCACAAAAGCTGGCATCTCTGTGACACAAAAGAGTATGGTTCTAGGCCTTGTTTTTTTTTTTTTTCAGCTCTCATTATTGCGTTTCCAATGGTTGAGCAGATCAAGCCACGTTGAAATGCTGTCCTCGTAACTTGATCTTGGGATCGTGCACAAAGATTAAGATAACAATTCCTGTCGGGAAACATCTAGCGAAAGGCTGAAAGCCCATCACAAATCGAAGCAAAGACAAGATTCCCACAACTGCATATGTCTATGATCAATACTTTGGCATGGGATTCAACGATTTCGACACAACTATGTGAAGTAGGCGATGATCCAAGAAGAAGTATCTGTCTCGGTGGGCATCGAAAGTTTCAGAACATTGAAATGTGATATCTCCCATGGATTGATGCTACTACATGATGTTATTCATCTCAAAAAAATTAAAGCATATATTGTTTTCAAGTGATGTGATTGAGAATAGAAAGTTTGAGATATTTTAACCGAAATACACGAGTAACCTCAGAGTGACAACCCAAAAGTAGTGTAAATCTAAGAAATGAGTGGAGGTTATTAAATGAATGAAACTTTATTATTATTATATTTTTTGACGTTTGCATGTGGCTGCTTTTGCCCTTTTCACGAATCGCAACAAATTAACTTCTCGTTGTTCCACTTTATGCTTTTGGATCAGCTTACGGCCTCGTTGCTGATTAGTCACCAGTCACAGCTCAAATGAGCCCAGAATTTTGTGGTGGGTCACTTTGCCCACCCTCTATCTATACATGGGATGGGACCATGCATCCCCGCAAACACAAATCTAGTGATTTTGTTAATCCTTCCCTGAATCATTGTAGTTTATCTATGTTGGGTGTATGCGGCTTGCATTTTATTCACAGTTTAATTTTTATGGCGTAAACTTTTTACGTACTATTGAATAATTATGTCTTGTCACATGATTAAAAAAATCTAATTTTTTAAATAAATATTTATCATAATGTAAAAAAATTTTACATGAATGTATCAAAATTAAAAAGATTAAATCACAACAGAGATGATTAAAAGTGTATCTTGTTGTCATTGAATTTCGATATCTCCTTTTATTTATTAACATGAGAGCAAAATCATACGTTATGATAAAAAAAAGGACACAACTTTTACTATAATTGTATCGAGTGACATTAGTTTTATATAAAAACTGTTTTAGCATATTACTCTCACAACATGATTTCCTCTCATGTTAGAGAATAAAAAGAGAGAACTCAGAGTTCTTCATTTTATTTAAACTTTTTTTTGAACCATTTAGTTTATTCAAACTCCTTTTATACAGATGCAAAAGAATTGCCTTTTATTTTTAAGGTATATGCAAAAGAATGGTTATTCAAACTTGCTAGTGTTAAAAAATTAGGTGCATATGTAACCAAAAAAAAAAAGGTGTATAAAGGTTAAGGCTGGGAGTCAGTGAAACACAAAAAAGACAATATTCGTCGTTTGTCATAAAGATATAATTTTGTTTGCAAAATATGTCTGAATCAAGACCAAATTACTTTTTGTTTGTCTATTTTCTCTCTTTCTTACTCTTTAATTTGTTAATTTCACTGTTCCCGTCATAAGAACCTCTTGGTTCTTTGAAGTCGTTTTCTCCATCCTTTTGTTTTGATACAATACATGAAAATGATACCCTCTATAAAAATTCCACTGGATAGGCTTAGCCTTAGAATCCTCTTCATCTTAGCATGTCATGAATCACTTTACTATGCAAACTGAAAGAATCAAAGGCCTGCTTCTGATATCTCAGCTTGATCCACTCATTTTAGCTACGCTATCCTCGACCTCAATTAATGTGGATGGCTCGACCATTATGTCCTGGTCCCGGAGCTAATTGGCGACCCTCTTTGTTGACCTCTATGACTCTATCTGATCCTCAATGTTTATTTGTACGGCCATAGTCGATACACAATTGAAATTTTAGATTCTTTTTGTATATTATATAAGTAATAGATATAGTATAGTATAATTAATACTATTTATCTTTATAAAATATTTAAATAAGGTATTGGATATCCGTTAAAATAATTTTATTTAACTTTGATCATATAACAGATAGAGATTAAATTATTTTATCTTATACAATCAAAGTTAGATAAAATTATTTTAACTAGATAAATTACTATTCAGTATCTTATTCAAATGTGAATAGTCTTAATTATATTATACTATCTGTTCATTATAGAATGTATCAAATGGGACTTTAGCAACAAAATAAAAACCATAATTTTCTTGTGTTTTATATTGGTTTATGTTATCTAAAATTTAGTTTAGTGATTAAAGATATGTTTTTTATGTTTTAACTACTCAAATTCAAATCTTGAACTAGTTCCTAATATTTTTTTAAGCCATCATGTCAATACAGGGATGCAACTTTTAAAATTGTCTGAAAAGAAACTTGATTTCAATTCACGTGAAAACTTGCCTGGGGATATATTTACCGTAAAATAAATGGTTTACATTAGAATGGATGTGAACGCTGAACAAGTTGCTTGCCAAAAGGGCAAGGGATACAAAATGATTTCAGTGGCGTGACGCAGGGCTACAAATTTCATTTTCGCTGGTCAGATTATGAATATGAGGATTGGATGTTCCCCATGGTACAGATACATCCATGTACTAATAAATAATATTCCCCACGTACTTATAATTTTTGGGACAGTGGGACTGGCAACCTTCCACCATTTCAAGCTTTGACAGTACCCTTCCACCCTCTTCCTCTTGTTTGTGTTTTTTCCTCCTGAAAATTTCGAGTGAATAGATTACTCAAATCTTCCAAGTCAAGTAATATGCTTTTCATAAAATTTTATTGATTGCATTAATTGATGTAAGAATAATACTAATAAAAGATCACATTAATTAGTACATTATTTATTAAAGCTTCATCCATTCCTCTCTTCTTCTGCTTTCCTACGTCTAAATCGAACATTAGCTTGGAAAATTAACAATGTGTTAATTGTCTGCATATTTTTATTACACTTTCTTTGTGATTATTATGAGAAGATCCATTATATGAGTAGCTGAAATAACCCTGGGGCTATAAACTCCTTTCCACCCGACAAAAAGGGTAGCACAAATGATGTTCCATGAGTTGGTAGAGCACACAGTTACATGTGTGTCTGTGTGTCTGGGTAAGTATGATAATGAGACACGAGAAAGAGAGAATACAGCTTGGGACTTGGGGGGTGGATTCCTCTGCGCTGTTTAATTTAAAGCAGTTTCCTTAAAATGGGTGTGAGGGGAATTGAAGGCGTTTGAACCACGCATATATAGAGTAGAGTGAGAAGAGTAGAGTCATTTACAAATTACAAGAAATGCATGCTCACGCCACGTGCCTTTGCTATTTGCTACTACTAATAGAATATGTAATACTAATATCATTAAATCCATGCACCTAACCTATATGTTCTTTGGTGTTTGTCATATTATAGTTGTTTTCTGGCCATATTATATGTGTTATTTATCACAGAACTTTGTCTCTAATGCATTGGGAATGTCTCGCCGGGCCCCACCTTTGACCTACCTTTCCATTGAATATATTGTGGATGTATACTTTCTTTCTTCTCTTAGTCTTCTTCTTCTTCTTTTTTTTTTAAAATTGGACATGATATATTAATTATTTTGTAGTGTAAGCAATAGTTGCAATTCTTTCTTTCCCCTCCATTAGTCATCTAAGTGCATTTAAGTTCAAACCAGATATTGGTTGTGCCTGTGCAATAATTCTCATGTGAACAATCTTTATAGTTTGAAGATCTGAATGATAAAGATATGTGAAAAGGAATTTTACCACTTGATATATATTTATATATAGGAAAGTTATTAATAGGTGTTTGTTGTTTTTTAAATTTTTTAATTAATCACTCTTTATATAGAATAATTGCAATAAAAATATAATTATTATGTCGTAATCGTAGTAGTTTAGTTAAAAATTTAAATAACAAAATAATCACTACTCATAATAAAATAATTATACTCTTTGTTGTGGTTGTTCTGTTATGAGATATGATTATTTAGATGACAATTTTCAAAAAAGTAATACATTGTCAATAACCAAACTAAAATATGATACCATTGTTATTACCAGGACAATAATATTCTCTTTATATTTTCTTAGATATGCATTCACTCGTAATTCAGGATCATATATATGATCTTATGCATATAAACGTTTTCTTTTAATAATTATGAATCTTACGTATTAATTAATTAATTGACCAGCCTGCTAATATAAATTTAAAGGTACAGGAGTTGGTGAGAACAGTGATGAAGAGCTTATAAAGGTTTCTAATGGAGGAAAAATTTTAGGCATTCTGTCATTTGGTTGTTGTTTTCTCTCCACCATTCTTGGAAGCAGTCTATGTCATTGGATTTTTTTTTTTTTGATAATGACATTGGTATCTTTTTTTAAAAAAAAAATTTTCTCTTCAATTTGTGTCATTCTTAGTCATTATTATTTGGTGAAATTACAAAAAATTCTCTTTAACTATATGTCAAGTATAGAAATTCCTCTTGTGCTTTATTTTTAATTCTTTTTTGGTTCTTTTCTCTTTTTCCAATTTTGTTTTCTGGTTGTGACAAGAAACATTTCCAGAAGCAAGACACATTTTCAGGAAGATAAAATATTGTAGTTAGTTCATAATATTAATATTAATAATATTAACTGAGAACAGTATTAATCAATTTTAAAGATAAAATATTGAAGCATCTAAGCAGATTACTGAACACAATGCTTGCTTCTGAATCTTAATATCTTATGTCTCCAATCCGAGGATGCCTTCAGCAACTACTTGCATTGGCGAATAAGATATTAAGATAAACAGCAATGCTATTTGTTACGGAAAAAATATTGATATAAAACATTTAAACTTTAAAGAAAGTTGTGACAGAAATTAAGTCCATTTCTCATTTAATAATTTAACGAATTTAAAAAAAAATAACTCATAATTTAAAACTGTTTTAGTCATTCGCGAGTCTTCTACGAAAATGTTTTCATATTAAGAACTGCAAATTCTTTTCTCTCTCATCAAAGTGAAAAGATAATGTTTAGATTTATTATATTTTCTTTTTAAATTAATTGACACATTCCTCTTTTTGTTTTTTAGGCTCAAACCGCTATGGAATGTGGACTGATAATAAAGAATTTAGAAAAATTATAAGAGGTCTTTGGCTCAATAATTTTGAGGATTATACCCATATATTGTTTGGAATGACCAATACGTCCAATATGACCTCCTAAAAAAGTAATAATTCATGTTTTAATAAAGTTAACTCTTAAAAAGAACTTGCCCTCTTCTTTTTTTAATAATTATACTAAATATAAGAATACTTTTAATAACATATAGAAGTACAAACAAAATTACTATTTCACGTTATATTATTTAACATCCTAAAATTTAATATATGTAATTTAAAAATATATATATTTATCTTGATAATATCAAAAATAACTAACTACAAGCTATTAATTCATAATATTTTTTTATGATAAACTTTTATAAATCTATGTACCTTTTTTTCTTAAAAAAAAGTTTAAGAGAAGGAGATGTTATTTCATTTTAAAATTAGGACATATTATAAATTTTAATAAAAACTTATAATAATATTTATATATTACAACATTTAAGAATATACAGTTTAATTTTATTAATTGAACTAACTTTGTTGACAATTCTATGTATTAATATATTCATTGATGTAACCTTAAAGTATACTTTACGTTAATATATTATTAAATTATTTACTTCTTTAAACAGATAAGAAAAAAAAATTAAAAAAGAAACAATACACGGCACTTGCGCTAGGGAAAGTTGGACATTGGTTTGGCTCATAACTCATTATTAAATAGCACGTTGGCTTGCTTACTTCAAAAGGCATATTAGTTAATGCTCTTTTGAATAAGCTATCAAGCAGATCTTGGATATCAATAAGGAAAAGGAAAAGGAAAAGCATGTATCAACTTCATTAATGATCTGCTTATGATTAATTAATGTGGACTCTTTTGTGAATAAATTATTCATTATTATTATTATTTATCTTGATGGTATTGGTCCCTATAGCTTTTAGTGTCTACACATTGGCTGGTACTACTCGAGGACACTACCTTTCATAAGTTTGGTTGTTATCACATGCCCTGACAAAGTCCACTCAATTCTAGCTTCGTTCACTTGTTGCTCCCTTTACTTCTTTTTAATTATTGTTTTCATTTCACAAAGATAAAGTGAAAGTGGGGGAATTTTCATCTTTCAGTAAGAAGGTGAAAAACGGAAAGCTCAAAAATTGAAATCTAGAAGAGCCAGAAGTCCTTGGGGTGGCTAAACGTGTTTAGATACTTGACAATGGTAAATCATAAATGGGATTGTTTCACTGCGTTTGCTTGGATGTGGAATTATACTAGCTAAGTGACCTGTTTGGATGTACTAAAAGTTGTTTATTTATTTATTTGCTTGCTTTAATTGTATATATATCAATGAATGTATATAAGAAATAGTGAAGAATATATCTTAGTGAAAATCACTTGGGACATGGTTTTTCTCTTTGTCAGCGTGGCCTTTTGCCCTTCTCTCTTTGTATTGTATCCCTTTCTTTTTTCTTTTTGACATGGTATTGTATCCCTTTCTGAATTCATGGGGAAAAGAATATATATACAACTAGTAACTAGATTAATAAGCATTCACATTTTACCAAACGATTTAAATAACTAGTTCAATGAAGTAGTGCTGAATATAAAGAAAACAAGAAAGTGGAGAAGGGTACACTATTATTGATATTTAGAAATTATCACTGCCACTCATCAGTGGGGAATGTGGGAGAGAAATAGAATGCATTGAAATACAAAGAAAGGAGAACTTGGCAAAACAGAGGAAGACGAGAGAGAGAGAATAAGAGGGTGGGGGGTGGGACGCACGTTAATTCATTATGAAAGCAGGTTGTCACACTCACTTTAACAATCCATACTCACTCCAGGCCAAAGGCAAAAAGTGCACACACACACACATCCACATCCCTCTCTCCTTTCCCCAGCTACCTCTCTCTCTTTCTATACCAGAAATAACTCACTAAAAGAAATTGTTATAACAATACTCATTCGAGTTATGAAACTTCTTTAATAATAAGATAATATATAATTAAAATAATAATATAAAATAATTTTATATTGATAATGATTTAAAATTAAATTATAAGTAGTATGTGTTTGAATTAAATTTTAGTTTACAAATTTAATTTTACAAATTTTATTTGGGTTACAAGTGAGTTTGAATGAATTAACTTATATTTAAAAAAAATTATGTTTAATGTAAAAGCAATAAGAAAAATGTTATATAATTAAAATTTTTTTGTTAAAATTTTTAACAGAATGATTTAACATATTTGTTCACTCTTAAAATAAATGAGTGATCCCTATCATTTTATTCGATTCAATAATAACACTTAATTCTAATTGATTTTTATCAAAAACTCTAACTATTTTTTATGACTGTATAAAATTACTCAAACAAAAAATAATTTCAAACAAACAGATTTTTAAAATTAAACTTACTTTTAGAAAATAATATAAATGCATAAAATAACAAAAATTTGTTTAAGCCACAGCAATAATAAAGAAAACCGATGAAAGGCTGAAGCAAAAGAATATAATATATAATAATAATAAGATAACAGAGTAGTGAGTAGTGAGTACACTCCCCCGTCCCTCTCCCATGTCTGCCGAGTGTCAACCTTATTTATTTGATATGCTTGTGATATGAGGACAGTAGCAGAAAAATATGATCAACTATTTCAGTTCAAGTTTGGTTTTACTATCGTTATTTTCATATCAGCTAGGTACTTAGAACAAGTGGAACGCTTTTCTGGGACGAGGCTGTGGTAAGCTTGGAACCTCGTCGTTTTCCTTCTTCGTCTGCTGCGGTGGGCATTTGTTACTTTCTTTCACTCTGTTCGAGATTCGCAATATATATATAAAATAGAGACCTTTTTGGCAGAAGCTGGCACTTTGCTTTCCTGGGTCTCCCTGCTTTCAAGTTTCCCGCTCTGTGAATTGTATGAAGTCTTTATCTCCATGTCTCTCTCTCTCTGTCTACTTCCTTCCTTCTCTTTCTCTGTGACTCTTTCTCCGAAGGGTCGGTTCCTATCTATCTGCCTTTTTGTGTCATTGCTTCTGGCTTTGCAATTTTACTTTATCAATGGCATATAACTTGTACCTGTTTTATCTATTTTGCAGTGCTATTAGATTGCATTGTTTTCTTTCTCGTTTTCGGGGAAAGTGGAATAACGCATGAATACCAGAGCACGCACCCCTCTTCAGGCAATGAAAGCTCCTTCAAATGATGGCAAAATAATTTCTTCTTCTTCTTCTTCTTCTTCTTCCTCCTCCTCCTCCTCCTCTTCTTGTAGATTTTTTTATTTGCTGAAAAAGGAAGTTTTGCTGATTTTCTTTTTCTGTTTGATTGCAAGATCTTAAGAAACAAATGACCATATTAAGTTTTCAAAAACTCTAATGCAATCTGAAACGAGTTCTTCTGAATACTTGAAAAGCAAAAGCTTTGATTTCAAAGCATAAACTAAGAACTACTTTAATCGTAAGCATGAAATTTTTCTTCCTCTTTGGGAAATATTATTATTCGTTGTGCAATTTCTTGCTCAACTGAGAAAAGAAGTGCACTTTTGATCCAAATCTGAAAACTGGGGTCTTCACTTCTCTTAAGAAACGAATAGTTTTTTCTTTTTCTTTTTTTTTTTTGCCCCACTTTTGGCTTCTTTTCCTGCAGACGGAAATCAATTTTTATACTGTGGATTTGTTTATTACTGAATGTGCAAAGCAGAACAAGATGGAAACTCGAGGAAGCAGAGCAATGGCTGCCCAAAAAACCGTGAAAAATGGGCGTCGATCCAATCGAGAAAGGAAAATGGCTTTGATACAAGATGTATTTGAATCTTCCTCATATGATGTTCCTTTTGTTCTTTCACCCAAGTGTTGATTTTATAAATCACTTGCCAGTGTAGTTATGTTTTCAAACTTGCAGGTAGATAAGTTAAAGAGGAAGCTCAGACATGAAGAGAATGTGCACAGAGCGTTAGAAAGAGCATTTACTAGGCCCTTGGGAGCTCTACCTCGTCTTCCTTCTTATCTCCCTCCACATGTTAGAATCTCTCTCCATCTTTCTCTTTTCTGCTTAGGTGGACTGGAACACAAAAGCAGACAATATGTTCAATCACATAGATTGAAATTGAAGTGTTTCAGACAATAAATTTAGAAAAACCCAGATGGAGTCACTGCTCAATTAATTTCATTGTATCTGAATTATAGCAGAGTTTTTTTTTTTTTTAATTTTCGCTTTTTTGTTGTCTTATTTTATTTTGATACATGGAAAGTAATGAGGACGGTGTATGCGTATTTTAGACATTAGAGCTTCTTGCTGAAGTAGCAGTATTGGAGGAGGAGGTGGTTCGACTTGAAGAGCAGGTTGTGAATTTCAGGCAAGGTCTATATCAGGAAGCTGTCTACATTTCCTCCAAGAGGAATGCTGAAAATTTGAACGACCCAATTGACCAAAACTCCATCAGGAACTCCAAACATCAGAGATCAAAATCTTTGTCCCAAAGTGAGCTTAATTCAACTGCCATGGCTAGGCCTCAGCCTTCTCTTTCCAGAAGTGCTTCCAGCAGAAAGCTGTTCTTCTCTGACATTGTCACTGATCCCACTGGGAAGCTAGTCAACGGGAAGCAACTGCACAGAAAACAAGATTCTTTCTCATCTATCCCAGAAGAGGGAAGAGGAAAAGAGAATCGATCATTTGGTAACACTGTGAAGGATAAGCAGTCTCCAGAAAAGAAAACGGCCAAAGTCATTACTCCAGTAAAGAAATCTCCACTCAAACAAGAATCAGCTGAGAAGTGCATGGATCACTTGAAGTTACAGGTAGACTGTAACCCCACACTTTTCAATACTTATTAGTCTGTGAAATGATTGCACTGTCATTTCAACAATGGTTTTCTGCTTGTGCAGCTGGACTGGAGATTAGTAGATCAGGAAAGAGCACAGAGTTCCTCAAGTTCATCAGATGATAGGGCGTCAGGTGCTGATAGCACACCCAATAGAGTTTCAGAGGATATTGTCAAGTGCTTGTCTAGTATATTTGTGAGAATTGGCACATCCAAGGACAAACTAGGGGAATCGAAAACGCCTTCCCGCTCTTTCAACCAATGCACCAAGGAAAAGGATCAGTTGTGTGACCCTTATGGTATCTGCTCAGAATCCAAAGCAAGAGATGTTGGTCCATATAAGAATTTATGTGAAGTTAAAGCCTCCACTGTTGATCTCAACCGAACAACAAATGCAGTGTTTCTGATCCATAGATTAAAGTAAGTTATAAACGGTTATTAGCTGTTGGTTGATACTATGGGTGTCTATCTAATCTTGCAGACATATTCAGGTTCCTACTTGGGAAGCTTGCCTCTCTGAATTTGAAGGGTCTTACTCATCAGGAGAAACTTGCATTCTGGATAAACACTTATAACTCCTGCATTCTGAATGTAAGACACCTTTTTGTCACTAATGTACTACATCTCATTACAATGTAAGACCGAAGAGTTGGGTCTTTTAGGTCTAGATTTGAATTTGATATCATCTTAGCTTGCCTAACATGCTAAGGGTCAACACCTTAAAAGATTTTGGTTTCATTTTTGTAGGCATATTTAGAGCTCGGCATACCTGAGAGTCCTGAAATGGTTGTAGCACTAATGCAGAAGGTACGATGATCTGGCCAATATTCTCCACAATAATTATTTTTAAAAAATAACATTCAAAGCAACAGAAACGTTGCTGATCCTTCTCATTTGAGCAGTGATTGTTTGCTACCATCCCACTTTGACACGTGAGAGTGCTTCTTGGTGTCCTTCTGTCTAACTTTCTGGTGATTGTTTTCTGCTGCTAGAAAGTACTAATCCTGACATAATTAGACCTCCCCTCCCTCCTCATCCACCCCCTACAGGCCCGGATGTCCAATAGACAGAAAGAAAAATGAAAAACAAAATTCCATCATTATTCTATGTATTTTATATCAGATTGCACTGAAGTATTGGCTTGATCAAACTATTAAAACTCAGCCTGAGCACGCGCTGCTTCTGATGCTAGAGCAGGTTCTAATGTGGGCAGAGGCCAGACATTAAAGTTAAACCATACTCAGAGTGTCCTTTTTAAGTTACTAAATTATTGTAATTCTGATAGACTCCATTTCACCTTTAGCTCCGACCTTATGTCTACTTCCAACAACCACTATTAAGTATATAGTGCCCTGTCAAAGTGTATCTCTAGATAAACATCCAAGTTGACTAAAGCTTGGCAATGCTTGTGTCAGGCAACGATAATAGTGGGGGGCCAGTTGCTCAATGCAATTACAATAGAGCACTTTATCTTGAGACTGCCTTATCACCTGAAGTTTGTAAGTGCAATAATCTAGTCCTTTCTTTTGCTTTCAGACATAAGAAAGCTGACTTCCTTTCTTTTTTGAAGTCCTTCTTGTGCTTTATACCGCCATAAATGTCCTAAAACATTACAATTCATCCCTTATTTTTCATCTTGGCTTCCTGCGACAGACTTGTCCCAAAGCTGCCAAAAATAATGAGGTGAACGCACGAAGCATATTTGGCTTGGAATGGTCTGAGCCCTTGGTTACATTTGCACTTTCATGTGGAAGCTGGTCTTCACCTGCAGTAAGTTTTTGTTTCTTAATTTAGCCGATAATATTGTTATGCAGGTACTGCCTAATTATTTTTGAGCTTTAGCCTTACTGTTTTAGTATCTGATCAACTGGTCTGAAAATGTATGACCAAACCAGAGATGTCATGTGATCAGTAACCAGTTTTTCTTAAGTCAATTTGGACTCAAAATGTTTCGTACAGTTGAAAATTAGCCCAAGGTCTTAAAATTTTTCTTAAGTCATTTGGTTGTGAGAAATTGAAATATAATCCCACATTGAAGATAGGAACTAAGAAGACATGCGTGGATTAGGACCTTTGAGAGCATTATAATACAACATTGAACAGACTAAAAAGCTTTACACTATTTCATGTTTCCCATTTTTCACTGTTAGGATCAATAACAATGTTCAGCATTATAAATGTCATATTCGGATATCTTTTCTATATATATATATATATTTCCTTTGATTTGTTGCATTGATGGAACAAAACTATTTTATGAAGGTGAGGGTGTACACAGCATCACAAGTTGATGATGAATTAGAAGCAGCAAAGAGAGATTATTTACAGGCAACAGTTGGCATTACAAAAGCAAGCAAGTTAATAATCCCTAAGTTGCTGGACTGGTATTTACTTGACTTTGCAAAGGACTTGGAATCTTTATTGGACTGGGTCTGCCTCCAACTACCTGATGAACTGAGAAACGAAGCATTTGAATGCCTTGAAAGAAGGGGAAGAGAGTCTCTCTCACAGCTGGTTCAAATGAAGCCGTATGATTTCAGTTTCAGGTTGCTTTTACACCAGTAACTCGGTGAGAGGTGTTGTTCATCACTCAACCCTCCAGTCTGCACAGGTCTCTGAACTTTGGTGTGGTGAGTTTTTGTATATTGGATAGTTCACACAGAAAGTACATAATCCTAAGCATGTAATGTTTTCATTTGGGAAAGGGTTTTGGCCTTTTGGGTACTGAAATTGGGTAATTGCTGATCAGTTATGCTTTTAGGAAATATACATAGAAATGGCGTTTTCTTAGATATTCATTTGTCTGCAAAATTTTTGGATTCATAATAATCTCAGATATTGCTTTACCCCATGTCACTGCGAAAGCTTCATCCAGTAAGCAAATTAAAGGTCACAGGCCAGCCTTCTGCCTAGTGGATTTGACATGGAAGCAACCATAAAAACAGTTGGTAACATGCAACACCGTCCAAACTCTAATGACCCAAGATCCAATCATTACTAGAATTCTAGAAATTTGCAACAATGGGGAGGTATAAATACAGTACTGTCGCCTAGGCTCATAACTTGCTATAATTCAATAGGTGTTTCAATCTGCATTTTACAAATGGTTAAGTAAAACCAATTGTACATAAATGCAGGCACTTTTATGCACTTGTAGCCACTTATGATGAGCCACCCTTTGTATAAGTAGCATAACTATATTATAATTATAACACATCAATGGATATTAGCATAGATAATGAGAGGGTTTGCTCTTCCTTTACTAGATTAGGTTCATATTTAATAGAAGATTATGGATACGATGTAAAAAAGTTATCTTTCAACCAGCTCAAGGAAAAAATTACTACGCGCAATCCAGTACCTCTTTATTACAATACCAAAAAATAAAATGATAGAATGGTAATATTAGTAGTTGCTGCTTCTACTAATAACTCAAGATTCATGTGGATTCCTAAGAGTCAATACATGTTTCAAAGTAATCCTACCTACACAAATGTTTTAGTTACAATATATACAGGCAAACACAAGTAAGGATTGAGCTAATGAGTTTGTAATTCAATTAGCATCAGGTTACCTATCTTCTTCTCTTATCCAAATGCTTGCACCTACACCTCTTACATAACCAAAAAAAAAAAAACAATACACTAGGGATTGTTAAGTTTTTAGATTTGAAAAAAGAATTACTTTTACAATAATAATTTTGGTAAAATTAAGTATTATATTTAAGCATGTATAATTTATTTTATAGAAGGAAAATAATTTCAAGTGTCAAACACCAAAAAGGAAAAAAGAAAAAAGAAGTGGCTGAAGAAGTTATTTTAGTCTGAACATATTAAAGAGCAATAAAGTAAAGTAATTATATACTATATGCTGAGAGTGATTTAGAATGGCCAAAAACTTGCATATTGCAATTTTCGTTAAAATCCATTGTTGCTCATATCTTTTAGATTCAAATTTTGTAGAAATTATTTTAAAGGGTAGCCCAACAACCTAGTGATTTTCAAAATCCATTTTTTTGGAGACAAAAGTAATTATAAGCTCTTCAGAAGCAAATACCTTTAATTTTATTAAATGGGACAATACAGTTGTTCGAGATAAGTAGTATCGTTAATTTAATAGTATCATACTATCATGCCTTCTTTTGAAAGAGAGATCTATTTAAATCTTTTGTCTCCAATTAAGAAAGAGATTATTGATAATGAAAAAAAGTTTTTTTTTTGAATTGTTGGTATTTAAGTAGAGGCATATGATTGGGTAAAAAAAACGACAGAAGGTTTCAATTTCTCAATCTTATGGTTATTGGTTACCCATAATACGTATATCCAATGGATAAAACAGCCGAACTGCAAGGTAATTTTATAAATATAAAACGCAAAACCATTATGTAAAATCTGAATGAAAATATTTGTCTTTTTTACATTCTCACCTCGTTTTGTTATTGTGTGGATTAATGCTGCTAGTTGCGCACTGCAGTGACTCTTAAGTATAACAGTAATTTTTCCAAGGAGTAAGTTAAATTGGAACATTGGGATACAGAAAAGGAATTATAGTGTCGCAATTAAGTCAAAACATAAATTTCGATTCGTATGATGTAAAATTATATTCACTTGTAAGATCACTTTCACAAATAAATATTCATGCACGTGGTTCAGCCGCAACATGACAGTAATACGTTGATTCATTCTAACGGAAGTGATGATGTATCATGACGCGGACAGGTGTCTCCAATAAATCAATACTAATACAATTTTGATTTGTTACTTGAGTTTCTATCTTTTCAAAGGGTCAATATATTACAAAATTAGCGGAAAACAACATATTCTGTAATTACAGAGAATGAATCTGGGAGGTAAACCAGAAGAGGAAAAAAAAAGCGGGGGGGGGGGGGGAGGGGGGAACCGGAAACCATCACAAACAATCACAAAAAAACTCAAAAATAGTGTACACAGTAGAAAAACCTATAATCTCTCCAGATTTGGTTCAAGAAAATTTTCTTCCCCTCTGCCTGTAGTTGTATATTTTCTCTCAATGAAGTTCTGGTCTCTCTTTACAACAGCTTCACTAGGGGCGACACTCCATCTTGGAGACTCAACCAAATGGAGAAGGAACTGGCCCCATGAGCGCATCTGATCTTTTGATGCTTCCCATTCCACAGACGATGCATCCGGGTGCAGTCACGGCTGAAAATTTGGCTCCACAGAGATCACAGACATCATATCCAATGGTTGACAGCCTGCTCAAAGTGGCAGCACAGAATTGCGAGGGATCTTCCATTGGATCAACGGACTTGTTAGTCAAACCCCGCTGAACACACAAGTCGATCAGGCTCCTAAATTCCTCCTGCTTGCTTGAAGGTGCTTTAGACAGTAGTAGTTCTAGCATTTGCTTGGAATATGCATAATTTTGGACCTCCATGTTTCGTTTGATGGCAGTTCGAATGCAATTTATTCTGTGCTTAGCCAGAAGAGGCAATGAACCCAGATGGCGTGAAAGTCTTGCCATCTCATCTTTTGCGCTAATTGCACTTGGACCATGGACCTTTTGCAGGCGTCCTATTTCCTGCAGTCATGAAGACAGATTTTAAAAAAATGATGGAAATAAAGACTTCCGATGCATTACTCGAGTGAAATAATTTCGGAGGTTCATGTCTAAACAGAGAAAATCAACATTTTTTTGGCCAGAAGGTTAAAGACTTCTTATGTAATTTACCCAGGTCTGATTGACTACCAAGGCAAGCACAAAAAATAGTTTCAGCTCAATATAAAGTGTGGATAATGGTTTATTTTCTGTCTTGCAATTTAGACCCCAACTAGTATCCAGTCTCAACAGATGAAATTTATGCACCAATGCATAATTTTCTGTCTTGATGCACCATTCACTTTTTTATGAATTCTGGCCTGGGCCATCACCGAGGAGAACATCATTCTCTCGGTCAACAATGAGGGGTGTTCCAGTTTTCAGTTTGGTTTCCATCAATGACCTCTTTTCCCAACGACTAGAACTGAAAAGGAGATGAATAGTGTGATCATCCAATTATGATGTGTTAGCAAGATTAGCAGATATCATTTGCCAACATTTGTGGTTCTGTCAGGAAATCTCCATAATTCAGCAGAGATTCCTTGTCCCCCCAAATAGGACTCTAGTCTGCTACCCTAAGAAGACTTCCCAGAACGATCCAAGCTTTCTAGGAAAACCAAGGCACCTCTAGATTCCTTTCAGTTTCCCTATATGCTACAATTATTATTACCTTCCATTCTTATCTGCCTTGGAGAACA
This sequence comes from Castanospermum australe, assembly GCA_019955255.1. Lineage (NCBI taxonomy): Eukaryota > Viridiplantae > Streptophyta > Magnoliopsida > Fabales > Fabaceae > Castanospermum > Castanospermum australe. Next base: position 77,242 of record NSJW01000870.1, on the reverse strand, counting down.
CTTGCAGGAGAATTTCACTCCAAAATTCAATAACTTCCACACCACTAGTGCTCCAAAATTGAGTGACTTATAAGCAGTGATATAAGTGCCACAGATCATATCCTCACCAAGGCCCTTAAACTTTGACAAATGTAAGGATTGACATAATTGTTGTCGAAGAGGTCCGTTGGATTTTACCACGAATTACTGTTAAGCCATGTGGATGGAGTGGACACTGGACGATCTGCTCATGAAGCTGCGTCTGGTCAATGAAAACAGCAGAAAGGAGGCCAAAGAGGTTCTCATGAGCTGGGAAGGTGAAACTATGGCAGTTGATAGATCTAGGTCGAGGGACTAGCTGGAATGGTGGAGGCAAGCCGGTGTGTGGAGGAACTGGCCAGAGAAGACCTCACAAGTGCCATGGACCATGAGGTGAGACTGCCCAGATTCCGGTTGCCAGCAAGTGGCGGCATGTCGTAGCTTCATTTCGGCCAGCTTTTGGTGGTTCACCGAGCTGGGGACGCCATGGACATTGGTGGGGTCAGTTGGCCATAAACTACATGCTTGATGGGTGGTGAATTTGAGGTGGGCAGCTGCAGGAGGAAAGAGAAACTTTGCCTAACAACCGCGTGAGGAGAGAGAAACATGCTGAACAGCAGCAAGTATAGAGAGAAACTCCAAACAGCTGTGGGTAGGAGGAAAACTAAGTTTCCAATGGCCGGAATAGGTGCATGGCCAAAAGGAAGGACTGCAACGTGGAAGTGAGACACCATGGGAGATTTTTAGGAACTACGAAGTAGAATAGTGACAGGATTGGGTCACAAAAGATGATACTGCTTTGATATCATGTTGAAATTATAAGGTTTAGGTGGTAAGGAAAAAAAGGAGAAAGGAGGCTCTCAATAATATTCTGAACTATGATTGATATATTACAAAACACTAAGCTAATGCTCTAATTTATTCTAATAATCTAGGTCTAAGTACTAGTGCAATACTACTAGTATAAGCCCAACCCGAGAAGACTTACTAATATAATAAGACTCCTAAGTCTTACTCCTAATACATTAATAACCTTAATATTCTAACACTAACCATTCTTTTTCCTGTCTCCATTGCTTGCTATCTTAAGAGTCAACTGACATCACTTACATTACACAGAACAAAATTGACGGCATGGAAGACATCTAAGTATAGTTTCTCTGATACTGTCAGTTTATGGCATATGTTAGAATATATTTAGAATATCTTTAGAAGATTTTTAGAATTTATATTGTGGAATCAATTAGTGCTCTAATTAATGAAGCAATTTAGGAGTCATATCATAATTTTTATTATATTTTCTAATTTATTTTCTTATTTAATGAGGGTTACTATAATATAAATAGAGGTTAATGTTTTGTCTTTTATAATACATCAATCACATCTCTTTCATATTAACGTAACACTATTGTTTAATCTTCATTCTACTTTCTTCCTTCTCTCTATCTAAACCCTATAATTTTAACATGGTATCAGAGCGGTACTATCCACCTTGAAAGTGTCTATGCTTTTCGCTGTGTCTAGTTTTATAGAACTCCTTTGTAAATTCTCCTTTATTATTTTCTCAACACATTCTCTCGTTTGTTTTCTCTACTTTTTTTACTGGTGTTTTCCAATGTTAGCATTGCATTGAGGAGTGATAATGATAGTAGTGACTTTTCAATACTAGTGTTCGTGATGTTATCTTCCCATCGACGATCATTCTAATAGTGATTTCTTTCCCACTGATTAATCATACCAGTGGTGACATCTCTTCAATACTAATATTTGTCATGTTATTCTCTTTCCATCGACGATCATTCTGATGGTAACTTCTTTCCCACTGATGAGTCATACCAGTGGTGACATCTCTTTAATATTAATGTTTGTCATGTTATTCTCTTCCCATCGACCATCATTTCAATAGTGACTTATTTCTCACTGATAAATCATACTAGTAGTATTTCTACTAAAGTTGTCTGGATCTGCCATCTAGTCAAGCAAATCCTTAGAATATCTCAAGTCGTTTGGGCCTACTGTCTAGTCAAACAGAACCTTAGAATCTATTCTTCTCACGTAGGCTGATGATCATTCCTTACTGAGTTATCTTTCCAGCAATGTTCATCTCTCCGGCGTCTCCAGCATCCTGAGTTATATTTTAGCTATGGAATCCATTTTATATTTATGTTATTTAATTAAAGTATTTATTTGTAACAAGCTTAAAGCTTAGTAAGCTTTAACTTGAGGAGAAGTATTAAAATATATTTAGAATATCTTTAGAAGATATTTAGAATATATTGTGGAATCAATTAGTGCTCTAATTGATGAAGCAATTTAGGAGTCATATCATAATTTTATTATATTTCTTAATTTATTTCCTTATTTGATTAGGGTTACTATAATATAAATAGAGGTTAATGCTTTGTGTTTTGTAATACATCAATCATATCTCTTTTATATTAACTTAACACTATTGTTTAATCTTTATTCTACTTTCTTCCTTCTCTCTATCTAAACTCTATAGTTTTAACAGCATAGATAAACAAAAGTTCATTTACATTACTTTTTTGGTGAGAGGGTCCATTCTACCTCTGTTGTTTAAAATTGAAGAATGGTAATAGTACCCGAAGAAGAGTGACTGCTATCTTGTATTGAGCACAGATTGTTGCTTGAGCTTTTATATCACTTCCACGAGATTGTTCCTTAGCTAATGCAAGAAAAGCTTCATCAAAGCAAGATAAAGCATCTGAAAGTTGATTTAGCTCAAGGTGAGCCAGTCCAGTCTTGAAACATACAGAAGCAGCAGCCCCACGGGGAACCTGTCATACGAAGAGCCATGAGAATGGAAACAAATAAAGAAACAATACATGCTCAGCAGGTTCAGTAAAAAGCTGGTTTCTCAGCTGTGGCATTATTAGAAGAAAATCAAGAAATCACTCTTTCCCGTTCATAAGTACACTAGCTCAATCAGAACATTTTCTCTAGCAAACCTTCATAATTTCTTCTCTAGCATCCACAAAATAATGAAAGGAAAAATCAAAAAAAGGGATTATTCCTTTCTGTTTATCTTAGATGCCAGTTCAATCCAGAACATCTCGTTCTTGCATGCCTTCCCATATTCTTCCCCAACAACCATAGGAAATAATAGGCGGATATGTTTGAGAACCATAGAACCTCAAACCAGGAAATAGCACAAAATGTCTTTATCAATCTGGTTAGAAGGTGTCAATCATTCCATATGTATATGTATGCCTATGCATGTACATATTTATACCTGTCCAGGATGCACAGAAGATGGAGGAGAACCAGTCTGTGGAGGCTTCCCTGAATCAGCAGAATTTGGTACTCCAAGTACACTAAGATCAAGAGGTTGGCTAGAAATTGGTGCCTGAGCAGCCTGCAACTGCAATTGGGGCATGACCGCAGCCGAAGTTGAGTATTGTGGTGGGATGCCACCATCAGGAAGTCCAATGGACTCAATTGGAACAACAGGTTGTTGAATGGTTTGAGGGGGAACACCACCTTGAAGACCAACATCTGCTTCAGAAGCACTAACCTGATTAGGTGTTGCCTTGCTGCTTTCAACCCCTGGAGTAAATTTGGAGAGATAAGTCCCAGCAGCAGGCAGTGATGCAGCTACCTGAAGGGATGGGATTGTATTCTGAAAGAAGTCCTCGGGAATAGGTCCTGCTTTAACTCCCCCACTTACAACCCCAGTAGTTGGCTGTGAAATTGATGCTGGTTGAGTCAAGGCATCTGTACCAAACAGGTCACCAGGAGTTGAAACAGTAGCAGCAGCCATTCCAGTAGTTGCTGGTGGCAGGGACAAAATCTGGCCAAGATCCTGGGTTCCACTGGTTAACGACCTGGTCCTCGTTGGTGGAGCTAACCCTTCACCAAGTCTAAACTGTCTAGTGGCTTCTTTAATCTTATTCACATCCACAGTAGAAGAGGCAATCGGCTTGTCTCGTATTTTAATTTGTATTTTTTTGGTTTTTGATACTTCTTCATCACTACTGCTACCATCAGCATTGGCTACATACATGGATTTCTTAAATTCTTCTTCCGCTTTAGCCTGTTCATCGGCAGAGGAACTGGCATGCTGTTTGTTAAGGCTTTCCAGACCCATCAATGAATCACCTTTGGAGTTACCAGCCACCTTTGATTGATTAGATATGGATTTAACTGAAGATATTTCAAGACCATCTGCTTTAATGTCATTACCTGCTGGGGTGAAGGCCTTAACCAAGCTATCTTCCCTCACCTCTACAATGTTGCCCCTACCTTTAATTGAGCCTAAATACACACCAATATGATCTACAATAATGGATGGAATCGTACCATCATCTGTCTTCATGTATGGTGTCACCTCTGCAGCAAGCTCCCACCGAGGTATACCCTTCACAGTAGTAGGGGTTTTGATTTCCCAGTTTCCACCACCCCATTCAGGTCCTTTTGGAACCATACTCTCTGCAGCAAAGTTAGCAAATATGCCTTGTGTCCATCCAGTAGATCGAACTCGTAAAATCCTTTCACAATATCGCCTCAATTCTGAGTCAAGACCTTCTTCTTCCAACTTCTGAGCAAGACGCCGCATCGCGCTGGGATTAAGGTGGCATATAAACAGATCAAGCATGCTTTCGTAGTCTGCTATAACTTCAAAGGTTTCTTTTGCGCTATCAAACTGACCAAACCTGTAAGTGACCTTAAATTACAAAAGTGGGCAACAAACTTGTACATCACACTATTCAAACAACAGTACGACACACACCAGCTCATCAATAGTATGAGTTCCAACACTCTAGGTAGCAGACACAAGGCATACAATAATTGATATGGGAGGCGCTATAAACTGACAATATGAAAATAATACTGATCTTTACTGAGAATCATTATTCACATATAAAAAAGCAAATAGCAGGCCAAAGCCAATTTGAAGCATTGTACAGGGACAGAATCATTCATAAAAAGGAACAACAAATTAAGCCAGACATGATAATAAATGGAAATTATACTATCATATTAATCCTTTCTTTTTTAAGGATTATACTCATCATATGAGGTCTAGCATGCTTCTTTACTGATGAATTTTTTTTGAAAATAATCTCCTCCATATGGTCTGAAAAAATACATTTCATACAAATAAAAAATCTGTTAACTGGCTCCTGGCGGCAGGCTAAAGTGCTAGTCAACCCTATATGTCTAGGTACTTCATATTCATACATTCTTCAACCAAGAATAGACCACAATCAAGAAATCATGATTATTGATAATATGCAACAGCCATTAAATAGAAAATTTAAAAAAAAAAGAAATCAATTGCCTTCATATATAATATAGATACATTACAGATGTTAAAGTTTTACTTTCTTATACCAGCCATTAGCTAATCTCTAACGTATCTTTTTTTTTTTTATCAGGAAACATAGAAATGTCAATTGTCAAGAACAACAAACAATTCAAGCAAATCAATAAAACAGAAACACACAAGCATCATAGTTCAATAGTTCCTCTAAGTACAATGCCAGCATCATAAGTACAAAACAAATTTCCTAGTTTGCCCACCTGATACAGGCATAACCCAACTGCCTGAACCGGTGAAATAAATGAGACGTAGGAGGACATCTTGGATAATCTCTGGAACGCAGAAATTCATCTTTCAAAACAGATAAAGCAGTGGAAAAACGAAGAGCTTTCACAGCATAGACACCTCGCATCACCTAATATCAAATTCAACATGATCAGAAGATCAGATAGACCATAACTAAAATGCCAAGACAAAGAATTCTATTGCTTACCTGGGTGAACTGTGGACCTGATTGAGATAATGAAACAGCTAAATCTCCACAAACAGGAGAACCTCTAGCAAGGATGTCCAGAGACCTTGGGGTTGTGCGCAAGCTGTCAAACCTTCATTCAGATCAGAATTTACAGTGTCAGTGCTTTAATATAGATAAGAAAACATGAAATGGGCCCATGAAGTATAAACTTTCGACTGTATAAAAAGAACGTGGATTTTTCTAAGAGGAGGTCAAAATTCATAGGTAGCAAAGAAGGAAACCTTGAGGTTATTTGGTATAATATTTCTGACAGGTCAAGCTTCTGCTCAAAACTTTGCTGCATTGTGGCAAATCCAATAAGAAGAGGTTCAAGAAGACCAACAAGACAGCTTTTGATCTCAAACCTCTTCTTCTGTCTGGGATTTATTTCTGTAGGGCTAGCGAGCAACAATCGATCATTCAAAGCACCAATCAAGACTGCGTAAGAAATGCATATAAATATATCAGTAAAAATTGCCAAAAAAAGTACAGAAGTTAACAAAATAAAACACATAGATAATAGAATGGATGGCTAAGATATTATGACATCCCAATATGCAGCAAGAAAATTACCTGCATAAGGCATACTGATTGAGAGGATAGTCCTCACTTTTCCATCCCAGCCAAGTACACTGATTGCAGTGGCAGTAGAAAAAAGAAGGGCAGGCCCAACCCATAAGATAGATCTAAAGTGGGAATCAGTTAAGGTTTCAAAAGAGAGAATATATGTTAGTGAGACAGGAAATTTAATGTCAATAAATGGTTTTTTGATTTTAAAAAGAAGTAAATTCAAAGGATATTGAAGGAAGTCCCTTGTCAAAATTTGTAGAAGTGCCTGCAAGTATATCAAGTGCCACTGAAACAATAAGAACTCTTTGTGTTGTTAAAATTCCTGCAACATATCCCCTAAGAGTCTCTTGCCAGTGCACCTGTCAAATAATACAGAGCTATTTGATAATATTTACACAAACAAGGTATCCTATACCAAAGACTCTTGACAAAGGGCAGCAAGGATCTAAAAGGCCTTCATTTTTTTGGACAAAAAAGGTCTTCAGTTATCAACCCATAGTAGGACAGGGAAACAAGCTCTAAACACAGGCAAAAATTGGCTATTTATACATGCAAACAACTTAACACAAAATCAGAAGTGCTAACCAACCCACACTCATACACAATTTTCGTAAGACTTCCAAGTGAGATAGGGGCAGGGGTCTAGAGTTTAAATTCTACCTCCAGAAATGTTAAAATGGGTTTTGACATCCTCATCCCAGCTCTAATCAGCTTCAGACACAACAAAGTGCCATGGAAATTTGAAATGTACAGTGACACTGTGATAGCCCCGCGTTGTGTGACAGAAAATAGATCAGTTAATTATTGATGCAGGGGTGCTTCAGGGGTGGTGTCTGTAATAAGATTTTTTAGATGGGAAACAAGTCCTCATATAAAAATAGAGAAGCTGGGGTCATGGTTTGACAATAAGTTATTCCCTCCCTCACTCTTCTTTTCTATAGAAGCAATTCTCAAGCTTTGATAGATAATAAGTACATGCAGCAGTCTTTTAATCATAGATAAGAAGCTAACAAGTGATAAATTTTAGGGTCAAGCAAAGGAAAGAAAGTTGGGAGGTTTTAACAGCAAATATATCCTTATTATTAATAAAAAGAACAGGGAAGTAGTCTTCTTGTCCCTAGAGTTCTACAAATATTTATAACCCCGTCAAATATTTGCTAAAGAAAATTAATAAATTTTATGGTTATAAAAGTAACATAAAATTTTAAAAAATGATTTTTAAATAATCACAAATTTTCTCTCTCCATTTTTTCTCTTTTTTTTTTCTTTACTTTTATCTCTACCAATTTTTTTACTTAACTGCACAGATGTATGTGTGCACCACTTTTTAATGATAATTAAATAAGCACACTTCTGAATGATACCTTCAGTACAGTCTCGTTTCTTTTCAACTTAATTGATCTTTTCCCCTCGCTCTTGGTTGATACATAATTACCATTGGCAGTTGAAGTTGACAGGCGGTAGCCTTGTATAAGCTTTACTAATCCAATCTGGTTCCCATGAGAAGCAAACATCAAAGTTGAATCTACAATCAGAGAAACCGTTTTCAATACTTCAAACTATTGATAAACTAACGCTTGGTTCGTAAAAAAAGGGGTGTGTGTGTGTGTGTGTGTGTGTGTGTAGTGATAGATAGAAATATGTATGTGTATACATATATTTAAGCACCTAACGGAGTAGAAAAGATACGATCAATTTCAGTTTCAAACAAAAATGGCGTTGGGCCACGAATTGAACCAACTCTAGTCTCTGCAGGTTGGTTTTCTTCAAAAACTTTATCATTGTCCTTAGCTTCTTGTGAGGCCCCTCCTGGTAGAATATATACAGCCAACCCTGTCCTGTCATCATCAAGAATAGCAAACTGATTTTCATTGGGGCCAATGAATGCTGCATCTCGACCTACAAGACAGTTACTTGAATTGTGAATTGGACATAATGCATGACTAAACTCTGACAGAAACAGAAAATAAATACATTCCACAGACAGAAATACCTTTCACTGTTTTGCTTTTACTGTTTGCTGTCTCTGCATCAGTATTTTCCCAGTAAAGCACAACTTCATTTGTAGCACCACTAAATTCATAAACTACAAGAAATAGGCGCTGCTTTTTACTGTAAATCATATATTTTGCTTGGTACCCCACTCTCCCAGGGATCTATAGAAAATTAATGAACAACATTACAAGGTTGAATATGGCGTGATTTTCACATACAATATATAAATACTTACAACACGTCAATATTATGTAAAAGGAAAGTCTCAATAGAAATTACAGAGACAACATGATACTTGTCAAAAAATACTACTCTCTCTACATTACCGAATTGTAAAGCTTCCTGTAGATACTGTCAGATCCAGATGAGAGATTATATGCCATAAGGTTCAGTTCATCCACATAGAAGGCCCTGACAGGATAATGAAGAACTCGGTTCTCTTTATTAAAGAAATTTAGCTCCAAATGAAATGGCTGGCAGTGGAAAAGTGGCATCAGTTGATTGTTAAAAATATATATAAGGAAAAGAAATCAGTCTCAAAATCAAATGGTCACTGGGATCTTACCTCGCAAACTGGAATGTCCTTCAGATGATGCTTGGTATCTAGAACAGTGATGAGGGGCAAGCGCGATATTGGAGCACTTTTTGCATGGCCTTCCATAAAATGCTACAAGAATAATGTCAAAGTACCGTTCAGAAAGAATTGATAAGAGAAATACAAAGGTTAGAATGCTAAAATAGGTTGAGCGCTTCCTGGACATAGAATCCTTCAAAAGCTTTCTTAGGAGATTAAATGAGGAACAGGAAGGTAACTTGAGTTATCAAATCTGGTGAACAGAGTTATGTCTAAGCCATTAAATCCTTTTTGACATTCAGGCTTATATCAGCATATGATCAGTTGCATATGCAACAATAAACTCCTATACAATAACAAAATAAAACAAAAAAAAAAGAGAGATAATAGGGGGGGAAAAAAACATACACTGTAAAGAAAAGCCTTCCTTGCAATATCTGATATTGTTAGATGACTGTGGCTGCAAGAAAGAGTGGAGATGTCAACAATGACATAAAGTAATTACTAAATGCCACAAACCGTATTTACTGAACAACAAACTATGGGAGAAGAGTCAAAAAATCACGACTTACAAAGGAATCTGAGCAGTTTCATATCTCAAACTACTAACTTAAAGCTTAATCTCAACAAAAGTTTTCCCAAAACAAGTCTAAGTGTAGTGCCTGTAAAGTGATTATCAGAAAACAGATTATCTTGGACCTTACAAATTAATTGGAGCAGACAATTGACCTCACCATGTCATCCCTAAGACCCTAACCACTATTATAGTAAAAACTCAGCTCAGCATCTAATACAATCCTTCAAGAACCCAGAAGGGCCCCTAGCCATAAAGAAAGTAAAGTCAAGGCCATGTGAAGCACTATGCATCTGCCCTACGGTTGCTTTTTACCCAATTTCCAAGTTGGCAAATCAAATTTATCTATTTTTAACAAGAAACATTCTACTAACAAAAAGAATTAGAATTGACAACTTTTTGTTAAGTAATAAACAGATATAGTTGTACTACCCAAAAAAAAAAAACAGATGTAGTTAGAAATATATTAATCAGTGAAAAACGCATGCCCAAGGACATAAGTACATACATAAGAAGACCATCTAAAGACTACAAAACAGAAGTAGAAGATTACAATACTCCAGCATTTTCATTGACCCATTAGGTTGCGTAGAACATAATGTATTCCCTGACATTTCAGTTTCACTCCGCCTAAAGGATGTCCACACTCCTTCACTTGAGTGCTGAAGTCAGTTTTATTAAGTCCCTTTCAGAAGTGTTCATAATAATTCAGTGCTAAAGTCAGTCTCATCAACTTTCTTTCAGAAGTTAAACCACTTTCCTTTTGTCTACATGCCTCACCACTACTTCGTCTCAATATCAATGAGAACAAATTCATTTCCTCCTACTTGAACCTACCAAAGAATTTAAAGCTTTATGATATTGTAAATGTTTTATACAAACATTTAATAGTTTATATTACTGCAGCTCTAAGTTGATCTCTATCAAAGCGTCCTTTCTATGTGAACCTCAATGTGTAGATTCCTCCAAACAAGAAATAAGTAAAATATGTCATCATATCACAAATACCCCCCACCCCCAAAAGAAAAAAAGAAAAGAAAAAGAAAAAGAAAATTAATATTCACCTCCAAAATAACATAAATTGTCTGTGAATGTGAGACATAACATGCATACAATAGATAGTAGAGGTTCCACCAGGCCACCCCACAACCTAATCAAAATCCAGCACCCACACAATCATACATTATTGACAGCAACATCCACCATGTGCTACTTTCCACCCATCAGCACTTGCTGAAGAAATCTACATGTCACAGGCAGGTGGTGCAAAGTGTCACATTCTCCATCATTGAGCCAATTTAAGGGAAAGAGACTCAAGACTTTCAAACTGGATTTCAGCCTTAAAGAATGCTAACACCATTTATGGTATAAGCCTATTTGAACTGAACTTAATTTTTTTGTGAGCATCTATGGCCTAAGTTCTTATATATACTCAATTTTTCTCCTTTCCTATTTTGGAACTTGGATGCTAAAAGCTTAAGTTTTCTTCACCCACCTTAACCTTTAACACCAGAGACCATTTGGCACCCCAAAAATTCAAAATTCAATCCACATTTGCTGGCTTTTCAGCTTTTAGAAAATGAGGCAGCCTCATAGAACAGCTGTACTTTAGCAACCACTTTACCTTGTGCAAGAGCATAAAGACTTCAATTTCGGAGAGAAAGAGAACATGTTAAAAATATGATATAGATGATGGTGGACTTCTACCAAAATGAGTTATCTGATACTAGAGGTTAGAACATAACACAGTCATGCAGCAGACATAAGTCAAGTAAGAAAATGCTACAAGAACTAGCATGTTTCTGGCCTTCTGGTGGGAGCTGCATTGGGGAGCCAAACACACACTTAATCATAATCAAAGCTTAAAAGAAGCCAATGGACACTTCACAATGATGGTAAGTCGTATGCCTGCCCTCAGAGCATAGAGGGTCAAGGTAACACTTATATAGGAATCTAGATTTTAAAAGTTTAATCTTGTGCTGAAGTTCTGTTTATAGAAGACCTCAAGAAAAGTTTCACAGAACATGCAGATAAACAATCACTAGACTTATCACTCAAAGTGGTTAATTGGCAGATGACAAATCAACCCACAAAGTAGACAGAATGATATACAGACCCCTTTGAAGTAAAGCACCCAATAACCTTGTCATTAATGGTCCTCCTATCCAGGCTGAAGTGTTGCACCAGACACTTAATACTATCAAAATTTTGCAATTAAACTCCATATGCAGGTAGAGGTATCAAGTTCAGATAGAAGGCAGTACTACCCAATCAAGATTAAAAAACTTGGAGCAAGACCAGTGGCAGGTTTATAGTCAGAACAGCATAATATAATTAACTTAGAGGATTATAACCACCACTTTTTCCATAAAAGACTAGTGGCATCAGTTCCTCTACCTAATTGCAAATTCTCACTCACCGTTTCAGATGATGCTCTTGTAGTTGAGCTTGAAGCTGATGGTCCGCTAACACTCCAGATGAACCCAAGGCCACAAGTTTTTCTTTTAAAACAGATGCTGCATAGCACCTCTTCCATCAGCATATCTGATTAAAGAGCTAGACGGAACAGAAGAAATGTATGCAAATATGACATGCATGACACTAATATATTAATTAAACATGTACAAAAAGAAATGAATATATTAATAAAAAAAGGAATAAGATCTAAATAATTAAATCTTTGTTGTGCAAAATCACCAATTAAAGACATTGCTGGGAACATTATGCAAGATAGATACAAAAAGAGGAGGAAAAAAAATAAAAAAGTAATATTTTCTGCAAAGACAGTGAGAATAAAAGTAAATCAGATGCCCCATTAAAAACAATCATTAAAGCTCAGAAGATTTTGTAATGCATCACAAGCTTTTGTTTTGATGGATGGAAGTATAGCGGCCAAAGTAAATACACACACAAATTGTGGAAACTGTTTATTCAGATAGCAAATATCCTAAAATACTCAGGGCTCTTTAACCTTGATTCTGGATTTTAAAAAAAAAAAAAAAATCACCTGAGGATCCCCGTGCACTTTGCAAAACTGCAAAAAGTTGCTTTCTCCCTTCTCTGCTGTATGTGGTCTTATTTTTTGAAGTGTCTCCACTTGTCACATTCTATTAAAATAAACACCAAATTTATATTTGCCATATTCACTGGCAAGTAAGGTATAAATAATGTGAGGTGGCACATAACTGAAAACACTAGTGCTGCTAAATTAAATTTTGGATGAAACTCTAAAGCTTTAATTCGCGGCAAGGGATAAACTGCTTCTCCACCCTGCTGAGAAAGGATGCGAAGGACATCAATTGATTCAATTGCTGCATCAAAATGTAATATGTATTAGCCAACCACTTTCAAATGAAAAGAATAGTACAAGAATGAAGCAAGTAAGACAGTTTTTAGTATGTTTCTTCTCTCTCTCTCTCTCCCTCCCCCCTCCCCCCCGCTCTCTCTCTGTATATGTGTGTGTGTTAAAGGATTCTATAAGTGCCCACAATCATCATGTCTTCAGATTAAAGGTAGAAAGAGTCAAGATAGCTAACCTGCAGGCTCAAAAAAATTGGCCTGCATAGGAGGCCGGTTAGGATTAACAACCTGTGTTTCCCAAACTTGCAGATTTCCATCCTTAGATAGAGTTACAAGTAATTGCAACATGGGGAGCCAAGCAACTGATGTTATTGGTTGTGAGCCAACTTGTTTTCTGAAATTTCAAAAAAAAAAAAAAAAAAAAAAAAAAAAGAGAGATCAGATCCCAAGTCAACAACAACAGTAACCAACATAACATCAATATTTCCAGTTTTCTGCAAAATAATAACAAACACAAAACAATAGGTAACAGTGATACTAGGTCTCTCAGTTACAGAATGGGGAAACCTCAATCATAAGTAACTACACTCACATTCCAATCATACTAGGTCTCTCAGTTGACACACATCCCATGCCAGAAGCGTACCCCATCGATCACCAACAAAAATCCATTCCAGAGTTGGATGAAACGCAAAAGCACCAGCACCAAGAAGCTTTATGGTGTTGTCAACTGAATAGGAAACAAATATAAATATACTAAGGATGTGACTACCAAGAGAAATATAAATCAAGTCAACAGGAATAGAATTTATGGGGAATCATCTCACGTTGCAGTGTGTAATGAATAGCATAGGTATGAATGTTATATGCCCGAATCAAACCTTCTGCATAAGCAACATACTGGGATGGAAAAACAAAAAAGTCAAATTTAAGAAGGATAGGGTTGAAGTATCATTAAAATAAGAAAGGCTAAATGCTAGACGTGTCTTACAGCAGAAATATGTATCCCATGAACCTCCTGGTAAATAGAATCATGATAAGAAGTATATTGAACAATTACCAGGACAGGGAGGCGAGGATGACAAGCAAGATTGACAATAGGCTTCTTCAAGTCTGTCTTGATTTTTGTGGGTGCTCTACCGCCTTCAACAGTTCCAACAACTTCATTTATGCAAAAGCAGATATAGAACAGAAATCATCACCATCAGTAATCAAACCACTATAATAACACATTTATCTACATACATCATAAACCAGACCCCAACCTGTCACACTCATCCGTTTATGGAATCCGAAAAACACAATAGGTTGTAGCGGGGTCATAGCCAGATGAACTTCTGTATCAGAAGAAATCTGCTCAGACTTCTTCTCTGGTGAATGCAATACACATGTTTGCTCTAAGTCAAAGTCACAAGACCTTATTGTACAATCCTACAGATGTAAAAGCAACAGTTGTAATAAGCATAAAAAAACTTCCCTGTCACAACATATAAACTAATACAGAACAGGATTAAGGGGCATTACATTCAAAAAAACTGAAACACCATCAAATAGTTTTATGTCCCAAATCCCAAGTAACAAGAAATGAATATATGTTAACAAATGGAATTTATGCAGCAAACAAAATGAAAATTCAACTGAACAAGTTTATCTATCCCAGTGCATTGTTGTATCTTAAAGAATGGAAATATCATAAACATAGAAGAATCGAAGACTTAACACCAAGCTCATAAAAATTTTCTTTGCAATAAAGAGACTCTAAGAAGGGTGTGTGACTGTGACCAAATATCCAGGTATGATTTGAACGGAAATGTGAATTAGTAAATTATCTTCCACAAAACCCAAGTACTTGAAAACTCTCAACAGACCATTTCAGTTACTAACATCAGAAGGAAGATTTTCAATGGCAAGGCCCTTTTAATTGCATAATTATTTTCTTATTTGGAAAGCTGTAAGGAGAAAATCCAACCAAATTCCAGTCAAATCTCATGCATAAACCCATTATGTCCATTTTCTTAGGGGTGTCCATTGGTTTGGTTGGGTTGGGTTGGGCTTGGGGTATTTTTGCATCCAACCCGCTCATCAAATTAGTGGGCTAGATTGGGTTGGGTTAGAGTTTTTTTTTTTTTTTCTAAAACCAAACCCAACCCAACACACACATGAATGGGTTGGGTTGGATTGATCCCGTGGGTCTGACATACATTAAAAAAAATTCACCTGTTAAAATAAATGCCGAAATTAGTACGAAATCAAAAGTTCATTACATATCATAATAAATAACTTAATAAGTCTCAACAAAAGATGACACACAGTCTCAAACAAACTAGAAGTCAAATACAATAAGTCACAAGTCATACACATTACATACAAATCTTAATTTCAAATATAAGAAGTACTAACACAAGTCCCAGAAGTCAAATACAATAAGTCACATTAGGTCTGAGAGAGGGGAGAAAGAAGAAACTATAGGTTTAGTATGCTGAATATCCAAAAACGATGTCATTTTTTATTTTTTTTTTTAAAAAAAAAGTTGGGTTGGGTTGGGTTGGTTTTTCCAACCCACAACCCAACCCATCATCATCAGATTAAGAATTGTTAAACCCAACCCAACTCACGAACCCAATCAAACCCGTCAATTATGGGTTGGGTTCGGTCAAAACCCATGGGTTCGTAGGTTAACCCAACCCAATGGACACCCCTACGTTTTCTAGTTAAACCTTGTGCATGTATCACCCAATGATAAGAATTTTTTTGTTATAACTTCCTAATTTTAATATTGAATTGTATTTTCTGAACTTAACCAAGCAAGAACACTTCAGCAAGATCCTAGTATGTTGTCCCCATCACCTGACTATATATCCATCAGGATCTGATTTGTATATTGTCGCCTCTAGCCAAAAATACAGAAAGCATTTCTGGAAATTTATGGACGTAAAGATAATTAATGACAAAAATATGAACACTTTATTCAAGAGAACAACAAAACTATGAACATGTTATTGTATCTGATCAAACCACAATCTTTGTATCACTAAGTCCTTTTGTAATAACAAAAATATGTCCTTCCATTGAGAACTTAAGATACAGTAAAAAGAAGATTATCAGAAACAAAAAATAAAATAAAATGCACACATGAAAGTTCATGTAGGGCCAACCTGGAGGATTGCAATCACAGCATGCCCACTTGTAGGACTGTAGGACATTCGAACAACAGGCGCACCAATGTCAAGTGCAGAAATCTTGCTTCCTGTTAAAGCATCAAATTCTGCATACATGGAAACAAACCAACAAGTAAAATAATTGCCCAAAACAAGTCAACAAGCAAAGAAATGCAACAGACAAAATGGGTAAGTCCACTCCACACAGCCAACTCACAAGAGTGCTAGATGTGGGAAAACCATTTTATTTACACAAGACCAATATAGCTTGATAAGAATCCTTTACCAAATTTTAAAAAAAAAAAAAAATTGACAATGAGAGATAGATTACCGACCCAGATAAGTTAACAGTAGTTGAAAATACCAAAGACATTCAGAATTCAGTAATAGTAAATATACAAGGAAGTGATAATAAATGCCAAGTTAATTAATTACCAATGGCTCAGATTTCATGGATCAGCAAAGAGGATTGATTTTGTTTGGTACATGCCTTCAGAAATGAAGGCTTCGAGAGTAAGTTAAGCAACATTTACCAAGCATTGCTGTCATGATAGTTTACAAACTTACGTTAAGTCCATCTAATTCTGGATGGGTCTTTAAGTGAACAAAAATTTTAAAGGCTAGCTATAGGGTCAACTTAGATACCATTGTTTTAGGTTTAGTTATGAATGACCAACTTAATTCTTCTGTGACAATTCACACGGTGCATTATTTCACACTTTCTTTTTTTTTTTTTTTGCTTTTCTTAGTAAAGGAGAAGATCGGAAGGATAATAGACAACAGAAGAATCAGGAATGCTTCAAAAAGCATAAAAAACAGGGGAAAAAGAGAATAGAAAACAAAACGGAAGCTCAACATACCTCTCCAATGACCAATCCCTCCAACAGTAACTAACTTGAAAAAACTGAGTGAAAAAACCCACTAAAAGTGCAGGTATCAGAGATAATATGAATAGTTGATTCCAAGTTGGAAGCTGGCTGTTTGCATTATGTTTTTGAAGCTTTAAGTAAAGAAGGGGTAAGACAAAGAATTACATGGGACAAGAACCTAGGGTAACGGGTGATATGGAGCCTAAAAGTAGTAACAGAATACAAGGATTCAAAAAAATTGGCAGAGAATTCCAGTATTTTGAAAAGCTAGAGTAACAAATGGAAATATCATCCAACAGTAAGGACAGATTAATTTAAGGAGTAGAGCAGGAACATAGTCAACTTCCCCAGATAGTTTCGAGTAAAAGGACTGAACAGGAGGAGGGTTCAGGTAGAATGAAGGGAATAAGAGGAGAGGGAGAGAGGGGTCAGGCTGGGTTTGAGTGAGAATTGGGATTGGGAGGTAGCAGACCCCTCAAAGATCTGCAGTATCATTATTTTTCCTTTGCTGTTTGGCCTCTGTTTCTGTATTGTCCTTCACCAGATACTGATTTCTTCTTAATATCAGTGCAAGGGAAGGAGTTTTCTGTGAGTTTATCAATATACCAGTACTCTGTTTCCAGTTTTCTATCAATTTATTAAGTCCAATTTAAGATAAAGGCTTGTGTTAACCATATTACTTGTGAACATCACCAGAATCACCACTAGATCCATGTGGGTCAACACAATAATGTGAGAAAACTCTGCTTTATTTTTCTTTCCTTACAACAAGGACGAAAATAAGAATATAGATCCCAGTAAATCCATACATAGGATAGCAATTGTAATGGGAGGGAAGCTACTACTTAGCAACAGGGATTTTCAAAAAACCAAACTAAACTGAGTAATCCAGTTAAACTGAACCGAACTGGTTTCATTTGATTCTTTATTGTACAGTTTGGTCCAGGTTTTGGGTGATAAGCTGAACCATATGAACCAAACCAAAATATATTTTTATTTATTACACATATAATACAATTACACATTTTATATATTATTAGAATATATCTAGAATATCTTAAAGATACTTACAATATCTTTAGAATATTTTAGAAGCTCTTAGAATATATTATGGATTCAATTAGTCCTCTAATTGAGAACTTTTAATTTTATTATGTTTCCTGTATTTCCTTATTTGATTAGTATTATATTTCCTTATTGGATTAAGATTACTAGAATATAAATAGGGATTAGTACTTTCTCTTTTGTAAAATATATCAACACATCTAATATATTTATCACATCGTTCTCTATTCTCCTTTCTTCTTTCTTTCTATCTAAACCATATAATTCCAACATGGTATCAGAGAGGTACCATCCACCTTGAGGATGTCCATGCTTTCCACTGTGTTTATAAATTCTCCTTTATAGTTTTTTTTTCCCAACCCATTCTCTGCTCATCAACGATCATTCCGATGGTGATTTCTTTCCCACTAATAATTCATACCAGTGGTGACATCTCTTCAATACTAGTGTTTGTCGTGTTATTCTCTTCCCATCGATGATCATTTCGATGGTGACCTCTTTCCCATTGATGAGTCATACTAGTGGTGACATATCTTTAATACTTGTGTTTGTCATGTTATTCTCTTCTCATTGACGATCATTCTAATGGTGACTACTTTCCTACTGATAAGTCATACCAATGGTGTTTCTACTCAAGTCATCTGGGTTTGCCATATGGTCAAGCAGATCCTTAAAATTTCTCAAGTTGCCTAGTTTTGCCGTCTGGTCCAACAGAACCTTAAAATTTGTTCTTGTCATAATGTCTTCAATTACGTCTAAAACACTTGAGTCAACCTAATCACAGTTTGGATCCTCGTGTTCTAGTGCAAAAGGTTCGTGTTAATGAGTTATTTTTCAACAATGTTCATCTCTCCTGCCTCTCCAGCATCATGAGTTGTCTTTCAGCCATGGAGCCCACTTTATATTTATATTATTTATGTAAAGTATTTATTTGTAACAAACTTAAAGCTTAGCAAGCTTTAGCTTGAGGGGGAGTATTAGAATATATCTAGAATATCTTTAAGATATTTACAATATCTCTAGAATATTTTAGAAGGTCTTAGAATATATTATGGAGTCAATTAGTCCTCTAATTGAGAATTCTTAATTTCATTATGCGTCCTGTATTTTCTTATTTGATTAGTATTATATTTCCTTATTAGATTAAGATTACTAAAATATAAATTGGGGTTAGTGCTTTGTCTTTTGTAAAACATATCAACACATCTAATATATTTATCACATAGTTCTCTATTCTCCTTTCTTCTTTCTTTTTATTTAAACCCTATAATTCCAGCATATATATTACAAATCTGATATCGGAGTTGATTTGTTATTTTGTTTTTCTATTTAATATTCGAATATTCCATTTGATTTCATTGTCATGTAATTTCCTATTACTATTGGACAACAAAAGAGTTTGAGATCGAATAATGTACAATTATTCTTATAATTGCTGTTACTTTACCTTACCATTGCTATTAGACAACACCTTTTCAATGTTCAAACTTAAGCGTTGATAAAGGTGGTCTGGAACCTAACCAAACTGACAAACGTGGTCTGGTTTTCTAAGATTTATAAACTATATATGGTTAGAATCAGTCTGAACCTTTTCAAGAAGATCAAATTCATAGCAAGTATGATAGATTCCCTGAGAAATGAAGACGGATACAGCAACATATCTCGCTAATGCCGCATATACATTCGTGACCTCTGCTCTTTTCTTTTTTCAAGTTTTCAAGTACAAGAATCGAATTTCAAATGAGCACAGTACAGTAGAGTTCTGAAACACAGTGAACTTAGCCTTCCTGAATCTAAAATTACCAAAAAGGAGAGAGAGATAGCGAAGTTGCTCACCGACGATGTAGGTTCCGATGGCGACGGCAACAAGCGCTTGATGAGGATGAAAGGAAGCGGCATGAGGCTGAAAAGGTCTAACGCCGCGCCCGACGTGGCGCAGATCCAGATGCTGCAACGTGGTCCACTCCATGAATCGTAATCCTCGAGTTTCACTTACAACTTCATCGCTACCTTGCAAATGCGGAAAGAAATGAGATGAAGGAAAAGGAAGGAGAATTCAGATCCTCTTCACAGTTCCGATGCTACAAAACAAAACTTGGAATCGCGCTATCTTTTATTATCGATCTGTAATGGCCCATGTAAATTTGATAGAAAAGGAATCCAGAGATCACAAAACGAACCCTGATGTAAAACTGGGAGTAGAAGAAGAGGTAGAATTTTGTTCTGTTTGTTTATTGTTGTTGTCGTGTCTTTTTTTTTTTTTTTGGGTGTATTCCGAGAAGAAGATAATGAAGCTAGTTTTTTTTTTGTCGTAGAACTGTTACACTGGGCCAGATAAACGATCTACTCTTTTCAGAAAACTTAAGAACATATTCGGCCCAATTTGTGCAAAGCTTAGTTCATCATAAATAAAAAAAAGCCAGGACGAGTTGTTTCTGTTGACGTGCTTTGTCCTCTCTCTTTTACTTTCGTTGGTTTTTATGAAAATGGCAACAAGTCATGGGAGGAAACAAATCTTCTAGTTCATAATCCTGTTTTCCAAATAAAATATTGTCACTTAAACAAAAAAAGAAATACCAATTAAGAGAAAGGTTACTTTACTATCAACTAAGAGTTTTTTTTTCTTAATTGTTGGTGTATTTAGAATCAATAATTTTATGATTTAATTTTACTTGTAAAAGAAATTTTTTATTTGAAAAATTATAAAATGAGAATTGATAAGATTTATAAATCTTTTAGAAATCTCATGAATTTTATTAAGTTATTTTTAAATTTTTATTGAAAATGAGAGAATTTAAGTAAATTTTGGTTAAATTTATTTAAATTTACTCTTTTATCCTTAATCATTTATTTAAAAATAGAAGAGAAAGTTTATTAAAAGAAAAGGTAAAATTATAAATTTTTTAAAATAAATTCAATCAATTATTGTTTTTCATATTCTAAACATGAAATTTAATTTTTAAATCAATTCAAATCATAATTTTTATAATGAGTTCTAAGCACGTGAATTGATTTCTAATCTAATTTAATTTAATATAATTTAAATCAATTTAATTTAATTTTAATTTTTATAAATTTAAACACACTCTTATGGAGGAGATCATGAGATTAAGAATAAGGAGAAAGGACTAAAGATTTGAATCTGTTGCTACCTCAATGGAACTTTGGTGATTGTTGAATATACACAAATCTTCCTCCACTTCGCATAAATCTTCCTTGATTTGATCCAGCTGCTATTCGTCCTCTATTGATAAATGCAATGAAAATATCAATTAATACAATCACAATTGAATAGAATGACCTAATATAGATAATTCAATTATCTAGTTTAAAATCCTTTTGATCTTATTTATCAAAACAATGAATTCATGAAACATTTTGGTCATCAATGTCATATTTATAGAATCGCTAACCAACTTAACATTAACTAAGAATTTATTTAACTATAAAAATATCATATCTTCACCACTTTTTCTTTTGTCTCCCTCTTACACTTTTCTATTATAGGAAAAAGTAAGTGAGAGAAAAGGAAAATATAAATGTCTCTCTCTTTCTTATTTTTATAATAAGGTGGTGTAGGAATAATATTTCTCATTTACTTATTATGTGATTTTTTTTAATTACAAATTCATTTTTTTAACGGATGATTTCAATACTATATAAAAATATATAGTAAAAAGTTTATTCATGTGAAAAAAAAATAAAGGGAAAAAATTTTTATGTGATGTTTTTAGGATACACCTTTGAAAATCCCCAAATCAGTGATTTTATATTTATAGTCACAACAACCATAAATGAATAAATATGATTTAGAAAGAATGATGGAGCATATTCCAACAGCATTTATGTTTACCAAATTATAATCACATTACCTATGGAACTCGTATTTATTAATTTGAAAAGTTAAATTTTATTGTAAATGAACATTTGTGTATATATTATCGAACAATTATATATTAATATATTATTAATTAAAAGAGTTTATCTTTTTTAGATAATTATTGTCATAATTTAATTCATTTAATGATGTGATTATATGAGAGTAAAAAATCTTTTATATTAACAACTCTTCATATGAAAAGAAAAGATACGGAGAGGAAGGTGATTAGTTGGGCACCTTGTAGATACATAATAAATGAGAATGGATAGGGGGTAGGAAATTCCAGAGCAAGGTAAAGGGAAGCTATATATAGTCGAATAGAATATATAAATAAATGCAAAGGACCTATGAGAGTTAATTATAGAGAAATTTGAAATCGCACAATTAGCTCAATTATCATCTTCTCAATTATTTAAAGATGAAAGTATAATTTTTTTTAAAAAAATTTTAAAATATTAAATAATTTTTTTTATTCGGTATTTTATATTTTAAGTAATTAGAAGAACTTAAATATGCCAATCATTTGTACAGAGAAAGGCCTTAAATTTCAAAGCATACAATGATATTCAAGCCTGGTCATAATTTTATAGTCTCTTAAATTACTTTTACCGTATTCTGAAACTATAAAAAAAAGAATTATTTTTTTATTTAAATTTAATTTAATTCAATTTAAAAATTAAAAATTGATTATAAAAATTAAATCAATTTTAATTTTATAAGTTTTCAAATAAAAAATTTTATTTATAAATTAAATTAATTCCTAATATTTATGGTTAGTAACATATGCTCATGTACTTCATTCATTTCCTTCCTCATTCCTCACTCACGCACGCAAGACAACAAACAGGTACATAACTTCCCACGTCTCAGCCATTAAAGACCAAGTGATTAAGCGGAATGTATGAAAAATGTCACACAGACACACAAACACCCATGTGAACACATTTAAGTGCCTTTCGGCCGCCATTCTATATCCAACCACAAATTCTTCGGTCCCTTTCCTTTCCACCCTACCTTGGATTTCTTGATTCTTTAGAAATGCTAGTAAGGAACGTTTAGCTGACGGGAAACTTTCAATGTAAAATAATATTCTTACAACACTATCATTTATCATGTACTACTTTATTTATGTGATTATTTTTTTTTCTAATAGTAGAGTTAATAGTGGCCTAAAGAACGAATATAACACATATTTAATAATATAATAAAAAATTATCTTATACTGATTATACTTAAAAGTTTTTCTTAGCTGACAGAGAATATTAATTGGTAGAATGTGTTGAAAATGACAGGGCCTGGCCGACATTACATTTTTTTTTTCTTCCTTCTTTATCCTGCTCTCTTTCTTTTTCTTTTTTTTTTTACTTTATTACTGGCCCTAATGACCAAACGAACAAAAGAACACCCAAAAAGCATATTTAAACTTCTCTCGTAGTGACCTAAATTTACAAAATTTGATTCCAAATGTACACAGTTGCCTATAAGAAGAACAAGAAAACTTATCTAACAAGATATCGCATTTTCAATATTCTTGCGGTATCAAGATATTTCGTCTGCAGTGATTTCAGGATATAAGATATTTCAGAAATTATCGTAGATTTAGTGTTTTTTTTTTCCTGATTCTAGCGAAGTTTATCTTATTGGGTTAGAAGCAAAAACAAAAATGATTGAGTGGGTGTCCCTTTCCTCTTCAAGCATCCATGTAGAGCATTCTATAATAACAGGAACAGACACAATGGAAAGGAGCAAGCTGACTGTGAAAAGAAGGAGTCATCCAGACCTGAAAGGTCCGAATCAAACATGGGAAAGGTAGCGGGGCTTCCATATCCTGTACACCTAAGCCATTCACCTTTCCATTATATTCTTCGCAATAATGTATGATTATAATATTGATTTATTTATATAAAACTAACAAAAAATTTAAAAAAAATAATTTAAATAAGAAATTTAAGTAAACATATATTTCACACACACACATATATATATGGACGCATAAAAATAAGAAATTAAGACACATTAAAATATAAAATTAATGTACTATGATTTTAATAAATTATAATATAAATTTTAAAAATATAAAAAAATATGATTCAAAAATTTGAGTATTAAGATTTTTTTTTTTTACATGGGATGTGTAAACATTTGGAAAAAGAAAGAAGATAAATAATCTAATAGAAAATCGAACGTTTGGTATCATCATATCACAGTTTTAGAGACCAAAAGCATTGCTAATTGAGTTACAAATTAGTTGGTTGAATATTAAAATTTTAAATAAGAAACTACTTCCTAGTTCCTTTTCTCCTTATTTATTTATTTTTCTATATGATATAAATATTTTTTTATAAATTATAAAAAAAATCATTCTCTTCCATTTCATAGTAAATGAAAATTTGCGAAGGCAAAGATAATTTTGTATGATATTATTTAATTTTTTTCATTTAATGAGAGCAATTGAGCCCACATCTATGCATCCATCCCTGTTGGTGTCTAACATTCCCCTCTCAGTCAACATATGTTCGCATTATATTTTTATTTTTACTTGTTAAAAAAAATTGGAACAGAAGAAAAGGAAGAGCATACAGAACTGCAAACACTTAAGTAATGAACATAACCGTAAAACCAAACTAAATACTACCTCCACTGTAGTTGCTGGTGATGATGAATGGTGGACCAGAGACTCGAAGATCAACCTCGTGTCTAATTATAGGCAGCTAGAAAAAGAACTTGAAGATGAGGTTCGCTTCTTCGAGTTTAAGTTAAATTTATCAGCCACACATTCCTACCACATAACCGTAGACTATTTAGCAATATCTTCTCTAAGTGGTGATGAAATCATGCATGATGTTTTTTTTTTTTTTTCTCTCTTTTGCCACTGGTTTCCAAATTGCTTTTTGGGGACTTTTTCGCTTCAGTAGAATCTGTCCTTTTAGCAGGTCCTATAATTTTGAGCTGGTTTGTGATGCTTTATTAACCCTTCAAAAGTAGGTGGACACGAAAGGTTTTTGGTGCAAAACATCCTTGACGAATGAAAGAGGACAAGCAAAGGTTAGTTGGCAACTCTTAGTCTGAACATGTGGGCTATTACAGGAATTAGGGCGTCCAACAGGACATTGAAGATAAATGGGACAACGATGTGGATCACCAAAGAAAGGCCTTGCACCCGCTGTTTGGATCAAGTTGCTTCAAGATGACCTAATGCATGTATGGTACCATATAAATGAAGGAAATGGAATAGTAATAAGAGTGGAAGTGGAAACAAGAATGAGAATGAAATGGAAGAGAATGTTAATTTCCTCAAATAAAAAGAATAAGAATTTTTCAAGAGTAAGTATTTTATTTCATATTTTTCAACCAAATATGAGAAGGGAATATCTCATTCTCATTTTTATTCTATTCTATTCCATTCCTTTCTATCATATTAAACATGCGCATGTCCAACAAAACTTAGTAATCCTCTTTCTCTTGAACAATACTAACAGGGTATCTCCTGTTTTAGCGGAAAAGAATGCTCCAAATCGTTGAATATCAGCTACTGTCAGTGCATTCCTTTCTTTATTTGCTTTTTAATTTTAATATATATAGTATAATATATTCTAAAAACTTTTTTTTTTCTTTCATACAATGTCAAATTTTTTTTCTTAGTATTTGATCTTCGTATAAGATTCAATAGTTTTTTGTCTTTAACAAAAAACAACTGTGAGACTAAAAATTGAATAGTTTGGTCACTTACATTTAATAATAATGCATTTAGTGGCAATAGGACAATTATAGAAGGTATCTTTTCTAATCATAATAACAATAGTTAGTTGTGTTCAATTCTTATATATGTTAAGATATTTTTAATAAATTGCTATTATAAATTTTATAATTAATTTTGTATTACATATTTTAAATTTTAAATATATTTAAGTATCTCCGTTAACTTAACTTTAGAGTACGGGCTCTGCCACTGCAGCAAAATAACTGTGGTAAGTAAGGAGGTTATCCCTATTTTGCTGAACAACTTTCAAAACCTTCAAGTTTCAACTGTCGTTTTCTAGTTCTAGGTTCTGGATTTTGAATTGCTCTATTTCTTATGGTAACATGGCAACATGAGTGGAGGCTTCATATATATAATTGACAAGCATGAGTTGGCTCTGAATTTAGAGCTTCAATAGTCCTCCTTAATTCTTCATTACCAGCCTCCTTAATTCTTCATTACCAGCCTCTAATTTCTGAATTTTATCTTCTAGTTTCGTTACTTGTTTGTGAGTAGAAGGGCACTGACTGTGATCAACTTCTGTAAATCCACGTTGCAAAATTCCAATTTGTCAATTTGGGGTCTCAAGTTCTTTCACTTTCGTGATAGCATCTTTACTTTTCTGGAACTCTCTCTTATCAGTCACCGTAAAAAGGAAGTCTTCTTTATTCTTGACTTAGAGAATCTTCGAAACAAAAAATCCAGTAGTCTTGTCTCCTCTTCAAGAAAAGCTTAAAAACATATGATTCAATGCAGATATCTTGAAAACCTAGTCACTTAGTTGTAAATTCAGTCAATTTTCTCCTAAACCTTCAGATTGAGGCATGGTTAAAAAAGCAGGAATTGGAACAAATATTATTCCTTCCAGAGAAATGGGGATCCATCGGCATAAATGAAGGTAATATTGAAGCTTAGTTGTGTTTCAATCATAAATTACTATTAAATATATGATATATATAGAGATGCCAAATTGCTGTACGAACCCAAAGACACTGGATTTATTAGATGGGTCATACTCAAAAAATATAACTTTAAAACAGTCGCAAGATTGATTCTTGCCATGATCACTAGTAGTTTACTGATGAGTTATCTATAAATCTTTTATTTAACTTAAAAATGAAATATCTTTTTCTCAACTTAAATTTTTACTTTAAAAAAAATACTCAAAAAATGCGTTTGAAGCGAATCACAGCCAGTATAGCTGGTCCTCCCACTCCCACACGTTATAATCTAAGCAATGAAAGCTTATAAGTACTTTAAACCTCATGAATATGATATGATATTAATTAAGCTGATAGAAGCCCTTCACCTGAAATCTTCAACATATATAAGGAAAGCAGCGTATAGCACCTTGTTTCTCCAATTTGTGTGCAGCTATAATTAATAGCACTACTTGTATATCTTGGACTTGCAATCTCAGAGCTGGGAATATATCGTCTTCTAGCTAGAGATATACATGCCAATAGACCGACATTAGCATATGTAACACTTTCACCATAAAGCATTATTGTCTTTCATGTCTGCAAGTGAACACTACTGCATCTGCAATGTTCCTCTGCATGTGATCGAGCTGGAAAGACGAGTGGTGGGGAATTACTTCCAAGTTCCAAGTATCATTCCAAGTCCTAATTATTCGTGTCATTCAAGAACATCATATCATAAACGTGTCACACATGCAAATTGGTAGATTCCACATTTCCCGATCCACCAAATTAATGCTATCCATGATATATATATATATATATATATATATATATATATATATATAGCAAGTAGCAACTCATCCCATCCCATTTGATCGATTGAATTCGAAACATGTACATATGCGAAATTCTATATTTCAGACACTTTTTCGGCCCACATATATGGTTTGAATGTCTGAATTGAATGTGTTATATATGCTTAATGATATGCTAATTAAAGATTTCATAAAAATATGTTATAATTACTAGCACAAGAAAGTTTAATTATATTTATTATAAATTTATTTCTTAGAATGCATTTAAACATAATATTTTTAATTTTTATACATGCATGTTGAATTTTTCTTAAAATGTATTCATGACAATTAATATTGAAGTATAAATAGATATATAAAATTCACAATGATTTATTTCTTTATTAGGAAAAAAAAAAGCCTCAAGTGATTTGGTCAATATACTCCTTAATTTGATTCTACTTTGACACTTTATAGTTTGAAATATGGCACTCGATATATCTATAGGATTTAATTCATTAGTACATATAATAATCACCATGAGTTTTTTAATTTCCTAATAATTTGCGCATGCACCATAAAAGTTGTATAAATTTACACCATTTAACATTATCTTATGTTGAATTTTTATTGTGTTAATAATTTTTTATCATTATTAAAATTTATATTTTAATATACGTTAAACATTATTAATAAAAGAATAAACATAAATTGCTAGTAACTATATAATTAAAGAAGTGTAAAATTTCCACAACTTTTTTAGTACTGTGTAACTGATATCTTCGCCTACAGAGTAATTAATCATTTTGACTTATTTGATTTCTCTTGTTAAAAATTGAAATTTTTAAAAAGGAAGGCATGCACTCATCTGCGAGGAATTAAATTAAATTTTTATATACGATGAATTTTTCTCAACATACATAACTAAATCAAAAGTTTATATCATTATCACAAAAATCCAGATTAATTTAAGATTTATTTTGTACTCCATCAAAATATCTTAAAATTAAGATATAATATACATTTAAAACATGCAAATAAAATCATTAAATCTTCTGAAATTTATCATATAATATTTACATAACAATTAATTATATTTTAATAATTGAAGTAGTTAAAGTTATTTATTACATAGTTTAGTATTGCAAATTTATCTATGTGTTTGTTGTCTTATAGTAATTAAGGAAACAAACATACTTCTTGTATTAATTATTCAAGAGTGTTGCTACAAAGCCAGAATGAGATTCCCGAAATTTAGATAGCCCGACTGAGGTGGCAACTGGTGGCAAAGCCACTTTTAATAATTTGTTATTATATTTAATTAATAAACTTTTGAACAAATTAGAAAGGGTTGATTGGCAAAATAGAATCGAAGGCGGCAAGATTGACTGGAGCGACGGCGGCATGTCTGAAATTGAACCAAGAAATCAAGGATCAACCCATACAATTCAGAAACAGTTCAAGCCATTCTGTGTTGGCAGAAGCAGTGACTATTCGTGCAGGAACGTAGCCAAGAACTGGGCGAAAAAATATAAGGTTTGTCATGTTCTTGATTTCTCCAACTTCGACCCGTTGGATCAAATCTTGATTGCTAAAGCCAAAACCAATCAATACGTTGCAAACAAGAATTAAGATGCAATAAGAAAAAGCAGTTTGGCAAAAGGCTTACTGTGAGGGAGAAAGGGAAAAACAAAAAGAGAGAAAGAGAAGGAGACTAATGTGATGAGATGTCATTGCCACGCAAGATGACAGATAATTCGGGCTTGCAAAATCGGGCAAATATTCGAGCTTCATAGCATTTTTCATTATTCAAAATCAAATTTTGAGTGACTATTTAAAGAAATTAATGTGTCTAAATATTTGAAGACGACATGAGAGATGTGCAATTTTTTATTAAAAAAATTAATCTTAATTAACATGAAATATTTAAAAAAATATTGATATAAGTTAAATGATTATGAATGAATTACTATAAGTGAACCTTTCTATCACCGTTGAATAGAAAAAAGAAAAATGATTAGCGTGAATTAATTATGGGGGGGCGTGATGGAATGATGTAAGAAGAGTGTGAGGAGTGACAGTGAGAGAAAGAGAGTCCAGTCACGTAAGAGGAAGAGAGGAGCCCCTGTTGTGTTTGAGGCGAGAGGGGATGAAGAGAATGCCTGTTGTAAGGGAGGCAATGATTCAGACAGGCGGAGGACTGGGACATCTCACCCTCTCCCCAATCCCCATCTTCTCAATTTCCAATACTTCTTCTTTAAAATCTCTCTCTCTCTCTCTCCCCTTTCAATATATATTACACCGCCAATCGGCCACTAGCTACTCCCACTTAAACCCACTCCACCACCCAATTTCCGCCATCTATCTGCCTATCCCTCCTCCTTCCTCCGGTTGGTCGCCACCGCAGAGCCAGAGCTGAGAGCTGCATATAGAGATAGAGACACACAGAAACGATGCGAAGCATGGCAAGCTCTGCCTCCTCACGAGGCATTGCTGCTATCGTCGGGGTGGGGCCCAAGCTCGGCTTATCCATCGCCCGCAAGTTCGCTCACGAAGGCTACACCGTTGCCATCCTCGCTCGTGACCTAGGCACCTCCTATTCCTATTCCTATAATTAATTAATTACTGATACATACACAATCATTTTTGTCTCCTTGTTATTCTTTCTGTTTGATTCTCCATCATATGTTATAGAATTAAAGAAAATGTTTTCCTTCCTTTGTTCCTTCATCCATTCATTCGTCAATTATTTGTTATTCCTATATATATATATATATATATATATATTATTTGTATGGTAGAAATTAATTGAGGTACAGTCAGCACTCAAACAGGGAGGTTGTCAAGATTTGCGGACGAGATAGCGAGGGAAGAGAAAGCCCAGGTGTTCGCGATACGAATCGACTGCTCGGATTCGAGGAGCGTGAGGGAGGCATTCGAAGGAGTGCTGTCCCTCGGATTCGTCGAGGTTCTTGTCTACAATGCTTACCAGCCCTTGTCTGTGTCTTGGAACCCCACCTCCTTCCAAGATCTCCGCATCGACTCTTTCGAGAAATCTCTCGCTGTTTCATCCGTCGGCGCTTTCCACTGCGCTCAACAGGTACCTCTCTTTCTCTCAATCTAATATCTAGTTTTTTTCTTTTTTAAAAAAAAAATATTATAATATATGAGAACGAAAAAGGGTCAATAGTTCATTTGATGCTAGCTCGAGCTAATGCTAATTAATTACCATTGATCCATTGTTTGATGGAATCAACAAAGGTGCTGCCGGGCATGGTCGAAAGAGGAAGGGGAACAATTCTCTTCACTGGCTGTTCGGCTTCTCTAAACGGCATTGCTGGATACTCTGAACTATGTAAATTCAATTCTTTTTTTTTAATTTTCCGTTATTAGAAATTTTCAGATTTTTCTGCCCACCAAATTAATTTGTGGGAAACTGCAAGTAGCTATATAGGGATGTTTAGTTTGATTTATTTAGTCGTTAAATTAGATTAAAACTAATTAATCTGTGAGTGCGCTGCTTCTGCACTGGGGAGATGAGACAGGCTGTGGGAAATTCGCATTGAGAGCACTATCGCAATGTCTAGCCAGGGAATTTCAACCTCAGGGAGTGCACGTAGCACATGTTATCATTGACGGTATCGTTGGCCCACCCAGGTTCGTTTCCTCAGATTTTATCTGTTGCAGATCCCTTTCCTTTTTAATTTCCTCATTGGGATCTTTTACCTGGTCATCATCTCATCATATTCTCTTCAGCTCCCAATCCTTAGGTTCCAATACATGCGCGCGCACATAAAAAAATATATAAAAAAACTCTAGCACTGTAAATATGTTGCAGATTTGTGAATGATTAGTGATATACAATTATACATATATACAGTGAATCAGCTGATTAACTAGTAATGGTAGTTTGCATGTTGTGGGGTGCAGGGGACCAATGACGTTGCAGAGAGCTTCAGTTGGGGAGCAAAGCAGTGGAGTGGGAGGAGTAGGGGATGGGACGATGGACCCTGACGCCCTGGCTCAAACCTACTGGCACTTGCACGTTCAGGACCGGACCGCTTGGACCCAGGAGATGGACCTCCGTTCCTCCTCTGCCAGATTCTTCTAGCTACCCTCTTCCCCTTCCTTCCCCACCAGCCTGCCATATTAATGTTTCTCGATTATTTTCAAGTCTCTAATCTGCAACCCAATCATTTCATATTTGATGCCCAAAATATAGACCAAGAATGATGTTTTGCTTTCTTGTCCTGCTGTTTGGTAAAGCATTTGCAACATGCGGCTTCTTCTTAATTTTTTCCGTTTTTTTTTATCATCTATTGGGAACTTGGCAGTGTACTGTGTATAAATTATTATTACATTAAACTACTCTTTTGATCTTATTCACTTAATATTAATTTAGTCTTTTAAAAATATATGATATCAAATTAATCATCTAAAAATTTAAAGTGGCATCAAAATAGTCTTTCAAATATATGTAACATTAAATTAATCTTCAAAAGATTTAAAATGACATTAAAATTATCTTTTTAAATGATCATTTTGAAAGATTATTTTAATGTCATTTTAAATTTTTGGATGACTAACTTAATGTCATGTATTTTTAAAAGATCAAATTGATGTTAAATATTTTTAAAGGATCAAATTGATGTCAAGTGAATCTTTAAAAGAATAAAATAATAGTTTAGTCTGATTATTATATATGCAAAGATTTTGATGTTTGGGTGAGGTATTCATTTATAGTCCGTTTGAATATATTTTTTTGAAATTTTTTTTTAAAAAATATTTTAATACATTTTTAAGTGTATTTAGATGTAATTTTTTAAAAAAGTAAAAGTTAAAAAAAATTAATTTTTTTTAAAAGTTAATAATTTCTAACTTTTAAAAAAAGTAGAAAAAAATAATTTTTAATATAATTTTACGACAAAAATATTATTTATCTTTATTAAAAATTATATTTTATATCTTATATTTTTTCTTCTTATAAATTTTATTTAGATAAATTTTTTTAAGTAATTTTATAAATTACATTTTAAATAACGTAACTTTAAGTTATTGTACTCTAATAAATTGAATTCTGATTTCAATAACTATATTATTTAGAGAAAATAAAATAGAATAACATTAATAACATGTTGTTAAGCTTTTGGATACATAATTAAACATATTGTTATTATCTTGTATCTCATTTTTCATGGCGTTGTTATCATGATATACTTAAAAATCTCACCGTCCCTCTTATGCTAGTCTATTTAATCATATCTTATATATTATAACTCATTATATCTTGTATTTAGATATATTTTTTAATAATTTTGATATAAACAAAATATTTTTTTTTATCTAAATAAACTTGAAATTTTTTTTATTATTTAAAAATATTATATCTAAATATAAAATTATTTTTTAAAAAAATTATTAAAATAAAATATAAAAAAATATTTTTAAAAAAAATTTATTCAAACGAATCTTTATTTATTTACTTTTCAGGCTGAAAGGGAGAAAGAGAGAGAGAGAGAGAAAAAGAAAAAAAGAATGTGATATTTTTATCTATTTTCTAGATTATTCTCTCTCTTTCCTGCCAAACGTTGAATTGAGAAAATTCGTGATTAAGGACTAATTTGTCGGTAATGGGTCAAGTTGTATTGGGAGGAAATGGGGGTCGAACAGTGCTATGGGTCCCGCGGCGGAAAAGTTAAGGGGAGCGAAGGAGTGGGATGGAGACCGGGTTGCACGGCGAAAAGCGGGAACTCGTGTTCTAACGTAGGACACAAAAACTGTGTCCTTGCTTGAATCTCAAAAACACTTTTTAGCTTGAGTACTGTAGTTCTCATGCTGTTTTTTTTTATCCCATAAAAATTGATATTTTATGATCTTGTGGAGAATTTATAAATTACAATATGTGGAGCCTTATGCAAATAATCAAATTCTTATAAGGGAAATAGTGTGAAAAAAATAATAAAAATCGTTTTCCTCTTACTTAGTTCGCTGTATGTATGTAAAGTAGGAGCTCATTATATTGGCATGTATAAATGGAAAAGAAAATGTTCCTCTTTTGTCCTTTTGCTTTGATTTTTCAAAAGAAGTGGAAAACGGAGAAAGACGAGAAGGGGTTAAGGGAAGAGGGGAGTGCTACAGAATAGCATAGCCCCCAATACCAAAAACAAAAAGAAAAAAAAAGAAAATAGTATAGCTCGTAGCCAAAAAGCAAGCAATGTGTCAGTTGCGATATTTCTTGGCGGAGCCGCGATATACGTGTTGGGGCGTAGGAGCACTACTAGCAAGCTGCACTGAAAACTACTTGGAATAGGATGATGACGCGAAGGGGGTTCCACCACATTGAATGGTGGGGTGCGTATTACATGATTGGTGATGCTTTTGTTTATTTATACATATCCACATGAATCATGATGCTTGGCATGGTATGCCGTTTATCATGTCAGGCTCAACTCAACCCAAGTGAAGAGGTCCCCAAGTCGCATCTCAAAAGTTTAATTATAGCAGCGTGTACTCCCTCATTAACTCCGCTGTTGACTTAAGAGCAGTTTAAGGCATGTTATTGCTTCGTTAGAAATAATCCTAGTTTGGCGTAGGAAATGTTATTTCAAATTTTATTCTGATATTATAGTATTTTTGAGTTTATTAATGAAAATAAAATAAAATAACATTTCTATTTCAAATCTTATTTTATAAATTTATAAAATCTCATTCTTCTAGAAAAATGTGGGATTAAGATTTTACAAATTTATAAAATAGGATTTCACATTTTTTATTTAATATATTTATTTATTTTAGAAAATAATAAATTTTACTCTTATATACTTTAACTAACTCTAATATAATAATTCTAATTCCCAGGCTTGGAAAGCTTTGCTCTCTTTTCAACCAAAATTGAAAATTCTACCCTTACTATTGTACTTTTAAAATTGACAAAGATATTATTAAAATTTTTATCTGAAGTTGAAAAATTGATCTTGAATATTGTTTGAAAAATGCATATATATATATATATGAAAGAAAAAAATTAATCATTTTTTATTAAGAGTAATTACATCATTTTCATTAATTAGAATTCCATTCTATATTATATCCCATGCACCAAATTATGAAATTACTTTCTGTTTTATATTGTATTCTATCATATCAGTTTGTAAAATCGGAATAGGAATCACATTCAAATTTATTAATTCTCATTCCTATTCATATTCTTATTCCATAAAATTTAATTCTTTACATCAAATGAATGTTCATGTATTCAAATTTGCTTGAAATTAAAGGATAAATTATAGTTTACATTCTTTAAAGTCTTAGAATTTAAAAAGATAAAAATAATTATTTAAAATGTATACTTTATGCACAAAATTCCCTTAGTCAAATTAACTATTGAAAAGCTAACAAAAATGTTATCTAACTTGCACTTGACACTATTAAAGTATATTTCAACTTTTAAAAATAACATAATTAAATAAAAAAATAGATAGGTAAAAACTAACCAAGTTTTTTTTCCTCTCAACTAGTTTAGTTTCTTTTCAAATTTAATTTTTTTCACTTAAATATGATGGTAAAAACATGTTTTAATGAATTACCTGTAAGTTATATGACATTCCTGCTAGTCTTTTAGCTGTTCCATTATCAAATGGGATTTTGTGCCAAAATAGTGAATTTCAAGATATCATTTGCATCTTTTAAAATCCTGAAATTTAATCCACACAGAACAAAAAATTGAAGGATGTAAGTTTCCTATTGTTCTAAATTTAAATAGAATGACAGAATTTACTATTACTTTCAATTTTTAACTTATTAACTATGTTTGTTTTAGATTTTAAAGGAGCTCCAACAAATGTTTGAGAGAAATAAAAAAAATATTTACTTTTTTTTCTTTATAAAATTGCTTTAAAAAATGTGCAAAGATCAATTTGCGTTTGCGTGCAGCCAAAACAAACAAGCGCTTCTATGAATAAAAATTTATTATTGTAAAAAAACGTTATAACATTTATGTTTATATAATAATTTTTTATATGAATTTTATAAACAAAGAAATAAATTCATTAATTTATTTTAATTTTAAAAAAATTTACTTCTTTTATGAATAAACTTATATTTTTTAAAAAATTATATAGATATTAATTAAATTTACATATGTATTAATGAAAATTATACAAAAATTTGTCACTTATTTAAAAATATGAAATTTTCTCACAAGTAGTAATTTCTATGAAATTTTCTCACAAGTAGTAATTTCTATGAAATTTTCTATCCTTTTGTGCATGGAAAGAATTCCCACGTAATCAATTGTTCTCTTTTCGTCCAAATTCTTCTTGTCAAACGTTGCATTACTAAGTAAGGTAAATTGTACCTTATTCCTTTTAACTTTAGTCTATGTGTGTAGATTAAATTTTAAGGTTTATAAAGGTATAAATAATTTCTTTAAATTTATTATTTATGTAAAATATGCTTTCGTTAATAAAATTATTAACTATGATGAATTTCTCACATAATTTACATATGTCATTACTAAAATAATTAAAGAAAATGAGAGATTAATTTTATTTTATTTTCTTTTAAAAAACCACATCTACTATTCATCCGCGGCCACCATTGACAAAAAAGAAAGACAAACTGTTAGGAGTTTCTTTAAAGTAAGTTTCTCCAAATTTATTATATTACATTTCCTCTTTCATTTGATTTTAATCAGTGTGATTCTCTTTGTTCTCTGTTCATTCTTCGCCACCGCCAAACTATGCAACTTACTAGAACCATGCGAGTTTTTGCTTTCCTTTGCTCTGTCATTGGCTTCCGGCAATTTGAACTTGTACTCTCAATCCTTCTGCCATTACATCGTCCAAAATGTTCATTTTCTTTGTGCCTTTGCTCAAGCCAAAGTTTCTATTTCTCTTTTCTTTTTTTTTCTTATTAAATTTCTGTAATTTAACCCTTCTGTTTGATTGCTGAGCCAACAAGTTTATATATAACTTGGTTTGCTTGATCAAATACTCAAGATTATTCTTTGATTATTATTTTCCTCTTTTCACATATTTCGTTCTTACAAAAAGGCATAATGAAAAGAAAAAATCAAAATGGATTGTGATTAAGAAGAGAAAAATCAAATATACATGGTTTTTTATTTGTAAATATTTTTAATTCTTAAGTATTTTTGCAGTGTTACATGTAAGTTAAGTAGCAAATCTCTTTCAAGTTAATGGTTTTATAAAAGATGTTTTCTTACACAGATAGTGAATTTATTGTACCCAAAAAAAAGAAGTATCGCTGATCGGAACATTAAGTTATCCTCGTATTGTAACCAAAGCTTTTGTCATATGCCAAATTTAAAAATAACAATAGACAATTTCATTAAAATTTTAAATTTAGCTCCTTGCGTAAACCCCGATCAGACGTAAGCTTCCATGCTAGTTGCTAGACATGAAAATCTAGCATAGAATAATATAAGTGTATGTTTAATATGAAGATAAAAATTTGAGTGAAATTTTTATCCCATATCAAACTTATATTAAAATGAAAAACATAGCCTGTAGGTGGTCAGTTGAATGAGATGTGTCATGGGTGGCTTGTTTACAGAATTGTTAAAAATTTCAGTGAAAAATTTTAGCTAGTAGGATGATGTGAAATTTTTTATTTAATCAAATTTAAACTCTATCTCTTCGGTGATTAAGTGTATGTTTATTTGCATTTTTTGGGAGAATTTGCGTGAGGAGAGCTTTTGTTAAACACCCATTGGCGTTGGAGCATGTGAGTAAAACAAATAGAGCTTATATATGTTTGAATAGAAGGGAATAGAGAGGAAAAAAAAAAGGAAAAAAGTTTATTTTAAATATTTAAAATTTAAAATTTTAAAATAAGTCTTTTCTTTTTTTCTTATATTTTTCATTATCCTTCAATCTAAACATATTCTAAAAATCCATTTGAGAATATTAATGCCCACTCAAATATACACTGAATATATTGTATCTGTAGTGGAAACTGTAAAGTATATTGGAGGTTTAAATTACTATAAGCTTTTACTTATGTTATGTCTTATTTATTTTAATGTTTACATAATTTTTTAAATAGAATTTCATCTTTAAAAGTTTATTTAATATGGATAAATTATTTTTTATTTTTATGTTGAACCTAATTTTTTATTAAATATAAATTAATTCACTTAAATACATTTTTAACTAAAATTAAGATTTTGAAATAAGTTCATCACTTACAAAATCTAATTCAAAGACACCCTGAGGTGCAAAATAAGAGAACCAACAAGCAGGCAACAGAGTTTGAAAAGTCAACTCTAAACCCAAGATCCTGATTACTACAGCAAGGTAGCTAGAAAGCTTTATGCGTCGCCTCGGAACTGGGAATGAAACCAAAAGACTTAAAAGATGGGCGTACATAATGCATCAGGGACCATTTCAACAATCGACTGAATATGATGGAGCAACTGATCTGTGCAGAAAGAGATTTAACAGTTAACACATTCAGCAGGGCATGGTCAATTCATCAATTTCTAAAATAAGGAACCAGCTAATAGAAGGCCACAAGTGAAAAATGGAAGCTTATACTCCACACCAACTGTTCATCTAATCATGAAATTAATCATTATACACTCTAGCAGAAACTGGAAAATGCAGTAGGAATACTGTCACTATTTCCATGACATAGCTGTGTTTAAGAAACAAATATTGTCATCAAGCAAAGAGCATAGGGCATGCCACTGTTCCTAGATGTGAAAAGTTGAAACTAGACAGCTTGTAGTCTGAGTCTTCACGGTAAAAAGTATATCACAATTCACATCATAGACCGTGTTTTCTCCCTCCAGACCTTCTATGCAGTGGCCTGTTAACATTTTCTGCATTCCAATTCTTCATTTCAATGCTGTATCCAAGGTTTGTGTGGGCGTGACTACTGTCACTGGACACCAGATGTCGTGATCTAGATGTGAGTTCATCAACATAAAGCCTGAAAGATGGGTATGAAAGAGTTCACATTGTTCATTCATGCTTTGAAAATTTACTTGAGATTGGTATGAACTTTGTCGATAACTAGCGTATAACGGATAAATTGGAACTTCGTAACTGTCAATTTCATTTTCAACAGACTAATGCCATCCCCAGTAGATCCGAAGGCTCTTGAGTCTTGAACATGCATTCTCAAAGGCACTGTAGTGGGCAAGAAATTTGAACCTCTGACCTAGAACTACCCAAAACCCTCCCCATTGATTCACTTCCAGTGGCTTTAACATATTGTGAGGAATTGGTTAGCAAAATCTCATCTAAAGGACTTATTTTTAGCCTGGCATGTTGTTCCTCCACTTCCATATTCACTTTTTTAGCCTAGCGCGATGTTCCATCACTTCCAACCTGTTTTTCATTTAGATTTTAATAAAAAAAAATTAATTTTCACAAAAAGTTATTGTAAAAGAGTATATTTTAGAAGAATTAAGATTAGCTTAAATGTTATTAAGTAAAATCACCTTTAAAATTTGAAACTATAAAAAATTTATAAAAAGTAACGTT
Organism: Castanospermum australe; assembly: GCA_019955255.1. Taxonomy (NCBI): domain Eukaryota; kingdom Viridiplantae; phylum Streptophyta; class Magnoliopsida; order Fabales; family Fabaceae; genus Castanospermum; species Castanospermum australe. The sequence continues at coordinate 38,472 of NSJW01000870.1, read as the reverse complement.
ATTTATACACTTTTTTTCATAGATCTTCTCTTACAATTTTACTTATAGGGAAAAAAAAATACATCTTTCCCAATATCTTTTCTCTTCCTTTTTCTCCAAAAAGTGAAAGGTATATAGAAGAGGTGTATGAGAAAAAAAGTGTAAAAATAATATTTTTCATTTACAAATAGAGTAATGCTATATATTTTCAATTTTCTTCTTAATAATTCTTTTAATACTTAATAAAGTATAAATGAAAAAAGTAAAGTATGTAATATTTTAAAAAAATAAAAAATATTTAATACTTACTTCATTTAGTAATTAAAAAAATTATTAAAAAAATGAATTAAGTGAATATAGAATTATTTTTAAAAAATTTAATTAACAATTTATAACATCGAGATTCATGTAATTTTCTCCCATTAAAAAACTGAGAATCGATTCTGAATCGTCTTTTGCATTGGGAGCATTCAGCTGTGACATGCAGTACTTATTCTGTCCAACTCTTGCCAAACAATTTGGCACACTTCAGAGTTCAAACTCCGTTTGATCAACGATTTCGGCAAGGTCAAAATCTTAAAGAAACATGGCACACATCCTTACAGTTACAAGTGATAATTTTTCTATGGCCAGGATACGTGGGAAGTCCAAATTAGATTGGACCAAACTCACAGGTGTATGCCAAAAACTGGGAGAGAAAAAGTAGAAGACCATTTGGCAAGAATATTTTGGTGAATCGCGAATGAAATGATGCAATGTGTAGCCTAAAAAGCAAATGAGATTCGTGGCATGGTTGCCACTTGCCAGTTGCCTGTCACCAATGATCTTATCTTATATTTCCCAAAAAAAAAAAAAAAAAACTCAGAAGAATGATACTCCTCACGTGCTGCTTCTGCCAGCTTCTAAATGTATTTGCAACTGCCATCATAGCACCTTTATCTGTTGAGAAAATCATCCAAGAAAACCAAATTCCCAAAAGCTACAACAACGCTAAAAACTCTCAATAGCCCTAAAACTTCTTCATTCAGCTCTGGATGCAATGCAGTTAATTAGCAAGTGGACAAGAATGATACTCCTCAATTGTGAACCTCAGAACATGTCAATATTAAGAGTAACCATCTAATAACAATTACAAAATATTATCACCTGCAACTTAACACACTACAGCTTTACAGTGGAAAATAATAAATGCCTGTAGAAGCAGGTTTGACTCCTGCTCCACGTGTAGAAGAGCTCCAGCCTTATAAAACGGGGAAAAAAAACTCAGATGATTTGTGCTGAGCCATAATGTGACAGTGGCAAAGATCATCATAGTTGCCATAATGTGACATAGCCACATGGGGTTGTGGTGTGTCGACCAGCATTTTATTTGGCCAGATCATTGTAGTATAATTGAGCACTATTGGATTTTCTGTGGGGCTTGCAAACTTTCTATTGAGCTTTTGCAAAACTTCGAGATGGACCGTGCAACAATTTGACAAACCCAAGGAAGCTTAACTTTCCATCAGTGTGCCTAATCCAGTCATGAAGAACAGCATGAACGGGGACAGCTGGACCAAGGCCAAGCTCCTGATTATTTAGTTAAAACCAAACATGAGAAATGTATTTGCATAACTATTAAAAAGTGGTTGTTGGTAAACTGAAACCCAAACTAGATCATTACATATACTGCTAATCAGAAAACAACATATATTAACCCATAAACTTTAGGTCAACTGAAACTAGTTTCTTGCATATCTCTACTCCAATGTTGAAATTTTTGCTTCATCAATTCAGAAATTACTAGGCTGTTAGAAATTGTTACTTAAAAAAGGTTTATGAGCAATGAAAAATATTGACCCACTAAAGTTGGAAATTTCTACATTTCTTCTTTTATAAAAATAATCGACAGAGTAATATTATAGGTATAAAGAATTCCAAAGGCATGTATGCATAAATTATCATCGTAGTCAAGCATACCGAAGCTAGTTCCTCAATGACTATAGGCCTGTTTCCATCCTTTTCAAAAAGTTCATAGGCACAGCGTGCATGTTGCTCCCACCGGTCAAGTGCTTCAAGTTGATGAACACTGAGTGCAGCTGCACAAAACTCATCAAAATCCATCCTTCTATATTGCAATGCATTAAGCTGCAACCCAAAATCATTTGTCTCAATAACCAGTTTAGGTACAAAATGCCATTTGAATCATATATAGAGGCATCCTACAGTTAAATCAAAGCACTTACTGATGCCAGAAAATCAGGAATGCGTGACTCCTTCATAGCATCTGTTGCATTCTTCATCAAGGCCTGGCCAGCTCAAATTTGTGAGATGACAAACATCATCCTCTTAATTTGGTATACAAAAAGAATTGGAAAGAAACCAACCACTTTGATATTTTCCAGGCTAATGGTGCCATTTTTGTTTGGCTCTAAAAGTGAAAACTGCTCCTTCAAGTAAAATAGCTCATCAACAGTTAACGTCTTAGACAGAGCCTGCCCCAATGCCCATGGAAATAACATTCTAATAAGTTATTAGGGAACATACATGTATAGTGTGATCAACGAAAAAGAAAGGGAAACGGAACAAATAAAATCAGAGGAAGAAGACTTAAAAAGGCAATGCTCTAGTCACATCTAACAGTTCTGAAGGGAAACAACGTATATGTAGAATTTCTTGTCCATCTTTAACTTCAAACTTCCAAATAGCATTTCGTCTGTAGACTAAATTTGAGCCCACCTAGTTGGAAACACTAGAAGAAAATCGACTGGTTTGTTATTCAGATTATTCATGCAACAATCAACTCATCCTGAATTCAATCATTAACTGTAAAGTAAACTCTTGCCTAACTAGTGCACCTATTAATTAGGTGAAGAGTATGAGACCAATAGAGAACATAGTTCCAGTAGTCAAAATCAAAAGGGACAATAACAAAGGATATATAGTTCACCAAAGGCTCTTTTCCATTCAATATCAAGTTTTTAAAAGCAAGCAAGTTATACATAAATATACACACCCTTAAAGCTGATCTTCGTAGAGAGGAGGAACGCATGTATGCCTTCATGAGCTTGAACATTAGAACATCCAGGGGTACTTTTACATCCTTATAATTTTTAATCCACGGATGACCTGCAGTGTGCAAATGTAAGTAACAGAATAGAAATATAAGAAAGCCCAAGGGCCTCCAATGATGGATGAGAAACTCACTTAATGCCTGTGCTGCAGACATTCTTTTCCGCGGATCTTTATTTAGTAGTCGCTTAACAAAATCCTTTGCCTCATCTGACAGAGAAGGCCAAGGCGGTTCATCAAAACTTGGATCGGCTTTCAATACAGCACGAAAGATCCCAGACTCAGTCCGGGCCCAAAATGGACGGCTGCCACATAATAGAATATATGCAATCACACCAATACTCCAGACGTCAGCCTCTGTACTGTAAGCTCTATGTAGAACTTCGGGAGATACATAATATGCACTACCGACAATATCATTAAGCCGTTCATCTGTAAAGCACTATGAAAAGTCAAACTCAAAACATAAACCAAGTCCAAGATATTACATGACATGCAGCATACATAAAAGAACTCAATATATACCTGGTTTAACAAAATCTGACAACCCAAAGTCTATGGCCTTCAGCTCTGAGTTCTCATCCTTGGATGTGAACAAGAAGTTCTGATCCAGAAATTACACATCCTTAGAAGTTAATACATGATTAGAATTAGAACACAAGACCCATGAACCAAATCAAACAAAATGACAACCATTTTACTAAATAGGTAATCGAAGACGATCTTAATAGACGATAAAATCTTTTTCCCAGAGTTTCCATTGTCTTAATGTAACCCTCTTTTTTTTCACAAAATATAATTAAATTTGCAAACATAGAAGCTGCCACAGGTTTTGCATACTGACCCCACTTCTGTTGCAGAAAAAAAGAAACCATAAAAATTGCAAATATACTTCACCTCAGGTTTAAGATCACGATGCACAACACCCTGTAGATGGCAAAATGCAACAACATTCAGTATCTGTTTCAAGACAGCTTTTGCATCTTCCTCTGTGTATTTCCCACCTCTGCAAGAGAAAACAGATATCTTATAGCCACAAAACAATATGTTTTCTCTTTTAATTTCCATCTATCCCCTATTTCCACATCAGCAGCCCAAATCCAAATACTACACATTCAAAAGAATGTAAATTTAAAAAATAAATAAACAAATACCTTGATAGTATTCTATCCAACAGCTCCCCTCCTTCGCACAATCTGAGATGCATAAGAGTTTAAGAAAAACTGTTATGAAGATTCATTACAAATGAGCTTAATTAACCAAAAAGAGGAGGACAAAGAATATTGACAGCAATAAATCAAATGGTAATAAAAGATAAACAATAGCATGTAACTAAAATAAGCACGACATCGGAGCGTACTCCATCACTATATAGACATTATCATGGTCTTCATAGGCATCGTAGAATTGTACTAGATTCTTGTGTCCAGTCAAAGCTCTCAATATTTTTACTTCCCTTCTCACATCCTCAATAGCGATGGCAGTGGTCATCTACAATTAAAATATATGAATTAAAATCAATTATTATATAAATTAAGTAAGGAAAATATGACTATTGTGCACGAACCATCTGAGTTTGCTTTATTTTCACCAAACATAAGCTTGCCAAATTCAAAGATGCTATAGGTTTTTTAATCAATAAATTACAAGTAAATGGAATAGACAGCCATGCATAAAAAAAATGCTGTGAGAAAAGATCTAAGACATGGTATTTTAAACAAGTTGCTTAAAGGAAAAAGTAAAATTAAGAAAATAATAGCAAACTGTAAGACCGTTGCTCAACAACAATTGGCATCAAACAGAAGAACCATAAGGGACTACAAGCAGTGGAACATTCAAGGAACACTCCCCGTCATGACATTAGCATTGGATAATTTGAACTTCTCATATTATTAGCCTCAACATTTTGCCATGCCTCTTCAGAAGTATTTTAGACAGCAGAATGAGGACCTTTTTTTTTTTTTTTATTCTCCTGGAGTCTGTATGGACTATGGAGTCTATAGACAACCACAAAACTAATAGATAACTCTTCCAAGATTCAATCTTTCCACGGTTACACAATTTTTATAAAATTTAAAACTACGTTCTATGTCAACGGAGAAATGCATGACCGCCACCATTGAAAAGCCTAATGCATTGGATCAAGTCTGGGATAATTAACAAGCCAAACGAATATCCACCCACAGTTCAAATATGAAGATAATTAACAAACGATGAGGGAATCCCATAACCAAAAGTCTCTATGGTGGGTTGGGTGGCATGCAGCAGCTTCCATTTCAGTCAGCCCAAGACAACAAAGTTGGAAGAAGGATTATGATGAATCCTAAGTTATTAGCAACCACCAAAATTAAGTGAAAAAAAGACCTTTTTTTGTGTTTCCAATTGATGCAGAGATCAAAATTCCACAAGGTTTCCGTAACAAACTGAATTCCTGGAAGCTTAGGAGGGTGAGAGTATTGACAAAAGTGACAATCATTTGGCATAGCAACTTGTTCAAATAGAGATAAGTGTTATGCATGTTGCTGCAAACCTTCGCTTTTGGGATGACTTTCACAGCCACCTGTTGCCCTTTGAGCTCGCCCTTCTTGAACCTGGCAGCGCAAGTGTATCCAAAATGGCCTCTCCCAACCTCATCCCCAAGATCATACTTGTTTCCGAAATGCTTGGAGAATCCGAAGCTCTTATCTAGCCCGGCAACCACCTCTGCTTCGCTGCCTTCCGGTATCGCCGCCTCGTTCTCCTTCACCGAACCGTGCCGCCTGGCCAGCACAGCTCTTATGTGCTTCGCCGGCGACGGCGGCGGGAACGGCCGCTTGAAAAGCCGCCTCGGCGTGGAGTTCGAGCTCGCATTTGCCGGAGATCTTGCTGAGGACTTCTTGGAGAACAAATAATGCGCCGGACTGGGACTGTAAAACGGAAAAAAGGGAGATTTTTTACCATTCTCAGGCTCGTTTTTCTCCTTGCTTCCGCCATTGGCGGGGTTTTCTCCATTCGCGGAGCTCGAATGAGGATTAGCACTTCCATTAACCGGCAAGGAGCTGTCTTTAGCCGGTGTGGGGTTGCTCCTCGGTGAATTGCGAGACGAAAGTGTGAGATTTGCAGAAGGTTTCGAATTGCAGAGACCCATTTGAATCTCACCCACAAAAACAGAGTGTGGTGGGTGGTTGGTTGGCTCTGGTTCTAATCTAATCCCAGCTCAAAGTCAAAGCACTACATGAACTCGCGGTGAATGGAACATGGAGAGCAACTGAAATCCTTGGGGGGGGGGGGCGGGGGGGCGTATTTGCAGTGGAATTGAAACCTGGGTTTTGTGGGAAATCAAGGTTTGTTTGGTTTGGTTGATCATGGAGTGTGTTCAAGAATGGTGGGGTGGGGAAGAAGAAAGAAAGAGAGAGGGACCCATTGAAGAAAGTGATAAAAAGGAAACGACGAGAGTTTCGCTTTTTTTTTTTTTTGGTTACGGGGAACAACTAATTAACTAAATTCATTTGTTGATTAATAATTAATAATAAATTCAAATAAAAATAAAAGGCTTGTAGTTAATGATGTTGTGGGTTTTGGTTGGGAGAGAGAGAAGGCTGTGGGCCAGGCAGTGGTCCTCTGTGTAATATCTACGTGGAAAGCATCAAGTGCAGCTTTTTTTTCTTTTTTGGTTAATCAAGTGCAGCTTTTTATTGCTTCAGCTTCAGAGCTTGTTTACTAATATTTTCTAATTTGGTTAAATCTATTTAATTTTTCATTTACTAATTTATTTTCCGCAGCTAAAAGGCTTTGCTTACCATAAATAATTTTAGTTTTGTAATCCATATTTGATTTTTTTACTTTTGTTATTTTAATTTTGACTATGAATCATTAATAATTTAATTATGTAACTTCTGTTTAACCGATGAGATAAAAGTTGTTTTCCAAACAAAATATTTCCCACACTTAATTGTTATCAACACTTATGTTTTTTTCCTATTACCTGATGTTTCTTGTTAAGATAATTTAAAATGTACACTTTAGAGAATATAATATATAAGATTTAATTTTGATTCATTTTTAATGTAAATTTTTTTATATTATTATTTAATTATATGTTATTAAACATTTAATTTTTTAATTAATTATTATCTTAGTTAAATTTTTTTAATAACTTATAATTTATAATTAAATAATAATATAAAACTTTATATGGTAACAATAAATTAAAGTTAAATTTTAATACATAATATATAATTATTGATTAAAAATAAAATTTTCAATATTTATAAAATATAAATACATAAATAACAAACCGTGCACTTATTAAAACTTATTCTCTTAATTTTTCATAATCTTAATAATTTATAAGTTCCCTTTATAGAGGTTAAAACTCATTTTATTTACCCCTCTCCTTTTAATTATGTCACTAGTTTACTAAACAACATAAGATATAAAAAAATTTCAAAATAATAATGATTTTTATTTTTATTTTACATCAAGTTAATTTTTAATTTTTTAATTCTTATTTTTAAAGTGACATGACTCTAGTTTTTGTTTTATTGGTGAATAACGGTGAGTTTCCTTGGTTGTTTTTGTGTTGCTTTTTGGTTTTGATTGCGTAGAGTTTCATCCCGCGAAATATTATTTCCACCAGCATTATATAAAAAAGAACCTAATAATAATGCTTTGAAAAAAAAAAAAAATACAAAGGGCTTATATTATAATACTATAATAAGCTTATAGGCTATCGTCGAAAAGTGGCGGCAAAACATCTAAAAGTCAAAATACGGCTTAATTTCCATACTTGTTGGGCAAGCTGTCTTATCAAAATTATTTGTTTATCTTCGAAATTATATTTTATTATTAACTCAAGATTAAATTTTTTTTTCTTTAAAAATTATATCAACGTTATTTTAATTATAATATTAACATAATAATTATATTATAAAAAATAATATAATTATAATTATTTAAAAATAATAATAATATTTTAATATTTTAATTATTAAAAATATTATTAATTTAATATTTTATTATATAAATTTAATATTAATTTATTTTCTCAATCTATTTAATTCTTATTTATATACATACATATAATTTTAATGTTATTTTATAATTTAAAAATTAAATTAATATTAATATTTTAAAAAAAATCAAAATAATACTGATATAATTTTTATAGGATCACGGTAATTAAGAGTTTATTCTACTTTTTTTTCAAGACATCATGCTACTAAATTTGAGTAAATTTCTCTCACCTTTTTTATATTTTGCTCTAATTATACAAACATTCACTGAATTTTCTTTATTTGCTTTTCACAAACACATCCCATGACACGCCATATTCAAGAGAAGCATTTGTAGATTTTTAAAGTATCCGATAGCGTTATTTAATAAAACAAAATTTAAGGGAAATGAGAATAATTTACTTAATTTTTAAAAAAATCAAGTATTATGCTGAGAATAGTATTTACTTTAAGAATAGTTTTCTAAAAGAAAAGTATTTATCAAATCAAACACAAAAGTAAAATTAAAATACAGTATCTATTTCGAAATAAAACATTAATCGTCCATTTTTTAAATTGAATTTAATGAGTGCAGTGTACTATACATGCATTTATACTTTCATTTACTACCGTTACATGCTTTTTTTCGGAACATAGTACATACCCTTACGTGCTTATCAATCACACGCATCATGATTATCTTAAAAAAAAAAAAAATAGATCGAACCCATAATTTGGATATAATTTTGTCTTCAACAATTAAAGATTAGTAATTTGATTAGAGTGTGGAAAAATACAATATTACACTGTATATCAAATAAAAATAACACCCTATTTGAATACAAGATGAAGACAAGGTAATCTTTATTTTTGTATAAAGTATGGTGTAGAGGAGACAACGAAATCTTATTGTCGTTTTATTTTTATGTCATTATTAGTTTATCATTTTAATAAAATCTTAGCGTCTATATATAGCTTTTATTTATTTATTTATTGAAAGGAAATTGTATAAGTTATGCCACAAAATTAGCTTCATTATTATCAAAATTGATTCAAACAAAACAAAATTGATATCAACATAATGTTTGTTGAAAAGAAATTAATGAAAATGGAAATAGAAATGCAGCATGAACAGATTGCTTCGTCCATACGAAAGGATAACTTAGCTCCATAATTTTGACACTGCAATTCAAACATGTCGACATGGTTTGTTTTACACAAATCAAACTTAATCTGCAAGAAAATTATATACACAAAAACAACAATGATCAGAACTCCAGGCTTCTATTTCTACCAATTGTCTAAAACCATGCCCAAATGAATTGACCAGCTCTCTGTAATGCTGTTTTAGATTAGACTAATCTTAAAGCCAATTTGAATTAGAAATGAATCATCGAAAACCATGCATTCTAAGGGAGCCTGCTATTGTTTAATGAAATTAACTATATTTTTCTTTTTACTTTATATGAGAATTACATTAAACAAACTATCTCTATATCATAATCCACCTCATCCTTGCATCAATAAAGATAAAAATTTTAAGTTGAATTTTTTAAGATAGATTATTCGTTATATTCAATATTTTTTTGCTGATAATCATGAGTCTTTATTTCTTTTACATTATTTTTTGTGTTATTTTTATAACATTATAATTTTTATATAAGAGTTAGTGTTATAACCCAAGCCCATGAAAGTTCCATCCCAAAAGATTAATCTATTTGGTGGATGTGACTTTATAACTTAAGTATTATATTAAGTTTCTAATCTTATTCAATGTGGGACATAACATTGCATACTCCTTCGAGACCCGATGTCCACGGCGGCTTCACTTTATCGACACTGATCTGGTGGTAGACGGCAGCTTTACTCTATCGACACTGGCCTAATGGTAGCCTTTACCTCTTTGGCGGCTTCACTGATCTATCAGTATTCAATGCAGCACCCCTTCCCTTTGAGGGGCACACTACATCTTAATCCAACTTCTAGGTAATCATTTTCTCTTTGACTGCTTCACTTATTTATCAATATTCGGTAGAGTACCTCCTCTCTTTGGAGGGCACACTACACCTTAATCCAGTCTCTAAGTAACCTTTTTCATAGCCTAACATCTTAATAAAAATATCAATTATTACAACCCAAGCAAATAAAAAATACATCCAAAAAGACTAGCCTATTGGGTATGGCCATATGGCCTTATGATCCATCCCATAACCGTTAGTCTACTTTTTACACATAAAACTTCTATATATTATAATTATGTACAAGAATTCAGTTCTTATTAAGATTTTGATGCGAAAAGAGTGATGTAAACATAAATTAATGAGCAAGAAATTTTCCAATAATTATTTACTCGCTCTCCTATTGTGTCCATGGACACCCATTCACCCATTCTCTGACTTCCTTTATTTTAACTAATTTCAGAAAATAGATAATTAAAAAAGAAGCTTCTTTTGTTTTCATTGGTTGTATGATGTGGATTTATTTACTCAGTCGCAATTTATTCTTACTGATCATTAATTCGTCCAATGATATTGGTTTTAAATTTTAATACTCATTACTCAATGTTAAAACTCCACGTTAAAAACTCTTCACCTATGTCTATGAAGTGCTCGTTCTAAATGCTTCAAGTCAGATTTGAATTTTTGTAAGTGGATATTATAATCTATAAAATAAACTGTAGGATATAAGAATTTTATAAAATAAAGTGTAATGGTAATAACAGTTAACAAAAAATTGTTTAAATTTGCATAAAATATAATATATAAATAACGATTTATGAAAATATAAAAAGTCTTTTTTTTTCTTATTTCTCCTCTCAAATAGTCGATATACTTTGTCCTCTAAAATGTGCCTGACATATTATCCCTCCAATACATCCTTACGACCATTCACATATAAAAGAAAAAAATTGTGGTTTTTTTTTTTTTGGTAAAAAAATGTTATGCGGTTTAATTGGTTTGAGTTTTAAAACATTTGGTCAACCATCGCAAGTTGTCAACCGGCCGGACCCAGTCCACATACGAGACCATCGCAGTATTTAATGTTTTATTTTATATATTTTAAAAAACAGTTTTTGTCAACGTATAAAATTTTAAAAAAAAATTGAACGCATGAGAAATGGCTTTGAGATTATCCAAATATGAGTAGGCCACGTGAAGTGGAACCTTCCCTTCACATTCGGCATTTTGAATTGAATGGGACTTCATTGTCAAATGGCCCTCTGCCCCCGTTTTGCCTTTTCCTTTTCATGCTACTCCAAGCCCCACCTCTTTGCCTTTTTCTTTTTTTTTTTCTTTTTCTTCTCTAATTTTTTAAATTTTCTGTCTACGTACTGTATAACTTTAATTGTGAATTTACTAGTATATTTTTTTTTATTTTTTAAGTATTAAGTAAGATTCTTTTTAAAGATATTTAGTTTATGTAAAATTAAATTTTTATTATTAAAATTAATCTTTAAAAAAATTTACATTTTTTTATTCAGACTAACACTTGCTAGTAATTTATTTGTGTATTATAATATTTTGAAGAATTTTTCAATGATATTTATATTTTTACTTCATGAACGAGTGTCTTTTTGAATTTATGATGAAATGAATTTCAATTATTGTACTAATCATATTTAATTAATGTACTCTGCTTTTGTGCCTAAATTTGTAGTGAGAATCTCCCTTATCGTTAATCTTCTCTTTCGAGAAGTTTAAGACACACCCGTACAATGCGCTAGTACTTACATTTTTTGTTTTTGAATACTGATACGCTGAGTTGTCAAACATTTTTATTTTACGAATTTTAAATATTTATTATAAAAATAATAATTAATAAGGGTTAACTAACTCATCAAAGATTTGGATATCTTGAAAAGAGAAAAGGTACTATAACAACTCCCGTTGTAAAATTAATTTCACAATTTGTCAATCAGATGCTTCATCATCGTTCATTTATTACTATTGAGTAGAGTCTAGCTGAGGGCACCGACTAAGAAACATTTAATATTTTTCAATAAATTATTTTAATTATTTAAAAAATAAAAATATTAAATATTTTTAAATATTAAATATTTGTGTAATTCACTTTAAAGTTTAAACATTACTCATTACAGGCAATGGCTTTTATGCATGTTGCCATTTGTTGTGTTTATCTGCAAAGTTAATATATAACTGCCACAGATATCACAAACTTTGTATCCACTGAAAAAGCAGTGACTATTATCATACTTAATTGCTAAAATCCTGCGCATTATGATTATGTTATTTGCCGCACTTGATTTCCGGTTTTGACTTGCGTTTTGTAATGATGATTGATGATGGTGCTGATAATGGCTTGCCGAAGGAGTACGTCGTATTGCATTTGGCGGCAAATCTGAGGACAAAAATACGCTGTCACTTTTGCACTGCTCACCATGTCCTGTCCAATATTGTTTATTAAATTTGATGTGTTATCTTGTATGTGGAATTTAATTATTCATTTCTACAATATACGACGTACATGCGACCTGTGAATGTCATACAATTTTGAAAACGATTTATCATGACATTAATTTCCATTACTGTGAGACGACTTAAGATAATGGAACAACAATCATTCTTAAATAATTAAATATAACATTGTAAGTTAATGTTACATGTGCCTCTACTGAAGATAGGGGACTATTATTTTGTTATTTCTTAATGTACAATGAGTAGCTAACGAATAATTAATTACAAGAGAAGTCTGAATCTTAAAGTCATTATTTAAAAAAAAATTAATTATTGCACTATCAATTTAAAAGAGTAAGAATTTTTTCTTATTCTTTACGTCTTTTACAAAAAAAAAAAATGAATAATGTATGAGGAGTTTCTACTCCCAAAAATTGGTTGTTCATCATTTTATTTGATTGAGCTTAAAGAAAGTTACTTTTTTAAATGTTTACAAGAGTTTATTCAATATTTGGCATGTAAGGCTTAGTTTTTTTTTTTATTAATGTTAGCAATCTTAGTTGGTAGACAACATAAAATTAATATTGTAAGTCGTTGTGGAATTAATGTGTTGTTAAAATATAGTAACCTCCCCTCTTCCTTAATTAACTTTTTCTTTCCAGTTGGACAACTGAGACATCATATATGTTCATGTATAATTTGAATAAAATTCATATTTTATGCTCAATTGATTGAAAACATTCAGATATAAGGAAATCATTTAATATACTAAAATTTTAATTCTATTTTGTTTTTTTAGAATATAAAGGTTGACCTAGTGGAACTATCATGATGCACGTAATAAAAGATGTTCTGGTAATCATGGTACTGAGATCCAACTCAAATTAAAAGAAAAAAAAAAGTCTATGAGGAAAGTCAAAGGGAACCTCAAGGGAAAGTGAGGACCGATGGAGGAGAGCAAGAAAGAGAAAAGAGTGAGCACAAGGAAGAAGACATGGTCGTCCACGCCTTGATGCCTTGAACATGAAGATGGCCACCGCAGAATGTATCAGAGCGCCCCAACAATTGACCCGCACGCTGACCCTCTTCGTCCCCTTCACACCAGAAAAAGAAACCAAGGAATAATTAATACTTGCACCCACAACAACACAACCACCATCTCTCTCTCTCTCTCTCTCTCTCTCTCTCTTCCTCATTCTCTTTCCTTCCATTCTATCCTACATCAGACAAAACCGAAGAAACGTATTATTTCCAATGTAAAAAGAGAAAAACAGAAAGCCTAGTGAAGATCATTCTTTGTCATTTGTAGTCATCTCAGTTTTCAATTCCTTCCTATGACAAATCAGCGAGAAAAGATTTAAGTAAAAATTCTAAAATTTATGTAGACTTGTCCTAATGACTTTATAATATATAAGAAATTAAAAATCACGTTACTGCTAGAATTTAGATACAATTCAACTCACAAATAATCATCACACACTCTATCAATTTAACCCTAAATATGACATGTATTTGAATAAAATTTATCTAGAGTTTCAGGTTATATAAAAAGACCTGAAAAAGTAGAAGATGAGGCATCTATGACGACCCTATACACAAATCACCGATAGAAACCAGAAAAATCAAATTATTGTGTGTATGAGAATAAGGAGAGAAGCTATTTTTTTTCCCGCAATAGTTTTCTTGTGTCAGTTTTAACAGAGCAACTGCACACACTAAAGTGGCAAAAGATAGGGCATCTACCTTGTGCACACAATAGGTTAAACCTACTCATTGTGATTCAACTCATACACAAGGCTTGACATCAAAATTCACATGAGAAAAATGTTTAATATCAATAGGCGCAATATCAATATTAATTAATTATTTAGGTTAAATCAAAATTAACAATATACTCTAATTATTTTAACATATAATTAATCTTAGTTTTATAAAATATGATATTGATTTATGTTGATTCAAATAATAATAATAATAATAATAATAATAATCTATCAGTTACAATATTAGAAAGGCATAGGTTCTTTGTTCTCACTTCTTACCTTTATCTTTTCAAGCCAGCGTCTATCTAACTATTTATACAATGTGTAATTTAAAATTTAATTTTACATTAATAAATAATTTTTGGAAAAAGGAATTAAACATGATAAAGATTTGAGAAAAAAGGGGTAGAGTAACGTACTTAAAAATAGGACAAAGGATGGAAATGTTTTATATTTCACTTCTGTCACACGCTTAAAAAAGGGAATAATGAAATGTTGAAAATCATTTGTTTGACTAAGTTTCGAATTCCACTGTAACAATTTGCGCATCCGATGATGACGACGTCCATGGAGTTTGTTACTTGAGCCAAGTTGGAAGAAGCCAAAAGGAACGAAGAAATAAGGTGATTTGAAGGGGTGACTCTGACTCCAACAGCTTCGTACAGTGAACCCACCATTGTGGCACAGTGCCAGTGAGTCCTTCAACATGGACCCATTCATTCACAACTTTCAACATGTGGACACCTAGTCCTATAACTCCAGTCGTACGCCATTTGGGCCTGTCCAGGTCCACAACATGCACATTTAGGCCTGTTGTGGTTTTGTCAAATTCTTTCCCCATTCTGGTTAATTCGGTCCAATTTATAAATAGGTTACTTTGGTATCTTTTTAAATACGAGAATAGTTATCAACGTGCCTTAATCTAAATAAAAGTGACTTAGATTCTTTAAATATTATATCTAAAATTTAATTCTTAATAGATGTGAATGAAACATGTGCTGTTAGTAAACTTCTTCCCGCAAGAGGCAAGGCATTAAGAAATATTAATTTTATACTACTTTTTCTATACTTCTCTTTTATATTTTTTTATTATTAAAAAAAGGAAGAGTGAGAATTTCATCTTTTTCCTTTTCTTTCTCTTAGTTTTTCTTATAATAAGAAGATGTATAAGGGACGTGAAGAAAAAATAGTGTAGAAATAATATTTTTATAAAAAATTTATTTCGAGAGCTCATTTCTAGATTTTTCATCTCAATTTTAAGAGATGCCAAACTAAACTCAATGTATTTCTTGGTGAAACTGTTGAGAGTTGTAGATTTGAATGATTATGTTTTATTTATCATATTAAGTAGGATTGGAGTTACTTAAGTCATGAGACATTTTTACCCACTAAGTTATGAATCCTTCATGAGTTTAGGTCGTAACAATTAATGTTTTCCTTGAGATGCTGAAATAAAGAGCAACCTAGAATTTGGATACTACACCTAGGGTAGGATTTAAGGCTCAATGTAATCAGTTTCATGGGATTAGGTCATAACACTATGGATATGTTAAATGCATCTAATATGCTTTTGTATGTTACAGTTGTTGAAGGTTTACTGTGTGCATATAAATCACACTGACCGAATCACTTTAAATTTTTATATCTTTTTTACTTCTCTTGCGTATTATTCTTTTTTTAGGTTTTGCTAGTTTCTCATCCTTTTCAAACTTTCTAGCCTTGTTCTCGATTTTAATATTGGTGACCAGGTTTCTAAATTTTGCCATCCACCTTTTCACAGATATCAATTGAGAAAATTATGTCATCTTCTTGCCAGATTTTTTTTGCTTCTTGAAGTTTGTAATCGAAATTTTCAATTTGGGTGCTCTTTCTTTATTATGCGCCCAATTTTGATGTCATGAAATTTGAGTAGCATTTTTTGGTTTTCATGCAAATTGTGCATTTCACTGATGACTCTGCAAAACTTGAAAGGAAGTGCGTCCAAGTCAGATTGTGAAATTGATTGAGATTATCAAGCAATCAGTTGATTTGAGCAAACCAAAGGTATGAAAGAGTGATACCCCTCTTTACACAGAAGTCAGCTCCAACAATTGTGAAGGAATTAATTACAATATATTATACATAATTCATTAGAAAATATATTATTTTTATATTGTAAAAGTCCTTATTATAAATATGAATTCCTTGTGTAAGTTCTTAATATAATTTTTTTTATGTTGACCTAGGCTTTAAATCCATTTAACCTCGAACTGGACCAAGAGACAATAGAAGTAGCTTCGCGAGAAATTGATAATTGCACATAACTATATGCACAATCTATACCATGCAAAGATATTTTATCTAATGATTTACAAAGGAATATGTGAGAACTATGTGAATGTATTTTATTACTCAACCTCATGGACCGAAGCAACGTGTAACCAAGACTTAGGGGGAACTAAACCCTACCATTTTTGTACCCTTGTCGAAGACAAGGACGCAAGCCTCTAAAACTCGATTCTCATATCCAAGTTGAAAAGTTTGGATCCATTTTGGACATGCTCAACTACAAATATGGGTTATTATTTATTAATTTACCAAGTCATGAATAAAGAACTAATTTGCAACTCATGGTTTGAAGTGTAAATCTGTTAGATTCCATTGTAACCCACTAGGAATGAGTCAAAAAATGAGAGATTTAAGTAATTTACACGACGTCATAAATTTTAATTTCTTTAACATGGGAAGTGCACAATCTGCATTTATCAATACATTAGACAATAGAGTGTAGAATTAAAAAGAAGCAATTCCCTGCAGATTGATGAACCACAGGCACAAAATTAATAGTTTACGCTTAGGCATATCCTTACATGGTGATGATAGCATGTTAAGATACAAATTATAAATAACTTCACATGGTAGGGACCAAAACTATATCTAGTGTCACAGCTTGATATCCCTTTCCTATCTCCTTCCTCTAAACCTTTATTATTTAACTTTGGATGGGAAACAAGTAAGTCAAGTACAGATTACATTACAGCCTAACCAGAATTTCTGTCACCCCCAAAGCCAGACTGCAGAAATCCTGTTTGGCTCAGATGGCTAACATCACTCCACACTTTCAAGGTACATTTGTCCTCACCATACAAGTGAAAAACATTGACGGATGTGTTGAGTACCTTCCCTCCAGGCCTTCCGTTTGGGCAGGCCCACTTGTAAAGCGATCTGATTAATCCTCCATGAGTGACAATGACTACTCGTTCCCCTGCAGTTAATACAGATAACATCAGCATAATTTAGCTGAGTGTAGAGACTTTGAAATGAGATACAATATCTAATACGATATTTTAAAAAAAAAATGTTATGCCAACATAGTCTAAAATAGATATCAGGTTCCCTAAGGGCAAGTAACTTGCATGTCAAACCAATCTGCCCCGGCAAGTCAGGTGGCGAGACTAGGTATCACGTAGAACATTATTTCTATGACGGTCGACCTAACTACCCTACTCATCTTGGCACTCTCAAGTGATGTGACATAAAATATGTTTAATTTAGTTAAATAAATAAATAATTAATCATTTAATCACTTATTTAATCATACTAAATTAATTATTTATTTAAATAAATTAATTGTACTTTATGTCATATCACTTGAGAGTACCAAAACCACTTAGGGTAATATGTCATGATGGTAGGACTTTCACTGTTAGCCTACCTTTATGCTTTCTGCCAATTCTGTGCAATGCAGATGTGCAGCGTTCGAAAAGTTGAGCACGACTTTCTCCACCCCCCTGAACATAATGGTATATATGCATTAATTCTGTGTATATTAAAAATTTAAGGAATTCATCATTATAATTATATATTCATAAAGCATACGGAAACTGAATAACAAGCATCAGGTCATAGGAAGCGTTTATCTACATGTATGTACCCTTGTTTCCACATTAAGCAACAGGTATTATTCTTTACTTTTATAATGTCAATTCTCTCTTAGTCATAACTGAGGACATGACATGTAATATAATCTGGATTACACTTGATAGAGATGAAAGGCAATTCCAAGATAAGAGCAAGACTGCTTGACAAAGATTTAGTTGCATTAAACAGATAAGACAACTAGAGCATGGATAAATAAGCAGGTTCTACATGAAATATAAAGCAGGCACAACAAGATGTTGATGGTTCTTGTTTAGCATGTCTAGAGTTCTCAAAATGGCTGCTGATCTAACTGATTTTTAAAACGTTCATTTGTTAGTTCTCTAATCAAGTATCTCTTATTTCATCTTTTATTATGCCAGATGACATCTTTTCACTGCTTCTAAGGTCCACATGCAGCTCTATATTTCCACTTGCAGGGATCTATCAGTGACGCTCAGCTTCCTATAAATTCTTTGGACATGTCCCACCGAGCTTACAGAATTTACTATTTGTAGGCAGCCTAATCCAAACTTATGCTCTTCAGCTTCTACAAGAATGTTATTAACATTCTCATGCATAACGAGGGATTATATGCTAACAATTTGGCTTCCAAAGTACTTACTGGGATTTCTTGATCATCATTCTTAGAAGCCAAAGCCTTGTGAGCTATGGGATTAGTTTTTGCTGTTTCATGATAAACTTGCCCTTGAAGATCCCCTAGGTGTCTTTCCCGTAGGTCAATATCCTTGACAACCTGGAGATTCAATCAAAGGTAATATTGTTAGGAAACAGAGAAAAGGTGCTAGATAACTCATAATAAATCAGAGTAGAATTCACAAAACAAAAGAAAAAAATTGTAAGCATAATTTTATTTATTATTTATCAAGGTCAACAATTTATCTTGTATTATTAAGGCCAAGAAAGAAGGTAAAGTGCTAGAAGAGGTATGCTTATAATTTTGTAAAAGATGGGGGCTCCACATATCTATTAAATAAGTATTATGACTTTTTTGTTGCTGTCTAGGGAAAAGGATTAATTCACCACTATGTATTTCATAAGTACTAAGAAACAGTAAGATTACTTCGTGCATAGTCAATGTGTAGTCCAGGCAATGAGAAAAGGCAAGACTGTCAAGATACCAATAAACCAAAGGAGCCCAATGACTACATGCGTTGAACATGTTAGAAATTTACAATGGAAATCAGGACTAGTTTATTATCTTATGACAGTTGAATCATTAAAATGCAACATAAAGAAGATTGACTTCAGGTTCAAACCTCTAGCCCCCCACATCTGGCTGCAATTATCTGTGCTGTTTCAAAAGCTCGTTGCAAGTCAGAAGAATATATAACAGAGACCTTAGGTTCCCTGGATAGTCTATCAGCCACCTCCATTGTAAAATTTAGAGGAATTAGGGTCATGAAGACATAACTAACGAAGTTGTAATGTAATGCTCCAGTCTTGGTTTGTCTATAAAAATGAGAGAGTGTAATAAACACAACTTACTGCAGCTGCCTGCTGTCTTCCAGCTTCACTTAATTCAACATCCAGATGTCCCTGTTTACAAATATAAGTATTAGTGAAATTTGAACATAATTAGTAAAAGAAAACTCAAAACTCAAAAGCACCCATAAATATAAGAAAGAATGCACAAGAAAAAAAATATTAAATGCAAACACAGGTGGTAAATATTGCTCTAGAAAGGCAAGGAGAATTAGTTAGACTTAGAAAGCATCTTGTCATAGGCATGCATGAAAAGGATAAACAAACTTATACTAATAGCCTTTTCTAAGGTTCACCATTGGAAAATTGGTGTATCAGTAGGTCACTTGCAACATTCAGTAAAAAAGTTACAAACTTCTGATGTTTTGTTATAAATTATCGTAAATTTTCTTAGCAGTACATAACTTCAACTGTTAATTGCAAAGGCAAAAATTTGTAACTTTTTTATATAAAAATTTTAAGTTTGCTTTTACATGAAAGAGCCAAAGTTACATACTTTTCATAAAAAGGTTACAAGAATTTTTGCAAAATATCAAAAGTTTATAACTCATTTGGCGAATGCTGTCAGTGACCTACCAATACACCATTTTCCCAATGATATACTGTAGTAAGCCCCTATATTAAAATCTTAACCATACAAAACCAAGAATAGGAGAAAAAGTACAAAGCGATTTGGCACTTAAAGCTACGTGATGAAATTACAGGGCAGCAAAGTATGTGTTATTAGATTACAGTCCGAGATGGCCTTTTGTCCTGTTCACATGAAGTTCATTTTAGCCATGTATGCCATACAGACCTAAAGTATGTACTATTAGATTATAGCTAGAGATGGCTTGTTGGCCATTCCTTCAATTTTAGGAATAGATATAATGTATTCCATCATAAAAGTGAAGGAATCCCCACTCCATTTCACCTAAAAAAAATCATAATTATTTTTAATCTTATCAATTCTAACATACCAAACATAGAAATATAATTGAGTCATCATTCCATTCTTATCCCATACATAGCAAAACAAGGGAATGAACGTTTCACTCCATTCCCACTCCCATTCCATCCAACCAGACATGACCCTCGGGTCCTGGCTCCGTCACTAAGTTGTGCGACTTCTGGATGAACTCAGGGTCCACTTTCAGTTGTAGAGTTCTTCGAATAAGCTAAGCATATACGATTGGCATGAAATCAAATATAATATAAAAAAAATTATGTTCAACCCACAATTTGATCTGCTGTGAAATTCAAATCCTCAACCACGAACAAATGCAATATTCAATCACGTCAATTTTTATATGCTTCGCTGAAAAGAGAAAAGTACCTGAATTCTTCCATCAGCATTCCATGCTGTTTCACCATGACGTACCACAACAACCTCAGCATAATCTGGATGGGAAGAGCTACAACCAGCAACATCTTACTAATCAGATTGAGAATGAATAGGAAAAAGAAGAACAAAGGGAAAATGGAAGGAAAGAAAAGCTTCACCTTGAAAATTGAATTAGAAAAATAAAGTGCGATTTAATTTAGAGCAGAGAAAACCTTGGCGTCATTATATCACAAGTTTAACGGAACAGGAATTTCATTCCAAGAACAAAACAATCGTACAAAATCGATTATTTCCCTTCCATTTTGACATACACAAACGCATATTGATATATATGAAGAAAAGAAAAGAGGAGAGAAAAAGGGGAGGGAGGAGGAAGGACCTGGAATGGGAATCGGTGATGGGAAACTCGGCCATTATGAGGGAGTGAATGGAGGACGAGTTGGAGTGAAGGTGGGTGCTTTGGTAACAGCAGCGAAGAATTTGAAGTGCGAAGAAGAAAGAAGAGGCAGTGGCGGAGGAGAAGAGGGGCAAGAATGGGTTGGTAGTGGCAATGGTAACGGTGATGGTGTTGGTGATGATATGCTGTTGACGCCCACACTCACCCAGGACCAGGAGGCCGACATACTCATATCCTCGTTTCTTCGCTTTCTTGTGTTTTTAATAGCATTCAGCTCTACCCCACAACCTCGTTCTGTCCTTCCGTTTTCATTTATTTATTTATTATTGCTCAATGCTTATGAAAAATTATTGCAATGTTGTTATACTACAATTAAATACGTATTTCATGTTGTATCTTTCTTATTAATTTTAAATTATTAACATAAAATTTATATAATTTTTTTAAAAATTAATAATAAATATACATTTTAAAATATATATTTATTATATTCTAATAAGGCGCAACAATTTTTCATGTTGCCATAGTTCCTCTAATCTCAACCGGCCAGTCTTCTTGCCCTTTTTTTCTTTAATATATAATTTTGTACTTGTCAAGTTTGAAAAGTTTCACCTACCAACTTTATAGGAAGTTGCTATGAAATGCACGTCGAAAAAAAAGGTTGCTACGAAATGAATGACACAGAAAGTCATGCGAATTCTCATCTTTATTCTCACAATCCGCTTTCTATTTATTTATTTATTTCTAATATATTTATTTATTTATTTATATTTTTGGTGAGTTCTCTCTTTTTCTTCCTCTCAATTTTTTATATATAATATATTAAAGATAGTTTCATTAAGTCACATAATGTTATATCATTTTATTTGTTAATGTAATATTTTTCAAATCATATTACTCCTTGTCATGTTATATGATGACTTGATATCTTTTAAAAACTTATTACTTTATCTTATGTGTTAATGCGATATGTCAAAAAACTCATATAAGTCATGTAACATCACATTCTCATGTTACTGACGTAACTTCTTTCAAGTCATATAGTTTCACATTATATTATGTGTTAACGTAGTCTTATTTAAAGACTCTTGTAAGTCCTAGTCCTATAACAGTGCTTAATATCATATATGCTGATGATTTAGCTTCATTCACATACTTCTATCATTTATTTAATGTTACATAATGTTAAGTGCTGACGTAATCTTTTTTAAATAAATTTAAAATTTTATTTATGAATAGAAACTTTTAATATTTAATCAATAATTTATATTTATTAGGAAATATAACAATAACATAAATTATATGTGATACTTTTATAAATAATATTTCACTATATTAGCTAACTTATATTTATTTATTTTTTTAAAATTTATGCTTGTATATTCAGAAAAAGATCACAAATAAATCAAAATCATAATTCAAAACATTTGATTAAGGGTATACAATCATAAAAAATATATGTAAATAAATTTAAAAAATAATTTCCTACTAAAGTAAAAAAAATTAAATATATTAACACATGTTTAATTCATAAATTAAACTATCATAACAAAAATAATGTATAAATTTTATTGGAATTTTTCTTTGAATAGTAATATACAAGTACCGAACATATTTAGTTTATAAACTAATTGAATATTACAAAACTATTCATAAATTATATTAAAAAAACTAACTATAAATATTAACATGTAGACATTTATAAAAATATACATAAATTATATTTTAAAAATAATTATAAATATTAATATACAAGCATCCAGACAGGCTAATAGGTTAGTTATGAATTTAATTTTAATCTAATTTCCAACTCAAAGCCCCTCTCTTTCAATTATAAATTTAATTTATTCACTAAAAAAATTATGAATTTAATTTTGATCCAATTTGCGACTCAAAGCCTTAAAGTTCCTCTGAATCGTGATATCTCACCAAACAAAGCACACAATACATTCGTTTAAAATGAGAAGGAAACACCAGAGATAGAAAGAGAGAACTTGCCTGGAAGAGAGTCTGTGAGAAACAGAGAGGGGAAAGAAAGGAAAAAAAGGGATAGAAGAGAGATCAGGTGTTTCGAAATTTCTGAGATTCCAATTACTATGATTTGATTTACCTGAATTCAAAATTTTAAAATTCTTTGGTCCAAAGACGCTATTAGGTCTTTGCTAAGAAAAGTCCTCAAGTTTTAGTAGTTTTATTTTTAGGTAAATATCAATACAAGTTACAAAAAGTGATGCAAACTAACTCAAAACGTAGTTTTTATTTATATGCGGTGGGAAAATCTCTTCTCAAGTTCTCAACTTGTAATCAGCATATATAGGACAAAATAGCTCACATCACGCAGGAGCATAACGTAACGAAGTATTTACGTACACACACGACGAAGGGAACCGGTGGAAGCAATGCCTCATAGGAATATGCTACTTCAACTGGCAAGCATCTTAGGAATCTCAAATGACAATGCGATTTCAACAGGAGAATTGTCGCCTCATCATGTTGATTAGTCACGGCACCCCCATGAGGTTCACCATAAAATGGACACAAAAGCCTATCCAAGGCTTCATGGAGTCAAACGAGGATACAACGGAGAGAGTCATGCACAGAGAACCAGAATTGCAGGAGAGCCAAAGAATTATGCTGGAGGTCGCAATGGCAGAACTAGCCAAGGCAAAGGAAGAGCTCAACAGGGCTAAAGAGAGTGCCATGCAGTCCTGGCTTGACTCCAAGCCTCTCATTGATGAACTCGAGAGGGAGAAATCCAACCTTGCTAATGCTAAACAACGTTTGAACACATCAAACACTGTCATCAGAGAGTTGGAATCCCAGCTAGAGACCATCAACAGCTGCATCAAATCCAAAAGACAGGACCAACTCAAGACAGAAAAGATCATCCACGATATCAATCATACTTTGGATCGAACACGTAACAACATGGAAAGGCTCAAGCTCGACAGAAAGGAAGAAAGGAAAGCACGAGCAAAACTGAGGCAAATCCTGCACGTAAGGAGGCAGACAGTTCAAACATTGAAACTCACCCTTCAAGCTGTACTACTTGAGTCAGAAGCTGTGGAAGAATCTATTGCAAAAGCTCTTCGTCAGATCAATCATTCAGAAACGCACACTGCTAAAGTCCAACTTACTCATGAAGACTACTATGCCCTAACAAGAAGAGCTAAGGAAAAAATTTCACAGGCAAATCGGCGTGTTTCTGTTTCCATGGAGCAAAAGCTTGCAGCTGAGGCTACCCATGAGTTAGCATTATCAAGGTTAAACAAGTTTTCCTCCAGTAGATCATGCAGTGTGAACAGAAGAAACAGAATGGGGCAAAGGCGCATAGAAAGGGATGGAAAAAAACGAGATGCATTTGAAGGGAATGTAACGACCAACAGAACAAGTGCTTCACCTAAAACTCATGCCAAGTCATTAGCCAAGCCTGAAGGGGGAAAACGACAACAGTCCCGATCAGGAAGTAAAGTTAAAAAATTGAAGAAAAAGTCATCCATTTTGCACCAAATGAAAATGTGTTTTGTACAGAAGATAAGGAAATTACATGGATGACTTCAGATATATTTAGACGAATCTATAAAGCAACAATAAAGTTATAGACAGTAATATGCCTTGTTTAAATTTTAGCAAAACTTTGAACACTTAAAACCTAATCAACATAAGTCAAGCTTCACTGATTTATACTGTCTTGAGAATAACTTGCTGTCAGAAACACTTCAGATTAGAACTAATACCATTGAAGGATAAACAAAGAACATCAGGGTAATCAAGTTGAGAACTCCCATTCTGAGATGTCTCAATCTGCCTAATTCTTCTATCAAAAGTCAATGATTAACGGTTGATGCTAAAAGAATTTGACAGAAGCAAAACGTATAACGATATGAATAACTCTAACACACTACACAATCTAGAAAAGCAGAAATTCAGTACATACACTATATGTGATGTTTTAATAGACAATTGGCAAAGAAAAATCAGAAACTTTTGACTATGTAATCTGATGTGCCCCCAAAAATATCTGATTTTTCACACAAAAAAGCTGCATGCACCACAACTGCAAGAACTCTATTTGAACATTTTAGAGTAAGCTTTCTTCTCTTGATCACGTCTATCAGCAACCTGTAACCAAAATCAACACCAAACCTATATCATCAGGTTAAAATTTAACTAAGCAAACAATTAACCAAATGACATGTAAAATGGTTGAGGAAAACAAAAGGTGAATCGATTGACCTTCTTCCTGGCAGTTGCAAACTCTTTTTTTATTCCTCCTGAAGAACAGAACAGGGTGCAGGGTAAGCTTTACCAGAAACACCATAGGTTCACTTTGCAACACCATTAAAATTTAAGTGTCCAAGAGTCATGGTGTAGTGATTTGTAGGACCTCGAAATATTTATTACTTCTGTTTCATATTGTAAACCACCTTGGAAGACCCTATTGTTTCAAAAAGAATCATTAATTCCATTCACACTGTTGAGATATTATTAATTTCCTACTCATGATCTCATATTTAAGGGTGATTGTAGAAAATGCATGATTTAAAGCATTTGTTTTGCCAAACAGAACAATTTCGGAACATTGAAAAAGGGATAGAAGACAAAAGTAATGAAATGAATAGTCATTTATTAGCCAGAATAAACACTATGCTATTGTCTTGTTTCAGCATTGTGTCTTACCATGAATAGACTTCCCCAACCCTTGTAAGCCAAAGTCCTAAATGAGAAAAATCCCCTAACATTTGGATCAAGAATCCAGGAGGTACACTCCCCAACAACACCCACCCTTAGGAAAAAAAAAAAAGGAAAAGAAAAGAAAAGGAAATTGATTTAAGAAAAGCAATTTCTAAAAAGCATCTGGGCCAGGAATCAAATGAAAATACAAGGAATTTAAACAACCACCTACCATCATTTGGCTCCAACTCTAATGCTTTCTTGAAGCTTTCAACAGCAGCATCGAGGTCATTGAGTGCCATATATGCCTGAGATTAAACAGTCAAAAACACAAATAACAAATTAACAGACATAAGACATGACTATAGTTCAGCTTGCAAAGTCCAGGAATGACAAGTCCCATAAGTACTTGGTGGTTAAAGGTAATAAACAATTCTCATAAGCACACACATGGAGGAAGGGACCACAGGCCTCAAACCTACTGTCATAGGCCGTTCTAATCAAAATTAGAATAAAACGAAATAGCATTATAGGAAGTGGGAAGCACTACAACAAATGTACAATAACAGATTAAAACAGCTCACAGATAGATCAAACAATTTACTAGCCAGTTTCAAGTACTTTCATCATCATCCTACTTTCTTCATTGGAAGATGTCAACCTGGCCTTTACGAAACAGAGCTTTCGCATTATCTCCATCATGCATTGCAAAGTCTGAATCCAGTAATGCTCCTTTTAGATCTCCTAATTTCAATTTACAAGCCTAAAATTCAAACCATAGAAAGTCATTAATTAAAGTAAAATTATAAAAAAAAAAGGATTACTACAAAATATAAAATTAAATTATAACAGCCAAGAAAGAACTGAAAGGCTTCCGCATTGATTCCAGCAGACTGAGTCATAGTGGGCAAATAAGTGCCATAATTCTATTCTATCCATATCATCACTTCTCCCCACACTGTGCCTGAGAGACTAAGTTTTTGTGAAGAGCAAATGCTTGTCTTTAATAAAATAATCACTGAGAAGGTCGATGGCCAATGTGGAGAAAGTAGATTTAAGGAAAGAAAGTCCAAACATCATCAAAATTTGTAATCCATGAGCCAGGCACATGTGCAATTCCTTTTTTTTTTTTTTCTTTTAGGTGAAAAGAAAAAAGACATTCATTCCAGTCTTCCGTCTCTTAGGCTGCCAAAGCTTCTAATGCCGATGCTTAACAATCAATAAGTGGAAGTCAACTTATTATATAATCCATAAAAAATTAAATGACTGATGTTTTGTCTTAAAAATTGATGGCAGAAGTATGCTCTAATCACATAAAATGATGGCATGGTACTTACAGAACTGTTGGTAAAGATTTGAGATTTTGTCTTCCTTAAAGTAGCACTCTTCGCTGTGCAGTCAGAAAAATAAAGTCATGAGATACTAAAGAAGTAATGTAGTAGCCAGGACAACATATACAACAAGACAGCTCAGTTTAGCTTAAGGACAACAAACTATCGGGTTGACCTTCATCAATGTCGTCCTTCTCCCAACATACATCCAAATATCGCAAGGCTTTACGATACTTTCTGAGAGCCATCTTATAATCTTGCTTCTGTATGTTGGAAATGATGCAGCAACACATGGTTATTAAAGAAAGGAAATCACCTAATTCCCAAATGGAAGAAAAATACTATGCTTTTAAGGCTTTAAATGCAAGGAACAGATCATGTGAATAGAGACTAAGAGAGGGACAAACCAGGATAATACTGAAAACTATCATATAAAAAGAAATAAAACTTTTTAAAAGAATAAAAAGGTAATATAATTCAAGAAAAATAGTATGTACAAACCTTTTACCTTATACTGCTCATTTCCAAGAGATTTGATAGTATCTACAGCCCTCATCCACCAAGAAATTTCATCTGGTTTCACATCTAGGTCAGCTGGCCAATCAGGATAAGTATCACCATCTTTAAAGAAGTTACTGGTTCCATCATCCTCCCCTTCAGGTATTTCCCCACAATCAACAATAATAACATCTTGGGTGGGATAATCACCTTCACCAGTAGTAACATGCTCAATAGAACGAACAATGCCCATTCCTTTGATCACCCTCCCAAACACTACATGCTTTCCATCCAAATGAGGAGTTCGAGTAGTAGTAATAAAAAACTGGGATCCATTGGTGTTGGGACCCGCATTAGCCATTGACAGCATTCCTTTCCTTTCATGTTTTAACTCAAAGTTTTCATCCTCAAATTTCAAGCCATAAATGGATTCTCCTCCAGTGCCATTTCCAGCTGAGATATCCCCACCTTGTATCATGAAACCTTTGATGATGCGATGAAAACAGACCCCCTACAGTAAATATTAAGAAATCTTAAAGCCTTTATTTACATGGTCTTATTTAACAGTGTTGATAACATAATCTGCCAAATAATGAAAGCATTGACAAAAGAATGAAGCTTGGCAAATCTACATGGTTTTCCGTAATACAGTGGTACAGTAATTTAGTCAATGATGATGGAATTGAAAATACTATTACAAAATACAAACAAGAAAAAAGGCTAAGCAATATGCCGTATTATGTTGAAATATAAAAAGTACATGTGGAGCTAAACCAAAACCCTTCTAAACTTAGCAAAAAATGGAGCATTCCAGGAATTGAATCAAAACCAAAAAAAAAAAAAAAAGAGTCAAAAGAAATGGGTTTGTCCCAAATAAGGAGTGAGAATGGGAGATGAGAAAGACAGAAAGAGAAACAGGGAAAGGACAAAAGAGGACCTTGTAATGCAGGGGAACGGCAGTGTTAGGACCGATGCCCTTCTCGCCAGTACAAAGAGCCCTGAAATTCTCGGCAGTTTTGGGCACGACGTCCTTGTAGAGCTCCACCACAATCCTGCCCTCTAACTCTCCCCCAATGCTCACGTCAAGGAAGCATCTTGGGTTCACCATGTTTCGGAAGCGCACAAAGAAAGACACAGCTACAGACAAAAGATCGAAAACGAAGAGACACGAGAGAATGCAGGAGACTCCAAAACCCTAATCCCGCTTTTTAATTTGAACTCCTTTCGAGTCCTTTCTTTGCGTGCCGCGACAAAAGTTCTACGGTTAGCCACGCCACGCATCCATGTCCCGCCTTTTTTCTTGCCCCAAAAAAATAAAAACACGTAATTATTTTCATTAAATGCATAATTGTTATAAAAAAAGATTTTGCTAACGTCTGTCTATGTATTACATGTTAAAAAATAAAAATAATATTTATTATTTTTATTAAATTATATAAATTATTTAAAAAAATATTAAAAATATTTTAAATTTTTAAAACATTAAATATTTCTAACTTTTGTTTAATAATTTTTTTATTTTTAATTCCTTAACATGTATTCTTATACATATGTTGACAAATTTTTTTAAAAAAAAATGCATAATTATTTTTAATTTTAAAGGTAAATTATTATTTTAAATTTTTAAAAATATAAATAATATTAATTTAATTTTTTAACATAATTAACATTAATTAAGTCTTTTAATAATGAAAACTGACATCAAATTGATAAAATATTTGTTTAAAAGATTAAATTAATATCACTTTATGTGATTAAAAAAATATATTAATATTATTTTTTAATAATTTATAGACTAAATTAATTTAAATTTTTTATATAATTATATTAATATTATTTTTTATTATTTAAAAATTAAATTAATATAAACTCTTTTTAAATTACCAAATTGATATCATATGTCTCTTTTAAGAGATTAAAATACGTATTACTTTATTTTTATTTAGTCCCATTCATTTTTATGTTGTTCAAATTAGTTGTAAAACAATTAAAAAAATTATTAAATAACATTATTTACCTGAAAATATAATTGTATTTGATTACAATGTCCTTTTATTAAATAAAAATGATAAATGCTAAATTTTTTTTCACCAAATATTTTATGAATTCATCTCTCACGACAGTTGTCTTTTACAATTCTTTATTTCCATTTTCTTTTCTGCCTCTCCGTGGTTGTTGTTTTATTCTATGTTTCATAAAAAACTTTAATAAAAAATTAATATAAATTATTCTAAAAAAAATAACTTATAGAGAATTTTATTCTCTAATTTTTATATTTCTCTCAAAATAAATTAATAATACAATTCTTCTTATCATCTTCTTATTTATACATATAATTCCTATTAACTAAATTAATTATTCTTATAAATTTTTATCCCTTCAAAAACAATCTTATCCTCAATATTGAAATTTTAACAAACAAACCTTTAAAACTACAATCAGATGTACAGTAAACCGCAGTATCTAAAAGGGTCTTTGCATGTGAAGCCTAGTCAATCCGATTGCAAGATTGAATGCTAAGCAGTGCGTGTGCGTAGATATAAGCAAATAAGCATGACCTCTTGCACTGTTAATGTGCCTTACCATTTCCTTGTGGCGGCAAGCGACTTCATAACACCTTCCCATATGACTTCTTTGATTCTTAAATCATGACTAGGAAACGAAACAGCCAAACTAGCCAACTTTAGACTTTGAAGAGTGCCAGTGAGTCTAGTTGTACCCAGCTGTCGATCATAGCCTTCCAATTATCGAGGACAACTTTAGTCTGTTCTTTCTCCACCTCTACAGGCTTTAGAAGAAACTCCTTATCAAGAACCTCTTTTGCAGTAAATTTTGTTGATTCCTGTGAAATGGAACATAACCTCTAAGGCTTTCCACCCCCGCACCTAAACTCATTGTTCCCCCACATGCATCTCGCATTTCTTCGGATGGGTCTTGAAAATCTCAGTCAGAATCTGACAGCACATAGCAAGCATATGGTTTTGGTTAACTTCCACTTGCGGCTTTGCAACCATTAGAAACTTCCGATTGTCCCACGCATGAGCCAATCTCCTAAAAGGCAACTTCAGTTTGGAAATATGGAATTCCTTTGCCACCATGACCATCAGTCGGCCATTGCCGGGGTCTCCTCCCATTCCATTTATGACACTTGAGTAATTTGGGCTTTTGAAACTTGACACCATAGCAGTGAGTGGAGGCAGGGACGGAAAAGCACCAACCCCAAGCTCGCCCCCAGGATCAAAAGTCCAGACATTCTTCTAATCACTCAGCCTTCCAAGATTTCGATTGTTCAAAGAAAGGAAGACCACCAACCCATCACCAAAAGAACTCGGATTTACCTCATCGCACCACTGGTTCCGCTCAAGATCCGAAACTGAAGATTTCTCCCAAGTTTGCCATCTTTGAAGTTTGCAATTCCCTTGGACTCTCCTCAACACTACGAATGTGTTCTTGAATATCTACCACACAATCAGGAGAGGAATAACCCGTTTCAAACTCTTGAATTAGTGCATCATTTTCTGAGTTTTCTGGCTTCTGTCCCAATAAAAGAATTCTTGATCTGCAACCCAAGCATCTCTTCCTGCAGAATTTTCAATGGATTCCAAACCTTGCATCTCCATTGCAGAAACATCTCCCTCCTCATTAGGAGAAAATTTTCCTCCTTCTTGACTGGTTTCGACTACACCACGAACACCAAGAGTAGATTTTTCCTAATTTCTCAGTACGCTAATCTCTCGCATATTTTTTATAATATTCTTCAATATTTTTTTTACTCTTATCAACCGAGTATCTATAGAGTTCATTAACTTCTATATTTGATCTAGCTATTTATCCTCCATTAATAAATTTCAAGTCAATAAGAGTATCGTGAATCACTCTAAAAACAATAATTTCACCTTAAAAAACTTTGTTTTTTAGTCTTTATATTTTTTTTAAAATAAATTAATAATATAATTTTTTTTATTTTTTATTTATACATATAGTTATTATTAATTAATTAATTATTTCTATTAAAAATTACGAATTTAATTTTTATTTATTGTTAATATAAAATTTTATATTATTATTTAATTATAAATTATTAAATTATAAAAAAAAATTATTTAAAATAATAATTATTTAAAAAGTTAAATATTAAATAATATGTAATTAAATAATAATATTAAAAAATTTTATACTGATAATAAATTAAAATTAAATCTAAAAGTTATTCATGTGAAATAGCATGGCTCTTTAATAAGTTTTGCATGCAAATTTTC
Organism: Castanospermum australe; assembly: GCA_019955255.1. Classification (NCBI taxonomy): domain Eukaryota; kingdom Viridiplantae; phylum Streptophyta; class Magnoliopsida; order Fabales; family Fabaceae; genus Castanospermum; species Castanospermum australe. Next base: position 6,405 of record NSJW01000870.1, on the reverse strand, counting down.
TTGCTTTATTCGTAATACAGCAACATCTTATATAGACGTTCTAAGTCGATCGGTTGTTACAGTAAATTCAGCAGAAAGATCAACAAACAAAAAAAGCCAGCAAAGTTATCCTATCCTATACATAAGTATTGTTATCTGTCATTTAAACTATTCTAAATAAACTAACAAATTCATCCGTCTCATCCGTTTGTTTCGCTAATACTCCCCCTCAAGTTGGAGTATGTAGAGATGAAATGCCCAACTTGCGGAGAAGATGGTGAAAGGAGCTCTTGCCCAAAGCTTTCGTAAAAATATCAACAAGTTGAAGATCAAAGCACACATATGCAGTGGCGATAGTGTTGTTGAGGAGATGTTCACGGATGAAATGGCAGTCGAGTTCAATATGCTTGGTGCGTTCATGGAAAATCGGATTGGCAGCAATGTGGAGTGCAGCTTGGTTATAACAAAAAAGTTTCATTGGTTGAGGATGGGAGACACCAAGAAAACCCAAAAAGGATTTCATCCACAGAAGTTCAGAAGTAGCAGTAGCCATAGATCGGTATTCCGCTTCAGCTGAAGAATAGGATACGGTCACTTGCTTTTTAGTTTTCCACGAAATGGGAGAAGATCCAAGCATAACAAAATAACCAGTGAGAGAGCGCCGAGTTAGTGGACAACTGGCCCAGTCCGAGTCACAATAGCCATATAGTTGGAGATCACAATCGGAGCGCATGAGGATGCCTTAATCAGGATTCAGTTTTTATAACGTAGCACGCGATGAACTGCATCAAAGTGTTGCTGTTTAGGAGACTGCATGAACTGAGACACAAGATGTATACAGCATAACTAAGATTTGGCCAAGTGATGGTTAAGTAAACCAGCCGACTTATGAGATGGCGATAACACGCAAGATCACCGTAGTCAGGACCAGCAGCGAGGGCCAACTTATGATTTTGTTCTACCGGAAAATCTGCAGGCTTGCATCCGAGAAACCCAGCTTCAGAAAGAATGTCAAGAGCATATTTTCGTTGGCTCAGAAATAAATTGGACGGTCCACGAGCAACCTCATACCTAGGAAATATTTGAGAGCTCCCAAATCTTTTATCTTGAAAGATGAATGAAGATATTGTTTAACTGCTTGGCAAGCAACGAAATCATTTCCGGCTAGAACTATGTCGTCAATGTAGACAAGTTATGTGAGAAAGACCTTGTCACGTGTGAAGGTGAACAATGTGTAATCGGCCCGAGATTGTACAAAACCATATGCCAGAAGAGATGAGCGAAGCTTTTCAAACCAGTTGCGGGGAGATTGCTTGAGACCATAGAGAGATTTCTGGAGACGACATACTGTCCAGGTAATGCAGTAGAGAAACCAGGAGGGAGACGCATGTACACCTCCTCATGCAAATCACCATGGAGAAACGCATTGTTAACGTCCAATTGATAGAGTTCCCAGCGCTTAGCAATCGCCACAGCAAGGAATGTGCGAACACTCACCATCTTTGTAACAGGAGCAAAAGTCTCAATAAAATCTTCACCTTCAACTTGATTATTGCCGACAATGACGAGACGGGCTTTAAATCGCTCAACATAACCGTCTGATTTGTATTTGATGCAATCCCATTTGCTGGGCAGAGCACGTTTGCCTGGTGGCAGAACTGTTAAGACGCCAAGTGTGATTAGTCTCTAAAGCACGTATTTCGTGCTGGCATGGCTTCCTTCCAGCGATTATCGAGCATAGCCGCTTTAAAGGATTTTGGTTCAGTGTCTGCACTTACAACAGCTAGAAATGCTCTGTGGTTGATAGAAAAATTGGAGTAATTAACATAATTGCTAATAGGATAAAGGGAGCCGGATGACTAGTCGGCTGAGGTGCAGAGACTATGGTATACGGGTGTATGCACTGTATGACATTGATAGTCCTTCAGGTAAGCTGGTGTACGTCATTCACGTCAGTCACGGTCAGGAGCAGTGACGGGGTTCTGCTGCATGGCTGTGGGGCTGTGTGTAACAGGGGAAGAACTCCCCCTGTTAGCAGCAGAAACAGAGGACGGGGAACCTGGCAGAGCAGGAGGACTGTTATTACTTGGAGACTGCAGGTGGAAGCTCCCCCTATCTGCAGCATCTTCTTCGTCATGTGCTTCAGGATCCAGTGGGTTTGTTTGAAAGGAGGAATCAGAAGCGGGTAAGGTGAGTTGCAGTGGATCACTGGCCCGTGGAGCAAAATCAGTATAAGGGAACTCACTCTCATGAAAAACCACATCTCGAGAGACAAACATGGTACGTGATTGAAGATCATACAGTTTCCACCCTTTTTTTGCCATGAGGGTAACCAAGGAATACACATTGTCGGGAACGAGGAGCAAATTTATCTGTGGGCTTTGGGCTAGGATGAGCGTAGCACAAACACCCAAATACTCGAAGATGATCATATTGTGGTGCGAGAACCAAAAAGAAGCTCATGAGGTGTCTTTCCACCCAGCAGCAGTGTTGGTGTGCGATTGATAATATAGGCAGCAGTTAGCAACGCATTCTCCCCAAAATTCAATGGGCAGATTAGTTTGAAAGCATAACGCTCATGCCACGTTAAGGAATATGACGATGCTTCCATTCGACACGCGACCGTTTTGCTGGGGTGTGTAAGTGCATGAAGTCTAATGCAGCACACCAAGATCACTATACAGTTGGAAGCAAAGTTTTATGATGGAACTCACTACCATTATTCTGTTCTAAAGAGTTTTATAGTCTTTCCAAATTGGTTATGAATCATAGCAAAGAAGTTTTTAAACCAGTAACGGTGTTTCACTCTTTTCTGCCATCAGATAAACCCACACAGCACGACTATAATCATCAACAATGGTCAGAAAATAATATGCACCAGAAAAAGAACTCATTTTATATGGTCCCCAAAATATCACAATGTAAAAGATCAAATGGATAGGAGCTTTGATGCTCACTGAGAGAGAAATGCACTACGTGTTGTTTGGCTTTATGACAAACATCACAAATATCTGCTGAGTTCCTACGGCTAAGCTGAGAAAGAGCTGGAAGCAAATTTAGAGTACGGCTGGATGGATGTCCAAGTCTCCTATGCCATAAATCCAAAGAATCGATCTCCCGAACAACAAGAGCTTTCACTTCACGACCACGGCACACATACACACCATCACGTTTGGTCACCCAGTCCAATCTGCGTCCTCAAAGTTCGGTCCTGCAAGACACAATGTTCACTAGTAAAGGTCAGCTGCCATTTGCTGCATCAAAGGAGCTGAGCGACTGAAATAAGATTGCAGTACAAGTTTAGCACGTATAAAACATTAGTGATGGAAAAATGCAACCCAAACACAATAGTTCCTTGTTTAACAGCACAAGCTTTGCCCACATCTGGCAATCCTACTGTATGCAGTTTGATAGTGGTTAATATCAGACAACAGATTGAGATCTCTCGGTCATATGGTTAGAGGCACCACTATCAATCCACCAAAGTGAGTGTGCAAGGCGTTATTACCAGACAGTTTTTTGTTGCCTGGGTGTGTGGTCTTAACTAAGCTCAGCAAACGCTGGATGACTTCAAGTGTTAATGCACTAGAAGCCGAAGATGTTTCCTGCTGGTTGCTGGTACGTGCTGCATTTGCTTGGAAGAAGCCACCACCTCGCCCTCCAGCATGCCGGCCTCGTCCGCGACCTTTGCCATATTTGTTATGGTAATCATGAAGCTGATAGCATTTATTGACATCATGGTTAGGTTTCCCACAGTGAGAGCATGTGGTTCGTTTGTTCTTCTCATCGCTCGCGGCTGAGCAGCGTTAGAGCTAACAACCTTCTCATACGACTTCAACAACATGCCAAAATTTAAACTAATATGTAATAGTTCATTAAGAATTGAACATGAGAAGTTTATGACATAATAAATGAAGTCTCACTTATACATGCGGTTTTAGTATTAAAAAGATTTAATTCAGTAAGATCTCTGGGAACTAGTATACTGTACAACTTCAAATTCTAGTAATAAACCCTTTTTCTCTTTCCAGCTAAGTATTCCTCTATTGAAGGTACCATATGACAAGTGTTCTTATTTAAACAAAATCTTTTTTTGTTTTTTCGTTTTCTATACATCCCATTTTGCATTGCAGGTACCATTTTAACCAAACAATTACCGAAACTACAAAAATTATGAAATACAAATTGCCCTTAATCATTCATCTCTTCAACATATAAAAATCAATTATTCCTTTTTCAAATATAGCAGGCCTTTTCTTTCAACCATGATCATAACTTAAATTACTTTCCAGCAATTAGCAAATGGTCCACCACTGATCTGGTCTTCTATTATAACTGAAGACTATCCTGTTATGCACAATTGTCATCTTTATTTAAATTCATTATGCTTCTCATCACTTTTACTATCAGCTGCATCATTATGTGACTACTAATTACCCTTGTGATAATGCTTACTTTGCCCATGCAAGCATTTGCTCCTCCTACTATATATTTAAAATACATCTGCTCCTTCTTCCTCAACATTTTATTGAATTATGCAATTTATATCTGGTTTTGACAACCACCATCATTGTAGTTGTTTAGTTTACATTTTACACGTCTCTTGTATACTAATTGGTACCATTTACAGAAAATGATCTTAGAGAGGTAATCCTTTTCACTATCGATTGAAAGGATCTATAGTGACGTCTTCAATAATCAACAAACATATCCTTAAAAAGAAAAACAACAGGAGGAATTGCAATTTTCTTTTTCTTGTTTCCTCCCTTATACTTGTCCAGTGGAAAAAAGTTCATATATATAAAATTGAAAGTGTGAAATAAATGATGGGCAATCAAAGACAGGTATTTAACTACACTCAGATTTCTACATGGAGTCATACATACAGGAAATTTGTTATGTCTATTTTGTCATCTTGCAATAGAATAATAAAAGATTACTTATTTGTTGGGTCTAATTTTGTTCAGAAGACATCAAAAGAGCTGAACAGCACATGTTGCCTGTAACCGCTCAAGCTTCGCAGAGAAATAAGGGAGAACATTTAAGGCTATTTTGGGGACAAGTGTAATTCATTTATGGAGTGGGAGGAATAAGTAGTTTTCTTACATTGCCATCGTAAATACCAAATATAATGCACTCAGAAGCATGGTCAATGATGTTAAGATGTATAAATTACATGTGCAAGATGAACACGAACTATAGAAGTCTAGCAAGCATGAACAGAACCCGGAAGTCCCTACTAAGCCTATATCACTATAAAACAGAATATAACTAGTAAGTTTGAAAATTGAAATACAGGGAATTTTCTTACCATAGTATACTGTCCCATAGCCTCCGCTCCCAAGTATTCTACTAGAGTCAAAATTGTTGGTGGCTTCTTCAAGTTCAGTATACTTGAAGATCTTACTTATGTGGCAATGGCTGTTCAGTACCTCAGGATCAACCAGCATTGATTGACCATGGCTAAATGGTAACTCAGAGATCACAGGCGCTGATTCGTCCCGGCTGCTCGAAACTTTAGAACCCACAGGCACCGATTGACCACCGCTGCTTGTTTCCTCAGAATCCACGGGCACCAATTGGCTACCCTTCACCTCAGAACCCATTGGTAGTGAAGGGTGGTTTCTAGAACTTCCATGAGGGAAGAAACAGTGAGATATAAACGAGAAGATGGGCATCACTGACACCTCTTATGATCAGGGCTACCAGATTCTCGTCCCTAAATTACAGATTTGGAAATCATGACCTGAAGGGGTTAGATCCCATTTCAGTAAATGGGCAAACGAAATTTTTTCCTTGCAAACCCAAATTCACAGAAAAATATTTCCTTTCAATCAAAAAAACCAAAGTGATCTAAGTCTAGTGACAGAGAAAGTTCCACCTTGGGAATTAAGTAATCTAGAAATTCACCAGAAAAGCATCCTCCTTGTACGTTGTTCCATAAATTTTAGAACTCAGATGATCAAGAGGATGACTACTAATTGCTGTAAGGTCTGTAAACTTAAACTTGTGTCTTTACATTATGGATCATCATACTAGAAACAATTAGGATCTTAGGAATTCATGGTTTTCCACATACATTAATATCAAAACAATAAGTGGTACTAACCTTTATCCATGATGCGGAATGAACTTCAGATCTGAAAGCCTTACTGATCTTTATCGGTCCCTTCCCCTTTCGTATTACACTTTCACTTTCTGATAGAAGATGATCTCTCTTAGTGGTGTATCCTTATGGGTAGAGACTGAATTATAGGGGTTTAATTGAAATCAAACCCATAAATAATATCACAGTTATCGGTTTCTTTCGAATTTCAAAACCATCAATTATCACTTAGGATAATATCCTATAATCAATTAATAATTGCTCCCATCAAGCAATTACTTAATTATCCTCCTTACAACTAATTTACCTTTTAGCCCTTT